>JAWNKX010000227.1:0-658159 GCA_035041755.1 Cacoxenus indagator | reverse complement strand
CTTTGTCCTTGACGTCTAAGTCATGCAGGCGATGGTGTTATCATAAGAATGAGCCACCAAGAAGCGCCATAGAAATATCATTGGAGGTGCAATCGGAGATGGCCTGTATACAGCCATGTTTGAACTTGGAATCCCCGCAAAATTGGTCCGTCTCCGCAGCATGACGTTAACTGATACGAGGTGGTCTATCCAGATAGGAACTGACCCTTCAATACCCCTCGAAACCATACTGGGCCTTAGACAAGGTGGCTCTCTGTCATGTGACCTCTTGAACTTCATCATGGAGAGGTTACAAAATTAATTTCCCTGAAAAATTCAATATTATGTGATGCATTGAAAACGTCCTAGAACTTTTGGATCAGCATAGTACACCACCATTGTTGTGTCCTTTTCTCGAAGAATGAAAATTCCGAAGAAGGGTACTTTACGGTCGAACTAAACTGAAATTTGAGATGTTTTTGTTATTGTGGCTCTTTTATTTAATGTTTTTTTTTCCTGTTTTGTTTTTTGGCCACTCATCACATTAATTGCTTGTTCCTGAACTTTACAGGCTTTGTTTAATAGATCATGTTCAGGCGACTTAGTGTGACAATTGTTGTATACAAATATAAAATTAACAAAAAAAGCTTCATTTTCAACTAATACGCTCTAATATCCTTCGACAGAGCTGTCCTCCGAAATAATTTTTTACATCTCCAGGCTCGTCATCAGGATTAAGACCGATTTGCTCTGGAGATGCCTCAGTCCTAGTCTTCTTCATTGGTGTTGCGTCAATATATGGACCAGAACAATTCGATTTTCGTTTTCTATCCGAGCTGCCTTCATTATTGGTAGATGTGCCAGGTGCACTGTTGCACGCCATAGAATTCTCAATCTTGTTAACAGTCGGGAGTCTACTCTAACCCGCGCCTTGTTGCACTAGACCTTCTCGCGAAGGGGGTGGTTTGGCTGATGCTGAGGTAAGGTTCTCCTTCGCGCGATTCCCGCTAACTCAAAGTACTTTTTCTTTGTTTGCCGGTCCATTCCAGACCATATTTTAGTCACCTATAACCAAACCTTGGTCCAGTTCCGCGATGGCACATTTGTTCGTTTTCATAAATTATTTCATTTTCTTAAATTAAGCGCAATTCGTTCATAAAATTTTGAAATGCGTAGGGGCTTGCATCTTGTAGGAGCTGCTCTTCCCTTTCCCTTTGCAACATTCCATCTATGGGACTTATCTCAGAAATAGCCGAACCCATTATTTATAACAAAAATATATTCGCTGTTCGAAGCCACTCAAAAAAATTTAGTGAAAAAACGTTTGAGTGACTTATTGAGTGAGCGTTGTATCAGTTACTTGCTGAACGAAAACGGAATGAGTGGATATGATTGACGTACGTTTCCTACGTTTAGGAACCCCAGGCGTTAAGTCAATTCTCACAGTGCATGCTAGGGAACATTTGAAAAGACCTGACAAGCGACTTTCAAAGACGGTGCTATTTAAAAAAAACATGATAGCATATTCAACGAACGGAACGCTCTTCACGCGAACTCAACTCGCACTTGGCTGTCCATTTTTTATGTTATATTGGCCACAAAAAATAATCAATAATCTATAGGAGCACTCTGTTTATTTAGGTTAATAAAGCTTTTTAAAAAACGCTCACTTCGCTGTAATCGCCTACATCTTTAACTTCGGAATTTTTCAGTGATATTGCTTCACAGTGATTTTTTATTTATTATTTCTAACTATTACACACATAGCTGTGTCCGGTAATGATCTATGCAATATCTACAAGTGCTTTCATACTGAGCCCAAAAAAATCCTGGGTCTCCTGGAATTTATGGCACGGGATCATCGTTAATAAGACTCCTTTCTTGCCTTCTCTGTCAACTAGGTAACACAACTTGAGGTGAAACACTTCATGGCTTCATTGACGATCTTCCCAAGAGAACCTCTCTCTCCCTCTCTCTCTCTCTCTTACTCTCCCCCATAACAGCAACTGTTATTATCATTTGTACTACTTGTTCTCATTAGTGAATGCATGTATATGTTCCAACCCTAGTTAGTTGTTAAAAAATTTAATACTATGGATTTCCATTACTATTCTTACAATATTCTACGCATACTATGGAATAAGCTAATATAACTGGACTTCCGCTAAGCATGAACAGTTAAAAATTTACAATTTTCAGATAATCTTCAGGCAATTACTGGATCTATTGGAGGCGTTTTATAGAAAATTAAAGAATTTGTACAATTTTGGTTTTACAAAGAATTTTCTTACAAAGTTTTATTTTATGCAAAAAAATTGTTTAAAATCTATAATATTATCAGTTAAATATTGGAGAAATGATATAACATTACTCTCGTTTGAAATATGTTACGTATATGCAAGGTGTGTTCAAAAACGTTCCGGAATTGCAAATGACTCAAGGAAGCACAATATTTGTATGCATCAAAGTTTATATAAACACGTAATACGAAGCACTAAGGTTCGTCCAAGAATATTCTTTTATATTCTGTCAAGTCAAATTTCTGGAAGCGAATTCAAAGCATAAAAATACAGCAAATGTCATTGTTCAATCACCGATCGTTCGAATACCATAGGACTTCTTACTATCTTCTATTTTTGGGAAATCCCCCATTTGAAGTTCGTAAAATGAAAAACAGCGTGCAGCGTATGTTACTTTTTGAGCACTTCTCGTATATACGTATATATGTAGCACAACTTAATATTAAATTTTAGTCTTAGTTAAACGTCTTTTATAGGTTCCACGTCGATTTGGTTCTTCATATCTTTACAATACTAAATTCATTTAAAATAATGAGAAAGTAAGTTCTCCGAAGGGGAGTGAGTCACGACACGAAGTACATACAGTGGCGAGCAAAACTGCTGACAATGACTTGTTACTGCTGTAACTTCCGTTCTAATTATAAAACCACAACATTTTTATAGCAAAAATAATTGTTGACATTTCCTCTATTTAAATCTCTAATCGGAACAATTTTTGAATAAAATATGAAGTTAGTCCATGGACTGTCCGACGGTCTTTGAACAAAATCGGAACAAATATCAACTAATGCAAAAGCGTCAGCTCAAATGAAAATCACTTTGAAATTACATTTTCTTATCAGATCAGCTACAAATCAAACGAAACAGAACGATTCCAGCAGAAAAAGTGAAAATAACGAAACTTTTGTAGTATTTAACACAGTGGTGCAAAACGGTCAAAATGAGTTATGAATGGATTTTTGGGTATAACTTTTTTAGGAAATTGAATAAAATTGTTCCGATCACACATTTAAATAGAGGAAATGTCAATAATTATTTATTATATAATAAATTAATTAAAATAATTATTTAAATGAAATGATGTGCGCTTGGTTGGGAATTGATCCTTCTACCTGAGAAATTTTTTTCTTTATCAAATATCATCTCACTAGGTATCCCAAACCAGGCCTGAAATTAAAATTGCTTGCTGTGCCAATAATTTAGTTCGGCACTGCATATGTTTATAGCAGTAACAAGTCATTTTCAGCAAACATATTGACAGTTTTGCTCGCCACTGTAGATAAAAGAGGTTAGTTTGATGGGAACGAAGGCGAATATCACGAAGGCGATGATGAAAACACTTCAAATGGTTTAGTGCCCTCCCTATATTGTTTGAGCCAATATCCGATAGAGTGCATTTGCCCAACCCAGGGTCAGGGACCGAGGCCACATCGACTCAGTCAGCAAAGAAGAACTTAGGTCTCTGACAAGTGCACACAATGCGCATCCTGCAGTAGATGGGTCAGTTTTTGTGAAAATGTTGGAATGTCCTGCAAAAGTATATAGGGTTAATTTATTGTTATAAAAACCAAAATCGTTTGCACTCACAGTTGTCATGCAAATTTCGTCGATTTTCTTTTGATTGACCGGCAGCCCCGCGTTCGCAAAGCTCTCGTGGATTTTTTGCTTGTCGACTTGACCCATGGCGAAGAGCGTATCAGCAATCAGTTCGAAATGCATGGCACCCTCGCCGGTCAGTAGAAGATTTATGAGCGCTCCTTGGAATGACGAAAGCAGGTGTTCCTTAAAGAGCGGCCGCTGATACAACCGCCAGCGCTCGTTGATATTCTGCATCGAAAGAAGTACGTTGCGCACATTGCTTGGGTCTATACCGGTTACCAGCATCTGACCGTAGGCATTGAATATGGCCATAAATTGAGCAGGGTGCAAATTATCGCTGGTTGGGTTCGCAGTGACAGCGATTTGATTCTTGTAGAAAAATTGCCACTTGCACGAAAGGATGCTGTGGGAAGAATTATTATTTTTGTTGTTTCCAATGAGAATTAGGACCATGAGTATATGCACTACACAGACCTGTCGAATAGGGAGTAGCAGAGCGTCGTAAGTTCGGTGCTGTCAACTGCGACTGCCGGATCCTGTGGTTGTTGCAGCAGCGGCAGTACTTGCGCTGTGGCAAAGTCCAATATGGCGGGCAGTAGGCTGAACGATGTATTGCCCGGCTGCTCGACAATCAACTGGAACATTTGCAGTATGCGCTCGAGCACGGCAAAACGGCTGAGCGTTAAATTCTCACGACTGCAGACGTTTATGAAGAGCGTTATCATTTCCTTGATAAATTGTACGCCCAGCTGTGCGGAGAGTGTGCGTAGGATGCTTAAACTGAAATCGGCCACGGTAATGGCCATAGAGATGCTGCTCAGCCCGAAGGTATTGAATATTGTCAATGCTTTGGTTATAATCGGCTATAAAACAGACACAAATAGAGAATTATTTCAGCGTACACACATAGGCAAACATAGGCACTCGCACTCATACGACTGAACTGACCTTAAATGTGTTCGTTAACATATCCTTAGCATTGTTACTCGACGCCTTGAAGTACTCGATTACCGATGCGAATGTACTGAGCAACCCGAGTGTCGTCGCAGCTACCTTCGATTCACCGGCAGCGCTGAGATCAAGTTCGAGAAGCTTACTGGCCAAACTCTCAATGTAGCCGCAGAGCAGAACACCACGACCCGAGTACTCCTGCTGCGGTTCGGGTGTATTCTTCCACGGCAGAACTAAATAGCTGATAATGCTAATGTAAATGTTTATGATGACTTGGCGCGGTAGATGAGAGAGGCGCGGTCCCGTCTGAAATAGACTGGCAATTTGTGGTATCTCCAGCAAACATTTCGGTCGTATCACAGTTGAGATGAATAACAAGAGTTCGCTTGCTGCCAGATGAACAATATTGGCGACGATGTGCACGGAGTTGACGGTGAAAATGTCACCCAGGATTTCAAAGAGACGATGTAGTATCTCATCGCTGCTCATCATTTTCGTCAAAGTGAATATACTACGTATGGCCATAAGAACTTGAGCGTATCTTGAGCGACGACAGCAATTGTGGCATACGCAATAAACAATCAATGGATCGATCAATAAATTAGAGAATTATGCATTAACTCAAAAAAAAAAAAAAGACTTACAAGTTGTCTAAATCAGTCTGAAAGGTTGCTTTATCGATGTCGATGCTTGCTAACTTGTTGCTCGCCAAAAACTTCAGCGTTCGAAACAGATTCTCGATGAGCAGATTCAACTGGCACTGCACCTCGGCTCCATTCTCGGGTGAGTCAGCATCGAGTAGAGGAGCGACACGCACCACTGCTTGGCACACGGTCGCCAAGTCACGCAAGTATTCGGAGAACGTTTGGCATTTCATTTTGCATATCACATCGTAAGGACGCCACTCGTCGATGGCGTTCTCAATTGTCAACAGGTAGGAGTGCGGACGTGACCACTGACTGTAGACCTGTGCGAACACCGCATTCGGGCGTGACTCAGCGACGAGTGCGACACACTCGAAACTCTGATCGAGAAACTGCTGCCATTCGGTAGGCGTCTGAAAAATATTGTAAGCAACAGCCATCCAACTGGATATATGAAGAGCAAACAATCAACACAAGCATTTCGTTAGTCATACACTTACGTTATCTTCTGTGAGCTCATTGTCGAGCAATTCCAGTTCGCCTTTGTTCAACTCAAACTGTGTGCGCCGCATGATTTCGGCGACCAACTGGTGCACAATGTCGTTGTATCGATTCAGTTTCGGGTTCTGTGCAAGACCTTTGATAATCGGTGCCCATATGTCGAGCTTCTCCGTGAAGTCCAAAGCACCATTCTCTGCAATATGAATGAGTAATTTTTACCAGCGCATTGTTAATGATTATATCAGGCACAGCGCGTTCTCACTCTGTATTGTGCAACAGTAAAGCGATTTTAGAAAGGCATCGAGCAGCTCGTGCTCTTGCAGCATTTTCGATGAATACTTCGCCGTGTAGAGGCGCAACAGCTCACGAAATTTGTCGCTGTACATTTCGCTTTGGTGATTGCAGGTATTGTGCTGCTCCAGCAGGCCACTGACGCCCGTCATGAGTGTCGATGCGTAGGGCAGCGGTTTTTGCAAGTAGAGCAGCTCATTGAGCACCGACAGTGCCGCCAACGAAATCTCCTCATGCCCTTGGCGCCACTGTGATAGATCAATTATGCTCATTAAAAAGTATTCCGAAATTAGCTCGGTGCGTATCCATGTAACTAAATGTTGTACGCAATTGAGCAACTCCAACGTTGAGGAACTGTACAAATCGAAAGGGTAAAATTATTATTAATGCGGGATTGATTCTAAAACGGATGCGTTCAAACAGTTTGTCATTGTCAACTACACCTACTTACCTTAGTTGATTGTCATTTGGCAGCGATGAGGTTAGGCTATACTCCATCAAAGTGTTTGGTATGGTGTGTATGTCTTTGCCATTGATGTGGCACACAGCGATTAGTAAATATTTGGTGACTAAATCGACGACTGCGGGTACACACATGGAAATGCTGCACATTGAGGGAAGGCACAATGAAATATTTCATAAAGGAAAAAAAAAACGAGACAAAACAATACATGGAACCATACAATTTAGAAAACACTTGTAATTGCAACGAAGCACTAAGCACTAACACGCTCGACCACTCACCAAGAGCAGAAGTACTGCTTTCTGTCTGAGGACAAGTCGTGACGATTGCTGACCACCTCCTCGGAAGTAACGCGTAACAGGTTGATGCCCAACTGAAATCGTGTTTTGATCAGTTCGATGCAATGGCTGACATAGTTTGGATGTTCGTCAGGAAACTGACGCTTGCCCATGAGTGCTATCAACTGGGCAAGCGTATCGCGGTGTCGTCGAGATGGCACTGGCACATTTTCAGCGTATGCACCGGCGCCGCTGGCGCCTACCACGATGACCGCGCCCAAATGTGCGTACGTGTTCCACAGCGTTTCGCGCAGCAGCGTTCGATCGGCATTCGACAAATGCGCCCAGCGCCGGGTGATCGTGTGCTCCAGCGTTGATGTGCTGAAGAACCAGAGAAACTGATTCTCAGCATAGGTATTGCCGGCAGTGGTTACACGCAGACAAAGTTCCCACGCCTCGGGCTGTGATTTGAACGCAATAAGATGCGTCTCAATCTCACGTTTTCGTGCATTGGAAGTGGTGGGCTGATAAAACTCTTGCAGCAATAACTCGACCATCGTCAGCGATTCAGAAGGCTGCAGGCGTGTCAAAAGCATTAGCAGAATTAATAGAGAAGCTTAATTAAGCTTAAGCGTAGAACAAAGGAGCAGCACAGTGACCGAAGTATTGCAGCATGAGTCAAATTGCGGAAACCGCCCTGTTACAACAATGCCTTTGTCGTTATCGCGTAAAATTTACGCCTCTTACCATTTTGATGGCACCAAGCAAGTCGCCCTTTCCACAATGTCTTTCCACTTCTCGTTTTTCGTGTCTCAAATGCACGCTCCAGCTCCAAAAAGCCTTCTTCAAATGTATTCCATCAAACTCCAATTTTGTTTAGTGCAACTTTTCTATCAAAACCAATGATGGACGCAAACGAACAGTGACTGACGTACTATGTTGTTATCGATAGTCGCATTTTGTCGAATGAACGACACCACACCCCGAAATGTCCAACACTGAACTGGAACTAAGCAACACTACATTAGTGGGGTCGCTGATGCATTTATGCCGTTATTTTTGTTTAATTAACGACATGTTGGAATTGAATTCAATGTCGCTATGACTGAATAAGTAATTTGTGTCTCCCCTTAACTTATAAAATTCAAAATGTGACCTTATTTCAGGGTGTCCATACTTGAGGCATTGCACTCGCATCGCTGTTTTTCTGTACAAGCATTGGAGAAATCTCGTACGAAAACATAGTATCATTTTATAGATTACATTGACCAAATTAGTTTAATTTGGTATTTTAATTCATAAATTAATTGATTTTGACAAAACTTAATGTATATATTACAATAAATAAACAAATCATATCTGCATCGGCAGAGAACTTACTATGCGACGTTATCACTTGGACTTTGCGCATCCATCTGTTAAATGAACTATTTAAGTACTGTGTAATATAGAGTACGACCCAGGTGAATTGAAATGCTTGTCAGAGAATGCAGAGTTCCACTAAGCTGAGCAGCTCACCATTCTCCCCAGTGATGAAGAACTCGTAGCGGCCTTATCACCAGTAGTACAGAATGAAGCCGCCGTTGGCCACAGATCTGAAATAAGTCGATTCGTATAAGATTATTTGTATCAAGTACGCGAAGGTGTTAAACTTACTGCCATCTAAATTAAACCGGACGATAAAGACACCACCAGAAGTCAAACGACCTAAGTACATTTTTTTAAAACTTCAATGTCCTCCGACAGCATTCTCATCGTGTCAATCATTTAGACAAATGTTGTTACATTGAAGTCACGGTAGAGGAAATGTATGTGATTTTTATCCCAGCGGCAACACTGAATACGAAAGTTGTCACTTTTTGGACAGAGAATGTTTCTCTGGGCAAAGAACAGATTACTTTGGAAGGCGTATCATAGAAGTGGCCTTCAATCGTCTAGTAACACTCAAAGAGTAGACATGATAAACGCTTCCTTCAGTCGTACAACGCGCTTCCGGCACCGCTAGGTTAAACGGGTTGCCGAAATTGGGCGAGTGGGAGTAGGATAAGGCGAGAACCAATGTTAAATGAAAATTTTCATATTTATTTTCGTAATGGTAAGGTGACCGAGTTTCACGAAAAACAACATTGCCGAGAAACCTTAATAAAGAATGTTAACTCTGAGACGGCTCAGATACAATACAAGCCATTGTATTGCTTTTCTTCAGTGACTGCAAAGGTCGGGGCGTCGGCCTTCACAGCAGCAGTCATTGCTTCAGCCTGCTCCTGTTCGCCAACGTCATGCCAGTGGGACCCAAGTGATTCTGAGCTTTCGAAGAAGGTAGTAGACACAAAGTTGTCGCAGCTGCTGCTCTTATTCATCGCATCGGTTGGCGGCAGACGGATTGGTGTATGCAGTCCTATACCTGCCAGGGTATGTTGGCCGACATGTATACGTCGGACAGCCCTGAACCACGGTATTGTAAGCGATATCTCTCGCCAGTACGGATGAGGCAAGTTGCCAGAGCCAAGAAACTTTGGGAATGAGTCCGATTCAACTTTACTCTTTATGTTTAAGGCGTCCTTGCGATGGACTGTGAGTGAAGTTCGTGTTTTTGGCAACTCTTTGGCTGGACTTTCGTCCTTTTGCTTCGATTTCTGCTGTTGTCCTTCTTTCATTAACGCCAATGGAAACAACGACGATGTCGCTGATGACGATGTGGTCCACAGATCTTCCCAAGCATATGTGTAACCACCTTGAGACTTCAGCGTCTTGAGCGTGTCATTAACATCCATTTGACAGCGTTGCTTGATTGGCATGGGGACCTCGTTTTTGCCACGTCGCAATGCAGCAACTGCACGTTCCATGTTACCACCCGAACTCTCATTGCCATACGCCAGACTCTGCAGCAGCCTTGTACGCTTATGGTTGCTCGGCTCGTCCCTACTGCGGTCGCTGTTTGTAGTTGACTTCGGGCGACGGCGCGTGCGTTGCCGCACTACCTTCTGCATGTTGCACTTGGATTGTTCGTTGCCATAAGTAATGCGCTTGAATGTGCGCTCGCGTTTCTCCATTGCCTGACGATGCGCTTCCGCAGCAGCAATCTTTTTGCCTGACGTAATTTGGCGGCCCTTACGTCTGCGACAGCGCTCCGGAACCATGGCATTGCGACGCGACACCTCCTTACCCCATTCTCTGGCACGTGCAAGAGCCTCAAAGCGATTTGCTAGTGGCGAATACTCCGGGATGGGTGTATTACCACCGCTCGCAACCCTGACGACACCAACCGGACGACGTTGTTTTGGCGCTGAGGGACGCGTACGCTTAATCTGTTCAATATCGCGGAAGAGCCGCTTCAAGCGCACTTGGCGCATCTTTTTCTCGATGGTTTGGTCGTTGAACTGTAGTATACGTTTGTACTCCTCGCGCAGTTGCTTCAGCTGACCGTTCTTACGGCTCGTGTTGTATATGCGCTGGCAAAACGGCGTCTCTTTAACCTGATATGACATTTTGACGGATGACCTATTGCAGTCTGTACACCTGCGCTCCGATATAAATGATTCCGTCTATTTCTATTTCTATACAAAATCTTTTCTTACGAATACTTACCAACGCTCTGCCTTTTTTCCGGGTTATTAAGTTATTTGCACTTCGCTTCGGTTTGGTCTTGTCTCGCACGCTTTCTTCTTCTACTTTTTCGTTCTCGCGCTTTTTTGCGGTGTCCAATTTCTCTTATTTGTTGTTTTTTGCAGAAACAGACAATTTTGATTTGTTACGATTTAATAATTTACACCGGCACTTATAAAATTTTGTCTCTTTCCTAAATGTGATTTTCAATTGAACTGAAGTCAAGTAAAAACTTTTTCGAATAATGACAAATTTGTGAGCAGTCCGCACGTCTCGATATCAAGGCTAACTTTGTTTGTTTTTTTTTTCACGCACTCCAAACACGATAGCCTAGGCGCAGTTTACTGCACAAGCATAGGAACAATCTCCCACGAAAAAATTGCATAACTTTGTATAGGACATTGACCAAATTGTTTTAATGTGGTATTTTATTTATTTATTTATTTATTTACAACTAACCAACCAACCAAGTAATAATAAAATTTCAAGCTAGCTTGAGATTATAGGCAATGGCATTGTGGGCCAATTACATCTATATACACATTTACATCTATATACATATATATATATTGTAAATTTACATTTACAACTTATTAAAGAGGATGTGTGTACATTAATGTTGTAATTATTGGTTATGTCTGGAGGTATATGTTGCATGTCTTTAGGAAGAGTAGAAAGTTGGGATTGTTGTGGTTGCAGAATTATTTTTTAAATGTTGCTAGGGGTGGGCAGTTATTCAGGATGTGGTCGATAGGGATTGTATTCATGTTGCATAGAGGGCAGTTGTAAACGCTCCTATCTATGTAGTGGTGGTGGGTCAGATTAGTGTGTCCGAGCCTAAAGGCCAAACTCCATATCATGCGGTTGTCAGAGATGAATTTAGGTGGCATTCGCAGAAAGTTGACCAACTCTTAACTTTTTTTAAGCGGTTGAAATGCGTCATGGTATGAAGTTTGGCCTTAAGTTGGGTTATTTTTATCTGATCTAGTCTGTTAATGTTTTGATGTGGGCTTTGAAATAGATTATAACTGTATAATTTTTGTGTGTTTATATTTTGTTACCAGTTGGATGTAATTTTTAGGTTGTCTCGCATTTTTTTTAAATGAACGTTTTTATGTGTCTTTCAATGTCTTGTATAGTTATGTTTTCCTTCATAACTGTTCCGATCAGGCGTCGCCACTCGCGAATTTAACTTATAACTCTCCTGCGTGATTTTACTTGTGTTTATTTCGCAGTGTTTCTCGTGGCTACTGATCGAACACTAAAGTCACCATCAGTCCCAGAAACACGCCATGCCAATTACAGTGTTAAACCTTACTCTCTCAATAGTAACCTAATACTATTTGCACGCATTTATACTATTTCTATCAATAACAATAACTAAAGGCTGTTTTGTGGATTTTTTAGCTGTGGTGTCTGCGCATTCGTTTCCCTTTATAACGACATGGCCAGGTAACCATAAAAATTTAAATTTGTGGTAATATTTAGTGATGAGATTGCGGGCAAGTGATGGGTAATGATCAGTGTTGTTTATGTTAGATATGGCAGCTAATGCATGCTGATAAGGAATCAGAACAAATGCAATATTTTCCTGTTTTGAGTTTGAGTGTGTTAAGGGCATCGGTGATTGCAAAGATTTCTGCTGCGAAGATTGAGGAGTAGCGCGAGAGGAGACATGTTTTGATCGAAGTATTCTCCGTAGTGATAGCATAGGCAGTAACTCCGTCGATTTGTAAGCCGTCTGTGAAGATGTAATTGTAATTTTGGTGGGTGTTTTTTATTTCGTTGAATTTAGTACGGGATATGTGTGAAGAGGTGAAGGTTTTCATGAAGGTACGCATGGATGTGTCTATTGTGCATTGAAGTAGTACCCATGGTGGAAGTGTGTTTAAGAGGGTCTTTACGGGGCTGTATGGAATATTGTGGAATTGCCAGTTGGATATGATGCGGTCTATTGCTGATTGGAAATTGTGTTTTTTAGGGGGTTTGTATTTTTTTAACAATGTTATTGCTGGGAGAGTTTCTGGCCATGATTATGGATTTAAGAGTAGCGCTGTGCGGAGATCGCGTCTTATTGCTGTAGAGGTAGCGTTTGCTTCAAACAAAATATTGTTTCCCAGCAGGGACCCGGCGCATTGCTGCCTTCGCGTACGTCTCGCTCGTCGGATGTTTCAGCAGCTCTACGCTCTGTCTACTGCTGCTATTCTCTCGTTGATCTTCCAGTGTTTGACTTTTTTGGTGGCATTTCGTATTCTTCACTTTTTTTGATTTTTTTTTTCATTTGAATATTTGAACATTCGACTTTGTACAGTTTGAGCAACACTGCCGGCAAACTCAATTCTCAGAGGCTGCTTTGTTTTTGTGTTTTATTTGTATTTGCACAGTTTGAGAAACATCTGAAAATTGAGTTGGTCCTAATATTTAGCTAATTCGACGATTTTTTGGCACCAAAATCACAGTAACCTTCTACAGGGTATTCTAGAGGTTCCCTGAAAATTTCATCAAAATCGAACCAGCGGTTTCGGCGTCCATAACTGACAAACTAACGGACAAACATACTATGATATTTTTATATATAGATAGATTGGTGTAGTTTTAAAGGCTCACAGTGCAAATCTGATGGCAGTGCTCGTGGTGTTGGACGAAGGGCGGATCTAGGGCAGTGGCCGTAGATGGGGAGGCATAATCTGCACCTGAGTACCCATTAGCAATGATGGGTAAGACGGTTGAAGGTTTAAGGTTGATGTAGATGCTTTTTTTTGTTTGTTACATTGAAAATGAGATTGGAGTCATCTGAATAGGCGCTTACACTTATAGCCCCTTTACGGTGGGCTAGGATTCGAATCGCTGCTGTTTCGACGGTAATTCGTATCACTTTCAAGGAAACACAAGCACAAGGAAAAGTGACGTCATTCAGGGGTTGTTGTTGTAGAATGCGATCCGAATCGCTGCGAATCCATAATGGATTTCTGACAGTGTTGCAAAGTTTTTAGTCGGAAATTGTCATTCTCAACAGTCTTCTTGTATAATGTGCGCCAAAACAACACACAGCTGACCATGGCACAAAACAGAGGTAATTAAAAAGTAAAATTTGAAGGTTTTTTTTTATAAAAATAAGTCTAATTAAGTCCGTAAACACGTGTGTATAACCAAAACAATGAACAGCTGATCATGATTTGGAATCGGCAATGTGAACACCAAGATTCGATTCAGTGATTCAGCTGCACTGTAAACGGGCTATCGCTGATCGCTGCAGTAAATTTGTTGTCTGCTAAAGAGAACAACTGAGAGAGGATGGCCTTGACAGATGTCGCTGTGTAGTGGGTGGAAGGTTGAATGAGATGATAATGATGATGAGTTTACGCGAACTTATATTTTTCTGTTTGTCATGAAATTTCTGACATAATTGTTTGTGATCTTAGGGTCAACTTTCCATTCGGCGAGTTGGGTTATTATAGTGTGTACTTCTATTCTGTCGAAGGCTTTTTCGAAGTCTATTGATCCGATCTGGCTATAACGCGATCCATATGTAGTAGATTGTTTAACTTGTTTGTATAAGTTTGTCGTTTATTACGAGCCACCAAAGACGTTTTGCAATGATTTTGTTTAAGACTTTTGAGACGCATGGGTTAAGTGAGACTGGGCGGTAGGAATTCAACAAAGTTTTTCTTGCTGCTGTTTTTAGTATGGGAATTATTATGGTGGCTTTAAATGCTTGTGGGATGCAGTTGTTTATTATCGCATTTTGAAGGTAACTATTCCTTGTTTGGTGGTTGTTTGACTCTGGGTTATGTAGCATTGCATAGCTTACCCTGTCCAAGCCTGGGGTATTGCCTTCTAGGGAATTGTGAGCTGCGGAGAATTCTAGGAGGGTAATGTCTTGTACGATTACGATGGCTTTTTTTCATTGTCATTGTCAGCAAGTGCGCTGTTTTTGGCAGAAATCAATGTTGTGGAATAATTAACGTCTGAAAATGCTTCTGAAAAGTTTTTAGCGAATAGCTCTGCTATTTCTGTTTCGTATATTGTGCACTGAGATGTGGATGGGTTTACGATAGTGTATTTTTAGATGGATTAAGACCGCAAAGGCGTCTTATGTTATGCCAGATTTTGTTGGGGTTAATGTTTGTGCCAATTTGTGAAGTGGATTTACTCTCTTTTTGCGATTTTGAGAGCGCGTCTAAATTCGGCATTTGACTTCTTAGATTGTATTGCGTTTTCTGTTGTTATTTGCCTATTCATTATATGCCAAGCTTATTAATATTATTATTTTTTTTTTTTGAGTTTAAGTGTTCCAAGTTTTTGTTCCACCATGGGACATAACGTGAAAGCTTGATTGGATGTGATTGTGGAATGGAGTTGTGAGCGCTAGAAATTATTACTTTTGTAATGGTTGCAGCCTCCTCATTTATGTTTGTGCCTGGTAGTAGTTCGTTGGAATATTTATTTGTTAGTTCTAAAAAGAGAATCCAGTTGGCTTTATCGGTAACAAAGTGAGGTCTAGCGAAGATGTTAGAATAACGTGTTGTATTGTAGATAAAGAGGTTGGTGATGATAGGCAGGTGATCGCTGCTATAAAAATCCCCATGAACTGTCGATTTTTAGTTAAGGACTGCAGAGAGTAAGATCTATGTTTGAAAGAGAGTTGTGGGTACTGAGGTGGGTGGGAGAGCCACCTTAGTACCGTTTAGTAGAATGTAGTTAGATTGCGATAAAAATTTTGTTATGGTTTTACCTCTTTTGTTACTAGAGGTTGAGCTCCATCTAACAACTGTTGAAGTCACCGGTAACTACAGTAGGCACATTTGATGTACCCAGAACTGACTCACGGTTTGCTGAAGAGAATGGATGTTTGTAGAACGTATGCAGAAATAATTCTGATTTTTTTTTTTGGATTGATTCCGGCGCACACAGCATCGAAGTTATTGTTTAGTAAGCTTTGATGGGATTGGATGGAGTTGTGAATTAAAAATGCCACACCTCCGTATGTGGGAGACGTGTTTAATTTTATTAGTGAGTAATTAATTGGGATGGTAATGTTATCGTTTATGAGGATATTTGTTTTTTGGACGGAAATTATTTGTGGGCAATACTTTTTATTGAGAGGTTGTAATTCCCTGTAATTATTAATATAGCCTTTTATGTTCCATCGACTTATACTAAAAAAACATTAAAGTGCGGGTATAGAAGTAATGTACATTTATGAGGCTAAGACGTTGGGTTGACAGCGAGTGATTATTTGCCATGTAGCCGAACCTGTGTTGCAGAGGGCTTGCAAGGCATCCCAACTGCAGCTGTGGCCCTACAGCGCGGTATTGAGTTGCCGGAGGACGGGGGCGGCCGACCATGCAGGAGAGCATTACATGTGAGCGCATTACATGCTCCCAGTTATCACCGATCACCCACCCAGCCGGCCGCCCCCACCCTCCGGCAAGGTGTGATAATTTACTTAATCAAAGCCTATGTCCATTTGGTGGCTACCTTGCGAGATTGAGTCACTGATTGTGTGTTTTTGGTTTTTTTGATTTTTGTAGTTTTGTCTGTGAATTTGGGTAGTATGTGTCTATTTTGGAAATGTAAATTTTTGTGTCTGATATTAAATTGGCTGTATATGAAAATTTGTCGTTTTTGTAATTACCGACACCAACGGTGTTAGTGGTTGCTCGCACTTGCTTTGACGTTGATGGTGAGTGAAGCCCACTGATGTGGGGCGGAAACTTTTGCGTGTGCGGCTGCGGTGCTGATGGTGGGCCTCTTGGTGGAGGAGTTTGACTGGCGGTGGAGCTGTTGTTGGTACTCGTTAGTGATTGTGAGGGGTCGATGTCGACGTAGGACGGCACCGGGCGTGAATGTTATTGCGGTGCTGTGGACCGGGCGGCTGTTGCTGGCGTTAATCGGACTTGTAGATCTTTGGCTTTGATAAATGAGGGGCAACTGTGTTCGAATATGCTATGCTGGTAGTTAGAAATGGCGCTTTTTTTGCAGTTGATGCATGTTTTGAGGTTTCTGCATTTTTCAAACTCAGCTAATACAGTTTCTTGTTAAGTGCCCAAGCCGACCACATTTTCTACACCTTAGTGACAGGTGAATATAAGACCTAACTTTAACTTTTTCGTAGGCAATGTTGATTTCAGTAGGTAAGTTTAGGGTAGCGAAGGTAAGTGTTATGAGGCCGGTCTCTTGAAGAGTATCTTGATTTTTATTAAGAGTTTTTCTGCACTCTGCAACGTTTTGAGATTTTAACTCAGAGAGAACTTATTCTTATAGAGGCTAAATTTCTCTCTTAAAAAATGGCCGGATAGACTCATCAGAAACGATTAGAATCCGACACTGATTCTGTACATCAACAGTATTGTTAGCTGTTCAACTTATTCAGCGTAACATATTGCTGTTGGTTTGCTTGGGTTTGCATAAACAAATTGGGCGGGAGTATGATATTCAAAGAAAATAAATACACAAGAAAGATATAATAAAAACAAAAATCAGAGACACTGTCCTCTTTCTTTCATTTTTTTTTTCAAAGTTTTTTATTTGTATGGTCGTCTTCGAGAATATTCAGCAAATTCTGTGGTTTTCTTTGATTTACGAAATCGTTCTTTAACAACCGAAATCGGGCCATGGCTGCCTTGTATTTCGCCTATATTCATTTATATGAACGAAATGAAAATACCAAGCGGCCAGCAAAAAAAGAAGGCGAAAGCAAAGCAAAATCGTACAAAAATATTCCCAGTGATACACACAATAAGAAACCAAAACAATCTTATACACACACTATACCTACACAACCCACTCAAAATTATCACACTTTGCACGCAAGGGAGACAAAGAAAACCAACACAATCTCATACACGCACTATACCTACAAAACAAGTTAACTCACACAATGGCAAGTTTTGATCTTCGACTTCAACTTCTTGAAGACAATTTTCGGTTGTGGCAGAAAACAAAATCCATTTCAAGAGCAAGTACAGTGAATGCACTTTTATTGAACAGCCAAAGAAACCCAAGTGAAATTTCTAACTACAGTCGAATTTCCATAGGTCGAACTTTTATAAGTCGAATATCTCCATGACTCGACTTGAGTACGTTTATAGTGAAAAATTAATATAATATGTCTTCCATAACTCGAATATCCCCATAATTTGAACTTTCGTTATGCATTATGGTGATTCGAGATTTGGAAGTTTGACTGTACGAGCAATACGCACAGTCCGCGAAGTTCGAGTCTCAATCGCGCAAAGCAAATTTCGTCACCCTTACTTTGTGTTGTGTTCTTTCCTCTTCTTTTCTTGTGATTGGCAATGAAGTAAAAAACAAATGGTCTAGACTTTGTTGTTGCGTGAGCGTAGCAAAAAAGAGGTAGTTTTATTCCCGCACGTGCCCCACTTCACATCGTGGCAAGCAAGTCAATTTTCGCTCGTCACATCCCGAGCTCGTGTTTCGTTGTTGAGTTCAATTTTGCGTGCACGCAAAGAGTATACATATTCATATACGCAGGCAAATTTTTTTTTTTTGGCTTCCCTTATGTTCGGCAAATAAGGAAAAAACAAACGTCACACGCTTTGTTGTTGGGCGGTCAAAGGTAAAATTTATTTCTTTGACTTTCCTGAATTCGCAGTGGCGCAGCTGTTTTGATATCGTTTTCACATGGGACACTTGCAGTTGCTTGCTGTTTTTTCTGTTTGTCTGCCAGTCAAGGTAGAATTAGCTATATTCAACTTCGAGTTTTATATATATACATAGCGCAAAAATAGGTATAATAAATTTATTTTAAATTAATTTGAGTTATTTATTTAGTTGTGTATTAAAGAAAACATTTTTTACTAATTAAATCACCCTTTTTTTTGTTTTTGGATGCGCTAAGGAGGTAGGAATCGTCATAGAAACTAGCAGCCCGTACTGTTAGCCTGCACGATTCGCCGGCTAAGTAGCCCAACAAGAACTGTGCCTGCATAGAGTTCCTGCTTGAAGAGAATACGTAGTAAACCTACCCCCTCCCATTGAGCAGGCTCCTAATATTATTATTTAAAAAAAAATTGTTATATTAAAAAAACCTGACCTTACCCACCAACTTATTTTCCCATCGATATTACCCGTTCTTTGTTTTTTTGCGCATGGAATAAAATCTAAGTCAACGCAATCAGCTCCTCCTTTCCTTCCATATTTGCATCCTTCTGGCTTGAGCTTGGCTTCCCACAACAATATCAATATAATCAAAATAAAAATGTGTGACGGCAATCAAAACAACCAAAACAAAGATTATATACAGAAATTCCTTTTCAAGCTAATTCGCGCCAAAAATTCGCCTTCAGTAATTAGCAGAATGACGTTGCTACTTCGATGTTAATAGCAGAAAAGTAATATATTCTTATAGGTTCTACTTATTTGAAAAAAGCTCAAAAAGCTTCTGATGTATGTAAATGTAACCTCTATATGAATGAATACTCTTTGTTTTAACTCATTAAAAATTTCTTCTTCTACAATTCCTCTTAAGTCGTTGCAGTAAATTACGCCTTTTGTGTAGTTAAGAGAGTTGTGTTCTGATATATCAACTTTTGTTTGGTTGTGAGTTGTATTAATTTTGATGCTTGGTCCAAAGGTTTTATTTTTAGAAGAATGGTTCCGTTGCGACGTTTTGTGCATACTTCGATTTCGCGGGAGCAAATGCTTACTACTTTTTTTACGAGAAACGGCGACACGTTTGGCAGTGTTTCTTTAATTCTAATATTTTCAATATGTGTTTTGGTCAAGGATAACTAATTTAAAGTTTTTTTTAGGGTCTTTGATAAATTGTACTCGGTCAGGCGGGTCGGGTCCCTCATGGTGAGAGAGTTTCTGTGTTCGCAGTGCAACACAAAAAGCGAACGAGGTAAAAAAGGTTGTTTTTTTCTTACACTTTTAAGCTCTTCTTTCTTTTATACGTACATTAGTTTTTATATTTTTTTATTTAGCTTTTTATTTCAATGTGCGAAGAAAGGTTCGAACTGAATCTGGTATTTTAATCTTAATAAATTAATTAATTTTGACAAAACTTAATGTATATATTACAATAAATAACTATAACAAATTATATCTGCATCGGCAGAGAACTTACTATGCGACGTTTTCACTTGGACTTTGCGCATCCATCTGTTAAATGAACTCTTTAAGTGCTATGTAATATAGTGTACGACCCAGGTGAATTGAAATGCTTGTCAGAGATTGCAGAGTTCCACTAAGCTGAGCATCACACCATTGTCCCCAGTGATGAAGAACTCGTAGCGGCCTTACCACAAGTAGTACAGAATGAAGCCGCCGTTGGCCACAGATCTGAAATAAGTCGATTCGTATAAGATTATTTGTATCAAGTACACGAAGGTGCTAAACTTACTGCCATCTAAATTAAACCGGACGATAAAGACACCACCAGAAGTCAAACGACCTAAGTACATTTTTTTAAAACTTCAATGTCCTCCGACAGCATTCTCATCGTGTCAATCATTTAGACAAATGTTGTTACATTGAAGTCACGGTAGAGGAAATGTATGTGATTTTTATCCCAGCGGCAACACTGAATACGAAAGTTGTCAGTTTTTGGACAGAGAATTTTTCTCTGGGCAAAGAACAGATTACTTTGGAAGGCGTATCATAGAAGTGGCCTTCAATCGTCTAGTAACGCTCAAAGAGTAGACATGATAAACGCTTCCTTCAGTCGTACAACGCGCTTCCTGCACCGCTAGGTTAAACGGGTTGCCGAAATTGGGCGAGTGGGAGTAGGATAAGGCGAGAACCAATGTTAAATCAAAATTTTCATATTTATTTTCGTAATGGTAAGGTTGCCGAGAAACTTTAAAAAAGAATGTTAACTCTGAGACGGCTCAGATACAATACAAGCCATCGTATTGCTTTTCTTCAGTGACTGCAAAGGTCGGGGCGTCGGCCTCCACAGCAGCAGGCATTGCTTCAGCCTGCTCCTGTTCGCCAACGTCATAGTAGTGGGACCCAAGAGATTCTGAGCTTTCGAAGAAGGTAGCAGGCACAAAGTTGTCGCAGCTGCTGCTCCCATTGAGAGTCTTGTCTGTGTCATTAATATCCCTTTGACAGCGCAGCTTGATTGGCATGGGGACCTCGTTTGTGCCACGTCGCAATGCGGCAGCTGCACGTTTCATATTGCAAACCGAACTCGCATTGCCATACGCCAGACGCTGCAGCAGCCTTGTGCGCTTGTCGTTGCTCGCCTCGTCGTTACTGCGGTAGCTGCTTGTAGTTGAATTCGGGCGACGGCGCGTACTTTGCTTCACGATCTTCTGTATGTTGCACTTGGATTGTTCGTTGCCATAAGTAATGCGCTTGAATGTGCGCTCGCGTTTCTCCATTGCCTGACGACTCGCTTCCGCAGCAGCAATCTTTTTGCTGGACGTAATTTGGGGGCCCGTACGCCTGCGACAGCGCTCCGGAAACATGGCATTGCGACGCGACACCTCCTTACCCCATTCTCTGGCACGTGCAAGAGCCTCAAAGCGCATTGCTAGTGGCGAATGCTCCGGGATGGGTGTATTACCACCGCTCACAACCCTGACGACACCAACCGGACGACGTTGATTTGGCGCTGAAGGACGCGTACGATTAAAAAAGCGTAAGAGCCGATTTAAGAGCGCTTGGCGTTTATTCTTCGCGATGGGTTGGTGATCGAACTCCATCATGAGTTCGTACTCCGCGCGCACCCGCCACAACCAACCGTTCTTACGGCTCGTCCTGTATATGCGCTGGTAAAACGGCGTCTTTTTAACCTGATATGACATTTTGACGGATGACCTATTGCAGTCTCTACACCTGCGCTCCGATATAAATGATTCCGTCTATTTCTATTTCTATACAAAATCTTTTCTTACGAATACTTACCAACGCTCTGCCTTTTTTCCGGGTTATTAAGTTATTTGCACTTCGCTTCGCTTTGGTCTTGTCTCGCACGCTTTCTTCTTCTACTTTTTTGTTCTCCCGCTTTTTTGCGGTGTCCAATTTCTCTTATTTGTTGTTTTTTGCAGAAACAGACAATTTTGATTTGTTACGATTTAATAATTTACACCGGCACTTATAAAATTTTGTCTCTTTCCTAAATGTGATTTTCAATTGAACTGAATTCAAGTAAAAATGACAATTTTGTGAGTACGTCCGCACGTCTCGATATCAAGGCTAACTTTGTTTTTTTTTTCTCGTACAAAGAATTTTTTGCCGCTACAACATACGAAGCAAAGAGTATTCATTTATATGAATAAGTTCTCTCTGATACGAAGCTTAAACTTGTGCTGTGTGTTCAGTAGAGAATGAGAGGGAATGAAAGCATTCGCGAGAACTCATTTCTCTGCTAACGGCTAAACGTGCATTTACTCTTAGAAGAATTGGAAAACTGCAATAAAGAAAGACCGAGATAGCTGTACTTTTTTAAATTTCTGCTATATTCGAATAAAGTTATTTTTTTTGTCAGTGTGTTACAATATGATTTTACAGCGATTAAATAATATAGTTTGCTAATATGACATCACAGATGCATTTACAATTTGAATAAATTTTAAGATCAAATAAGATTGTTCAGTTTACAAACATACAAGCTTACATACATTAATACATACATAAAAAAAATTACTAGGAATGGCACAAGTCAAAACGTAGACATCATCACCAGGACGCAAGACTACACTGCACCACACTTTGTCACCAATCATTAAGATGTGTATCATTTGGCCGCATGTTTGGCCATCATTTTCGTCAATTTGTTCTCGTCTGCACCAGTGAAGCTGCCGACTCGTCGATTATTCCTGAGAAAGACGAAGGTGGGCATGCTTTGGACCCGGTACTTTGACGCTAGTTCGTCAAACTTGTCGATGTTCACTTTAAGCACGACCGCTTGGCCAGAATATTGGCGCGCCAGTGAGCGCACCGCCGGCTCGATTTCTTTACAGGGGCCACACCAGGTGGCGTAGAAGTCAATCACGACTAGCTTACTGCCGGCGGAGTCCAGACGCTTCTCAAAGTCCGAAATGCTGCGAATTGTTGAGCACATTTTTGATTTTAATTTTTTTGCTTGACAGACTCCCGTTTCCTTCTCCTATTTGGTTTAACTTATAATAAAATATTGCGGGAACCTGGTAGCGTCACTTGATAATTAGAGGAAAACTTTCGAGCTTTATGCGATAGCGCCTGTTGAGATTTACACCTCGACTGTGCGCCGTAAGCACGGGCAACCTCTACTTATACCATCGGGTTGCTACTATGGCGAGGGGTTGCCGGTAATATTAACGGCATTTGGTATTTCTTAGTAAGATTTGAAGGGGTCAATGCAGATAATGGAGCGTATGAAGCATTGGTGACGTGTGTAGGAGAAATCTGAAAGCTTGTGAAAGAGAGACTGCCTAACGGCATACCACAAGTCATCCTAAATTCATACTGACACACCCGCATAGAGAGCATAGAGCTGATCGTTAATCAGCAAAGTGCTAGAGTGGGTAAGAAACAAGACCAAAAAAGAGAGCATTCATGGTATGGTTATTGGTTTTATCAATACCAGTATTTTGATTCCATTTCGTTTTGTTTATTTTCAAATATTTAACGCTCGTCGTAACTTCTCGTTCTCTAGAATGTTCTCGTATGTCGCTTCGGCCTACCAATGCACGCAGTCAATAAAAAAAAGGTCCTTAACATTAAGATCACCCAGGCTGGCGAGAAGTTGGTGGTCATCGGCTTCTATGCCAGTTGTTGCAATTTGAGCAAGTTCAATACACCAAAGGCGGAGCACCACGTTCGTAAACATTCAGAGCGTGCTATCTTCCTGAAGGTAAACGTGAAGTATGTTCAACAAGAGCATCATCATCGGGTACAACAGGTAGGCAGCTTGCCTACCTTCATATTCGTTACGAATTAACAAGTTTTCGATATTAGTGAAAGTGACGACCATGAAATTGCCAAACTCATGGAGACATGTCTCAATGTACAATTTACCGCTTATAGAGGAGGCCAAGGCCGATTAGATTAAGTTTCCTAGTTATAGAAGACACACAACAAACTATGCAAGAACGCACATATCTTAATAGCTTTTTACATTCAGTTTTTTTTTTCTTATTTTTTGTATTTTAAGTATTGCCTTTATCGGAGTATATGAAGGTTTTAGGTGTGGGTGTATGTGTTCCAAAAAGGCGGTTGTTTGGTTGCCTACGGAAGTCCATGCATCTATTGTATTGCCAGATGCCATGCGGTCACCTTAGTGTGACCATGGACAACAACTTTTGTACCCACTCTGTACACCGACTCTGAGTCCCGAGGATTTAGAAAGAAGGAATGCCAGCTAAACAGGTTATTCACATCAAACATTTCAACTCTACCAAATCAAAAACTACTAACTAACCAAGCTGCAGTTAAATTTCCAGGGCAATCGCACCGGAATCATGACAGAAACTATTCTAAGGCCAAAAATTTCCACCACTAGGAAATTCGATATTTCTGTATAGCTAAGATCTGGTTACTCAGTTTTCCTGCACAGCAAACTGCCTCGTAAAATCCATTCATCTCCGACATGGCGTCGAGGCCAACACAACACACCACACCTTCTCAACTGGCTTCTTAAACCAATGGAAGGCACTTCTTACATGCCGTGTATCGGGCCTTGGGCGGTTGAATCCTTCTTTGTTCTTGGTATCAATCTTAAGTCATTTACTCACTACTAATTTAACTCAATTCTCGAATCTATTCCTTATTTTTGACTTTGCCAATCACACCGTTGCCACTGCAGCAGCAGCCTCCATTGCTACTGGTTTAATGGGTATCCATTTCAACTACATCGGGGGTCGTACATAACTAAATATATATTCTATTTTCAATGCATACATTTTCTATGCTTCTTATCCAGCTCAAGACGACAATTGACCAGCCTTAGAGATGAAGTGTACAGAAATGTGCATACATATAAAAACGTACTGCCGTTGGTTTCGTTGATAGTAGAGGCTTTTTTATTTTTTGGCGAATGTGATTTTCATTGCGTGCGACGGCGTTATCTTGAACCCCTGCAATGCCTCCTTGGCGGCATTACTCTGAAGCTCGGTGGAGAATTCGACGAAGGCGATGTCGTGTCGGTTGGGTACCAGGCGGACCTCCTTGAAGCCGGGGAATTGATTGAACAACATCGAGAGCATCATTTCGTTTGTCTCTTCCGGCAGATTGGTAAGGAAGAGAATTTGATTGGGTGGCTGTTCGGCTTGTGAGTTTGCATTAGAGTTGTCCACGTTTGCAGACTTCTTTTTCTTGTCTCTGAGAAGTGTAAGATGTAAAACAAATTAGTTTGATTGGCTATAGCACGGCGCACACAAAGCGCACCACCACTTTGATACGTACTTCTTTTCCTCTGGGGCGGCTACCGGTTTAACAGGCTTCACCTTCTTTGGTCGCTCCTTAAAGGTACCCTTGATCTTGGCCACAACATCTGATTCAGTTTTCGCATAGGCGATGCGCATCGGTTTGTCGTAGAACGGGAAGCCCTGCATTGTACGCAGAGCGTTCGAGGCGCTACCGATGTCCTTAAAAATGACGAACGCCTGGCCACGCATTTTCAACGTTTTCAGAGCGACAATGCCGAGTATCTGGCCGAACTGTGAGAAGATCGCGTACAGTGACTTTTTCAGTTCCTGTTTTCTCACTTTCTCATTGAGATTGTTAATGTAAATGGTCTGGTTCGGACGCGTTTCCATGCTTTGTTTTCCTTTAATAAACCGGCAAATAGGCACAAAATAAACGCGAACAGAAGAGGAAGAAAAAATGCTCCACACGCTCTTAGTGTTAATATAGCAAATAAACAGTGTTGAGTATTACAAAAACAGGCTCGTGTACCGAATGCAAGCGATTCAGTAACACTAAACTATTCCTTATGCTGAAGCCACATTGTCAATATTGATCATGGTCATTACAAGTTTTTGCAATATAATATGATATAATATAAATATTGAAAATAACCATGTATGAGTGATGCCGACGATGATGGATCAACATGATTTTGATATTTCGCTTCTGAAATTTTTCATTGTGCTTTGGCGTTCACATCGTCAGCATATCTCTGCTTTTATATAACGAATATCTGCGCCAATATAAAAGCGATAGAAAAACAGAGAGAAACAGTTAACGACAATTTCGACTGCACAATACAGAAACGGTGTGTGGTCACGAGAAGTTAGCTTAGGTAAGCGAAGGTAGAACGTGGCTGATTCGTCTTACCGTTAACTTCAATATCAGATTCCCCCAGATCAATGACCTAGGGTCACACATTATTAAAATAATTTTTTTTTTTTTTTATATAATTAGATTATAACATTTATCGCAGTAAACTGCATAACACATTGTTCGCATCAAAAAAAAAATGACGTGAAAAAAAATTGGACTTATACTAAATTAAAAACGATGGTAATTGCGCCGAAAAGGCAATGATATAGAAGGCTTAAGTTTTATCTATAATTTTCTTTATTTATTTTGTGGAATGAAAAAATTCAACTACATTTATTATTAAATCAACAGTGAACTAAACTGATTCACTATCATGAACTACTTACATTTGTTCAACACTGTCGAACGCGCGTGTAACAGCCCAGCTGTGCACTTCGCGTGTTCGCCTTTTTTTAGTTATAGCTTCTGTTGGCGGTCTTAATATTTGTTATTTCCATTGAATTAGCGAAACTCTTGATTATTGAATGTCATTTTAAAGAACGCATACAGCAAGCATTGCAAAATAACTGCTCGTCGATTAATTTGAATTTGGCTCTCTAAAATAAAAACTGTGAGACGCCTGTGAGATCGAAAATACTATCGACTAGATAGCCTTAGAGTTAAGAACGAATAGAAAGTTAAATATTTTTGTTTATATTGCCAGGCAATATTATTATTCGTCACAATGGAATCATTTCATAAGAAAATGGAGGAAAAGCAGGACCGCTACGAGAAGTTATCATTCCTCGGCGAAGGCCAGGTAAGTGGACATCACATGGCTGGGCCAACAGATGTTAATCACAAAAAGAGTGATAAAGAAATAAAATAATGATTACCTCAGTTCGCCACAGTTTACAAGGCGCGTGATGCGCTTACCGGACAAATTGTCGCCGTCAAGAAGATTAAAGTGGGCACACGTGAGGAGGCTCGGGACGGTATCAATCGCACGGCGCTACGCGAAGTCAAATTACTGCAGGAATTGGAGCACGTGAACATAATTGGTTTGGTTGACGTATACGGTCAGATGTCAAATATTTCGCTCGTGTTCGACTTCATGGACACCGATCTCGAGGTGGTCATCAAGGATCCAAAAATCGTACTCACTTCGGCCAACATTAAAGCATACGCGATCATGACACTGCGCGGCCTCGAGTATCTGCACAAGAATTGGATACTGCATCGAGATCTGAAACCTAACAATTTGCTCGTTAACTTGGAGGGCGTGCTGAAAATCGCCGATTTCGGTTTGGCCAAATTCTTCGCCTCGCCCACACGCATTGATACACATCATGTGGTCACACGTTGGTACCGCGCTCCGGAGTTGCTTTTTGGTGCACGCAAATACGGCATCGGTGTGGACATGTGGTCCGTGGGCTGCATACTCGCCGAACTGATGTTGCGTTGTCCATTCATGCCGGGCGACTCGGACTTGGATCAGTTGACACGCATCTTTCAGACACTGGGCACACCCAATAATGAAACTTGGCCAAAATTGGCGAAATTACCTGATTATATGCAGTTCCGTCACTTTCCCGGCACACCATTACAAAATATCTTCACAGCAGCACCTGATGATATGATCATATTAATGAGACGCCTCTTTGCCATGAACCCCCTAAAGCGTTGTTCGTGTCGTGAGGCTTTATCCATGCCTTATTTTAGTAAAACACCACTGCCCACGCCCGGATACAAGTTACCCCTACCAAGTTCATTGCAACGTACTACAACCGAAGAGCGACCAAGTCTGAAGCGTAAACTAATCGAGAGCACCCGAGGACCGACAGTGCCAAAAAGGTTATTTTTTTGAGATACACACAAACACATAGCTGGCTATAATAGTTTGTTGTATGCGACTAACAGTCACATAGTTGTGGCAGTTAACTATGTGACTGTTAGTCGCACAAGAGTCAGAAGCTGTTACAACGAGGTCCATTTACAACGGAGCGCATTTTCCATTGATTGTATATTATTGTTGTTGGTTTGAAAGAAACATGAAACGAATGTATTCTCACTTGGTAAATAGCTCGTTTTTTTCACAATTTTATTGGATTTAAAATTTACGCTTATGCATTTACGTTTGTATTAATTATAATTATATTTATATTTATAAAAAAAAAAAAAAACAAATTATAATATTTTTATTTTATTTTTCTCCGCTACAAATTTTTATGTCTTCTATTTGGAACTCGTCGTGTCATTTCACTCGGCTAGGATGTTTACACTTTAATCATACGTCATGCATACAAAATTTCAGAGTACAAAATCCAATTACAAACCCTAATTAATTTTTTTTTTAATATTCTTAGTTTTCTTCTTTATCTGTGCTAGTTAACTTTCTTTATTTCTTCAGAGTTGGACATGCCTCGCTAAGCTCGGCTCAAGACGCAACTCGCTTCAAGGTACTCAATTCCATTTCTGATTTTGTGACCAGCTTTGATTTCCCATTCAGTTTACTTACTATATTTTTCTTTTTGGTAGCGTTAATATATAATACATCAAATATATGTATATATAGTTTTAATACTATTTGCTTTTTATTCATTATCATTATTATTATTAAAAAAGAAACCGCATACTACAGCAACACGGTTTAGTCAGCTAGACAAATAGATCAGACCAGATTAGAACAGACAGACTACTACTGAACGCAACTATAATTAAATATACATATATATTTAAGCATAATAATCATTATCAATGCCATTAAGTACACTTTATCAATGCTTAGGTTTCTTTCATATATTCTTCATATTTTTGTATATTTTTTTGTTGTTGTTCTGGTTTTGTAATTTTCTTTTCTTTTGGTCTTAGGCTTGACGGCTAGTCTAGTCTAGTCGAATGTAAAAAAAAAAAAAATTGAAAAACAAAAAAGAAGTAAAGCTTTGCGAAACAGCACTGGAACAATAAAAAATAATAACGATCACTTAAAATAATTTTTATGTACGTGTATCTAAAAATATGCATTACATTTCTTCATTATTACTATTTTTTTTTTTTATAATTCTTTGTATCTACAAAATTCACTTTCTGTTACAGTATAATAATTGAAGAAGTTCCAAATAGTTTTGTATTGTTTCTTTTAATTAGAATATTACATTTATCGCAGTAAATAAATAGATTTGCCTTCTTAAAATTATTATTACCTCTTTGCTCTAAAATTGAGCCCGTTTCTTTTGTTTTAGCTAATTTTCATAATACAAAGGATGTCATGCGATGCGCCGGCAAAGCGTATGTTTTGCTCGCCCCGGTACACCGTGCATACAAGCAAGCAAGCAATACAGATCAAAATATGTAATGGAAACGATTGAGAAGCTTAAAAAATAAATCACATTTATGCGCGCATACTACATGAACAATAATAATAGTAATTAAAATAGGACATATATGCATAAAACGGGTGTAGGAAACTGATATTTAAAGAGTCAACATTAACAATAAATAGGAGGCGGCACTACTCTGTGAGTGGTTCGCGTTTCTTGAATTCGAATGCATACAAATATATATGTACACGGATATATATGTAATCTGCAACGGAATAATAAACTATTTGATAGAGAAACTACATACATATGTATGTGATTATGCAATAAAGTAATATGAACGACACACCGGCGCATCGTCATACTTGAAAAACATTTTTTGATTTAGTTGGCAGCAATTTATAGATTGATGGTGTCCAAATCCTGGCACGGTGCACGTGGACTTAATTCTCCGTTACGTCCGTTATAGCCGGCGTTTTCATTGCCCGCACGTATGTCCGCCATTGACGAGTGATTTTGATTGTGACGCAAATTTGTGTTGTTGTTGCTGGTTGTCGTGTGCTGTTGATTTTGATGATTTTTGTCATGCTCAGCGCCAGCTGAATTTGAGTTGTTGTGCACCGTTTGAGCCTTTTTACTGCCCAAGCCCAATGGGAATGCCAAATCTTGCGGTAGTTTATGCATAATTTTGCCCGAGGTAATAAGACGACCGAAGCCCTCCTGCGGAGACGAAAATATTTTTGAGCACTTAAATATTTGTATACTCTTTATATCCTATGAACGCTATTACACAGTAACTTTGTTATGGAGTGTGGAGATATCGGAGCCCCCATAAACTAAGTACAATATATTCTTGATGAGCTCGATAAGACGAATCTCAGCTCTGTGGCTCAAGAAGTTAGATCCTACTTCGGATATATAAAGCCTCCATAATACTACTTAGTGCCATTCATTGCGTCAAGAGTATAAAAAGACAATCGTTGCTTACCTGATGTGCAAACGCATAGCCGGAACGCACCGAGCGCCTTGCACGTCTGGCCGATGGCGTGCGCCTAACATCGCTCGAGAAACGTGAGCTCGTCTGCAGTAGCTTTTTACGTATCTGCGAATTGAATAAATGAGTTAGTTAAAACAACGACTTCAATTTCGATTCCATGTGTCGTATATTGTACCTTGTCAGATAGACTGGGATTTACGTCCACCAAGTAGAACTTGTATGCTAGCACGGGTGCCATTAGCACAGTCACCGTTAGCAGCATTGTGGCCCAGAATGTGAGATCCTTAATGGCTTGAGTCAATGAACCGACATACGGACCACCGATGATGTAATTATAGAAATAGTCGAGCACAAAATACCAAAAGAGACTGCCCCAAATCGTCACGTGATTCACTATCGTCCAGTATGAAGTGTAGAGCGCGATCTGAAATATCCGTTATTTGTTATTATTAGTTATTAACATGAGTTACAACTACGTAGAGAGGTATGTAGTTATTTATGTTTCGGTCGCTCCACCTGTGCTGTGTTGTCCACAATCAGTATGGTTGCCACAACTGCGCCCAGCGTCATGTGATCGCTTAAAATGAGACCGTTTGCAGCAATACCATCGATGTAGGTACCTGCAAATAAGAAGCAGAATGATTTCTCTCCTTTAATAACTGCCTATTTTTAATGCTTATTTGGATGCTCACCATATGGTATCAGAAAGAGTATCAGCGATGTGAAGCCGCCATGCAAAACGCTGTAAATGAACTCGCGTATATTGAAAAGTTCGTTCTTGAGGCCGGGCGTATATAACCGCGGATAATCGATGCTGTTCTTGTCCGAAACATCCTGTTCAAAAACTCCGAGCGCTAACACAGGCAAGGATGTGTAGAAGAGGTTGTATACCGATATGAACATTGGATCGAAAACAGTCTGTAAAAAGTGATTTGGAGAAATTATTAGAAAAATTATCTGTTGTCCGGCAGTATTAACCACTAAGCCAGCTATGCTAGGAAAAGCGAACAGCGCCAATACATCAAACCCCATAAATACAGTCTCAGTGACTAGCCAGCCAGTCTGGCAGTAGCCTTGTAGTGAGGTTGTAGAAATTGGATCCATCCTAACATGGACGTGGTCGAACGCTTGCCATGTTTCCCATACATGTTATTATGCGTGTCTTACCTGTGCGCTGAAGCCGCAGAAGATCGAATACCAACAATGGCACAAAGTAAATGCAAAATTCTTATAGAAAAAGTAACGCAAGAATTTGCACATCCGATAGTAGGACCAACGGCCGTGGACGAGCAGCAAACGCTCCAAAAAGCGAAATTGGGCAATGGAGTAATCACTAGCGAGCACCGCCTGCAGGCCCTCTTGACCAGAAATACCAACACCAATGTGTGCAGCTGTTCGAGGGAAGAGTGAAGGGTGATGATTTTATATATGTATCTCGATATGTGTGCACACAGATGCAAGACATTACCTTTTATCATGGAAACATCATTGGCACCGTCGCCGATGGCGAGTGTAACTGCGTTTTTGGCACGTTTTATTAGCTCGACAACCAGCGCCTTCTGCAGTGGCGTGACGCGACAGCAAATAACCGCTTTGCATTGCAATGCTATTTCAAGGAATCTGAGTACGATATATGACGAGAGAAGTGAATAAATGAAAGGATTCTCTACCTGTGCTTTCAGTCCGTTTTCACTCACTTTGTCTCCATTTCCGGCGAAAGGCAGTGGACGAGCGAGTGCCCATTGACGACAAACGCAAAACCGTTGCTCTCGTCGACAATGGCCGCCAATGATGCAGCATTGCTACCATCGCCACCTTTTTCTGCATCCGCAAAGAGTTCATCGCATTCGGCACTGTATATTATTTGTTATTTTTTGGATTGGATTTCAAATATTTAATAAAGTTGAATTTCTTTATTGTCATTATAATTCTTACTTTTTAAATTGCAACGCTACAAAAAAACAAGGAGAAAAAAGACGAAAATGCAGCACGAAGTGGAACAGGGACAACAGCAACACATGACGCTCTACACTACTAAATATTAATATACAAAACATACTAAATTAGCTTGCGTTATGATTGACAAATATGTTTGTGTTTATGTACGTATTCGATTACGTGAATGCGTGTTCGTGTTCAAGCATATGATTTGTGCATTATCATTAAAACAAACCGAATTGAGAAAATAAAAACAACTATGGACATACATATACAAATAACGAAATATTTAAAAGCATTTTTAGTTGCCACATTTGACACTTTCTAGAACAGTGTTAGCCAACGAGCACCAGGGCTTGCAGCACTACTGAACCAAGGTCGAAGTCATTACACACTATAGCGCGACATTTAAAAAGCAGTTCGTACAATAAACAAAAGAGATCCTAACAACAACAAAAACGCCAACGAAGGTACAAAAAAGCGTTCTAAAATATTAATATTATTTATATGTATATAGTGAACGAACGAAAATGATGAAGTTTTTTTTTTGTTTGTTTGCTTGATGAATTCTTTTGGCTGCAGTCACCGTTTAATTTTGTGGTTTTACTTTGATGATTTTTTTTTTCATTTCACGAGATTACAGACATTTAATGATAAACGCAAAATGAACATAAAAACAATTAGTTTGAAAATTCTTGAAAACATAATAAATATATTTTTTTTACTTTACGGGCGGAACATGTACCAATAGAGGGCTTCATCCTGGGCTTGGTTCTGGTTATGTTTTATGTACTTTTGTTTGTTAAGAAAATTTTAATAACAAAATTAAAATTGGTTACCAAAATAGATCCTTCACTCAAACATATAAAACTCTCATGATTCTCCTTTATAATTTTACGATTTCAGGTGTGTTTGAAAATTTTAAAAAGGTATTTTAATGTTTCCCGAAAACATGCAATAATAAAAGCTGAACTGAAATTTGTAGACAAAAAAAAAATAAAAATAAAAAAGAAATAGGCAAATGAAACATATTTAAAAAACCACGAAAGTAGAAAGAGTCAAATGATAAGTTACGAAATTCCAAATTATCGGTTTAGGAAGAGGGGAGAGCGAAACAAGGAGAAAGTGTCCTTTCAAACCGAAAAATGCATAACAAAAGAAATTCTGAAATTTCGTTGAAATCGAAAACTTGAACGAAACTAAAGTAAATTTTTATATATGTATATAGATAGAAGATAGATATATAGATTGTTAGAAAGAGAGCTAGAGAAGGGGAGCTTTGCTGTGTCATTTTATGTTGTCGAAATATTGAGAAGAGAGTGTTTCCAATGTTTTTTGTTTTGGTTTGAGTTTCTTCCTTTTCACTATTTTTAGTTTGGTTTGATTTGATTTTTTTTTTTTTTTGAAAAGCTTGGAGTTCCCTCTACCTGTCCGGTCCGCCCTTATTATCCTTAATCTTGGCATCCCACCTAAAGGTAACCACTGATATCGCCGGTGGCGGCAGTTGTGGTGGTGGCGTCGTTGCATCCAATTCATTCATAAATGCTGATGTATGCGTCATTGCCGGATTCGAAGGATCCATATTCGAATTGTTCTGATTACTGCCGTCGAGACCTGTATAATAACAAAAGTAAAAATATATATATATATATATAATTAAATAAAACAAAGTGGCGGATACAAACATAGAATCAACACAAACACTAAATCACCAACCAATATACGATATATGTACATACGTCCATATTTTATGTGCAGATTTTGATAACAAAAAAAACAAAAAATACCATTGAGAAGTATTCTTCGCTAGATGAGCACAATCAAATGTTTATCAAAATTGAGTCACTGGTTTAGGTTGATGTTTCGAGCGCAGTAGAATGCCAGAATAGAGGTTTTTGTGCCGCTCTCTTCTGTTCTATTGGTTTTGTGAAGCCGTGTTTATGTTGTTGTTCCATTTCCGTTTCATATACAACGTGGGAGAGACCTCTTTGCTATCATTTCTGTATAAGTGTTTAGTTGCTCATAGGTGAGTGAACAAAAAATAGTTGCTCACAAGGGTGAGCAAATGAACATGTTCCTTCACTATTGTTCTTTTTCGCTCAGTTGTTCCTTTTGTTTTTACAAATAATATTTATATATATTTTTTCAGGAATGTTAAGCGCATACCGCACCACCTCTGAGGTGTAGCCCTTGGTCATAACCGGAATTATACCGGTAGACTTATGTACAATACTAGCATTAAAAGTGAATAATGTACCGTTACGTGCAACTGATGCTTGAAATTTCGCCTAATCCGGCAATATGAGATGCACTATAATCGCGAAACTATGCCGGGCTATGGAGAGGCCTCCACAATTTGCATAGCTGCAAGAAGCGAAAAGGACACACACACATACCTCCTGGTCGAAAGCGATTACAGATCTTTATTGACTCTTTGAATTGGCGTAGTTGCTTTTCCACCTCCTCCACAGAACTGCCATCAACAATGAAAACATCGGCCAGCTCATCGGTCAGCAATTGACATGAGTAGCCAATATTGATGGCTGTTTCTGTATATAAAATTATCATTAGTTCGACACCATTGTATGACTGACGTTTCGTATGACTACAAACCCTGCTTGTCGCCGGTTAGCACCCAAATCTTGATGCCCGCATTCTGTAGGTTTGCAATCGTTTTAGGCACGCCGTCCTGCAGCTTGTCCTCGATAGCGGTCACGCCGACCAGCGACATGTCGCTTTCGATTTCCTCATATATCATGCCCAGTTTCTCCTCGCGCTGATCCATCGATAATGCCGCTTCCTGCTGACGCTCACGCCATTCATTGTAGTAGTCCGCGCTCAGGCGACGCTCAGCCAGCACGAGCGTACGCAGACCTTCACCGGCGAATTTCTATGAGATGTAGACGCTAATATTGCAATCAAACAGTCGGTATTATGTTAAATTCACGACACTCACATTCAGATGATCCTGCGTGCGTGCCTTGAGATTATCCTGGCCGGAGTGTAGACGATCGTAGATCACATTATCGGCGCCCTTGCAATAAAGCACGACGTTGTTGTCGCGTCGCAGGATTACTGACATGCGTTTGCGTACATTATTAAAATCGAGGATATTTAACAATTCGTATTCCTGCACAAAAAAAGAACATTAATTAAATCAATTAATTCCGGATGCGTCGTTTTACGCACAACTCACCTCTGTTTGACCCATAACCTCAATGGTAATACTGTTCGGTGTGCGTGTACGAAAGACAAAGCCGAAATTTCGCGCCGCCGCAACTAGCGCCGACTCGTCCGGGCTCTGAGCTTGGTACTCCAGTTTTCCATCGACCACCTCTGCCATGACAGTGTGACACAGCGAGAGCAGACGGAAAAAGGTATGCGCATGCTCCTCATCGGAGCGTACGGCATCGAGTAACGTGCGATCGTACCATCGAAATTCCGGTTCGTATTGTGGATTCTTCGAGAAGTCCAATGGTTCCAGAGCCTTCAAATGGGAGTAATCAAACGAATTAACTACCGCATACAAAACGTTGAGAGAATGGAAGGAGCAAGGATAGATTAGCAGTAAGGCAAAGCATTTGGGCAACACTGGCAGCGTTAAATGTTAGCATTTTGATTAACAAAATTATATTATGATTATTAGTTTATTATTATTTATTAAATTATTATTTATTAGTTTTCTGTTAAGTTAATTTAGCAACGGTGGCTGCGGCAGATGGGCTGTTTGCTTGCTTTGATTTGATGTGTCGCGCAACCCAATTCGTGAGTTGTGAATGTGTGTGTGTGCGCGTATAAGCTGATATGTATTCTTCTGGATTACGTTGAATTACTTTGCATTAAATGGCATAATGAGTTGTGTTGTGTGTGCTGTGAATGTGCTTTGGAACAGACAAATTATTTATAGCGTGCTTTTGGGCGACATTAATCAAGCATACGCGTAAAGCCTAAGTTACACAGTGAAAGACAGGAGAAAGCTTATATCACAAAACCATCATTTTCGCATAGAGCAATACAATAGCGACTTAGAGAATAAGCAAATCAAAGCAAATCTGAATAGCGCCACAGGGGGGTCAATAAGTCGGTTACGGAAATAAGTCGATTTAATAGGTGTTCATCTACGAGGGCTGTACCAAGAGTACTCGACCTGTAACACGAAAAAGGTGATTGTTACAAATATCATAAAAAGTTGTCTAGGCGTATTACACAATTCAGTACAGTCAATAACCTCTTGGTGGGAGAGTCACTGTAAATACAAAATTGTAGGTGATGATTTATTAAACACTCAATCTTTCAATGGACAATTCATTTCCTTTTTTCGCGTCAACTCCTCTGAGAAGCCGAAGGCTCTCCCATCTCTTTCGTAAAAATACTCTACTAGCTTCCTGGTAAGGTGGATGCTCACCTAAGAGAGTTGTTCGGAAAAGCAAAACATAAAATTTAATTTTAGTGAACGATTACTCGACTACTCGTCGAATTGTCCTGTATACTGTAATATTGTAATATTGTGTAAAAAAGTTCCCGGAATTTCTCGCTCTCAAACTCAAATTACACGTTCGGGGCAGGCGTTTTGAGTTCATAGAGGGTCTATCTTCTGAAGGACCTACTCTATAGGCAATAAAATAAATTAACTGGCAACCGATAATAGTTAATCTTGAAAGATTTTTACTTTAGTAATGCACTTAATTACGTCGGCGCAAGAGAATCTTAAAGTTTCATTACAGACCAAAGTCTGAATTTCGAGGCATAAAATTAAGCACAATTTTTTTATACGAGTAGATGCATGTATATATATAACACTTTAATAATGTTCATTCGAATACCTATCATCTACTATCAGCGAAAAAGGTGTCTAATTTATTTGCAATGCTGTATTGAACTCAATGGGTCCGGTATTCATTATAAAATATATTCACTAGACTTTGTTGACTACAGATTTGTTGACTAAAATCTCTCTTATTTGAACCAGACCTTCCAAGCTGATGTTAAGGGGGATTCCCACTATTATGCATAACTACGACCAAGGTGAAAATGGGTAGAGTCAAAGATCAAATAGAAAAACCGGGATCGTGGCCATTTAATTAACATACGTATTAATGTAGGGCAGGGGACTTTTGGCACAACACTCGTAAGTTACACACAAGCATCTACACAGGGGTGTGACTGACTGACTGACTAACTGATTGATAAGCTCTTTGAATGCATGATTGATTGATTGATTGACTGATTGACTAGACTAGACTACTGTAGCATGCATACGTGCACTTTCTGCCGGTTGGCGTTCCAATTGGCCGCTAAGTGGTGCGTATTCAGGTAACGTTCAACATTGTTCGAGGTGTTTGCGGTTTTGGCGGTGTCGGTTTCGGTGGCGGTGGTGTTAGGGGTTGCGCTGTTAACCGTCTGAGTGGCGGTGTTGCATTTATTCTTTGTATTGGATTTCGATCTGTTCGCAGCTCTGGTGGCTTTAACTTTTGTTTTCGGTTTGGTTTTGGGTTTTGTTTTGGCGGTACGCTTCGTATGCTTTGGCTTAGGGCTATGCTTTTTTCTGTTGGTGGTTGCGCTGGTGGTTGCGCTGGTACTGTTACTATGATGGTCACTGCTGGGTTGTTTGGCGTGTATCGTGCTGTCCGCGTGTTTTGTGCTTTCTTTTGTTTTAATGAATTCTGCTGATCTTGTTCTTGTTGTTGGTGTTGTTGATAATGATATTGGTGGTGTTGGCGGCGCTATTAAACGCTCAGAGGTATTCGTGTCAACAAATATGTATGAAACTGATGATGATCGTGACGATGATATTGATGACGACGATTCTGTCGCCGACGACGACGATAATGACGATGGACACAATGATGTCGAAGGCGTAGACGAGGACGACGACGACGGTGGCGGTGATGAGTTTTGCTCATCTGACTCGGTTGTTATCAAATTATATAAAACATGCAAATTTTTATTATTGTTTCTGTTGTTGTTATTGTTACTGTGATTGTTATTCTTCCGATAGTTGTTTTTGTTGTTTTTCTTGTTATGCATTTTATTTTTAGTTCTCACAAATGTCTGCATTGGCATTGTCTCATTCAAAATCTTTACTCTTTCGCTACTCGTTGTTGACGCCGTTGACAATTGACGACGCACACGTTCGCGCCGTCCTCTCGAGCCCATCGTAGTTGTCGATTCCAGTGGTTCCGGTAATCCATTGACAGTACTACGATTTGCGCTGTAGTGTACATGTTTCGTTGCCGTCGCTTTCGTTGGTATCGTTGGTGGTGGCAAACCTAGAAGATTGTTCGTGTTGCCGCCAAAATGTCTGTTGCTGCTACCATCCAAGACTGTCTCTGCAATGTTGCCGCGTAGATTTTCGGGTGTGGCCAACTCACTGACGCCGCTAACATCCACAATCACAGTACTTTTTATGGGATGCACTTCTGCTGTGTGCACCAGAATTGTTGGTGTTGGTATTTTTATTCTGTTTGCTGCCGTAGCCGCTGTAGTTGTTTCGGCCGTTGTCGAGCTTTTTCTGTTGTTGTTGCTACTGTTTTGGAAAACTGTTTGCCTCTATAAAGAGTAATGTATTTTGAGATACTCAAACAAAAATAAAAACCAAATAAAACGGAAATCATAAACAAGGAGACAAGTCAATCACGAAATGTGCAAAAGTCGTGTAGTTTGGTTTTGGTGCATGGTTGTGCTGGTGGTGGCGATTAAGATGGTACTCTCATCAGACATGAATCCCGTGCTTGGGCGCGAGTGCAGATTCTTATAAAAAGAATTTGCTTGTTTCGATTTGAGTCAAAGTAGACAACAATATAGACAAAAGCAGTGCGAGCTTGACAGAAGACTAAGAAGTGAATAATTGGGCGAAACATGAAGTCAAGTAAAGGGAGCGGAGCGCCTTTAACTTAAATAAATTAATTTTTCTCAATTGGCTTTTGTTTAATTGAAAACCCATTAACCGTCACCTAAACAAAAACTTCGCATCAAACAATTTAGTAATGTGTTACAATATATATATATAATGATTAAAACAGTCGACAATTCGCTTACTGCTGCCGACATTTCTTCGCGGGCGTACTCTTTGAATGTTGCTCCAAAAATTAACGAACTCTTCAAGAATAGATAAAATCAGGATTATGATTATTAACGTCGTTTGTTGACAGAGAAGGGACATCGAAACTGAAGTCGTTTGGAGCAAAAGTCAAAACTGAAGGAAATGCCCATTAGTTTGTACGATTTCAGGGACCACAGGTACCACAAAGAACTTGCTCCAACAGGTGAAAATATTATTTGAGAAACAATAGTTACGTAAGCGTCTTGAAACGATTGAGGGCATGAATACGTCGTGTACTTATCCATTCGTTCGAGAGTCGTGAGTGAGTTTCATTCGAAAAATGAAGTCGCCTAGTGATTCTTTTCTATATCCCCGACAGAATTTGCGGTTGAAAGCAACGTGGCACGTCGCGACTTATTCAACTCCTAATTCGATTCAAGCCTAACCGCTGCTACAGCCGCCTTAAACAATGCTCGCAATAAAGATGAAAAATAAATCGTTTGTTAATTTGGCTAATCGTGTGAATTTGTTTTTCGAAGCAGCAGGCGTCTATATTTATTAATAATTCGGTTTGTTTCTATTTTTTAAAAGTTCGCTTATTTTTGGAATGGAGATGTATGTACGATTCAATTCGTTTCGCTTCATTTGGCCGCCTGATCCCGTTTGGGGTATTTTATACTTACATCGGTGATTTCAATGACTTCGCCGGTTCGTAGATCGATGACATCACCATACGCGCGCCCATTAATACTGCACTTGTTGAACGTCATAATATTCTGAGTGAGAGTGCCGGTTTTATCCGAGAATATGTACTGGATCTGGCCGAGCTCCTCGTTGAGGGTGGTAGTGCGTGCTTTGGCATATGTTTTCGTGCATGGATCGTACATCTCCTCATCCCAATTAATTAGAAAGGATTGCACGAAGCGTATAACCTATGATAATAATTTTGAGCATTAATTGATATATACAAATTATATATGTTGTGGTATCTGAGTGTTGGCAAAATTTGACTAGAGAATATTTCTATTATTTGAAGCTAAAGCCTTTTTTCGATTCCCTATTGTGTACATGATTAACATTCAATAAGTAGTATTTGTGATTGTATATTCTATAATGGAGTGATACAGTGAATACTCCCTTAGTCTAAGAAAACTATCAGTCTATAATTCTCCCAAACAATGAAGAGTTAGTCAGGAATCCACTTCTAAAAATTTTAGCAATCAACCTAGTCTACACAGCATAAGGGTTGAAGCATAAAACTCTTGCTCTCCTATTCACCACGACTCCACGAAGAGTCATTCACCGACGACTTACATAGATCTATTAGTTACATGTAGTGTTCCAAAATGAGTTAAGAGAGTACTCAAATTATACTTACTTCTACTGAAACGTAGAGTGAAATTGGCACAACAGTATTTAAAACTATGGCGTACGAGAAGAACACAAGCAAACCGATAACTGTCGAACCGGCCGTAATATTTTTGGGCACGATATTCTCCCAGGGTAAATAGACCTGAAAATACTGTCCAATCATGTCCTCCCAGATGGCGCAAGCGAATGCAAAAAGTGCACAAATCGAGATCAAAAACAGGACAATCTGTAAATGAAAAATGAATAGTGATCTTACGTTGAGCAAAGGACTATTGCCAAATTGTACGCACCCCAATAATGATGTAGTTGAGCAGTCGATCGACACCGGTGCTCTTGAACTGTGTCTTGCCCGAGTTCTGCATCAGTTTCGTATCGACGCCGGCGAAGACGACGACGCCGTAGCACCACTGCGTATTTCGAAGCACACAGCCGCGTAGTAGGATTTTCTCATTGTCCAGGGCATAGCGTTGATTGCGCCAGATCAATGTGCCCTCGAACTTGTTGAGCAGATTGTTCGGCCGCTCGCAGATAATTTCGCCATTGAAGTTCCACAAGATATCGTGCTGTTGGCCCAGCTCAATCGTCTCGGGCAAACATTGCTTGCACTTCAGATTCGTTTCGCCATCTAGTTCAGCCGTCTCAATGAAGCACAAACCATTCGGTTCCGATGTGGATAGCAATAGAATATCAGCGGCTACAAATTGGTTGTTATCGAGACGAATCACATCGCCCACTTGCACCTCAGACCATTTGGCATCGATCAGTTTGCCATTCCGTAGAGTCTTCGATTTGCGATTGTTCACTTGTGAGTCGGAGATGTGGCGTTGCTACGATGTTTGAAGGGTTAAAGGAAAAACACAAACGACAGAGAATGAGCGCAATTGATTAAAGCAAAGTGGATGGAGGAGCCGTAACTTACAATGTCATCGTAGGCATCCTTAACCGCCGTAAGCGTAAGCACGCCGATTAACGGTATTGCTGTGGTGACCGGTGTTAGCGATGAGATCGCCGGTATCAGCTGTAACACCAGTAGACAGAGAAAGTAAAAGTTGGCAAGACGTTGGAACTGTTCTAGCAGATTGAAAGGCAGGAAAGTGAAGAGCGAATATTTCGACGTCTTTATGTAGTTATTCTAAGGGAATGAAGAAGAGAGTGAGTGAGTTGTTACATACATACATACATACATACATACATACATACATACATACATACATACATATGAGATACTTGTACTTACGTGATATTTAAATTGAGCATTAAACTCTTTGTCGTTTGCCCGAATTCTGCGTTCATTTTCTGTAATAAAAAGAAAAGAAAATAATTACATTTTCATCAGCTCCAGTTCGAGTTGGTTGATTCTAAAAATGTTTAATTTGGAGCAGCACATCATCTGCCGCAAATAGCTTAAAGGATTTACCCGAGAAGTAATACGAACTGCGACGTCGCCGCGCCTGTGATAGACGCCGTAAATTGTTCTGACTCCTTGATTTACTAGTCGCCGCTGAGTTCGGCGTCGCCGTCGGTATCTCTTCGAATTCGACGCTGACGTCCTCATCGCCGACCGCGTCGCCAAGACCGACACTTTCACTGCTGTCTAGCGTGATTGCCGCACTGTGCCGGGAACAGCGACGCCGGCGACTTTTATGGCGTTGTTTTTCTAGCTGTAGCTGCTGCTGTTGACTTTGTCGCTGGCGACAACAGTTCGAATGTTTCCAAATGGCCAGTTTACTTAGTGCAGACATAAGACTAGCGCGCAAACCACTCGGCGAGGATGCAGGCACAGGTGCTGGCGGTGCTTGCGGTGCTGGCGGTGCTGCTGCGAGTTGTGTGACATCGGCATCGTCTGCTCTATCTAGCCTAACCAGCACATTTGCTAGTGATGTTGTTGATGACGCGGAAGTTGAGATGGAAGCTGGCATTGTCGTTGTCCTTGACGCTGGCGCAGTCGCTGCTGACGTCGTTTCCATGCTTAGAAGGCCGTCGTTGAGGCAGAGTGTTGTCGGACGTTGATTGTGAGTAGTAGTGCTGCCAGCGGCGGCGACGGCGCCGGCTTCGGCGGTTGCGACAGCGACTGCAAGATTTGGCTCGGATTGTCGTGCTGTTGGTGTTGCCAGACAATTTTGGCTATCAACGATGATCATGGCGTTCGTGGTCGAATTGCTGGCGGTTGCTAAAGAGTTACTGCGCGCTGCCCGCTTCGATGTTGACGTTGGGCTCTTCGTCGAACACGCCTCACCCGCAACAGCTGCTGGCGTCAATGGCAGCGGTGTTGCGATTGTGTTCGATGAGTTCGCAATTTGTGTTATCTCTGGCTGCGCTAATGTTGCGGCGACCGCTTCTGTTGTGCTCTTTCGGTTGCTACCAATTTTGTCGCAATTGTAATTGGCTAGTGTTGTAGTTTGTGGTGTTTTGCTGCTGCTACTGTTGCGATTTTTGTGTTGTCCTCGCATTGCCTCATGATTCTCTCCTCTCTCAATGCTGCCGGTACTCTCTTCACTCTCTTCACTCTCTTCACTCTCGTCGCGTAGTTGCTGTGCACGCCGCCGACGTCGCGATTTGCGACCGAAATTAAACCAACGCGTGGTTCGCGTTGTTCCCGCTTCCTGCACTTGTGTCATCACATTCCACACAGCAGTTGTTGCTGCTCCCGTTACGTTTGATCTATCTCCCATTACTCGCTCTCCGCCACCGGCTGAATTTGCCGTATTTTCCTCGTCGGTATTATCATCTAACGGCTTTGCACTCAACACTTCCAATTCCAGCGTATCGGGCCGTACACGCAACTGCCGCGCGCCGCTGGGCATTGCAGCTACTCCCGCTGCTCTGCTCGCGCACTCTGTGTTTTTGTTCCAGTTCCAATCGCTTCACTGACTAATGGAAGCTGTCTATCTATGATCTGTGCTGTCACTGACCCTTTTGCATTTGTTTGCATTTAGTTGCGTTGTCAATGTTTGTTTTTATTCGCCATTTTAGACGTGCTTTCCTTTGGCCCACTCTTTGCCTCTCACACAATTGGAATGGCATAAGGACTAGTTGTTATTGTTACTGTTAATGTTTTTGTTATTGTCGTTGGATTTGTGCGCATAGCAGTGTCTCTAATAAATTACTTTATATTTGGTCGGTCTGATATTTTTATTCACTTATTCACCTATTTTTTTTTGATAGCTACTCAAGAAAAAAAAAGTCAATTAAATAAATAGCTCGACAAAATACATGTTCGTTTTAAACGGATCATTCATCTGTATTATTATCACCTTTAGATTACTGAGCAGATTCAAAAGAATAGCACGTTAAACAGCGATTTTATTATATATTTCGACTAGGCTATAAAAAAAAAATAATAATAATAATAATGCTGTCGATGTGAATCGTACATGCTTATTTTTGCCAATACACATTTGATTAATCACTCTGACAATGTCATAAAACATGATCGGGAAACGGCTTCCATTGTCGTGTTTATAGTGCATTACATGAGCGAGCGTTGGAATCTTGGTTTTTGTTTCTTACATTCTTTACGCAGTGCAAACTATTATTACTTCCTCACACAGCAAAATAGGCATCGTCAATCGTATAAATAATATATATATATATATATATATATATATTTCATCAGGTTGACGAGACGAGCTTATTTACTATTCTCGGCACCGGCCAGTTGAACTGATCTTCCCTAAAAACTGAAGGCCCTGAGCTTAGTGGATCGAAAATCACTAAACTCACTGTTAAATTGCACTATGTGTAGTGACCATTCCTTAAGAAAAAATCAAAGCAACATTTTGTAAATACAAAAAAGAACATTTTAATTACATTGCATGCTCCAACACTGAAAGGTTAGCGTTTTTTTTTTTTTGCTCGGCTGTGTGAATATAATTGCAGTTTCGGATTTGCATACTTTAATGTTTTTTTCTTCTTGTTTTTCTCTTTTTTCCTTACTTCCTTACTTTCCTTACTAAGTGCCGCTTAATAACGCCAAACATGCGCGTTCGAAAGGTAGAATAGAATAGAAAACATATGACGGATGCGCGATCATTTTAATTTGATAATTGGCTTCGAACCTTGCCCCGTGTGTCGATCTATGAACCGTCTTCCATCACACATACTCACACACAAAGCAATAACTGCAAAAATATTGTATCGTATACCAGATGTTCACGGGGCGTATACGCAATGATTTTTTCAATCTTCACATACAATAATTCTCACTCACTAAAACAAGTAATGGAACACAAACAGCTTTTGTTGTTATATATATATATATATATATATTTTTTTTTTAAATTTTTTATTGCAGCTGTTTATTGAAATAATTGAAGCGCACTTTGAATGAATTACAAATTAATACAATGCAAACAATAGAAAAATATCAGTAAAACCTGTTTTTGCATGCAGACTTTTTTCATAAAAATTAAATGAAATGAATATTTCATTTGTCTCTCATTAAAAAAAAAAATCCGTCCTTCTAAATGGATGACGTTTGGAAGAAACATCCTCCATCCTAGGAGGGCCAATAATTAATCGTTACCAGATCTGGCAACGGATCACTTGCAAACGTATTTCCGTTCGTAAAAAAAGCCATTGATCATACCTGTGACGTCGAGGTATCCCTTTGCAAGAAGACACGTGATGGGAATTTATTGATAAAACCAAAAAACACACAACAGGCGTACATACTATTAAAACTCAAAGTTATACCCACAACCATTCCAATCTGGGTTTCAGAGCACAAAACGCTCAATTATTCTAAAGGCGTCAAAACCAAAATATTAGAGGAACTACAACCTGAAGCAGTACATGAATTAAAAACAATTTTGAAAAAACAAAAGAGCTAGACTAAGAAAGTCGGGCTAATAATTAACAAATTTTCAACCCCTTCTCTTCCGGATCAATATATTCATCGGGTAGGAAAAAGTCAAAGTCCAAACATATAACCCGCTTCAAATGCGGTGCAACAATTACTTGCGCTTAGGGCACATTGGTGAATTCTCTGCTTGAAGGGGAGAGTAAAGTGTGCACACGCGGCACCAGGTGCAAAAAGTGCTATAATAAAAAACTACATGTGTAATAATGAACGCCGTGCCCAGTGCCCAGTGACAACGACAACATGAACATCAAAACCAAACACAAGTATAAGTCCGACAGCAACAACAATCACCGGCAATAATCGACGTCGACACAAGCCGAAAACAAACAACATACAACGACATGAACCTGACATCCGAAAACACCATGTGGAGTAACTCTGATGGAGAAGGCAGCATTAAGATAATGCCTGCAACCTCACACAAACAAAAAGTAGAGATTTTCCCTAAAAATATATCAAAGGGAAATCCAGAAAGCAAATATCAATTGAAGATTTAAAACAAAATCATAATCTCAAACAAACCGTAATCATAACTTCGATCTAGATTTAAACCTTTATAATATATTAGCAGGAAACCGGCGTGTTGCTGCCTTCGCGTGCGTCTCACTCTTCGGATGTTTCAGCAGCTCTGACTCGGGCTAACCGGATGTTGAACACAGCAATTGTTTTCTGCCTTTGTTTGGTCGATGGGAGACTGAGTCAGGAGACTACAAAAAGAAAAGCTTATTGTAAGAGATTAGAGGGTGGCATGCCAACTAACCAATAGAAATATATATTTGAATTCATTCATACATATTTAGCAATGCCTTTAACGGTATTTTAATAAAGCTTTATAACCACAAAATAATCTCCCGTTAGAAAACCCACTTTACTTATTTCAAAAATATTCCAATCCCAGTCAATTTCAAGCTATAAATATACAATCCAAAAAATAGTTCTTGCCAACAACTTCGATGCAATCGGACTCGAAATTCAGCTAATAATGCATGTATACCAACTAATATGTAAAAACTTAACTCTCTCTAATCTTAAAACTGTACTATACGCCACAACGCCCACACTCGTAACAGGCGACTACAACAGTTGTAATACTTACTGGGGCTCCACCAAGAACAACCGTAGAGCCAATTTTATAGCCAAGTTTATTAATGAAAATAATTTTATTCTCTTAAACACTGGCAAAGCCAACCCATTCTACCCTTAGCGCACATTTATTTAACATTCTGTACACCCGATTTGCAGCTTAATTGTGAATATAAAATTGTGATTCCCTATACGGGAGTAATCACTTTCCACTTATTATTAAAATGTTTAAACCCAACAGCAAATATATTCCACAATTCAAGACATTCGAAAAAACGTTATAGCTCAAATCTACAAGACAAAAGTAGAACCTTATTGATCGATTTCATTGAACCCAAGCTTCTCAAAAATCTTAGATAAAATTATTTCTAAACAATTATGTTGGTTTGTGAATACCAATAAGCTTCTTAGTAGTAATCAATTAGGTTTTCACAGAGGAAAATCCTTGAAGACCGTCTTCCCTATGTAAACGCTCTTAACAACAAATCTTTAAACTGCAAGCGCCCATTATCAATTGTAATGTAAGCTTTTCAATTAGATGGAACACTGTACAATGGTTCTCCGCAAGGATCATCACTGTCAGTCAATCTGTTCTTTATTTCTTTTAACAAACTAGCAAACCTAATCAGCTTGCACAAAAACATTACATTCTCAGCATATGCTGACTGACAAATAATTCAATTGCCACTCGTCCACACTCATCCAAATAATAAATAGCATTTTCACCACAAAAATCGATTTTTGTCTTCCAATATAGGGACTTACACCAAAAACGAACTTAAAGCCAATTAAAACATTCTCAATACAGCTATTAGAATGTCACTAGGAGCTTTTCGATCCACACCAATATAAATAACATGTACTTCGAATCCAATATAACACCCATTGAACACAGAACACAGTACTTACTAAGTAAACTCTTTACTACAACAGCCAATTCATGGAATACCACCCTTCACAAAATAATATTCCAAATCTCGAAGAAAACTAAAAAGTACAAATCGTCCGCAATACATAGATCAATTCTTCTTTGCAAATAATTACAGTTTCTTATCTCTGCCATAAAACTGTATACTGAAACACGCCTCAGTCATTAAAACCAATCTACCAATAAAACACAATTCTTCGCCCGAAAATTATTGGCAAGAAAACAAAAATTAAAAGACTACGCATTTATTTACACGGACGGATCACATACTCATAATCTGTTCAAAGCATTTATCCTACTAGACTACTGCTCAGTATATTCAGAATTCAGAATTCTATGCTCGACTTTATTCCCAGAAGATTATTAATATGTTCTTAGAGCTAACAATAAATTTATTTTATACAGAGTTTAGCTATACAATGTGGCTTTCTTCTGAATTATATCTATCCTTATTATTATTACAATTTCATAAGATCATAAATTTAAATTTAGCAAGGAAAATTGGGAAGAGGAAAAATGAACTTAAACTAACTAGACTAGATTAGAATAGACCGAATCTTAATTGTATTAACCAGTGGTTAAGGCTTAAAGAATCGATCGGACACATGTAAGTGCGCAATATTTAGTTTTGTATAATAAAGTTTCTTTGGGCAAGAGCTATGTTGTCGTGAATATGTTTAGCGTTTGCTAATTCGTGCAGACGAGCTGTAGAGAAATAAAATGGTAGATTTAGCATCATCTTAAGAATTTTATTTTGGACCGTTTGGAGTTTGTTTGTGTGACACTTGGCACAGTCACCCCACACTACGGACCCATACAGCATTATCGGAAGAAACATTGATTTGTAGATGGTCATTTTATTTCGGATAGATAGTGCAGATTTACGATTGATAAAGGGGTAGAGGATGCAGGTAGTTTTATTAATTTTGTCTAATGTTTGGGCTACGTGAATATTAAATTTTAGCTTCGTGTCTAAGTGTAAACCAAGGTATTTTACCTCATTTTCCCATGGAATGCTATTTGAGTCAACTAGAAGGTTAGAGCTTGGCAGAAAACAATCCTTACGCTTGTTTGTAAAATATATTGCCTTCGTTTTAGAGGCATTCAATTTGTTTTCCAACTACTGAAATAATTGGATAAATTATTAAGAGCAATTTATAAATTATTTTTAACAGTGCTGAATTCAGCATCTGAGCAGTATATCGCAGTGTCGTCAGCAAATATTGAAGAACAGACTAGAACAGAGCCCTGGGGTACTCCAGCAGCAATTTGTCTGTTGATTGATTTTGTTCCGTCGATGAAGACATTGATGACTTTGAGGAGGTATAAAGGGAAGTGAGAGCGTTTCATTTTATATATTAAGCTCTTATGCCACACCGAATCGAAAGCAGCCTGCACATCTAACGCCACCATACCAACGGATTTTTTGAGTAATAACTACTGCTTGACGAACGTTTTGAGTCTGTTCAGTGGTTGGATACAACTAAGTTTTGTCCTGAAGCCATACTGTTCGAGCGGAAGGATTTTAATTAAATTCTATGCGTGAGATTTTAATTAAATCAGTCTTGAACATATCTTTCCTGTGGTTATTGTTGTTTAATGCTGTACCAGGATTGATAAGGCCCTTTGCAGACTGTCCAGGGTAATAGACAGAAAAATTTTTTAAGGAAACTTGTGCATCCATAAATACCTGTAAGCCGATATTTTCAATTAGGTGTGTTTCAGGCATGGGATTTGCCTATGCCTTATATCGTTATTTACAATAATAGCTACTCCACCACATCTGCTAGAACAACGATCACTTCTATAAACGATTTAAGTTGGAATGGAGAACCTGCCATTATTCATTAGCCATGTTCCAGAAATTAAGCAAATATCAATTTGGTTTATATGCAAGAACTGTTGGAGCTCTAATCTTTTGTTACGAACGGCATGAGAGTTCCATGCCATAATTTTTAGTGCAGGCACCAAGTTTATCAATAAGCTCCGTCATGTGCTCAGTATATTCATGTGAAATTATAGCTATGCTATTATGGAAGCCATACAATTAGCGGCGAAGGTAAAAGGTAAACTCTGCATGTGTTTCGACACTCTTTCAGCTTTGGATGTGACCTCAAAATTGCAAAATTATGCATGTTATCCATTAAAAAAAAATCAAATATTGTAGTGATTTCATTAATCGAGTCTACGGTCCATGAACCATGATAGATGTTTTTGGGCAGAGCAGGTGATTGGCCCCCTGCTAACGAGTACAGCCAGTGTGTGTGCCATCTGTGGTTTGCTGGACAAAGCTACTCCATTTCTTTGTAATTGTGTTGATGCATGTGACTTAACAACATGATTATATTTTGTGGGCCACATGACTGACTTCTATGGTGCCATCTGGCGAAAGGAGTTATGTATTATGGCGCCCGACAGATGGCGCTTTATGGGCGACTAATTAATTGTTAATACAAATAACAATTATTATTTAATAATTTAATTAATTAATTAATTAGGAGTAGGGATTTAACTTTTATTTTATTATTTTTATTACTACAGTACAAACCGAAAATAAAACTACTCTGGGTCCTTCGCCATGTTGGTGTTAAAGTACCATCTTATCGGTGTCGTCTCAAATTGATCAACCTCCCTACCTTGTCTAGTCGTAGAACGGTCATTGGTGTAACTTTTATGTATAACCTCATTTATGGTAGTATTAACTCACATTTCTTACTTAGAATGATTAACTTTAGTGTACCCGCACGTCCAACTAGAAACTATTCTCCTATTATTCTTCCCTTTTGTAGAGCTTCTTATTTGCAACATGATCCATTCTATGTCTTATGCAAATCTTTTAATACCCACTTTGCGTGTGCTGCTCCTCCCACCTCTTCTTATGTTATAAAAACTAAATTGTTGGCATCATTGAATTAATGCATAACTTATTTTCTATACTGTTAACCTAAATTTTTCCTCCTTGTTTAAATAGTCTATGTTATTGTAGGTATTGAATTCTAAATTTAATATTAGCTTTAGTTTAATCTTGCATGCTGATTATTTTAATGGCTGATGATGTTTTTATCTGTAGCCAAATATTTAGTACGTAGACATTAGCTTTGGTATCGCATGATCACCAAAGATATTAGCAATTAAGACCAGCTGAGCCCAGTCTATGTGACTGGGTGAATTTTGATGCCACCTGGGCCTGCCCCATGTGAGATCAGTGTGTGGTCATTGCATACCTACTAAGTCGATGAAAAAAAAAAAAAAAAAAAGGGCATGAATTCCCAGACCAAGCTGCTAAAGACGCGACTAGAGCGCAGCTATAACATTAATATATTAGAGTTATAACGGTGCATTTCGTTATCAGGCGCAGTGAGTTAAACGGTCTTCTTCGACAGACTTTCGAATTTGACATAGTACTCTGCAGTTCCTAGGAAGTAATACTAGTAGAACTTTTATCGTGATTTCAGATACGCAAAAATAAACGTTCCAAAAAGAAAAATACCAATGCCATATATACAGTTCAGATCGGGGGTGCAACTACACGGTAAAGTGCCTTATAGGCCTTACCTTGGCAAAGCCCAGAGCAAGTACACTTCAAGCAGCTCACCGCCTCCTCGCGGCGATCTTGGGCACCAAGAAGGAGAAAAACACCCCTCGGTATGAGGTTGGTTGTGGCTCTTTTATTTAATGTTTTTTTGTCCTGTTTTGTTTTTTGGCCACTCATCACATTAATTGCTTGTTCCTGAACTTTACAAGCATTGTTTAATAGATCATGTTCAGGCGACTTAGTGTGACGATTGTTGTATACAAATATAAAATTAACAAAAAAGCTTCATTTTCAACTAATACGCTCTAATATCCTTCGACAGAGCTGTCCTCCGAAAGGATTAAGACCGCTTTGCTCTGGAGATGCCTCAGTCCTAGTCTTCTTCATTGGTGTTGAGTCAATATATGGACCAGAACAATTCGATTTTCGTTTTCTATCCGAGCTGCCTTCATTATTGGTAGATGTGCCATGTGCACTGTTGCACGCCATAGAATTCTCAATCTTGTTAACAGTCGGGAGTCTACTCTCACCCGCGCCTTGTTGCACTAGACCTTCTCGCGACGGGGGGTGGTTTGGCTGATGCTGAGGTAAGGTTCTCCTTCGCGCGATTCCCGCTAACTCAAAGTATTTTTTCTTTGTTTGCCGGTCCATTCCAGACCATATTTTAGTCACCTGTAACCAAACCTTGGTCCAGTTCCGCGATGGCACATTTGTTCGTTTTCATAAATTATTTCATTTTCTTAAATTAAGCGCAATTCGTTCATAAAATTTTGAAATGCGTAGGGGATTGCCTCTTGTAGGAGCTGCTCTTCCCTTTCCCTTTGCAACATTCCATCTATGGGACTTATCTCAGAAATAGCCGAACCCATTATTTATAACAAAAATATATTCGCTGTTCGAAGCCACTCAAAAAAATTTTGTGAAAAAACGTTTGAGTGACTTATTGAGTGAGCGTTGTATCAGTTACTTGCTGAACGAAAACGGAATGAGTGGATATGATTGACGTACGTTTCCTACGTTTAGGAACCCCAGGCGTTAAGTCAATTCTCACAGTGCATGCTAGGGAACATTTGAAAAGACCTGACAAGCGACTTTCAAAGACGGTGCTGTTTAAAAAAACATGATAGCATATTCAACGAACGGAACGCTCTTCATGCGAGCTCAACTCGCACTTGGCTGTCCATTTTTGGAAGGAAGTTCTTTTACGAGGCTTGTAGTAGGAGTGAAATGACAGAAAAGTAACGAAAACCGTAACAGCGTTGTTGTTGTATTTTGTTGTATTTCTTGCTACTGTTTGGTTTTGCTCTTCTGTTGTGCTCATGCAGAGAGCGCAAAACCAAACATTTGCTTCAATCAAACGATTGCTCTCTCAGCAAAAAGGACTTGTTGTTGTTTTCACAGCTAACGACTTCGTTTTTGTTTCACAACTTTGGCTCAAAGTCCGAATGCTACACGAAGAACGATGATGCGATGATGGGATGACGGAAGGACGCTATGATATTTCACGTCATTAAAATATTGCTGATTTCATTCATTTAGCTTATGTTTCAATAGAAATCTGTACAAACGTAAGGCATGTCATTTAAAATCTGACAACGCCTCTATCTCATTTTCTCATTCTCATTCTCAAATTTAAAATAATAAAAATTAATATTAATTTAATATTATATATTCCAAACTACAAAAAACTTTTGAGTGTTGCTTGATAAAGTGTATAAAGTGTGTAGTGATATTAATTTATGCACAGTGATATTAATTTAGTTTTTAGCGCTAACATTTGTGGAGTGTGGAATAAAAAGTTTTTGTTTAGTGGTGGAGACATTCTGTGTGTGTGTGTGTGTTGAAATCATTTGGGTTTGTCAAATAAAATATAAAACCAAATTAAAAACTATAATAAAATGTTATATGACACTACTAACTACAATAAAAAAATTATTTTAGTGAAATAATTAATTTATACAGATATTAAAATTTTTTAAAATTTTTGGAGCGATAAATTTTGTTTTTAAATTGAATTAGAATTTGAAGTTGTTTTTTTTTTCATACGTGAGTTACATTTTCTGATTACATGGAAACTGCTCAGCGTCAAAAAGTGATCGAAAAAAGAAAATCAAATGCTCAGCGTCAAAAAGAGTTCAGAAACAGAAAAAAAAAATTGAAAAATATAAAATATTAACTAATGCCGAACGTGTTACAAGATTTAGATGGTCATAATTGTGCAGTTTGCGACAGGTTATGGTGGAAAAACGATTTAAAAAAAACTTCTAACAAACATTAATACCGAATTATGACCCCAATTCGAGAGTTGACGTTTGCTGTACGTGTAAAGTATCTTTAGATAAAAAGAGAATTGCAATAATGTCCACTTATAATGGTTATAAATATCCAACTATTCTATCTTACTTACCAACATTAAATCTTATTGAGCAACGGCTGATTTCACCGAGAATTCATTTTATGTAAATAAGAAGACTTAGGTATGTTCATGGTCAGTATGGTATTTATGGTCAAATAATTAATGTTTCAGTAGAAATCAATACCATGATAAAAAAAAGACCAAGGATAATGTGCTTTCATGTGCACATTAAAAAAAAAATTTATTCGTAAGACTAGTTATATTCATGGTCTCATTAACAAGAACAATATTAAAGAATAGTAGAAATACTTAGTTAAAACGCCGCTTTATATTCATTATAACCTAGAAATTGATGATGAATTTTTAAATTGTGATCAAGTAGCAACACAGTTGGTAGTTGATGATATTAGTGAGCACGTGCCTCTTGAAGACAACCTAAAGGCTCAACAACAACGGCTCACTTATGGAATGAAGATAAGGTTTTGCATATAGCACCTGGCGAACAGAGCATTCCTCTTAGTATTTTATTCGATGAATATGCCGAAGGGCTTTCATTTCCAACAATATACGGCGGTCAGTTTAGAAATTACAGTGAAGAAATTAATGTTACTCCATTTATAATTGCTACAAATGAGCTGCGACGTACTGATCGACGCGATGCTCAACCACAACATGATAGTAAGGGTTAGTCAAAGCGTCTCTATTGCTTTCAAACGTTTTGGTTATAACACTGCAATAACTAAAGAGCAGATAGAATCTAAAAATTATAATAATAACTGTTTAGAAACAAATCTTGGTGTATACCGAATTCTGCTTGGTATTGGGCTGATCGTAAAAAAGATCTTTTTGCGATGATAAGGCAATTAGTAGCACCAACTGTTTTCATGACGCTCAGTGCAAATGAAACTGGCTGGACAAATTTAGTAAAATTATTGTATAAATTAAAAAATAGTGAGATATGAACATATCTGATGAGTTTCTATCAAACATGAATTACGTTCACAAAGCCAAACTTGTTAACGAAGATTCAGTTACTTGTGGTATTTACTTTAATAAACTAATTAATTGTCTGTTGAAAGTTTTGCAATATAAAAAAAAAGGCCATTTGGAAAATATCGCGAATTTCAACATCGTGGCAGCCGTCATGCTCATATTATTTTATAGCTGGATCATGTACCAGAAAATTAATTAAGTAACGACAAATACGCCATTCAAATGATCAACGAATTAGTTTCCGTATCTGAGGCAAATGCATCTGAAAATGTTAAACTGCAACCTCATAAGCATTCATTTAAATAAATATATCCCAATAAAAGAAATAATTATCGAATTGGTGCAACTTTCATGCCATCTCGGTACACAAAAACCTTGTTACCTATGACAGATACTGATTTCGATTTTTCAGAACAAAAATTCAAAGAATATAAAAAACACTATCAATATTAATATTCAGATTTTGATCACTTGTGAGTATAACACAATAATATTGCTTCAGATAACCATTATTACAGTATTATTCGCGCTGGAATCAACCGCCCAAAATTATTCTATCACACAAATCTTTTAGAAAAATGCCATAATTCATTTAATCCATTTGTATTACATAATTTAAAGTCAAACATGGATTTTCAAATCATACAAGATGAATATGCTTGCGCTGCTTACGTTGTTGAATATGTTAACAAACACAATAGAGATTTTGGTAACTTACAACGACAAATTATTCAGATAATGGTTGAAAATCCAGAATTTGATATTGTTGATATTACAACAAAAAAAATAGTATTGATTCATTCACTCTGTAGAAATGTCGGCGCAAGAAGCTGCGTGGTTTTTATTACGAGAACCAATGGCCAAATCATCAACAGCTACCGTTTATATACCAACAATATATCCATCAGAACGCCAAAGAATATGGAAAACTTGAAAATATTTAAATAAACTTTATGGTAATTGTACAGACAAAGAAAGAAAATTGGTTCGATAAGTATGAAAAAAAAGGAGTATATACTGAAAGGAACGCTCCGAAAATTATAAGATACCGTACTTACGACATGGCTGATAACTTTAATGTTTATAGACGAGAGATGGTTTTATTAGAAGTGTAGAATGTGATATTTTAGCTGATAATAAATTCATAGAAATTTCTTAGAATAACAAAGATTTAATTGTAGAACGCAGAAAAGAATTCGAACTTAATTTAGACATACAAAAAAAAAAAAAGGTCAGAAATTAGCAGACAATTATGCAGAGATAATGATGAAAACGGAGATGAGGAGTTAGAAGATCATGCCAATATAATTTTTGAACATGATCCTTACGAGATGTGAAAGCTTGACCCACATTCCATTGTTAATGCTGACATACAAAACTTTGCAAACTCAGCAAACTTTGGTGCTATTGCAAAACAAAAAAAAAATTTGATAGACAGGCATTAGTTCTACGAATTTATGAGAATGGCTAACGAAGAACAAAAAGAATTAGTGATCACCTACAAACTCCACATCAAGCACCTTTACAAATTTTTTTCACTGTGAAAGTATTAATCATCAATGAAATGAGTATGATCAGCGCAAGCTTTTAGTGAAAATCGGCTTGCGTTTAAAACAAATAACCAATAATCATAACGAGGATTTTGGTTATTTACGGCAGCTACCACCGGTACGAGCAACACAAATATATAGGCCTATTAGAACACACATGGTTGGACCCCATCTTTGGCGAAAACTTAAATTTTATCAACTCAACCAATCCAAGAGACAGGCTAATGCTGCATTTTCTAATTTACTAACAAAAGTAGGCAATGGTGAAACATTAGAAAAACATGAAATCAAGTTGATAGAATCAAGATTTTTTACAAAAGCCGATACTCAAAAATTGTGCTCTAATGAATTCGCATATTTATCAAAAATGAGCATGTAAACACCCACAACAATTACGTTCTACAACAATTTGAAGACAAAACTATCTCTACAGCCACTGATTAAATTACAGGACCTAAAAATCATGAGCCAATTTTAGAGTAAAGTTACGTAAAAAGTCAGTTATACCATACGAAATTATTTTTGTAAAAGGCATGTTCTATCTCATTACAACAAATACTGATATATGTGATGGCTTATGTAATGGTACGACAGGAAAATTAGTGCATTTAGATCTTGATACAAACAACATTGTAGTTAGAGTTTGGTTGGAGTTTCGTGGTTCAACAACGATTGGTTGGAAGAAAAGCAAAAAAGCTGCTGAGTTAGCTGTACAAAGAGGAGTTAGTAGTCTTGCTGTTGCTGTGCCTATTGAACTACGATCTGCGAACATTCCATTGGCATCAGATAAGAAAATTATTGCTACTCGAAAGCATTTTCCTTTAATTTCGGCTTGCGCTACAACCATATATAAATCGCATATAATCACAGGGTAGAAATTTAAGTGGTGCACATACGGCTAACTACAAGGGCTGCGAAGTGTATAAGACACTTAAAATTCAACGTTTCCCTTCTCTCAAGGAGAAAAGCGCTAAAAGATGTGATCATTCGACAGCGTATCAAGAATCAAACAAAATAAAAGAGGGAGTAACCTACGCCCAAGTCGCATCAACTACTCAAGAAAACAACTCGTCAAAAGAACAACCAAAGCGCATAGAGAATGAACCTAAAATGAACCAAGACAAGGAAGCCGATAATGAATTAGTGGAAATCAAAGACATGCTGAAACAAGTAACCCAGCACTTAAATAAAATGATGAACATCTTGGTGTTACTAATAAACAAACTCGATAAATTAAAATGGACACCAGCATAAAGATTCTAGCCTGGAACGCAAACGGGTTAAGACGCCATGTAAATGAAGTAAGTCTTTTTCTAAATAATAACGACATTGATATAGCATTAATCTCAGAATCGCACTCTACAAGCGAAAAATACTTACAAATTCGTGGATACAGTATACACAAAACAAACCACCCAGATGGCACAGGACACGTCGCCACTGCCATAATTATTAAACATCACATCAAACATAACGTGCTGCTCCCATTCCAAAAGGACCACATCAAAGCAACAACGGTCCAAATTTTCAGTGCAGCTGGCCCGATCACTGTATCAGCCATTTACTGCCCTCCCAAGTTCAACATTACATGTCATTACATCACAATATCTGGTCTTCTTAAACACACCAGGACAACGATTTATTGCTGCTGGAGACTTCAACGCGAAACACACAGAATGGGGTTCACGAACTTCAAACAAGAGAGGCAAAAACCTTCTGGACGCACTAAACTCTGCAAAAATAAGCTATATAAGTACAGGTGAGCCGACATACTGGCCAACAGACATCAATAAAATGCCAGATCTTGTAGACTTCTACATAGTAAAAAAATATAGATTTAAGTAAATTCGTAATCAAACCAAGTCTGGATCTCTCGTCAGATCACACAGCTATAGTCTTAGAACTCAGAAAGTTTCCGGTAGATTCAAACAAAAATAATTCCTTACACAACCGAACTGACTGGGACACCTTCAGGGACTATATCAATTTACACCTATCCATAGACATTCGTCTAAAAGCACCAGACGACATAGAATCTGCTTTAGTAATTCTCAACGACGCTATTGAAAAAGCAGCGATACAAGCAACCCCGGATAAACCACCTCAACCAACAGGGCACTACAAACCACTTATTCTCAGAAATTTAATACGTGAAAAGCGTAAATTAAAAAAGTACTGGATGGACACTAGGTCCCCCGAGGCCAAAAAGAAATGCAACAGGGCAACAAAAGACATTAGGAAATATCTGCAATACCTTAAAAACAAACAAGTCACTAGTTACCTTCAATACATAACACCGACAAAATACACAGAGTACTCGCTTTGGAAAGCTACAAAAACTATGCACCAGGCACCAATAAAAAAGGACAATGTATCATGGGCAACAACTAATCTAGCTAAAGCATCAGTTTTAGCAGATTATTATGAGAACGTTTTTGCAGACGAGCAACAGAACTTAGACGTCCCACACTGTAATGAACCTGGCTAATGAACCCCAAAGATTGCGACTTAAAAAAACTACGGCCTCCCAAAATTCTACTCATCATCCAATTTGATGTAAAGCCTAAAAAATCACCAGGCTATGACAAAATTAACGGCAAACTCCTAAAAGAGCTTCCACCAAATTAAATATACATATATTTAATGCCCTACTCAGATTAAACTACTTCCCCAAAGTCTGGAAAGTTGCCGAAGTCATTGCGATTCCAAACCCGGAAAAAGACCTATCGCTGCCGTCATCATATAGACCAATCAGCTTACTTCCTGTGCTATCCAAAATATTTGAAAAGCTCTTGCGCATGCGAATCCTATCTATCCTGGAACGCAGCCATATAATTCCAGATCACCAATTCGGCTTCCGTAGAAACCACTCAACCACACAACAAGTTCATCGTGTCACGCACAAAATATTAAACGACGTCGACGACAAAAAATTCTGTATTTGAGTGTTCCTAGACGTAGAGAAAGCCTTCGATAAGGTTTGGCATTATGGATGAATGCAACATCCAAAAAATCAAATGCCGCTATAATCCAAATACAGCAGTCACGAATATTAAGGATAATCGCCAAAGCAGGATGGTACATAACAAACGCCGACTTACACCGCGACCTCAACATTTTCTACAGTAGCAGAGGAAATAACTAGAAGAAGTCGGATTTATCAAACAAAGTTAGAGCAACACATGAACGTCAATGTCAGCTTACTTCCGCAAAAAGAATTACATTGTAGGCGACGTTTAAAAAGGACAAGACCAGTTGTTCTGGTAAACTAACTTAAAATAATTAATTATTAAAACTACTTTTCTACTTCTTCACTACATTATATAATTTCTATGAACTGCTCATAGAAACTAAATACACCTATACTCGACATTTAAACAATGTACTAGTAGTCTAAGTAGACATAAGTACTAAAAAAAATGTTAAAAAAAAAACTTTAAAAAAAAATTTTAATAAAATAGTTTACGAGTGCAGCATATATCAATAACTTGATTACGTTGCGTTATCTCGAGTAACACATATCGAAATCTTGTATATTGAACAACACCCGAAGATGATCAAACGAAATTTAAATTTTATCATAATCGAAAGCAAGCTAGATCAACAGAGAAATTGCTGCAAGAATTTCAAAGATTATCGTTTTTGCAGACCAGAACTGAAATTATCCTAGATATGATTCATTCATTTTTTTTTAGATTCCTTGGATCCAGTCACTAAAAATTCTAGCCTACTATTACTTTTCGAAACGTGGATAAGAAATGAAGAAAAAATTGCTATTCCTAATTTCCTGAAGACCCGGTTCACTTTTGTACTGAAAATATGGGAACGCTTTTGTCAAACATTAGTGATTTGAGTACTAAGCACTCATTAGTTAATGACATTTGTTCAGTTATTTGTAAAATAGGAATTGTTATTGTAGCTATTTATATATGCCCAAATCAAAAGATTGAGGATATTATATTATTCATCGATCATTGTTAGAATATACCAAGGGAGGTTCTAAATTACTTAAACAAAATGTTCATAAGCTTCCACTCATATTGGCTGGAGACTGGAGACAACGTCAACTTCAATAATAAAGAAAAATTCGAAGAATTAACATCCTTTTTATTAGATACACTTGATTTACATATTAATAATGATCCAGCGCAATTTACAACAAAATACTGTACTACCATTGACGCTGTTTTTTCAAGATACTTGGACAAAATTGAATCTCAAGCATACGCATCTTATTATAGTTACCATAAGCCATGAATTACCATGGTACAATATGATGAGATTTAAAAAGTATACTGGCTGGCGGTAGAAGTTGACAGGTAGAAACCGTAACATAACGGAAGAGCATTACATAAGTAAAGTACAGATCAAAAAAATGGACAACGCGCATGAGCGTAAGTTTAAGGCCACAAAAAAAGCATTGTAATCTAAAAGTTAAAAAGCGTGAGTAACTTCGTTCTTGACGGCGGTCCCCCGACCGCACATTTATTTTTATTTTTGTTAAGACACTCATTGAGTTTCAAGTTTTGCATACCGTTCTTCAGTGCCACTCTTGATTCGTTATATACATTATTTTGCTTATACAGTGAATACCGGTTAAGTGCAGCCCCGCTTAATTGCATTTTCCGCATAAATGCCTAACATGTTGTACATTCGCACAATCTATATATTTTTTTTTTGATTGATTTTTATTTTCATCATAAAAATGATGAAGTATTTTCGGCACTGCGGCGGTCATGAAACAACATTAATTAAAACTAAAATTTCCATTTTACAAGCATAAAATGGTCAACTCAAATCGAGTTAGTACAGCATAAATAGCATTGCATACTTTCGAGCGCAGATGAACCAGAGTGTGGACTACAATTTGAAATTTGTTATGTAGGTGATTGATTGTGTGGTTTGTAAAACGAAAGATAAAATCACATGGTATGCCAAGGGTATACGTAAATATAATCAAATTACCGACGTCAATGCATATTTGAAATTACTTTATGTTCGGGTAGATTGAGAAGCATTAATGAGCAAAACATGGATATGGACATGGATATGAGCATACAGCCATACACACATACACACACACACACATACGAAATTTGGAAGCATCAAATCAGATAGCAACGGTACCGAGAATAATGGGAAATGATTGAATTTCGTAACATTTTATGGAAAGAATTATGATTGGCTTTGGCGGAACCCAGCAAACAGGACCTCGTGAAAATGTAACGGATAATAGACTGCACGTGCTGCAATGACGCAATATTATATATGTTTAGCAACAGATTGCTAAGGTGCACATTCACTCACCCATGCACACGTGCGTTGCATGTGCACTGGCATTCAGGTTATTGAAAAACAGAGAAGTATGGAATGCATAAAGTTTATAATTCATTGAAAATAAGACTGCTGTTATTGGCCCAACACATCGTAATAAGACTTTGTCCGGGGCTCACAGATGTGTGTGTTGTGTGTGTGTGCATTATTTACGAATTGGTGCTTTTAGCTGAGTTTCATGAAAAAATGATTACGAACATGATCATGATAATGCATCAAAAATAAAACAGTGCTAACCCTACAGAAGTGAAGTGAATATCAATGAAAAAAATAACTAAAACTTATACTCGCAGACTTTCAAACATTATAATTATACACGCAGTGAATCGTATAATTTGCCACTGCCATTGGCAAAAAATTGTAGTCATCATTCTTAAAACATAAGTTAAGTCAATATTGTAATATTGATAACAATGGTAATATTGCTGTATGCTCAAACAACAAAGTGGTGACACACATTTAATCGAGAGTTGCGGTGAGTGTTACAATTTTGGAAAAGTCAAAATTAACATGCTTTCTGGTTCTTGTATACAGTGCTCTATTGGCTGCAACAAGGGATGAGTAGAGATGCAAATTTACATGATCGCGAACAACTTTTGATTTTTCATTCAATTCAATTCAATTAGATTCCTTAGAAACGGACACAACACACTGGAAGTATTATTTTCAACTTTTTATTATGCGTTATTGCATGAGTGAAGTAAAAGAAAAATCATTTGTGGGCCGGGCCCATCTTTAGTCAACGCGGCAATAGAAAATGTTTATGGTACAAATTTACTTCGCGACTTCTGTAATTTTTGGTTTTGTTCTATTCTTTTGTTGTTACTTATAACGCATTCTAGTTGTTAAGGTTACGTGCCACAATGGTGACAGGTATTGAAAAATCGGCATGCACTGAAAGAGACGGTAATGGTGCTAATTCTACTACTCCATGCTAGGTTCATTGTGTGAACGTCGGTTTGCGGGAATCATGTAGCAGTAACTAACAATAACACTGCGAAATGCTGTGGCGTAGTTTGAGTTATACCGAAGTGAAAATGCCTTTATTGAGAATTGGATCGACTAAGATTTACTGATTTTTAGGTGAACGAAGGACTTTATTAAATATAAAACATTTCTCCGACGGCCGAGCTTGGTTAAATCAACTTGTCTCGTCGATATGATGCAGAATATATGTATATATCCTATAGAGTATCCGAGATCTCCTTCAGAGTGTTACAGAAATTACGACTAAGTTATAATACTTTTCAGTGAGTGAAGTATATAAAGTATTATTTAAACTCTCTTCATGAATATTATAAATGGGTAGTACTGAAATTTTAGACATTGAGCCGTTGTTTTTTTTTTCTTTGTTTTGCTAAAATTGTAGATTATACGTCAGTTCCAAAGGTTGTCCGTCTAAGAGAGGTGTCTGTTAGATGCGCTTTCACTGTAGTTCGACTTCTTGATTAACTTCTATTCTTACTCAGATCGCACAATATCTCTAATATTCTTAAAGTAATATGAAAGAAAACGGCCACGACCTTTCTGCTTTTGCATTGATACAAATGACAAATGTGACAGTTATAATGTCCCACGGCTTTCGTTTTCATTAAGAGATGCACAGTCATCGTCAGCGTTGTTTGCTGTTGTTACTATTATTGTTGTTTGTTTTTGTATGCCGCAAACATAAAGAAGCATAAAACGGTGTACAGATAAAGCCAGAAAACAAAGAGAGCGAGAACGAGAGAGAGAAATATGTAAACCAAGAGAACACATGCGAGAGCGTAATTTGTAAGGATTAAATTAATGAACGCGCACACAGGTGAAATGGAAATAGCGCAGCGTCAATCATTAAAAATACGTATGAGTCATCTACGAAGAGGGAGGCAGGCAGGACGCCATGATATTTTTTTGACACCAGGTTACGCTAGCTGATGCAGCTGACAGCAATGAAGTAAAGGTAGACGACGATAAATGCGGTAATAAGCGAACGTGTACAAAGGGAACAATTAGACATGGCAGCAATTAAATTACCTTGGTAAACTTTAAAAGGTAGGGCATACGTAGAGCAGGGTAAAACAAGTACAAAGAAGAAGACAAAACAGTCTTTCAGAGGAGTATATGAAACGTTGGCTGAGCAGTGAAGTGGAGCGAATCGGAGCGACAAACCAAAGTGTGCTGAGTCGATGTGTTAGTGTTGCAAAGCGAATTTTGCGAACATCATCACCAGGTGCCACCAAGATGGGACACATCAAAATCAATCAAATTTCAAATGAAAACAATTTTCGTATATCAAAAAAAAATGTTATATTGTTGACGTTGCAATTCGGAGGATTGGAAATAATTTTTTCTTGTTTGCTTGTTGAAAACAACCGGCAAATCTTAAAATGCAGATGTGCTTGCCATAGTGTGTGTTTCTGTCTCGCCTTAGAATTTCATTGCACACAAGCTCAGTGATATAAACAAAAACAACAATGCACATTGAAGACAGACGCTGAAAACAATCGCCATCAATAATATGGTTAGCAATAATAACGTCTCCTTCGAGTTGAGTATGTGCGGGTATGTAAGAGAGTGACAGACAGATAAACGATGCTGACTTTTTTGGTTCGCCTCGTTCACCCGCTCACTTATTCACGGAATGTTTATCTAATTTTAGCACATCGCTTGTATTTTGCATTTTTCACTGTTAACGCTACCGACGTTTTTTCACACTTTGCTGTTCTATTGGTTTGTTTGTTAATCATGTTGCTGTTGTTTTTGTTGTTATTTTTGCCTCTTTTGCCTTTGGCTTTTTTTCTTAGCTTGTGTAGAATTTTTTTGTTGTTGCAAACATTTTGTTGCACATAAGTTTCAAGTTCATACAAGCTCTTACACTCACACAACTGACTCACACTCAGAGAGCCCAGAACCCATTTGAAGCATGCTTTTTCTTATTTGGCACACAGTTACACTCAGGCATATATACATTGACTTGTTTGCCTGTTAGATGGTACTGCAAACTAAGGAATTTACACTTTTTATTGTTGTTACTGCTCGAATAACGCTGACACTTCTTAGACAAAAAAAATACACAGTTTTTCACCGCATTGCGTTTGCTTTTTTTGTTTTACCAAATTGCTGTTGTTGCTGTTGGTTTCATTAACAATAAATAACAAACACAATAGACACGCATTGAAAAACCTCGGAAGAAAAAAGTGATAGCAACAACGTCAACGACGACGACGACGAGCCTAAGAAAACTCGTTGAAAATCGGCAAGTCTCAGTATGAAACGCAACGACACGCAAAAGCAACGCAACAGAATGCAACACAAATCGACGCGACGCGACACGACGTGCGCGTTCGATTGAGGCACAAAGGCGAAACTGCTGACTGAATTGAGACACGGCGATGACAATGGCAAAAGAACACACAACGAGCCGCAAAATGAGACACGTGCGCTCTTTTCTTCGTCGAAACTCTCACGAAAAGCCAAATTTTGTTTGTGTTTTTTCTTCTGCGCGTGACGTTTTCTCCTACTATTTGCATATGTGTGTGGCTAAGTTGCGAAGAAAAAAGAAAGATTTGAAATCGTCAAGACAACAACAACAATAACAAAGCCAAAACGTGGTATCCGCTTAAAATGGTCAAAAGTACACAGCTTTACTAGTTAAATGGCGTAGGGTGCTTTGTTAGGCGGGTGGATCAGCGTCGGCAGGGCACGAAATACAGCGTACAAATACGTTGCTTTTATGCCTGCTCAAAAGGTATTGCAAATGTGCAGCGTGCCAGGTGTCTTTGCAAATGCACCTGTCCGTTAAAAAAGGCAAACGAAAAAGAAAGACAAATCAGAATTGCAATAAACTAGCAGAAAATGATAACCGTCATGTAGACGATTTCATACTCTGCACGTAGTTGTACATTAAGCGGTGTGAACAAGTTCTGAATTACATAAAACCTCCTAAGACTCAAGTAACTGATAGAAATGAAATGTTGTCAATACAATAAACACCCTTGTAACGCTTTGGCCCATTGGTAGGTTCACAACCCTCTAAAATCGATCATTTCTCATCGTTCGAAATACCACCCACCCATTCTTGGATTAAACAATAATAATATAAAATAAAATAAAATAAATATATTTTAAGTATAAATAAAATACCCATTACTAGTAAACTGAATTGAACTGAGTAACTCCCCGTATATACATATGTATGTATATGTATGGAGGTAGACAGCTAAAACTTTGCACAACGTTTTTATCGTATGCTTGGCGCAACAAGTTGAATTAAATAACTATTGTAGTAAGACTGATGGCGGTTTACACAAGCCCTTTGGTCAAATTGAAGTTATTTTCTATATTTCGTGTAAGAACTTGAAAAGTTATCAATGCTCATTTTATAGCGCTGAATGTAAAAAATGAAAGTACTCAAAGGACTGTAGCGTATAACGAAATTAACCAAATAGTTCAATTCCACACTCTAAGTGAATATAATTTTGTGCTTTATATTTATGTTTTTATAGAGTTATGAAAGGGTAATGAATGACATCCCCATAGGTCCGAATTTTGCCATGTAAATACGAATTAAATGTATGAAGTTTGATATTTCGTTTCCTTAAGTTTAATCCTAACAATTTAATATAAGCGGATTTACAATATCATAAGAACGTGGCAAGTATTTTTTATTTCACCATGTGGTAACCAATGGACAGAATATAGAATATAGCCGTTGTTAACATATAGTGGTGGAAGCTGTGCAAAATTACGTGTACTCCTCAGCATGTGCTTATTGCGTTAGAAGCATTATGACGAAACAATATGACCATTTTCTCTGCACGAACAGCGTTACGAACGCCCCATTTAGCTTTCAAAGCGGTATCAGAGAGTAAAAAGAGCGTAAGGCGGCATCGCGTATGCGGAAGCAGCACGCGCCGTCAAAAGAGACGAACGACGTCATCGTTGCGTCTCTGAAAAAATTAAATCACTGAAGAGAAGCACAAACAAAGTGGCTAATAGCAAGTGGTGCGCGGCGGTGACTGCGAGCGCTTCATGAACACCTAACGGGCAAAGGAAATAACACAAAAGAGCGGTGCAATATGTGGGAAATGCTAGTCAATTAGATGCTTGCATTGTCGTGCATTTGCGTATCGGTTAAGCCGTTAAGTCAACACAACTCAGTCAACACAACTCAACTCAGTGCAGTTGTGCTGAGTTGTGGGTAGAGAAGGAGGTGAAAAGTAAAGCAGTGGATTGTATTGCCGTCACTTTGTTAGCGCAGATAGACTTTTTTCAAAAACAGATTTTTGTCATTTGCTGCTGCGCTTTTTTCCCTAGAATTGAGCAGGTACGATTGCGCGATGAATTCGTGGAAATGACGAATATCAAAAGCGTTGGGATTATGCAATCTTAATTGAGTTATGACAGAGTAGTAGTTTTCTCAAATCCATAACGCGATTCAATTGGCAACAAACGACAAAGACGGCTTGGATGCGATTGCGGTCGCGGTTTACTGAACTGGAAAAACGTCGATTTCAACAATTAGAGCGAAAAATATTGACAAACTGAATGAAATAAGTAAATAATTATAATAAATAAGTACATCAAAATAAAAATTATTTAAAAAAAATTTGCACTCATTTTACTTCTTCTCTGTAACCTTCTCTCATCGCTCATGCAATCGCACATTTCCAATACATTTCATCTCAACTCGATCATTTACACTTTCGCAGAGAGGACATAAAAGGGAGCGTTTAGGAGAAGCACTGCGACTTAAGGTGGAATCTATTAATCTTCACGGACTCAATGAGGCGGGGCATGGACGACATCAGAATTTAGGCATGCTACCATCCGTAGGGATACTTTGGTTATCCTGAAACATACGGATTACTGTAGCTTGGTAATTTTCTTCCACACGGATATATATATATATATATATCTTTTATCCTGATATGCATATGTTCTGCTCTCTCCATGATTATACTCGTATGTAGTCCAGCACCTAACCCTAGCAGTCTGTCGGACGAGGGTAGTGTGCCTTTATAGCAGCTGGCAAATTCTGTGGTATCGACAAGGTGGTTCTGAAGGGGATATACTTTGTCCGGATTTACGGCATCACAAAGGGCCTACGTTTGGCTTAGGTGGGAAGCCCTCAGTCGCTAAAACTTAACCTACCTCAAATGTAAAACTCATCCCATGCTGCATGACTAAGTTTGTGTTTGTGGAGTTCTACGGGCTAAGAATGTGTCATCCAATAAATGTATTACTGAAAGAAACGCCTATTTTCACGAACTCTGTATTATTGAAAAAAAAAACCTATGATACTACCTAAAATATTATCGGATCCAATTATTGCTACATAAGTCTTCATCAAGGGTATAGTTGTGAATTCATAAATGTAGAGTACAAAAATTTCAAGAAGGTCGAAACTAAAGTTTTTTGTTTTCTTTGCTTTTTTTGTTTGTATTGTTTTTGGTGCTTCACTACCTAGATTAACGTTTGGCATGAACGGAGTAAGGAAAACAATTAAAGGATTGTGTTGCGTATACGCCAAGTGAAAGTGAGAGGAAAATTATGTGCCAATTGGGCTCAAGCAAAGTAAGTGAAAAAAGTGATTTGTTTCAGTAGCTTTGAGTGTCAGCTGAAATAGATGACCAAATAACTCTCGTTCAACTATAATAGCTCCCGTGCAATAATTTCCTTTCAACCACCTATTTTTCAACTATCTCCCTTTTAATTAATTTCCTTTGAAATAGCCAGCCCTTTCAAAGGACTTCTTTCAAGTTTTCCTCCTTCTCCCACTTTCTATCCTACTAGCACCCCACCAACTAACCTTCACTGAATATTTTTAAATGTTTTCCGTCAACATCAAATCTTTCGTGATTTTATCGTTCAATCAGTCAAATGCGCACACGATTCTTAGCTAATAAGGCCAACAAAAGAAATACAGAAATAAGCCAAATAATAAATCCTGACCCAATACAAAAGAAAATCGGAAATTGTACTGTTATGCTGGGTACACACCTTTATTCGCTTTCATTTCTAATTGTTATAATATTGTTTATAAATTGTTATAATATAAATAATATAATATTGTTTATAATATGTTATAAATTGTTATACACGGTGTGCGCCGATTGAAGCAAATATCAAAATGCTTTTGATGTTTGTGCCGGCGCAACGACTTCGGACTCGCGCACGAAGGCATACGAAGTCGTTCGGATCGTGTATTTCAATTTGCTTTGGTGTTTGTGCGCGGGTTACGCATGGTCGAATGAAGCAAATGCAAAAGCAAAAATATTTATTTGAAAATCGCTGCTTGCAAATTTTATAGCAGTTGAAATAGTTGAAAAATGAAAACGAATGAAGGTGTGTACCCAGCATTAACTTCCCAAAACTTTTGCTTCGGTGCATTTCGTCGTTTTTGGCATCTCCTGATCTTCTGTTTGTTATGCCCTACTTCCATACCTTTTTCTAGAGAAGCGGCATGAATTATGTCTCTCTATTCATGCATTAGTCACTCTATTCCGAGAGCGTAAAAATGTTGCCTATTAAATATGTGGGCCTAAATAATCCGGTCACTAAAAATCCTAAAACACCTGGAAATTAGAATGTACAGATTCATTGTTGCGATCATGCTATCGAACTTTGCTAAACACTAGTGGTTTAGAGGTTACTGTGTGGAGTACAAATTTCAGAAGTGAAAATTTTATGCAATAAGTAAAGATGGGTTGGTTTGGTGGTGGTATTCCAATAGAAACTAATAGAAACTACCTTGAAGCGGTTGGCCTGTGTGGACTGTATATATGTAGAACTTACTTTGATCTTTGAGAAGCTCCTCAAGGTTATCTCAAGGTTGCGTTTGTTATTGACTGCCAATACTTTATACCAATTGTCGAAGTTATCTGAAAATTAATGATGAGGAAGAAGCCTTAGGAACAATTCAAGCCTGCGCTCATAATATACTGAATTTCTACCTACACCGCGTTAAAGTTAAAAAATATAGCAATATACAATACAATAATTGATTTTAGTCAAGAAACCGTTCTCACTCCAGTGCCTGGTAAGTGTCGTGCCTCAGTACGACCGCAATCATAGTTAGGTATAAGAACCTAAAAATGTCCTGTAAGTCTCCTCTCAAATATAATTTAATCTAATCTTATCTAATCCAACTTAATCTATTCCACACACTTCTTATAATTACAGCTGCTCTCGTCATTCGTAAGAAATTACAGGGTATTGTGCTGTCGAGAACTGCTGACTAAAGTTGCTCTCGCTTGTTAACATTTAATACTTTTTGCCGATGGAGTTATTGTTTATTTTTTTTTTGTATTTCTTTTTTATTTGTCAATTACTTTTTGGGTTTTTTCGGTGTTTCTTTTACATTTGGTCAGAGCCTTCGTGCCTGGGTTTTACGACAATTATGTCGAGATCATTAATTTTGATATGGCAAAATATCGGTTTTATGCTCTTAATAACAACACACTGTAACTCGCCTTAGTCTCTCTTACGCTCAAGATTCCGCTCCCCCTTTCTCTCTTTCAGACACTACACTATTTGTTGTCGCCTGTTTTGCGCTGTCAACAATTTCCGGCAATGTGAGCAAAGCGGTTCAAGTGACTCAATCGTCGCGCTACACTGGAATCGTTAATTGGCTATACTTATGAGTATGACCAATAAGAAATTCATGAGCCACACAACAATAACAATTATAACAACAACAATGGGAAGTATTGTGCTTTGAAATGCCGTTAAAATTTGCAGTTGTTGCATTCGGAAAAGTTACGATTCGAACTCAAAAGTTGCTATTGAATACACATACGCACTAAGTAATTTCGTAACACTTTATTTTTTGTAGAACATTTGACTGTATTCAAATAAGAGTTCTTTACTTGTGCAACAAGCGTATTTGAGGTCGCATTGAGGCTCCCTTCCTTCAAAAGCTCTCTTCCTGAAAGACATGGAAAATGAATAATACGATGGATATTTCGCTCGATCTATGCGCTCTCAGTGATAAACTCAGTAGTTGGACATTGGAGCCACCTTTCTGAGGGAGTAATTTCACAATGAACGGATTACTGTAGCGCAGTGATCTCCAGAGATATGTGGTATTATACAATATTATTGTATAATTCCGTATGGTGATAATAATAAAATCGGATCCAACCGCCTTGTCTTTTAACCGCATAGTGCAAAGCTGAAGGAGAAATTTGATTTTAGTATCTTCTTGGAAGAACTATACGAAGTGCGGCTATTAAATAACGAGACCGACGCTGCTAAAGAAGAAGAATGCTAAAATGCATTAAAAGGAACATAATTTGAATCTGTTAAAGCTGTGAATAAGAAAGCGACACGCGTCCTGAAGTAGCTGACAAACAAAGCCTCTTTCGAACAATGGAAGGGTTGCATATTGAAGGTGATAATAGGTAAATATGTATGTATTAATATGTATGAAATCAAGATACAGCGTATGTCTCGTTATTTAATAGCCACGCCTTGTATATAAATTAACTTTTATTTTATTATTAAGCAACTAAGTTCCTTACACATATCTTTAATTAGAATCCAGTATTTGAACTTTACAGAGATATACCAATGAGATGATGCTTAATGAAATACAATAGGTTAGGTTAGATTATGTTAGGGTATTGCTCGTATTGCCGATTCGCTCAACATTTTTTTCTACCATAGTTCGCTTTACGGCTCATGGCAGCCCTGAATCAATTCACAAAAAACAAAAATAAATATAAAATACTCAGTCAGTTTGTAGACTATACGTTCGCAATCACTGCTTCTTTGTAAATGTGGGAAATGTTATTAAATTCCAGTTGCTCTTATTTGCAATAACTAGAAACAGCCGAAAAGAAGAAATGATCCACTTGGATTGTGCGCCATACGACGTGAGATTGAAATTCGGCACAAAATATACTCATTCTGTAATCCAAGATGTCGATAATTTTACAAACAGATCGAGAAATGTTGAAACTCAACACATGACATAAGATACTAATGCAATAAGTGGCCGAGGTCGTTAATATGATATCGTATTTTATGTGATAAGTGACTCAACTTTGGGTTAATTTGAACACTGACTCTACTTTAAGTGTCCTGGACACTGTCAAAAAACAGTTTCAATCATTTTGTTTACGTGCGTTCTTTTTTGGTTTTCTTTTGAACTTTGCGTACGACAATGTCAACAGAGAAAAGACGTATGTATGATTGACATGCACGACACTTTCATCCGACTTACCTTGTGGTTGCGTAAATGAGCGCCTTAGAAGTACGTCGCACACGGTCACGGTCGAAAAAGAGTTGACAGAAAACTCATGCTGGACGAAAAATCAAAATGATTCTGAGTTTGCTGCAAGCATTGTATGTGAAACGCTTACAAAAATCATTCATTATCACTGTGATAAATATAGATATGTGTTGCTTTTTGATCGTGTCCAGGGCGCTTTTTGGGAGCAGTAGACAGACAGCGTAGCTCATTAAGAGATAAGACTGTTTAAGAACAATTCAGAAAAAGAGAAGTGCTAAAAGTTTTTTTTTGTGATTACACGTGCTTTGTGATTATACAATCAGAGCGAAGCGCTTTTAGTGTACGGCTTCAAACCTGAAAGTCAGTAAAATCCTAAAACCCGGAACTAGGTGCTGGAATTACTCACAAAGCACGTGTAAATAAAGAAATTAAAAATAGTTGTTTAACTTGGTAACATTTCGTATTAGACCCAGTTTCTAAATGTGACTTTTTGCCCTTTTCAGCTATTATAAAATAGTAGTAGTAGTAGTCGTGGTAGTAGTAATAGTAATATTACTATTAGAGACTTCAACTTTTTGGTGCAACATACACGTAATACTATCTCTAACAAAGCGTTATGTAGAAAAGAAAACGAAAAAAATGAGAACACTTTGAACAGAAAAATAGTTTCGAAGTGTTCCTTTCGTCTCTTTTTCATTTTGTCCGGAAAAAATTTTTATTTGCGACTTCTGTTTACAATACAACAATGTGCAAGTTGAATTTCTACCCAAGAATACCACTTCTTTATTGCAGCCTTTGGCTCAAGATATACTGGAATGTGATAAATCTCTGATAGTAATGGTTCTTTGGAAGAAATTTACAGTCTTAGATTTTGTAAAGGATGCTGCAGTATCATACGCCGAAATTAAACCATCAACTCTTAACGCTTGCTGGAAAAAAGTATGGCCAAAAGTCAATTAGACCGTGAAGTAACATGTACACCATTGGCGCACGAATATTCACAGATAATTTAGCAAGCTCGTGCTGTAGGAGGCGAAGGTTTCGAGGATTTAGGGGAGGCCGATATTGGGGAGCTACATAAAGATAATAATATGTTTCATGGAACGAGCGGGGTTGACAGAGATTTCTCTGAAGACGAGTCAAATCCAATTGAGATGAGCTACTCATTTTGTACAAAATGACCCAAATCTGGAACGTGCCATTAGACTTCACCTCGTTATTAGTAAATGTCGTTCTAAATATGAGGAAGTCTATTAAGAGCTCACTCAAACTCAACCAAAATCGTTGATTACGGATTATGTTACAAAGTCTGTTTAACTTACAAGATTAAACAAATAAATAGAATTAATAAAAGAATTACAATTATACACATTTTGTTTATTTTTTCAATGTACATGGTTTTCTCAGGAATTGATCTACGATGTACATACATCGGGATAGTTTTGTTTTGTTTCCTTAAAAGCGGTATCCTGGTAAGGGACCTTGATTAGACACTCTTCACTGTGTTCCGAAAAGTAATACAAAATTTTGTAAATTCACAAATCATATAAAAGTTTATTATGTATTTAAAAACATTTTTTTTTGTTAAATATTATTTAACGAAATAATTTCTTTGTTAGTTTAAAATGGTTTTATTCCTTTTCCAATTATAAAATTTTTTTTTTTAAAGTTTTTAAATTAACTAATTAAAAAAACAGTGTCACTCAATTATTCCAGGTGCAGTTTGGTTAAATTAAAAAAATAAATAAATAAACAATTAAAATAAAACTAAGAAAAAGGAATATAACTGTACTAACCTTTGTAAGCTTGCGGCGTGGTTTTTGTTCCCATTCTGTGTCATCGAAGATGCTCGAAAAATCGCACAGCAATTTTCAGACGCGCTACACTTGAAAATCTCAACTTTCTTGGTTTGTTTATGCTTGAGGCAAGGAATTTCAATACTCAGCAATAAAAATACGTATTGTTTTCATACAAGAAATATACGACAAAGCACAATAAAAGATTCTTGAACAATATTTTAACCGTCATTCTTGCACTTGGTTTAGCACTTCAATTCATCTCAGTTCAACGTTCTCGATTTTTAGATAAGTTATATATATTTTTTTAATTCGCGGTTGTTCAATTTGGAATTTTGCGAATTCAACACGGAAAATCTTTAAAGAAGGGTTTCTTTAGAATACAATATTTTCTCGAATATTTATATTTTTTGTTTGTTTTTATGTTTGACTCTTGTTGAATCACTGAATTACATAAATTTTCAATAATTTTGTGATATATTTCTTTGCGGCATGTTTTTTTTGTCTATTTGACTTGCATGCAACATTAAATTAGTTGAGCGAGTCCGTGTTCATCCATTCGTCGCTGTTGTCAAATTCAGAATCGCGCTCCAGCTTCTTCTTTTTGTTGCACAAAGTCAAAGCGCCAACTACGATGCCAACACCAACACCAACGCCAACGCAAATACCAAAATCGTTGACTCCATCAGCTCATTCGGCCGCTTGCTCGTTCGTTTGCTCAAACGCAACGCATCGTTCCAATCGCGCGTATCGTTCGAATCGTTTGCCAATCAAAATCGTATTCGGCTTTCAAACTGTTATCGTCCGTTATGTTTCGTATTCCGAATCGTTTCGTTTCGTTTCGTTGCGTTATGTTGCGCTGCGTGCTGTTTCTGGGTATGTGTGTGCCTGCGGCGGTGGCTTTTGTTTCTTTGTTTGGCAACCCTTCGTTGAAGGAAAGACGGACGGTGCCGCCAATGGTGGCAATAGTGAGCGCTCAGCTTATAACGGTTTCTGCGATGTCGTTAATACCGTTTGAATGGAACCGTTTTTTATGCTTCTTGCTGTTTGCTTGCTATTGCAGTTTATGTTGTTGTTACTTCTCCTCTTCTCTTCCGTTTTCTTCTCTTTACACGTTGTCGCTGTCCGTGCCGTTGTCCACCTAAGCTCGTCGCATTCCAGCGTTTCAATCGTCTGTAGGCGCCGACAGTGGCTCTGGCTGTTGTGTCAGTGGTGCTGGCGACTTTAAACGTTCCGTAAGACTCACCCACTCGGATAGGCGGCTGTTCGGCCAGTGACTTTGACTCCATGTCCTCTCATCATCATTTAATGTTGGTAGCGCCTAAAATCACACACCGCGTAATTTAGGGGCGTCGAATATTGTTGGTGTACCAAGAATACAAAACAGAAAGAAAGAGAGTGAGAAAAATTGATGACATTTCTTTTTTTCATGGATCAAGCTTATAAAACAATTGATATGCGTGCTAAACAGTTTGATTTAGTGTGAATAAGTTATAAAGCTATCATTAGCAACGAAGCGCCAACAATAGGGTGCTGAGACACGCTTGTTCGACTGGGCTTATAATAAACCCATGTTTGGTGGTGAATGTCAAACCTTGAGTGCCGTGTTATTGTTGTCATTTTTGTAGTTGTTGTTTTAAAACAGCTGTTTTGCTACCAGCATTGAAGGACACAAAACAAAGCCGTGAAAATAATTAAAAAAACAGAAAACAGAAACAACAACAAGAAAACCCAGAAAGCCAACTCATTGTGACACCACGTGTTGCCTCTGCACTTGACCACCATTTGTAATTCTGGGAAATTTCGCCTCTTTTCCAAGAGCCAAATGTGGCCCCAATACGGGGCAATGCATCACAGACAGTTAATGTGCCAACACCATATTGTAATTATTTATTTTTGTTTTCGTTGTGTTGTTTTCTTTTAACTTTGTCTACCTGTGAAAGTTTTATTAGCAATTTTAAGTGTTTTGTTGTGGTAGCGCATACGCTAATTACCTCGAGGGTTGGTCACATACAACGTTCAGCGTGGATGTGTACTTGGGCGTGGGTTCATTAACAGATGCCCTCAGATGCACCACAAGGCAAAACAAACCAAATCCGAATTAACTATGTTAAGGAGACAAGAAAAGAAATTATGTTGTAATAAAAAACCAACTAGGGCGGCTTGCCACGCCTGCTGCTGTCCACCAAATGGTTGAAAAGTAAACGAAACTAACAGCAGGATGACGGTGGAGTCGAAGGTAAGCCTCTAGTCTCAGCTTGAGAAAGACATTAGAGTATATTAGCACAATGCTTGAGTCTCGCCTTACCTTCTTATTTAGGATAATTATGTTGGCGGCATTTTTAATTCAATTTACAACACTTGAAATGTTTCAAGCTCGCAAGGAGAAGGGGATGAGTAGTAGTAGCAGTAGGCGGAATTAGACATTTAGGTTAGTACAAAGTTTTAGTTAAAGGTTAACTGCTTTATGGCGACGTTCATATGAGAGAACCCTCTCTCTTCCTGTCTCTGCCTGATTTTATGGGTTGGTTCATTTTGATTTTTTTTTTTTTTGAGGAGCCTTAAAGATCAGTATTATTTGCTGGGCAACAACGATTCATGTAACACTAAACAAATCGGGGAAAACCCGTTTGCGAAACTGAGTAATTACCGGCTTAAAAAAAGATACATATTGTATTTTATGTAATAATGTTAAAGCTACGAATCAACGTCATTTGTAGTTAGTGGATCTCAGTGCTCAACGCAAAATATGACTATTCACACTCTCCACGACAACCACCTGCGCACGGGTTACAAGCGTTGAGCGTGCTGCGGCTGCTTACGTGCTTGACCTTAACATTAATACAAATATTAATGCAATTACGATTAATATGGAAATGGCAAACACAAATTAAATCTACTTAAAAAAACATCAACAACGACGATGACGACAAAAAGAATTTCAATTCACGTGTTCGATCAAGAAAAAAGTTATGTTCTCTTATATGAGTGAGTGATGGCTGACCCTACAATGAAATCGTACTATGAATTTCGAAGAATGTATTATCGACCATGTTTGTTCAATGTGTGTCTTAAGTTATGTAGAACACCTCGAACTACAAACATTTCATCATTTAGCAATATCCACGAATCATGTGATTTGAATTAAGTACTTTGTACCCTATACTAGGAACCATGTATGACGAATCTTGTATATGCTGTGCTATCATGAACCGTATATCAGAGCAGAGTGAAACTACGCAGATTCGAACCGAACCGCTTTCGAAATTGAAGGCTAGCGGCAGTGTTGAATGAACCCTTCTCACATTAACCGTACAATAATTAAATCCGGACGGTAGGCACTGGTAATTATATTCTTTGTGTATAAATAAGTGAATACATTTCATTTGTACCGAACACACGTGCTTAAGAATAAGGTTTCATTGTGAATGTCCCACGGCAATTAAATATATATTTTGCGGAGTGTTTACAAAAAACGAACATGTTGTGGTCGGAACAGTACGTGGATACATAGAAGGCTATTTTAAAAATTCTTGTTCATTTTGAAATACTCCAACTCCTCGCAACCGTGGTTAATAAGATTGATGAACTATATTCCTATTACTTGTGTGTGCTTCATAGAATTGTAAATTCGAATTAGACTTGGTAAATGTGTTGAAACCGCAAACCACAACCGCAAACAGCTTTGCAATGCAAAGAAGTTCAACGTTGATAAGCCCATTGCGAATCAAGCGGTATCCGAGCGTGATTAGAAGCCGTTTAAATGCTTTGACAGGTGGGCCCTATAATAAGCGCTGTTTAAAGCATGAGTAATAACAATACAAATAGCCAATAACAACAACAATACAATTAGCTTAATATGATTCAGTTACTGTTAAATGCGCAAACACAGATACACAGAGTTGTACATACATTCGTGCTTGCATACAAGAACAATGACAAGAACACTGAACATAGAGGCGGTAAACCTGCAAATATACAGCTAATAAGGCAGCATCCAGCCACAATCATTGCTTTCATACAACATGTACATATATACACGAACACTTGTAAAGATTTAAATAAATGATAGTTCTCTGACTTGTGCGCACATTTCGGTATATTTGACTTTTGCATAAGCTGTGCTTTGCTCTGATGATGTATGTCGCCAATGTTTGTTTGTGGCTTTCACACCTGTAACGCAGTTCGTGAGTAAGCACACTCACTCACTCACTCACAGTTTCGAGTGCCTCAAGTTTTGGTGTGCGTCTGTGGGTCAATGGATATTCATACAGTCACAGGCACAAACTCGCGCATTAAAACTTCAATTAGCTCTCGAAGTTTAACAACCCAACAAACAAATTTAAGAGCGTAGAAATTTGTCGAAAGGAATTAACTAAATTGATGTTGCGTGTACTTTGACAATTGTTTTATAATTTCTTTAAAAATTGCGTTGATATGAAAGGCCATTCTAGTATTACATAAATAACTTTTCGGTAATTTGTTATTTTTCTCATCAAAACCAAATACGAGAACAATTTAACATCATCTAACAAGAGATTGTTAGAAACTAGATTTAAATAACAAAAATCAATTGTAAAACCAATGGAAATGCAATTTTAAACAATATTTACTATGCACTTTACCAAATAAATATACGAGTTGAGTTCAAATATTACGGAAAGAGTTTTGTTTAGCTGTCTAGATCAGTGGTGTCTTCTTTGGGATAACGTTTGGCTGTCTCAAGGATTTGTTTTTAATCGTACACATGCTGACAACACGATAGCCCTTTAAGGGCATCATACGGATGGATCTTGGAACTTGTATAATAGATAGTACTCCACATTTTGGTAAGAACAATGTTGCAGTATGCCGTAACGATCGTTAAAGATCAGTTACTATCAGTAACTGTCATTTTCATTTGGAAAATATTTATTAAAATGTAAATATTCATTGACGATATTATTTTTGTACTTTTGGTCGGTTAGGAAGAAGGAGTTGATTTAAATAAGGAATTGCTTACTATTTACTATTTTACTTTTTCTAAGCCTAAGCTTGCGGTAAGCATCAATGTCTGTTGGGATCAATGCAGGTTGCGAGTGAGAGAGATCGCATGCATGCAAAACCATACACAACCGCTTATCAGCTGCAACAACAACAACAACAACAGCAGCGACTTGAAATTGGTTCATTGTCACATTATTTCGCTTACACGTGTATCCACTCAGCGGGACTTGAAGTGTACGATTGGAATTGAGACAATGAGAGCGCGCAAAATTTGAATGTAAACATGTGTAAACGCTTGAATCTAAGTTAACTTAATTTTTATGTTGCTCTTTATTAATGCGTTTTTGCAAAAGAAAGACTTATTTAGATGGAATCATTTAAAAAGATAATAATTTTTATTATTATTTATTTATGTGCAAATCATTTAGCAAAAGCCGAAAGTACTAGTGTAATTGCTCGCTTGCACTTAATTTGCCTGTGTTTGTGGCTGTGTTTGAGCGCGTGCCTGTGCGTGTGGAAGTAATTTCAGCATGTAATGAGAGTAAATTGATTTAATCATTAGTTCCGAATGGCTACCATTATTATAAGCCAAAATATATGAATTTCGGGCTTTTTTTCGTCACACTAATTAATACTCGTAATGAACCCAGATATTTAAGTATTTTTTGGTTGGGCGAAAAAAAACCAAAATCGAAATTAAATTAATTAACCTTGAACTCTATTGTTATGGTAAAACTTTTCCAGTCAGCTGAAAAAAAAAAATTATATTTTAATGTCAACCTGATCTCTGTCAAGTCTAATTCGAGTACATTTTTGATAACGCTACTTTAATACTTCGAAATACTTCGAATACTTAATACTTCGAATATTTTATAGGTTAGAAAACAGTTGTTAGCACCTGGGGGCCAACTCTGATGGGAGGAGCAATTCGAACTCCATTCATTGATTTTGCCCATTGTAATGCCTAATCAATGAAGAGGTGCATTGTTGTGGTAAAACAAGACATTTTCTTCGGCGAATGAGTGATTTTATTGTATTCGCCATTGTATTTTGAGTTCGGCGTTGTAATTCAACGTCAAGGCAAAAGTATATGGAGTGGTTGAAAAATCATCCAAATAAACTAGTTAGGCGCCTTTAACGTCACGCAAAACGGGAGTAGGCAGGATGCCAAGACGGCTGAGATAAACGCATTCTGTCGACTTCTTTACCACACCTTTTTAATGACTATTTTTTTTTTTGCCACTTCCAAAATAAGTTGTATTGTTAATTATTGTAATAGTTTAATTGAAGTTGTTTTTTATATTAACAAAAAAAATTAAAACAAAATATTTTGAGTGACAAATAAAGAAAATGCGCTGATATATTAAAATGGTTTCTGCTTTCTTTGTGCACTCTAAACAGATTATTTTAGTCGGAACCGGTCAAATTCGACCACTAGAATGGTGCCTCGTAAAACCCAGAAATTCAAATTTTTATTAGAAAACTTTTTTGTTTGTGGACCTGAAATTCGAATATTTTTAAATTCCACTCACTGAATATATCAATACCCTAGGTTACGGCCTTATATCATGATAATCATCCGCTAATGCTCTGCCCATTATTAAATCACTTGTGGTGGGAATAGTATTACTCAATTTAAAAGAGCCACTTATCGTTGGTCTCGCGTTGCATTCGTCACCGAGGACATCACGCACAAGCAGCAGAGTTTGATTGTTTTTTGTAGTGGCGGTTTTGGTGTTCAGCGGCATTATAAACTATCCTGATGAACTCACCCTAATTTCAAACTGAATAGCATAATAAGCTTTCATAAATTTCATTAGCACTTCAAATCCACTAAAAATTAACGAATTGGCACAAATTTCGTAAGGCCAAATCTCAATGAATTGCATGGCTTTGAAAGTTGGCTTTGTGAAGGAAAATTGTACTATTGTTATTACACATGATTTCATTGGTGATATTTGTGATAAGATATAGTTTAGTAAAAGAACTAGAAAGACCTTCCGAAAAGCTATAAGGAAGGCTTTGATTGCAAGACTACAAGACAAACAAGCAGCAAATGACTATTGCCGATATGAGGAGAAGGACGGGGAAACCATTCTTCAGCAACGATGCTCTTTCTAGGAGAAGATATCACCACGGCATAATACGTTCTAGTGGCTTGTTCGACTTGATGCTTTCAAGGTGTGCCTGCAAGGAAGCTTGTGAAGACAATATCTATATCTGACATTAGCTTGACGTCAGTCGTTACAACTATATGTGTTACACAACCAGCTATAAATTATATATATTATAATTATAATAACCTGTTGTAGGTGTAGAGTACAAAAAGCAACTGTCAGTTAAATGAAAGCCTTCAATAAGATGAAAAGTTTATGTGTAGCAGTGGTCAGCGGGCAGCGGCCTAAAAATTGAGGCGGGCAGCCAATTTGGAAAGCGTCATCAGCTAAGATTGAAGTCATTTTATATGCAAAGGAAGCCAGCAAAAGGAAAAGGAAGTAGAACGAAGAAGAAAGTCACGTCAAAATTGTTGTACATGAAAATGGGGCACCAATTTAATATTAGCGCTGCTGACCTATTCACGTTCACGTTCATTGTCCAATCCCGACAGCCGAGCAGCCGTTTGTACACCCAAACATCCAAAACACCCAAGTAATTACAGTTAGACGGTCAGTCGAACAGACAGACAGACACGCAGCCAGGCTTAGAGAATCAAACTGAACAAAATGACTGCCGTTGTTTTTGTGGTTTGTTGTTATTGTTATTGGTCGGGCACTAAAGTCAATCAAAAGTGAAAATGTGTAACTCATGCAACAACACATTAAAAAGGAAAAGTTCCCAACGATAATAATAACAACAACCAAAACAAAAACAATGGCCTGACGATTGTCAAAAAAGTACGCTACGTAGAAACGGTACCGTACACGTACACAAACACGAACGCGAACATCCAGTGACAGAAGCAATTGACGGCACGGCATGTCATGCGGCATGCAAGCGTCGTCTCGACTAACCACCGCAGGTCAGGCCCCACAGCAAATGGCGTTGAATTTGTTCTAAACGGCGCACATTTCAGGCTACGACACACCCAGAATACTAACGCTCGCCCACGCGCCAGTTGATGTTGGCCGTGCCGTTGGCATTGCCGGAAGTTTGTGGGTTAAGGGCACAGGCAATGATATCGTCGTAGTCATCATCATCACCATCATCATCATCATCATCATCATCCCTATCGGAGTCGGAGTCAGAGTCAGAGTCGGATATGTTGTCGTGCCAGGTTGCCGAAAAAAGCGCGCAAGGTCGAGGCGTAGGGTCCGGTCCTATCGAATCGAATTGAATTGAGTCCATTTCGAAAACATGAAATTGATTGACTGAGTAAGTGAGTAAATGAGTGACCGACTGCTGGGAATTTTGAAGTTCTAACGTTGCGCGGCATGGTGGCATGACGGCATGACGGCACGGCCACTTCGAGTTCATTTTGGAAGCGTTTTCCTTCGCACCGCACTTCGCTCCGCTTCGCTAAGCGTCGATTCGAGTCTCTTTGCGTTGCTGCTAATTCAATTCAATTTCAAACAAATCCAATACAATTTATTAGTCACAAATTTTCTCTTCAACCACTTTGCGGTTTATTTGTTTCTTTGTTTGTTGTTTGATTCACCTCCTCCTTCACACCGCTAGCATCTTTATTCATTGTTTGTTTGTTATGCGACTTATGAATTGATTTGATTTTGATTTCCACTTGAAACTCTTGAAAGCACGAGCCAAGTGCGACTTCAGACATGGACAACTAGAGCGAGGCAAGCTCTAAAGATGTTTTTATTGGAGCTCATAGTATTGGAAGTTCAAAATATTATTGAGAGAGTACAGAAGAGTAGTATTAAGAAATTTGAAATTTATTAATCTTAAAGTGGTAAAGGGCCTGTACTCGTATAAATAGTAACTGTGGTGGTAGAAAAAGTTTAGACGCGCAACAAGCGAACTACAGACAGTGCAATGTGCTAACTCATTTGAAAGCATGATAAGCTCAAAGAGTCTGAATACAGTGGATATCGGTTAAGTGCAGCCCCGCTTAATTGCATTCTCCGCGTAAATGCCTAACATGTTGTGCATTTTCCTGTTTATATAAATTTTTCATAGAAAATTGATAAATCCGCTGCATTTTCTGCATAATAGCCATCTGCAATTACCGCCATTTGAAAATTAAATTTCATACAACTGTGATTGCATAAATGCAGCGCCATCTGAATTCTAATCTAATTCCAGCAACTAAAGAAGTCCGCACATATATTGCAGCTATTAAAGTTTACTGCCATGCTAATGGTATTGATGCTACATTATCATTACATAATGTTGCAGAGTTTTCAACGCCTTTTTTAAAGGTTTCTAGATCTCAAATTCGAAATGTCAAAATCTTGGCATTCTATTTATATATAAAAAAATCAAACTCGTTGGGCGTTTGTTTGTTAGAAACGGGTGTTCTCAGCATCCATAAGGGCTATCGAGCTCAAATGTTGACCATGGGTTCGGTTCCAGCTCTTATTGGTTTTTTTCTTATTTTGGAATCGGCATTATTCAGGCTTACGTATATTTAGAAAGCTCACTGATATTTATGAAGTGTTGTTGTGTTGTTTTTTTTTTTTTCATTTCTATTTATTATTTTGTTATAAGTTTAAAAATTTAAACAAGAAGGACATTAAAATACCTATTTATGTAATGTTGTTTGATTCTTAATAAGTAAAATTTAAAAAAACCCATACAGACTATGGACCATATAGACTATCTATTCTTTAATGGATTGCATGAATGCAAACCTTTTTCTACATTTTCGACTTCTCATTCATGCGATATCCACTGTATTGATGAATATCAATACTAAAAGCGATGGTAGGTATATGCGGATCAATATGATTTATAAGTCATCCGAAAGCTTTATAAGCAAAATTGAAAGCAAGCAAGTGATAGAATGTCATAGATGTCATAGAGAAACATCCTCTATGTTTCAGCGCTCTCCCAGGCTACATACGAGATTTGTTCAAAAAGCCCTTAAAAAATCCGAGAATTAAAGATTGCGCAATTTGTTTTTTTTTTTTTTTTTAGTTGACACTAGGCAGCTGTTGAAGTCTCAATAAAATGACCACATGGTTTATTGTTCAAACAACGATACACTGAATACATGGAAAAAGGCCAACAATAGTTGGAGACTATAATGCGTCACAATTAAGGAAATCAAGACGATGCACCCACTTTCAATGGCCAAAATTATGAAAATCAAATTCGAATTAAGACAAAATCCAGCATATTCACCAGCCTTGGTCGCCTGTGACTTCCTTTTATTTCCAAACATAAAATGAGTCGAGTAACAAATGCCAATTTGGAGAACTTTCTCAAATCGTGCTGTTTAGACGGTTTAAAAAATGTGGAAAAATGCTTCTATCTTTTACTGAGAACTTATTGAACGACCTTCATAGCTGGACACTACCAGCGATGATAACAAATGATTTAGCGATCTTTGTGTCCTTGTCCCAGTGTAAAAGATCTCGTCGTATCTTGGTAAACGCTTATTCTGTACGTTAGAGCAGGTTTCCGAGCTTCCACTGAATAATATTGTTCACCGTCGCTGATCAAGCAAAACAAATCAAAGACTCGTCGCCCTCTTAAGAGGTTCTCTAATCAAAGTGATATTCAAGGCATCAATAAGAATTGCTGCCTCTGAAAACTGCACGTTCAGCAAAATAGTTTTCATAATAATAGACGAACACCTTGCAGACAGACAGACAGATAGACAGACTGATTGGTATATAATCAAGCTATACAAAGAAGGAACAATTATATGAGTTCTTACGTTGACATAGGCCGCATGTGTATTTCACGCACCAACACCACGAATCAGTTTGTATACAACACAAAGTCTAACAATAATTTAGAAACCTTAAACTTATTTAAAAGTTTCTTTGGTGATGAGTTAAGAAACTTTTCTATGCTGCGTGGGCAGGAAGGTCATTCCGACGTAGGCGCGTAGTTCTGCTCATCTGCAAGAGTGAACGAGCTAGTGGGTTGGGATGTAGCGAGAGTTGCAGGTGATATTTCTGGTGCAGTTGGACCAGCTCCGTTTTGATTAGAGGGATGTTTAGATCTCTATGCTTGTTCGCGTTTGACATGTACCATGACTACGCGAATGCTATTCAATGTGCTCTTTGGATAACTTCGACGTTACTTGGGCTTGCGTTCCCCCAATGCTGTTCTGATTTCCGTAGTGACTCGGTTTACTTGCTCGGTTGTACTGTGTTTTGGTCTAAATTGAATTGATGTGTGGGGGTAATGTTATTCCTGTTTTAAATGTGGTCAGAGTTTCTTAATAAAAATTCTTTCAAATACTTTCGACAACATCGGGAGCAAGCTTATAGGCCGGTATGAGACCATCGATGTGTCTTTACCTACTTTCGGGATCAAGATTATTACTGACTTATTCCATGAAGCTGGAAATTACCCCACTCTAAGTATTGCGTTGAAGAGCATTGCAAGGAATGATATAGCGCAGTTTGATAGCTCAATAATCATCTTTGGGGTGATGAGGTCGTGCCCTGGCGCCTTCTTTGGGATTAATTCCTTCTGAATTACCGCACTTAACTCTTTTTTTTATAAATTACTTTTGAGTATGCTGCTGGTATGCAACGAAGTGCATGACAGCTGGAGAAGCTGGAATCCGTTTGTAGGCATGTTTGGTTGGAAGACGGATTTGAGGTGGTTAGCAAAGGTCAGATCGCGCACAGTTTCCACTGTGGTTTCGTATGGGGCAATCAGCTACTATTGGACGATTCATGAGGTCTTGTGCTCACCAAATCGAATACTTAGTGCTCGTTAGTGAGAGGTTCTCAATGTAGTGCCTTTAGAAGTTTAGAAGTTGCTTCAATCTTTAGAGCAGTTTTTAAAGGTTTTTTTGCAGTTTTGAGTCTGTCAAGTGATGCGGGGAAATGACTTGACTGCCATTCACGTCTTAGCCGGCGTTTTTATGATACTAGGCGATCAATTTCCGCGCCGATAAGTATAACGGAATGAGTACTTTTTGGGGGTGCTCCAGTAGGTGATATGTGACTGGTGAATGGTCTGATGAGAGCTCGGCTTGACTTTCCGTTGAAATCACACTTCGAGAGATGTTGCGAATTACTGCGAAGTCGATGAAGTCGGGAACTTTCCTCGGATCTGCTGGCGAATACGTAGGCCTACCCGGTGAAGCAAAGTCGAGTTTGTTGCTTGAGTTTATTATTGCTTTGTATAGCTGTTTTCCTTTGGGATTTGAAAGTCCCCCTGCTGCAAGAAATGTACTCGGAAACCGAAAATCTGGGTGGGCAGTAGACCGCTGAAAGCGTCATCTTTCCAGTTCAGGTTTCGATGACAATAGACGTAGCTTGCATATAGTTCTTGGAGTATGATACTGGCTGGTAATGTTTTAGCCGCTTTCTAATAAGTATACCCATTCCGCCGTGTGCTTTGCCATCGAGGTGATTTGTGGAATAGAAGGAGTAGCCTGATATCTGAAATTTGTACCTGTTTGTAAGGTGCGTTTTGGAAAGCATGCAGACATCAGTTTCTGTTTCGGAGAGGTATTTTGTGAGCTCAAGCTTGAGTTTCGATATGCCATTTGCGTTCCAAGAGGTTATTTTGAGCAGGAACATTTTAATTAGCAAGTTTTTCTAGGTTAAGTCTTTGCGTTTTAAGTATCTCCTGAAGCATGATTTGCATCATTAAAGTACTTTGGGACATGCATTGTATAAAACTAGCAATCATTTGTTCAAGAGAGCTATGTGGTGTAGGTGGAGTTTGTTGGTTTACACAATGTTGTGGGAGCTCACTTTTCTGAGGTTGTTAGAGTGTGTTGCTTGTTATTTTCTACGGCTTTGTGTTCGGTATTTGTTGAGGTTCAGGTCACAACACGGATGCAGATGTAATGTTGGGGATAGAATTTTGGAATGTGCGTGGGTTATTCAATGTGGTTCGTATGGTAGCCTCGGGCCAGCTACGAGCTGTATGTGTATTTCAAGCACCAACACCACGCACAAAAGTTTTGTATTACTGTAATATCGCTAGGCATGCCAACGATTCCCTGCTTATCGTGTCATGAAGCAACTTCGTACATAATACTATTCCCATTCCACACCCCTATTCCCATATACAATCACAAGCGCAATAATAACATTTCCCCCGCTTTGTCTGTCAACGAAAATGCCACCATTGATTTTCTCCATATACCCGAATAAAAAAAAAGAAAAGATTTATAAACCTTGTAAAGCCTTTTACTAGGTACACTCATACTGCTTTATATAATACATATTGATAACTACACCCACAACACGCCACACACATTTTCTTGCCTTGTTTGCCTTTCTCTGGATTTCCCATATGTGCGCACCCGAAAAGTTTTTTAATGTTAGCCTCAATAACAATGCGGAGACGGAGACCACGCGATACAACCCAACCACGTGCCCCAACTCAACCAATACCCGATCATACCCATTACCATTGGAACGCTTCCCGACATTGAAATACTTCGATTTGAGTTCGCTTTTTCGTTTGCGCTTGGAAGTTGCGTGTGTATGCTTCTTGTTTGCGTTTGTGCGTGTGTGTGTGTGTGTGGGAGATTGCGTTTGTGCGTATTTCAAATAAATTATTCTAAAAAGATAATTATAATACATACAGTAATCAGTTTTCTATAGCTATACCACGTGGGAAAGAATGACCTTCGAAACAGTTGCTTCAAAAAGTTGAGTTGAGTTGCGTGCACTTGAGTCCAGACTACCTCATCACCACAGCATTCCTTATCACACCCCTCTACCCAACACTGCACCAATACAATCTTCACCACATCACCGCTCACTACGCACTCACCAGTCCCTTAAGCAACATTTCCAATCACACCATACCAATATACGAGCCCCTGTTATATATCAATTTTTAGTCGCTTTCATTGGTTTATAAGATTCATGTCCGTGCCTGCATTTGCACACTGCACTCGTGTACGAATTATTTTAGTATTTGATTGACACCTATTAGGACCCATTATAAGCAACACATTTCGGTGGATTCAATTTATTTGTTTCGATGCCAATTGACTGCTAAGAGCGCCATTTTCCGTACTCTGCACGTGATCTATGGTATTTGTACTTGGGCAGGATATTTGTAAAGGCATGAACAATGCATTGGAGATGCCACAGAGAACTACAAAGCGTGGATGAGCGGACTACCTTCTAAAATTAGGGGAATGGATTCTAAAATATTCAATTTTTGCACGAGGGATGAAAAATATTGTTGTTCAGTTCATTGATAATTGTCGGATACATCCAAAAGATTTGCACAGCAAATTGAAATCTATTTCCACCAAACAGATCATCCAACTGCAATTACTTGACCAGGTGCTAATTTAACATTTAAAATATAATTATCGAATGCAGACACTCACAACACATAACACTCGCGGATAGCATCGATCATGTGTCAAAATCATGGAATATACCAGCTGACTACGAGTCAATGAAATAGGTTACCTTTAGTTTTCATGTTGACACAGATCGAAGTCTTGATCGATGAATTTGAATCCTAATATAACTTCCTGTGCTCTTAGGATTATATTACTTTCCGAAGATGACGTTATTGAGCATTATAACACAGATCTAGCATCTATTGCTGGGCAAAGCTTATAAAATCGTAGCACAAATTCTCAATCGAATATACAAATAAACTAATTAAATAAAATATTTAAAACTTCTTAACATCACTAGGTTTGCATCAAAATGTATAAATCCGAAAAATCCGAAAGAAATTAACAACAAAAAAAAGTGTACAATTCAGCCTTTATTCGACTGGCCAAGAAATGTTAGGGAATTCAATGCACTACTACAAGAAGGCCACAGTTTGTAAGAATGATAGCTCCTATCGATGTAAGCTACGGTCAAACTGACTGGGGTAAATAAAAGTTTATATAATTTATCAAATTCTCAATCGATCGATTAAATAAATAAATTTTTAGGAAGTAAAATTAAATAAATTAAAAAAAATTGAGATTAGCTAAACTAACCGCAGGCACTAAAAGCGTATATACAATGGTATAGAAGAGATAATAAAAAAATATAAGTCTGGTTTCGCATCTAGACGAGATTCACTCGAATTTTTTCATTCGAACATTCCAATTACATGAAAATAAGCTCTAGATACAATATAAAAATACAAAGTTATACAAAGTCAGCAAAATAAAATTCATACGAACTGAACCATTCAAAAAAAATAATAATAATATCAAAAAACCAAACAATAGAAGAAATAAGTCTTCCATAAGGAATTCAGAGCATAGAAAATCTGAGGTCCATATCGATTTTGCCCTTTGCTTTTTGTTATTCTCCATATGCATACAATTCGCATACAGTTTTGTTCTTTTGCTCTTTATTAGTTGACTATAAACCTTTTTCCCTGATGTTTAGCTGCTAAGATGAGATATAAATAAAAAGGAAATAAACTTAAAAGAAATTAAAATAAAATTATTAAATTATTGTACTAGATTTAATGGAACTGATAGATATAATTTAGATTGAAACAACTTCGATCTTTTGTAATCTACAATACGACAACGCAGTTTTGGAAGTCAACCTAACGTTATTAGAGACATAACATATTAGCATGAAACATACATGAATGGCGAAGCTGTAGTTGTGTGGATGTGCAGAAAAAAGTTCAATTGTTTAAAAAGTTGTGTCCAAACAAGTTAAAAAGAAAGTGAAATTGCAACAACAGAATACATGCACTACCAATATAATAGCGGGAAAATGCATTCCCTCATTCCCTCTTGCAGTCACGGTGAATGAGCGTAAATGACAGTGAGCGTAATAGTGATGTGCGTAACTTGTGGTCGCAATATAAAAGCTCTGTGTGAAATATTCCTTTGTGTTTAGCAATATGTTGATGCTGATTTTAATATCTTTTAACAAAGAAAGGTTCGTACTAAATAACCTCAGCAATAAGTTCGGCAATAAGCTCTCTGCGTGGTCCAATTTCTACCACTGGGCAATCACAGTAATATTAATCGTTATCGTTACTAGTATCGCCCACATAAATACACTCTCTTTATTGTATATAATTTTCATGAAAATATATTGACGTTAATTAGAGTAGAATGGTACCAAATAAAAACATTCTAGATCGCGACAACAGCATCACCTATTATGTTCAAAATTATCCTTTTATAGAATGGGAACCCACTCGTTTACATTCGCGAAACTTCATTGTCACAGTCGCTTGGGTATATTTTCAGCCAAATGGAAAAATTTTTAAAAAAGTGATTAAAACTAAATGTATCGCGATAATCACGTTACCTACCAGATTCAAACGTGAATCTAAACAATCCCAGTAATCCAGCCGTTTAGGAAGAGTACAGTCCCAAAGCATCCGTACAATAGAATTTTATATATAAAAAAAATATGTCCGTGATCTAGCCACGTATACTGTATATACACGATTTCCTAGTATTCATTATAAAATGAGATACTATATATATATATATATATATATATATATATATATATATATATATATATAAGCTTTCAAACAAGCCCAAGGCTCTCTGAATATAAAATCTGGCATCAATTCATGGTTCTGACACTAACTTAAAATTTAGACAATATTCTATAAAGTAACGTCATTATATTAGAATAGCAAATTTATATGTATTTATGGGTCTGTCACACAGACCAAGCAACTTCAAAGTTATATGCTTAGTTTGGGTGTTAGGGTACAAGGATTAATAATTGTTTGAAATTGAGTACAGAATGAGAGATACCGGGAACTCTACGAATTTGTCAGACCTGGTGGGTGTTTATACAAGAGTTGGTAAACTTCGTAAGGCAACACACGAACCTCTTCGTTATTCGAGGTTGGCCTTTCATATTCTTTAAAATGTCCATTTTTGATAGACGTAAATTTTTGATGGTTGACCTATTTACATAGGAAATGTATGCGAAGTGATTCAAGTAATAATTGTGTAATTGAGCAGTTGCAATTTTCATTGTTAATTCAAATTTCAAAATCTTTGATTGATGATGCAGTGTTAGTACTCAACACCATAGCTTTAACATTCATATAAGAATACTATGAGATTATCTTTAACATGCTCTCTGTCTCTTCCATCCCTCTCAGGATATCGGCAACATAACATATAGCGTAGGCTTCGGTATCCGTGTAACCATTTCAGTGATTGCTTTCCTCACGAACTGTGATCTTAAGGTGGCTAAGCGTATGGACTTAGGATGGCTCCTTTTACATTAAAAAGCACATTTACTAATACTCACATCTCTCGCGTTGGTGTAAATTTTTAACTATGCATTTCGAACAATAGTGATCCTACTTATAATTATCCTAATATCTACGCTCAAGCAAGTGCTGTTATGTATAATTGCTTTCGGTCTCTGTATTTTTGTCACGACTTTTTTATCTTCTTATTGGCGTCTCCCGCTAAAGTTCTCTATGCATAACGTTTTTAACACATTGAAAGGGAAATCGGAGAACAAAGAGATCAGCTCGACGAAACTATCTGTCCATCTGTCTCTCTGCAAGCTGCGGGACTGAATTATAGGTGATCTGTCCACTGTCAATATATATTATTGGGATAACCATTGTTTTCCTGTAGATTGTTTTAATTGGTACAAACCTTGCATCCACATAGTGAAACCCAGATCTCAGTATTGAACTGCAGTATGTAAGCAGACCATTACCATGCGCTTGAAAACAGGGATAAAGTCAGAAATGCAATGAGTTAACGGTTTTTCTTGTTTTGCTTTGTCGTTCTATTTATTTTTTCACTCTAACTCTTTGCTCGATATAATTTCTTTTTTCGTTTTCTCTATTTATCTTTTCTATCGCTTTCTCTCTTGCTCAGTTTTTTTATTCTTTTGCTCAATCTTTACCTTTAGCGCTGCAATTTTCTTTCCCCCCCCATTATTCTCTTTTTCTCCCTCTCCTACTCTAACTCAACTTTCCCTCTGTTTATTCTCAAGAATTTCCTTTCTCTTTTATTCTCCTTCAAGCTTTTTTGCCCTTGTTTTCACTCCTTTTCCTCCTTCTACTTCTTGTGTTCTTTGTTAATTATTGACCCATTTTCACCCTACTTCAGTCGCTTTCTCTTTCTTTTCCCACTATTTTATTATTTTGATCTTTCACCTTTTCACCCTTTATCTGTCGCACTCTTTTCGTTTTCGCCCCTTCAATTTTCTAACATGCTTCTTCTTGACACAGCATGTCTCTATATCTCTATCTCTTTTTAGGAACGATAAATAAAAGGAAAAATAAAATAAAATAAGCTCGCAAAAAGTAAAGTTTACACGTGAATCAGTTGTTCAAAATTAAATGCACTAAAGGAGAAACAAGGAAATAAAAAAAAATTATATTAAAAAAAAGTAATCGCCATCGAACAATTTGATTTCATTTAAGTGCCGTTAGTTTACAGTTTTTTATATTCTTTTTTCTCTCCATCCAAGTCGAAGCATAACAAAAGTGTTAATTGTTTACAATTGTTAAAAAAAAAATAGAAGAAAAAACCCGGCTACGTCACGCTCCGCCATTATTATGGCTGTTTTTATTGTTGTTGTTATTTCTAGTCAAAAAGTGACGACAAATATCATCATCATCATCATTATTATTAAAAGTTTATTGTGCGATTTGAGCAATTGAAAAGTTCTGCGGTAAGTTTGTTTTATAACTTTTTTATTGTTCTTGTTGTTGTTGCTTTTGTTAGTTTACCAACGAGATTAAAAAATAAAAATACAACAACAGCAACAACAACATAACGAAATGTTGCTAAAAGGTTGTAATTTATGAATGAATGGCACCTCATTTATTCAGAGAGTAGCAACAACAATGCCAGGCGTAGATACATTGACAGATAAAGGTATTGATACATGCAACAAGTGGCAATAATGACGTGCAACAACATTTTATAAAGCGTTCATTATTATTATTACTGTTGCTCTTATTGTTCTTGTTGTTGTTGTTGTTAATGTCTTTAATTAATTTCACGTTCTCTTGCTCGTCGTTGAATGTCAACAAAAGCTTTAAAAAAAAAGTATTCATAGAAAGATACCAAAAAGTAGAAGTGAAATAGCAAGATAGACAGATATACCTACATAACATATACACGAGTACACTTCATGAAAATGTTGGAGGGGGCTCAAGAAATTGCTTTATTTAACAGATCCATTACACAATCTGAGTGCTCACTGAGTGCAAGCCAGTGGGATTCGAATCTCTTGAACCAATATTACAAGCTTTAGTCCTTTAAGCGTACAAGATCAGATACCTAACAATCAACAAGAGTTGTCGAAGAAATAGGAGAACTTCACAAAAATAGAAGGATTGAGCTGCTGAGTAAACGGAACTTTGAAAATTCGCCTAACATAGTTCCTTACAAGAGCCACAAGAGCTTACATATGTAAATTAAAGCACACAGAAGACCTAAGCTGTCCACAATTACCAAACTAAATTATTATTATTATTATTATTACCATTATTATTATTATTATTATTATTATTATTATTATTATTATTATTATTATTATTATTATTATTACTATTATTATTATTATTATTATTAAATATCGTTATTATTATTATTATTACCATTATTATTATTACCATTATTATTATTATTATTATTATTATTATTATTATTATTATTAAATAGTAGGGTAACAATAAATTCTTACAGTACTTAATTTAAGAGCACTAACTGCCATGGCTTTCAGCTCTCCAAACTAAATTAAAAACGGCCGAGACGTACTAACAAAATGTATGACATTTTGTCATCAAATGCAATATTGTCAAAATAATAGAGAGCGTCCGGAGAGACGAATAAGCGAAGATAATAAGGATGAAAGAGGCCTGCTCTACCCTCTAACTAATCTAAGGGAATAGTTTATATATCTATGTATGTACATAAAGGCGACAAATCAACTCGTCAAGCTGAGCATGAACATATACATACATACATTTATACGGTGATGACTACCTTGAGATGCCTTGAAGGCAACAAGCAGCCGGCTAAGAAGCTGGGCACGCACTCTATGCAGCAATGCTCATCGGTTGTACCGTAGGTTAGTGCGTTCACTTTAGGTTAAGTTTTTTTTTTTCTACGTAATGAATTATAAAAAACAACATATTTTATGGAGTTTGTGATACCTCCTGCTCTGTATTAGAAACTCCACTATATAAGGATTCAGGCAGGAGGATTCGTGAGAACAACTGCGCCCAACACTATGCAATGCATATCATTGCTTTTACAACAATTCCGTTCCAGTCCGAGCTATTCCGAATGGCACAAGTGTTTCGGTACAAACGAAATTGTGTCAATGTCGCTGGGGATTGTATGCATTTATGCATTTACAACAAAAGACTTGGCTGTGAAAAAGAAATACCGCTAACAAAAAAAAAAAATAACAAAAAAACAAACAAAAAACCACCTATTGCTTAACATTTGTGACGAGAGAATGTAAAATAGCCAAAGTCTTATCTGAGCTAGTTCTTCCACTTCTTCTTCTTCGCCTTCCTAACTACGAATGATAGTTTTATTTGCTGGGAACAAACACTTTTCAACTAATTGAATGTTGGTGTTTTGTCGCATAAAAATTTTTTTTAAAACTTTTTTAACCACAAGTTATGAACCTAACGTGTGTGTATATTTTAATTGCTTCAATTGTAGCTTTTAAAGCAAACCTCAATTTGTGTGATTTTTTAATATTTTTTTTTCAGACGCATTGTGAAATTTTCTATGTGTCAAAGGGTTAAATGTGTTAAATTCAACGAAAAAAATGTTTTGAGAATTTATCGTCATCATTGACGTTGTTTGAAGACTTTTTACTTTCTGCTGCTGATATTGAATGACATGGAACTGTTTACTTCGAGGAAATGACATCATTTCTTAAGTTCAGTTCGATAGCTCAGTAGTAGAGCAAGAGGAAGCAGACGAACTGAGATCGTCGCAGTCCGCAACACCGAAGCACAACAAAATCAATATATATATATATATATATATATATATATCGTACATAAGCACATCTAACCAGATTTTTAACTCATAAAAAATCAATTGAACAAATACGCGTATTATTAATAAGCTTCAATGAAATGACGCTGGAAATGATTTTAGTAATACAAAACACTGAATTCAACGCGGAATAATTTTTAACACAACAGGCGCCTATTCACTGAGTTCACTCAGTAGAAACTAGAGTCCGAACTAGAGTCTGACTTCTGTAAAATATAAAAATAGGAATTAATTTAAACTGATTCTGGAAACAGTACCTGACAAAAATCAAGACAATTTGTGCACGTCTGGGAAACAAAGCCTCGCATAGGCTAATCCCAAGGAATACTAGTCAAATAAATTCATACTCCGTTACTTTACAATAACTTATCATCTGACGAGTGCCTATTTAAGAGCGGCGACTGATTGAGTATTTAAATTGTTGAAATTGTAATAAATAATGTACTTTTTATACGTGAAGTCCTCAATTTCAAATCAGTTTTTTTAAACCCGAACATTTCATTGTCCTTGTTCTTCTAGTTTTTTTAGTGCCCAACGAGTTTCCGTACTGCCAAGTTATGACATTTAGAACATCGTCCTGATTTTTCTGGCATTCATCTAAGGGCTTTTTGGGCATAGGTACCACATAAACCCATTTAAGGACTTTTACTGCAACAACCCATGTCTCTTGAGTATTAGTACGCAAATGATAGACTTGACTTGATTTTGGTACAACACTGTACTACTGGATTTGCATGGGGACTATATTTTATCATATTTTTATGGTTCTGCACGCTTGAGTGATAGTGTGAACGCTCTATAGTGTGAACACTCGGTAGTGTGAACACATTTTTTTTGCACTAGTTACTCGGTAGTGTGAACAAATTTTGAAAGCGCTAGAGCAACGCAAAAATGTGCCACAGACATTAATTTTAGATATTAGGCTTTGTTTTCTTCGATATGTACTACTGATTTTTGCATATCGGCGCCGAAAAGTCATACATGCTCAACTCATAGGAACTGATAGTCAGTTCTTTGCGAGTGATGGTTGGCTGCAGAAGAGGTATGGCATTGGTTTTTAAAAACTACAGAAAACAAATTGTCAGCTCACATTAATAAAGTTAAAAAAGAACTTTAAGACATAATAGCTGAGATGTGTTTGGTGAACGACCAAAACATATGTGACAGTGATAGATAATAAAAAATTAAGTCAAAAATTTCAACTTTTTTTATGAAATAAAATTTAAAAAAAAGAGTTATATTTTGTCTGAAGAAAGCTTAATATAGCGAGAAATATACAACATTCGATAAGGTGAAAATTCGAACACTGTATAAATAGTTTCCTGTAATTTTAAAATAAATAGTTTTAAAATTATTTTAAAAAATAGCTGAAAAGTGAACGCTCGATGTAGTTAAGTGAGTTTTCAATAGAGTACACACAAAACCGAAAAATATATTCGGCAACATATTCAACGTACGGAAGCCTCTTCACGCAAGGTCAACTCGCACTTGGCTACATTTTTAAATACCTTTTATCTTGATATCTCTTAAAAACAAATATCCATAAGACTGTCGTTTCTCTTTGCTACTATCCAGCGTATTATATTAAGCTTAAAAGTCACATGTTAATAAGTCAATAATCAATATAGATAGGTAGGGCTTATCGATTTTAGTGACCACAATAGTTTTCATTTTGAAGAAGGCGTCATCTATGAGTAAGTTTAAGGTTGGGTAAGAGTGAACTAGGTTGGGTTAGTTTCAGTTTGGTAAGTTCACCCATGTTCGCAAAGCCTTCAGCTTTGGAATGAGAGACGACCTTATGAAAAATTAGTAAAATTCAGCTTAAAGCTAAGGTTTCAATGAGATCAAATCGAGAAACTCCTCTGATCAGATAATTATGAGATTCACAATGTCAACCATATGTGCATACGTTATAACTAAGTCATAAGACTTTACGCAAACTATTGTATGTTAAAAGATAAATGTTAAAATAAATTAAAGAATAAAAAAAAAACAACTCGTTAAAATTAAACAGTCCACAGCGTAAAAAAGATAGCAAATGGTATCAGCAAAACAAGAAGAAGATTAAAAATAGATATAAGAAGAAACATCTGTATGTGCACTTAAAAAATTATAAAGAAACAAAGACTAAACAAGGAAAACCTTGGTTTAGGTGCGAAGTGTTTCACAGCTTTGCACTTCTTTATTTATTTAGCTAATGCGATTTAATCAAAGTAAAAAAGGAACGAATGGACAGAGTTCGAAATGTGCAGAACATAACAGCAACAGAGGGCCAACGTTGTGAAGAACGACATGCACACAGCAAATACACATGCGCGCACAAATGCACTTTACACAGCAAACGCACACGCAACATATGAAACACTTTCTTTCTTTCGCTGCACAGCATCAACGTTCGTTGTTATGTTTAACATTTACCGCTAAGCGCAGCCAGCATTACTTACGCTCTGCTCAGTTCAAAATGTAAAGAAACGCATCGTGACAAATGCCAAAAAAGTTGCGAAACGCGAAAAAATAATTCAAATAAAAGAATAAAAAAATAGAAGCAGATTTTTGTAAAAGACATTTGCACTAATTGCTAACTGTTGTTGTTGTTTTCTTTCACCAGTTTACAGTCTTTATTGACACAACCAAACCGCGGCAACCATCGAGATGCGAAGTGCCAAATTGTGAGTGATGAGTGTGTGTGTGCGTGCACATGCGAATGAGTCAATGAATGAATAACCGAAATGACATCAATGGAGAAAAATTTACTGTGTGTGTGTGTATAGGAGTGCGAAGAGTAGTGTACATTTTTATACTTCACGCAGCGAATAGTATAACAATTTTGTCATGAAGTTCGTAGTACAGTGAGGGGAGACATCGGAGACTTCATAACCTAGACATATTCTTGACCAGCTCGACGAGGCGAGTTGATTTAGTTATGACCGCCTGTCTGTCTGCATGCACGCAAGCAAGTGTCCCAGCTTTTGAGTTGGAGCGCAGAAATTTCGCACGAATTTTTTTTCCATAAGCTGTACATTTATAGGAACTGACGGGATCTGAGCGTAGGAAGTGGTACTTTACATGCAAGCCCAAATTTCTTAGACCCAATCTAAGATCCAAGGCTCAAGAGAACATTTTGCGAGACCATAGACATAGACTGGATCGAGCATTTGCGTAAAAATATTTATTTGATTAAGAGCTTTGAATGTGAAAGGTATAGAAATATCGATATAGCCGAAGTTAACCTTCCTTCTTGTTGCTTCTGTTTTTCTTTATTTGTATAATTTTGTGTTACCTTTATTTTTTTATATTTTATTTCGTTACTTGTTATGTGTTTCTTTTTTTTTTGCATTGATGCCTTTGTTGTTGTTTGTGATTTGCTTACATTGTTAACGCCGACTTTTCGTAGTTGCTTTCCGTTTAACGCTCTGTTCATTAAAAATTATTTCTCGTTTCACTAACCTTTGCTGTTGCTGTTTGTTGTCATTACTTTCTGTAATTTCGTTGTTGACTTTTGGCCCGGCTTTAATTTGCGTTTAAATATTTATGAATTGCAAACATTTTTTTTGTTTTCTGAATTACATTGCATGTTGTAGAATTACAAACAAAAAAACAAACAAAAAAAAAAAAATTTAATAAAAAATTATTCACTTTTTGTACATTTTTAAGACTCACTATCATTTTTTATTCTTCTTTAGAACAACTCGAAAAATGAAAGACGCGCGCGCATTTAACTAAATTTGAAGAAGAAGTAAGAGCTGACGACTACGGTAACTAACGGCAAGCGAGCACAAAAACTTCACCGAACCGGACGGCTTGAAACTCCGATATCAAATACAAACTGGCGTAAGAAGCAAACTAAAAACCGGCAGCAGCTGACTGCGACGGCAAATAATAAATAAACAACAACAACCAAAAAATATTGTTAACTATTGTAACAATGATAATAAGCCACAAGCCACACAAAGCTTTTTCCCAATGTATGAACTTAATATATGTTTCAAGTTAAAGTTTTGATACTTCTGCGACTGCAATGCTAAAAAATATTAACAAATTAAAATTAACTTATTGTAGTGTTATATGTTATATTGGGAATACTGAGTACATAAATCATTTTAATATTGTTGTTTCATTCCATGCATTTGTAAGTCTTGGCGCCTTAATTAAAATTGTTGTCGGTAACTTAAGTTTAGCCATATTTATGGTACACATAAGCGAATTGAATTGTCAGTGTATGTTTTTGTTGCGAAGCGTTGATTTTGTTATGGGCATGTGTAGTGGAATGGTAAACCGATTTGAACTGAATTTAACATATACCCCGTTTATAGGGCAGCTAAAAGCGGTTTAGCTAAGATCACTTCGACTTAAAACGCACATGTAAACACTACTCACAATCAGCTGAATGTTTCGTGCAGAGTTGCTATGTGGTGTAATTAACTTGCTTTATTTTCATTTTTTATAATGATTTTGCCTTGTACATTAATATTTTATTTTATACAATGTGTTTTTTTTAAATAACTTATTCTGATGGGTAAGGCACATAACATTATATGCGCATGGAAACTCTGAAAAAGGAAAATACGAACGCAATGAAGACCCACATATAAACACTTACAAATAAAGTGTTCTAAGTCATTCCCATTTTAGCTAAACCACTTTCAGCTGGTATATAAATGTAGTAAAAGAAAGCAATAAGAAGTTGTTATAATTTTTTTAATGTTTATTTAAATAACAAGGCCTTAAGATAATTTCATTTATTAAACAAATTTATATATGAGTGACTTAATTTTGGACAATATCTTTGGTCAAGCCAACGAATCCTTGTTACTATTACTGAGAAGCTTTTTAGGAATATTGGTATTAATTAATATAAGCTGTTATATTGTTCACGCGTTGCTTTTAAAGACCACACAAATATATTATATTATTGATATGACTTATGTTCAGGAAAATATCACTAACCATACGGTAGTTCAACACTGATGCACAGGGCTTTATGTGGATGCTATACGATGTAGTAAATCCTGATGTGACACCTCCAATGACACCTTTATTGTGTTACAAATTTCATGGCAAATTTGAAACAACATTCATTGCGTGATGAGTGTTAAGATGACGATTGATCTGAAATCGTGGTAGCAGTCGGCAAATTGCAACAGATGTTCATCCTGGTTGGATGAATCAATGTAGTTTTAATAGTTCCACTTGAAATCCATAACTAACGCGATTAGACAATGATTAAGTGTGGCCAACCCACATACACGGGCCAAACACTTGCGAATCGGTTTATATTAAGTCGGTCATTCAGCAGCTACAGCTACACTCGCTTATGGCCGATCCATCACTTGACCTTGCAGTGCCGTTAGATTGCATATTTTTTAATTACTTGGAATAATACATTTTTCATAGCTTCACAAATGCATTAAGTGTCTTTTGATCTGTGAATATATACAACTGTTTGCAAATGTCGATGAAGCCATGACACACCGAACAGTGGATGGACATTGGTCAACAGTTGCAACGGTTTCGTTCGGGGCGGGCTTCTACATCCAACGGTAATATTTACAAATCCCTCATACGCGACAAAGATGGCGATTGGCGTGACCTGCAAGGCATGAAAAATTGAAGGAGTATGGAGTGTGTGTTTAGCATTACTGTTGATAGTTGACTTTGAATTTTTTATTTTTGTTATTTCTATCGTTCATTACTACAAAAAAATAAATAAATAAATAAAAATCAAGTTCAAGAAAAAGAAAATAGTCATTTGAAACGTAAGTTTTCTATGATTTATTTAATGCAGATTTTTCCATAAATATTCATTATGAGAAATTGTACAGTACTCGTACACTTTGTAGCACTGACACCTCGTTTCTCTCTTTCTCTTTCACACGCTCATACATTCGCTGCTTTGTTGTCACGTTGGTTTGTCTCTGGTAAAATAAAGAATTGCTTTTCTCTACTTTAATCACACTTGTTAAATTCAAATCAGTTACGAAATAACCTGATTGCGAACTGCAGTTTACCTTGAACTACAATTTTCATTAAAGATATTTAACAATGTGTAGCGTAGTGTAGAACGCGTGTAGGTAGCAAATATTTCATATAGACGAAGACCAAATTGACCGTTAATTGTTCTAAGTTTTACGATGAAGCGCCATTGGCGCTCCCATTTTTATACCCTTCACCTAATAAATGGTATAACAACTTTCTCACGAAGTATGTCACACGGAAGGCGACATCAGAGTTACCAGAAAGCATGTACTCGTTACATGCTTTGTGGTATTATTTATCAACAGGAAAAGACAAAAGTTAACTTAGCTAACACCGTGTGTTCGTATTTCCCTCACTCTATCTGTCCGCCTGCTGTATATACGCAAACTACTCTACTACTACAACAGTACTTAAGCTAGAGAACTAATGAACTGTTTTTTACCGTTTGTCCAGATTCCGACCACTATGCAGAGTATCTCAAATACAACCCACTGGTTTCCACTGGAGTACCTTGAAATAATTTAAGTTTTGACTTTTACACACAGATACCCTCAAAAAAGTCCATGCCCTAGGACTACTGGCTCATATAGCGTGCTTATAGACTCATGGATCCATTATATAATAACATCAAGTTTTTCCTTTTTTTGCATCATATAGCTTGACTACAAGACTTTATTTTTATTGTAGGTACTCCTAACATAAAGAGTACTGCAACTTCGGCAGAATCGAATTTATAGTAATTTCTTGATTGTCGTTCTATTGTTCTCGTTTTTAATGGCTCTTATCGGTTTGAAATAGCTGTGCCTCAAATCAATGGCGTCGTTTCTTTGATTGGCACAAATCATAAAAAAAGAGGATGACGTCGGCTGGAACGAAATGAAATGACATTAAAGAAAGTCACTTCAGATAAGTGAAAGTAATCGAGTTGCCAATGAGTTAATAGTAATAGTAAAGAAGCTCAAGAAAGCCGATTGTGTTGTTTAACGTTTGATGGGCTTAAGTATTGTCTTCGTTTTTTTTTTTAATTTCTTAAATGTTTTTATCAACTAATGATTCGGTTTTATTGCATTCATGCCAAAAAAAAACCGATTGTACCATCAATTTTGCTGCAAGGCGTGTTTTGGTGATTTATGTAGTTTGTATCTTTCAATCAATTGCACTTTTAAATTATCAATTAAAAAGTCCTTTAGAGAAATAATAAATAAAGTCCTCGACAATTGCATTTTATCGTCACAATTTCAAAGTAAAACGGCCTGCTTTGACGTTTTACACATAGTTGAACTGCACTATTAGTCGATAGAACCGGTTGTGCACTGCTTTATTTACATGCAATGCACACCACTGATAGCTTTTACTACTGGTCTTGCTTCTAATGCACAGTAGATGGCGCTATTAACGTATTTATAATAAAAATTTTTGCTACTTTGTATATGAAAGACTGGAGTGGCTCCTCCTCCCATCGAATAAGTTATCTTTAACTAATAAAAGGCTCATCTATCTGCAAGTAGTGGCACCTGCTTGGCGCTACACCATAAAAATTTGGGGCACTACTGCTGCCTACAACATCAGAAGAGTACCGGCGTGTCAGAGCAAGGCGCTCAGAAGATTTACGGGCGCCCCTTGGTACGACCGCAACACCACGCTGCATAGGGATCTTTCCGTGCCAACTGTTATGGAGGTGATTAATTCTCACAGCTGCTGCTATCACTACAGACTTTTGTCGCACCCAAATCCGCTAGCTTCCTCCGTCACCGGTATCTCAACAAGGCGTAGGCTGAAAAGGCTACACCCGCATGATCGCCCTCTAAGATGGATACAGCCTTCTATAATTAATTAATTTAGTATAAGTCTAATTATTTTTTTTTTCACGTCATTATTTTTTAAATCCGACAAATGTGTTATGCAGTTTACTGCGTTAAATGTTATAATTTAATTATATAAAAAAAAATAAAAGTATATGAAAGGATGGGAAATACTTGCTTGGAGAACGGTTTGAAACGGATATGAAAGAAGCGTGAGCACTTTTAAGCGTGAGCACTCTCATTAGTTTCGAAGGTGGATTGACTGTTTATAGAGCGAACTTAACTTGCAGTGTCAGAGCGAGAAATATATTTAACCGAATGAATTTAATACCACACCATAGTTCTAATTAAAATAACCCTCAAAAAAACGTTTCGGTTAGCTCAAAATTTTATAGACAGTCGTCTAACTGTTTAAAATTGTAGGGCCTACATTTTCGGAATACTCTATGCCGCATATAACAGTATCGCAATATCCCATGATCGAAAAAAAAATTACGAAAGCACTGAAATCATGTTCTTTGTTTTTAGTGTTTCGAAGTTCAAGTTGTAGAGTTTAGACGTTAGAATTGTGTACTATTATTTGCCTATAAGGAGCACTAACACATGTTTATGTAATGCAATGCTCGAGCAACACTAAATTCCATAGTACACATAATAAAAACATAGACATAGATGCGAATGTCTGTGAATGCATCAAGTAAAAGGCACTCATTGTATTAGAAATCGAATTATTGAAAGACACGAAGGTGTATTGGGGGTAACGTATAGCCTTTATTTCATCAATATCGACCTGCAGAATCAAAATATATTAATTTTTTATTAAATTTAAACGTCTTCATTTATTTACCAGCAACACACACTACGACTCTACAGACGTTCCTATTTTTTTATTTTTATTATTATTGAGAAATGTCAAAATTCTGACTTGGCGACTGTCGCTGAGTGTAAACACCAGCGAACGACATCAAAGAAGAATCAACGATAAGTTTATCAAGAGAGTCGCTTTACGTTAAACGTGAATCAGCCGCAAATCACGTTTTGGTCCATTTGGCAGTGTGTTAACAGTGAACAAGAAAACAGCTGGTAAAAACTGTAAAAAATTACATTTTAACATTTATTATGTGGACGTGGAAGGATCCGTTAGCGATTCGGTGAGGTGATGTTTTCCTTCGAAAATTTCACTCAATACGTTCGTTTTTTCTTCTCTCGTAGTAAATCTCTGGTTATTGTGACAAAAGATTGGGCAGAATTTTTATTTATTTTTGGTTGTTCCTGATTTTTAAAGTGTTAGTTTAATTCTTCTCTTCTTCTTCTTTTATTTTAGTTAAATATTTAACGAAAAAGTCGAGCCAAAGAAGAAGCACATCCTCTACATATAGAGAGCTGACAACCATGAAAGGCCACATAAAAAAGTAACTACTGAAGCTGACCGAAGAGCAATACTCTATACTTGAACGGATCTCTATTATCTCTTGGACTGGGGAATAACTTCGTTAGACTTTTATTTAAACAAAAATCAACAAATCAGTTATAACAATAAATTAATAAATTATATATTCGTCGTTGCTGTTTACGGCCTCCTCCCACCATTCGAATAATTTGTCGATTCATTGTTGAAGGTAACGCCACTGATATGGTTCGACAGACATCAGAAAAAATGGTAATCCGTCGGCGCAAAGTCCAGAGAATACGGCGTATGCTGAAGAACCTTCCATTCGCGCTCTTGGAGTTCGGCTTTGAAGACTTGTGCAACATGGGGCCTGGCGTTGTCGTGAAGGCGTATTGTTTGGCCTTGTCTTTTACACGGTGTAGCTGGTCTGTGTAGATCTCCTTGCTGACCATGGCATTCCTTTCGAGCATTGCCTTGTGCACCAAGCTCTTCCAGTCCCACCCATGGTCTTCTTTGGATATGGGTCAGGCTTGGCTCTCGGCTTTGACATATCTCCTGTAGCCACCCACTCCTATCTTTACTTCATATTTATGTATAGGAACCATTTCTCATCTAACATGACGATTCGGTACAAATGCGCTGTTTATGATCGCGTGTTGCTCGATGGCGGGCGAGAAGTAAAAAAGCAATTTGAAAGCTATTTTTGCGTTCTTTTCGTTAAGCTCGTGCGGCACCCAAGCTCCAAATTTTTCGGCAAACTCTATTAAATCAAGATGACTGAGAATCGTTTTATGATCGCAGTTCATTTTTTCGGTCTATTCACGACTTCTTTGGTGACTGTCCTCCTTCAAAAGTGCATTGAGATGCTATTCGTCAACTTCAGAAGGCCTTCCGCACTGATATTCTGATGTTGTAGGCGGCAGTGGTGCCCCAAATTTGTGTGACGTAACGCCAAACACCACTTGGAGATAAATTATCGTCTTGTTCGCTATGGTGAGCTTGTTCGATGGGCGGAGGAGCCACTCCAGTTTCTTGAGCTTTTGGTAGCAGTGCGCCGTAACCACCTTTGTGTTTGAAAGCCATATAAGATGTTCTTCCAGGATCAGACCGAGATACTGCACTTGCTTCATCTGCGGAATAATGCCTGTGTTGTAGGTCACAACTGTGCCAACGCCTTTTCTTAGAGTGAACGTGCAGTTGTTAGATTTGGCGGCGTTGATGACTATGTTCCAGCGTTTGGCCCACACGTTTAGTATTTATTTTTTTTTTACCGTTAGTCACTGATAAGATTTGTTAACTAAATTTACACTCTACATATGGCTTGAAGCAATAGATATATGGATGATAGCGGGATCATGTGAAATTATGTAATTTACGAAGATAAATTCAATAATCAGCAAAAATTTTAGTTATACTTTTAACATTTTATTCTCAAAGATCTTGATTAAATATATTAAAAAAAAAGTTTAACACAAACAATGTATATATATGTTTTCTTAACTTTTTATTATATCTTGTAATTTTTTGGTATTTTGATATTGACAAACACAAATTCAATAATCAGAAAAAATTTAAGTTATATACACATATACAAGGCGACCCTATCCTCCAAAACGATTTCCACCCCACATGACTATCATAAAGTACTAAATGATATCTTGATAAACTATTGGTAATTAACCCTCAAATGCGAAACAGAATGGAATTAACTCCACCACAACCACAAAATTGTTAAAATTACGCAGATTTCAATCTGATATCTTTGAACTCGGCATTAGCAAGACAAATTAAATACAAAAAAAATTAATAATATTCAAATAAAAATAACAGCAGAAATCGAGTTATACAATACAAATACAAACGCATAAGAATCTTAAAGGATTGCGTAAACACTCGAAGCAATGTTCATACACATATGGCACTGCGATAGAAAAAAATTTATTTTACCAATGTATTATAGCCACCAAAATCACCTTCCCTCAAGAGCAACACATGACAAAAATTCAATGCCTGGACCATATTTTAGATAATAATTTTTGAATGAGCGCCGTATTCAATTTCTGGTGCATAGTAGAATGCGATTCTATGAAGCGAAGATACAGTAATTCGCAGGCGCGTGTTGTTTGCCTACGTGTTCTGTTGAAGAAGTTGATGGCTTGGCTTGTCTGGGTCAGTTACGGTCGGCGAGGCGTTTATTAAATTATATATTTTTATGCTTTAATATATATATTTTTTTAAATTTAGTTTATATCTTTTTTTTATTCTCTCTTAAATGTAAATATTTTATATAATTTATTTTAACTTTAAATATATTTTCTTATTTGCCTAATAGGTCTCTTATTTTCTTTGTTTTTATATTTACACAATACTTAGTCCTTATATTTTCTTTTTTTCTTAAAATTTACTTTGAAATTTTCTTGCTATTATATTGAAAACGCTACAGTTCATGCTTAAAGACTAAAAAAGAAACGATTTCGTTCATGCAAAAAGAGGTAAATGATTAGAAAGTAACAAACAAAAAAATATGCATTTCACCTCACACCCACCCACACTTTTTAATGTTTTTTGTTGTTTTGTTTTTGTATCTATGCGCGCGAATTTCGAAACCACGAAAGCTAAAGAGTAAAAAATTAGTAATTCACATTCACAAATATTTGGAAGATGTCGAAGTTGCTAATGTATTACAAACACATTTGAATGTACAATAAAAAAATCTTATAGCTGATAGTAATTTTGGTTAAATATCGATAAATGTGTTATACAATCTCAGAGATTGATTGCATATTCCTGGTTTTTTGTTATTAAATTATTAATGTTATGAAAACATTATTATATATACATATAGCACTAAAGATACATACAGCACTAAAAGATTGCAAAACGATCTTATGGACAGTACCGGCAGTGCAAGAGTTCAAAACATATGTTTGTTTGTTTTAAAGTAACTTAATAACTACAAATAAAAATTTACTATAATTAGATAGACAAGAAAACATAAAAAAGGAATAATAGCAAGACGAAAGAAATGAAGAACAGATACAGCTTACTCACTTATTTCTAATGTTTTAATTACGATTGGACGAAGAAAAATATGAATACAAATGCTTGTTGAACAGCACAGCGTTACTGAGAGACCTAAAACTATTGGGAAGCGCATTTCAAAGACGAACAGAATGTACATAAAACTGTCTTTTAGACGTTAGACAGGTATAACGCAGCGAATTAATTGTATTTGTGCTACTAGAGCGAGAAAAAGTTAACCTTAAAAACAAATAAGTGAAGTGGGTTTATTGGTATATATTATCTAATGCAATAACAAAAGCGTGCGATATTGAACAATAGGTTGTCAGAGGTCATGTTATAGAGTTTTATTGAATATGAAGAGAATGATCTCTGCGTATTCGTCCGTAAACATACCGAACAATGTTATTGAAGAGTACATTTAATTTACATTTATCTGTACTATCACAGTTAGCAAAAATTTCTCAGCCATAGAGCAATTTTGGGACAAGGTATGTTTTGGCAAGTAGAAGCCGTATATGGAGCGGTGTAAAGTGCTGAGTCGTCCGAAGCATTCGAAGCATTCGAAGCATACCATACACCTTCCCGACAGTATTACTAATATGATTGTGCCAGGTTAAAGTTCTATTGAAAACTATACCTAAGTTTTTCGATGTCTCAACGTACTCAATATTGAAGCCATTTAGTGAAAGTTGAGGAACGGCTGAAATATCAATGGCTTTTTTAGAAATAACTAGACATTTCGACTTTCTGGGATTAAGACTTAAGCCATTTTTTAGTGCCCGCTCACCAACATTTTTAAGTGTCCTATTAATGTGGAAAGTACTAGTAATCAGCGTACATATGTATTCCGCAACCTTCCATGATATTGGGAAGGTCATTGATGTACATGCAGAAAAAGAAAGAAGACCTAACACTGAACCTTGAGGAACACCTGTTCTGATGGGTAGGAATGAAGAAGAAATATTATTCGCAAAAACAGATTGCACCGTATTTGCAAGATACGACGAGATAAGGTTGACAGCAGTCGAAGAGAAGTTAAACATACGGTTTAGTTTTGTAAGTAGAATATCGTGACTAACAATGTCAAAGGCTTTAGAGTGATCCAAATGCACTAAGAAGCATACCTTGTTGTCATCTAAACTAACTCTTAAGTCCTCAGACACATTAATAAGGGCCGCAGTAGAGCTGCGTTTGATCCTGAAAACAGATTGCCTGTCCGTAATCAGGTTGTACTTGTGCAGGTGCGCATTAATTTGCTGACACATTAACAGTTCCAAAGCTTTTGATGGAAAGGGAAGTATAGCGATTGAACGAAACTCATTTTGGGATTTCGACACCGGTATAATTTTTGCTTTCTTCCAGATTTTTGGAAAAACAGAAACTCAAATTAAAAATGTGAGTGAGATACGGGAGTATACAAGGGATCAGGATTCTAAAAAAGGAGGTTTTGTCATACCCGATAGCATTTGGCTTGATAGCTAGGATACTCTTTAGCACATCAGCTTGAGTCACACATGCAAAACTGAAGTGGCTAGCATCGAATGGGCGGGTAATAGTATGATAGGTGTTTTCGCCAGGAGTAAGCATAGGGACATCAAGGAATTTTGTATTCTCTCTCTCTTCGACATTAACCTTATCAGACCCACAAACGGTTTTTTTGCCAGTACCCACGTATTACCTGCCACTTCTGTTTACTACGCACCGCTGATCCAAACTTTCCGCCATAAAAACTGCTTTTTGTAGTTTTAACGACCTTCACAACTAACGGTCTCGAACTCTTAGATTCCTCGTATAAATCTGGAGCCTTAAAACCGTTCCATCGCTTGTACGCACTGTTACGCTGTAATATTAGATTTTAAAAATTTTTATTGAACCAGGGTCGTTGATTATGCTTGATTTGCTTACGCTTAATAATGACGAACTCATTAAAAAGTTTGTTAATGTTATTTTGTAGGAATTCGACTTGATCGACAACTGAAATCATATCGTTAATTAACAAACCGTTTACATTTGACGCGGCACTTACAAGTCGTTCAAGGTCAATGTTTTTAAAGTCGCGATAGCAGAAACTTCGGGCCGTGTCAACCAAATGAAAATCATAAACGAGGAAGATAGGGTCATGCTTAGAAAAGTTCTGGACTGATAATTGGTCATACTTTTGGTATATACTTTTGTTATGTCATTTACGAAGAATGAGTCTAGCAAGTTATTATTTGTCTTAGTGTAGTGTAGTTGGCAAAGTCGTGTTTACGGGGAATAAACCTAGAGCTTCCATAATTGAAATCACCAGTTATGACAATTTCTGTGAAAGGTAGTGTCATGTCTTCAAGCTCATTTAGAAAAAGTATACGATCACTTGACCGATTAGGTCGATATACACATCCCAGAAGCAAGTTCTGACCACCATAGGTAACTGCAAAAAGTATATATTCAATAACACTGTCAGGTGGTGATATACTCAGTATCTTACATGCAATCTTATCTCTAACAGAGATTGCCACTCCACCTGCATGACCCACTCTGTCCGCACGAAGTATTTTGTATCCATTTAAATAAAACAGCGAGTCGTTGTTGCTATTGGAATGATCCATATTGGGAGAATATCCAATAACGTGGTTCAGTCTCTGCACCATGCTATCATGTATAGCGCTCTCATTGCTGTTGCGCTTTACATGTACCAAACCGCGACGAGTGAAAGCTGCTATTTGCAGCTGCTGCCTCTTAGCACGCAAAGCATGGGTAAATGGGTTTGGTTGATTGAAACCCCGCATGTCTTAACCTTAGAAAGTCATTGATGGAACGTCGATATTTAGCAACAGAGTTGAGGAGATAATTTCTGTAATAAGGTTTCTTAAATTTTGCTATAATCATGGTATCCTTGTTACTGTTATGTGCAGATGTATGCTGGGGTAGGCGAAAAATATTTTTAACATTAGGAAGCCTTATGTTCACAGAGGTACAGATTTGCAATAGTATGGCCAGAAGATCTTCACCTTGGGAATAGGGAATGCCATTTAACCGAAGATCACTGCATTCTCTTGTCTGGCCCGTTGAGTTTTTAAATCTTCAACCTTCTTAAGAGCACCAGCAATAGTAGTTTTAAAAACATCACACCTAGCTTTAGGAGACATAGTATCGGTAGCTTTTTCTTCCAGGCATACTACTCTCTCAGTGACGTAACCAAATTCTCTCTTACTTTCCATTATGTTACTGTGGAGTTCACCAAGTATTCTGTTCATTCTCGCATGGATTGCAGAAGTGAGTTTACTATTTAATAAGTCATTTTGTTTATTAACACAAGCATCCAGCATTTGAATTAACTGGAGCATAAAAGAGTCAGCACCAGGCTAAGTCTGCGGTACTGGTGCCTCCTGCTTGCCGAGAGTACACACAAGCCCATCCCGTTTGTTTGCAGTTGACGCCGTAGGTGGGTTATGCACCACTGTCGGCGAACACACGCTGGTTATTGGAGGAGAGTGAAGAGAAGCCCGTCGAGCCGCTAGGCATCTTTTGCTCCCTTGCTCTTCTTGCTCTTCTTCATTTATTCCAGGTCACTCTTTGATAAGTTGACACAGTTGCAATGGAAGTATTCATTGCAGCTATCGCACGGCCTGTTAGGTACTTATAAGAGCATTGGCCCATTAACTTTGAACAGAGAATTAAGCGCGAGTTAAAGATAATGCGAGTATCCCCACTGTACGTATTTTTAGGCTGTCACGATTATTTCAGAGGTTGTTTGTTACTTTCGCAATTCAAACCAAGTACAGACACACTATAGAGGACAGGCTTTAACCTCGTAATACACTCAAATAGCAAGAGTGGGGATAAACACGTCTGCACTCAATAACGAATAATCTTGCACCCTTCTTCGTAGCCCATCGAGTGAAAAGATCAGACCAGCACTGGCATTGACTGAAAATTCCACATTTCCAAACAACAGAAACAGCCCAGCGTGCTTCTCAGGCACCTATTTCTTCTCATTACCGCATGTTTTTCTTCAGATTCTTATGAAGGCGCACCTGTTCACACGGCCTGGTTTGTCGTTAATTTTCGCATGTAAGCTGCCAATTGTCATACGACTTTCAGCGCCTTTTTATGGACTATGGTGCATGTTAGCCTCTTATATTAAAGAGTAATCGAAATAGAAGAGTGGATTTGTGTAATGCACATAGACATACATTCATATATACACGGAGCTGTTCCTTTACATAGAATACTTTCAAGGGACTATTAATAAATCCCTGTGTTTTGAACGAAGAGGCAAATATTTTTACAACGTGATCTCCCAACGTTTTTCCCATTTCTTTAAACCCACAAGAAAACTACTGAACTGATTTTTTCCTCGAACAACGTTTTCAGAGGGAAACAGAAAGATGTCCAATTTGGTCAGGGCAATTGCAAATGAAAGTTCTGTTGCTTTATCGTAATGAAACAGCGTTTTATGCATCCTTAAATTTCCTAACGAATCAGACCAACAATTCACTACTGACCTGTGTCGTGATGGTTCCTCTCATCTTCAAAGAGCCGATGGGGGTTGCACTCTTCGAATCAACTGCCTAAAAAAAAAGTTGTGACCAGATCTTTCTTGAGAACAGTTTGACCCGGATATAATACTTTGCGTCTGAAGGGGATGGTAATTAGGGTTCGAGAACAATCTCCATGAAATTGGTATGGTGTCATTACCAACTACCAATACCAACACCGTCAGCAATTCCACTTAAATTCATTGATCGATGCAGATATATAAAGAGGCTTGACTTTTTCCAACACGTATTGTATAGTGGAGTACCTCGGTAGCTTGGGGGAAGTGCACTATGGCTGTTGGCCTAAGAGATCGCGGTTCGTAGCCCACTGGAGGCAGAATTTTCATGGTTATGTTCATGTTCACAATCTCAATACCAATCACCTTCGTTAGGTGGCGTTGTTCCTTGGCAATGCCAGAGGGCAGTGGCTAATCCCACACCCTATCAGACAAATACTATTCGATTTATGTAACCACCACAAGTCTTGGAGATTAGGGAAAACACAAAATTGAGAAGGTTTGTAGAGGCCCTATGTACCCTAGAATAGCGAACAAGAAATTAAAGTTATGTAATTTGATTTCAATATATAGAAAGTATTAACATAGATGGTGCATAGCATTAAGTCCACGCCGCACTGAAATGAACGCCACCCTACCCTCGTCGCGTAATAATGTTCGAATATAAGAAAATGCGAGTAACTCAGTTCTTAGCAAATGGAAATCAAATAAAGTCAAAGAAGCTGCTAAGACATAAGAAATTTATTCACGTGCATTCAATTTGTCTTACACCCCCCTTAGACGGGATTTGGGGAGTTCTCAACCTCCGGCGCAGTCAAGTTATGCACTTTCCTTTTTAATTTAATTCTCCTTGCAAAGCCTACAATTTTCACCCATTTCACAGAGACGTTGTGAGCTCTGTACGCCGGGGGGCGTAGAGCCATTCAGAGTTTTTGGTGTAAGCTGATTTTATGTTTAACATATATATATTGTCACACAGCCACCCCAAGCGTTGGTTGGTCGGTTGTAGGTTGACGATTGGGTCCAGCTCGTTTCCAGCACTGAAACTTCTATGCAAGTGCAAATGGTGGCGGCCTTTTGAACGCTCCGGGGCCAAAAGCCCTTACACAAAGCCAGCAAAGCTATCGCCATGCACGTTGCCCTTGTCTTCGCCTTTGCCATCGTTCACCCCGGCTGTGAAAGCCTGTGAAAGGTTGTGAAAGGCTGTGAAATGCTGTGAAATGCTGTGTGCACTTGGCTCGAAGGCATAATGCAACGACGAATTGTGCACATATTTCTATGACATAACTATACTAATTTTATTAATGGCATCGGCACACACAAACAGACACACCAGGAGTCGGGGAAATCACCCTTGTGTATGGCGCGTCGTATGGCTGAGTTAAAATACTAAAGGGAGTCGCAGTCTTGTTGGAGGGAGGGAAGCGCAGAAACGACTTCATTACACAACAACGTGTATCAATGCACTCGTTATATGCACGAATAAGCTGACGCTCCATTCATAGGATTTACCCTAAGCACCATGAAAATCTCGACCGATGATTTATATTAGCTCTTTTCAGGGCATCGGTGTTGTTGTCGTTAACAATTTTCGTCTCAGTCCCAGTCCCAGTCACAGTCACACTCGCAGTGTCAGCCTCATATTTGTGATGTACATATGCCTGACCATGATGCGCCTGGTGCTTGGGCTCGAATCGGTACCATTCGTTTCATTGGCTTGGGTTGTGCTGGGTTGGCTAGATTTGTGCTGAGTTGTGTTGAGTTGAATGGATTTGGTTTTGGGCCGATCCGGTTGAGCCGTGCTCCTCATTATTTACGACGAAAGCAACGCACACACATTGTATTTGTTCACACACTCACACACACACACACACACACACACACACATACACATACACATAGACAAGACAAGCAAATTTGTCACGTGCTATTTAAAATGTTGCTATTTTCAACTTGGCTTTATTGCTCCTCACCATCATTATCAACATCATTGTCATCATAATCATCATCATCACCATCGTTGTTCGTTGTTCGCTGTTCGTGTTTGCCGGCGTGCGTTACATTCTTCTTGCATTCATTCATTGTGCTCGGCACAAATTGCAGATACACAGCGTCAAAAAGAATGCGCCGCTGCCGCCGCTGCCATCGGCGCTGATCGGCGTTGCGAATGCCAGAATGCGCTATGCTACGTCAGTGCCAGCTGCTGTTGATAAATCCGTAAAATCAAAGTGTACGTCAAAGTAAGCTAATCGGTGTCGGATATGCATGCACAGGGCGAGCGCTTAGAGCGGCAAGCGTCGAGTAAATTCGATTCGCATTCACTCGTTCCTTGGTTTATTCGCTTATGATAGTATGGCATCTGCAGATACAAGATACAAGATACAAGATACAAAATACGAAATACAATATACGAGATACACTGAAATAAGGTCAGCACTTTGTATTTTGCAGTGTTCGAGAGCTTGGGCTTACTTAATGTGAGATACTTTAATTGTTGTTGTTGCTGTTGTTTTTGTTGTTATAGCTGCTACCGTATGCGCGTGACCCCGACCATTTTGGTTCGATCGGCCCGCCGTACACCACCACCAACCGATTACACATCAGTATAACGGCAGCATCCCTTTGTCAGTGTTTGCCTTTTGAATGAACAAGAATTTTAATTGAATAAATTATTCACATCCGTGGCGACGACGACAGCAACAACAAAAACAACAACAACAATAACGACAATGACAAAGGCAACAGCATGCAACACATGTATCTGCAAGCACACACGGTGCAACACACACACACACAAACACACATGCATGCACACACATTTAGCTATAGCATAAGCACATGTGCCAAGTAAAATTAGCAACACTTCTCGCCCCCGGTAGAGCCAACATGGTCCGTTGGCACCATTAGCGTTACATTGTCGACCATAACATTATAACGGCTGTGCAAACCGTTGTTGATCCCTCAAAGCCAAAGCTCTCAAAGGGGCTAAAGCTACCACTCGAAAAATTTAAAAAAAAAAATTTTAAAAAACCAAAAAAAGAGAAGTTTTCAGTGAACTGAACTCCACTCAACTAGAACTTTTCAACTAAGGTCCGCGTGATCCGACGACAGGGTTCGCCTTGCCTTGCCTTTTTGTGTACCTTTTGTTCTGATTTTTTTTTTTTGGATTTTCTAACCACCCGCATCACGCTCGACTCGACCCAGACTCAAAGAGTTGCCAAACAAACGGTGCCACAACCGTAGCTAAATCCCCAGCCCGTACCACCGTCAGTGCCATTGCCAAATCCCATGCGACAAGCACACCAAGCAAACTGCCCGCCACATTCCGTAATCTCTTTCATTCCTTAAACTACGTCAAACAACAGTGAAGCGTTCTCGTACTTGACTTCATTCCCTGGAGATAACAAGTTCGATTTCGCTCCAATTTAATTTATGCAAATGAAAGGGGTGCCATGCCCAAGGCTGACCAGCTGGTTCGTGTTGCTTTGAGTTGTAAGCTGCCATTTGCAACATGCGAGCGCGCATACACTCACATACACACACACACACACACACACAGGGACCCCTGCAACATGTTCGATGCAGCATGTACGACGCGTGCGCGCCCAAAAGAGCGACAACTTACACAGCCGCACACACAATGCAGTGAACACTAATAGAGCAATCTTTGTCTGTCTGTCTATCTATCTATCTGTCCATGTGTCCTGCAGTCAGGCAATCAGTCAGTCAACACAACAATTAGGCAATAAGGCACATTGCAAGCCTGGCAGTAGTCGAGCAGCAGCCTTGGGTTGCGGCTCAGTATTTGTTATATTTAGGGCCCTTTGCGTCTTTCATTCGCGTTTCTCATTATTTTCATTTTCATTTTTTGTTTCTGTTGTTTTTTTGTTTCTTTTTTTTTTTTGTTGTTTTTAATATGAGCGAACTGAACTCATCGTGCAAAGTGTGCTTCAAAAGTTTTGCATTTGCATTTAACCTCTAAGAAGGTTACACGAACAAGCCAACAACCGAACAACCGAGCAAGCGAGTGAACGAGTGAGCGGCCGTCGTGACTTTGCCGCAAATGTACGCATTTGAAGTGCAGCACGCAGAACGGCCCGGCACGTTATGGTAATCATAAAAAAAGCACAAAAAGATAATAATAATAATAATAAACGAACACCGAAAACACCACCCACCTGCAACGCCGACATCCTCACGCTTGCATGTCACGCCCTTGCCTGCAGCCTGATAGCTAGCACGCTCTTTCTGCTCGCTCATCCCTACTGCCGGCAAACACCGTCAACACACTAACGCAGGTTTTGCTGCCTTACACCACTCACTGACTCACTCACTCATTCACTCACTCACTCAGTTATAACTGAGTACCCAGTCGGATTTGCGTGTAGGAAAAACATAATTTTCCTATTATCTGCACGCCTATGAGTTCATACAAAATCGTATGTCTCCTTTCGTTTCATGTTTGAGAAGGCGATAAAAATATTGCTTCGTTTCTGCTTCTTTTGTAAGTTATTTGTAAGATGTTGAGCAACTTCCTGAAACTTCTGATTTCTTTCTATCTTTCCTCAACATATATAGTGGGTTTGGTACACAGAAGTTAAGGCATGCGATTTTGCTTACAAAAGCAGCTGTTTTGAAGTATTTTATTGAGCCAAATATAGTTTTTAGATTTATTGTAAGGAGCGCGAAGTAAGTAAATAGGACAACACATTTTAAGGTATAAAAAGTTAACCATTCGTTATACAACCAAAAATAAAATTTTTTTATAAACCTAATAACATTATAAATAAACTTTAACTAGCATAACGCCGAACAAACATAACTAAGAATTATGAAAAATGAAACAAAATGAAATAAAAAATTGTCCAACAACTCCACAATACGTCGAGTAATGGAATTAATTAGATTTCGGATCAATGTAATTTACAATTTGGCCCATTCCATAAGAATAGCTTTCTTTAAGTATTTTAGACCAGCGGTCGCCAAACTTCTTGACCTCACGGACCACTAGATTCATAATTTAAATCTCGCGGACCACTAATAGGATTTTTTAAGTGTTAAATTTTAAAGTTAAATTAGCCGAACGCACATTAACCACATAATAACGGACTCCCCATGCAAGTTCCTCGCGATAATAATTATTGTAGCCATGCGGACCATATAAATAAAATTTGTTCTCTCTCGGCAAACTGAACTCATATAGTTTTTTGTCTAGGGATTTGCTTTTTTCCATATGAAATGTTTTCAGAGCTTTGTAGAATTTGTTGTACTCGTCAGGTTGACATTGGGAGAACAAACTGTGTCGAATTTGCGATGCGCTACGGTTTTCGTTAACTGCAAGAAATTTAATTCTTCTGATGTTTCGCAAGTCCACTAATGTTGGTCGACCAGAAAAGGGCTTTTCTCCATAGTTTTCTGTGTCTTTCAGAAATTTTTCGACAGTGCTCTTATTTCTGCCGACATTCTCTGCAATCTTGCTTATAGACCTGTCGGTTTCACGGAATGCCATCATTTTTCGACGCTCTTCATCACTTAAATGGGTGAAATCCGATGTTCCTTCAATAATAAAGACGATCAGGAATTCTAATATATTTTGTTTTTAATTTATTTTATAATTGCTTTTATGTTTCTTGATAAATTCAGTTCACAAAATTTCGATTACACGTGACTAAGCGTTGATATCTTCATTCCTCGATATCCAAGTGAACTTAAATTACAATGGACAATAGTTTATTTCATTCAAAACCCTTCGCACATCACTACAATTAAATAAAGGTTTATATATAGTCTTAAGTATATATCGTTTTTTTCGGCCTTCAAAAGAAATAGACGAAAACCAGAGTAAAATTGTGCGCTCCGACGTGATTTAAAACCTATAATGATGCATATTTGAAGGCTTTATATATGACCACTGCAGGAGTCGAACATCTCCAAAGTGAAGGTTCCTTTTTTGCAAAGACAAAAAGAAACCCCAAAACAGAAATCAATGAAAAATATTCGGCTTTATGAAAAATTATGCTAGGAAGCATAACATTTGAAATAGAAACGAGATGCATTATTGATGGTATGGTAAGTAAACACTTCAGAGCCGACACAGAAATTCACCGAATCAATGTCAAACAGATTAGAGGCAGCTGTTTCCTAAAAAGGATAATACACCACATACTAAGCATTTATAGTTTGAACTGTTTTGATGCTTGTTTTTATTGATTTCCTTATTAGGGTCAAATAAAATGTTACATTCAATAAACTACGGGTTTTAGTTATTATAGCTATATATAGCTTCTATAATTTTAGTAGCCGATAAATAGACAGTACACCACAAACAGTATTCTTTAAGATAGCATTGCTTGTTGCATTTGGAATATTGAAAGAGTGAAGTAAGTATGCAATTTGTTAATAGAAAATACATAAAGAAGGGATTGTGCTAGGAAAAGTCCAACTGGGTAGTCCTTTGCTTCCTTGCTCTCCCGCTCATTTAATCGTTCAAACGAAGTGTTGCTTTACTCGTTGTTTGTTCGTTCGTTAAGTTTGTTCGCTTGGCCGTTACTCGTTTGCTCCTGATGCGTTCGTTCGTTCGACCGTTTGTTCACCGTTAGAATTACCGTTACCATTGCTGCTACGCTTGTTCGTTCATTTGGTTCGTTCGTTCCTTCGTTGGTTGCTTGGTTGGTTGGTTGGTTGGTTGGTTGGTTGGTTGGTTGGTTGGTTGGTTGGTTGGTTGGTTGGTTGGTTGGTTGGTTGGGTGGTTGTTCGGTTGGCACGTTTTGTTGGTTCGCTGTTCGCTTGTTCGCTAGCTCACTCGACGACGGTGTTGTGATGACAGCAAACGACAGCAGCAGCGCAAGCAGTAAATGGCAGAAGCAGAAACAGCAGCGGCAACACGATGCATTGAAATTATCTGCAACGCACAGTTCGCCGTGAACTATTCCGGGACACGGACGCGTGCTCGCCTAAATAACTACGTCAATGTATACGTATTGTGTGCGCTCATTTTTCTACTTCATTCTCTCGTTACCACACATTCTAACTGACTTACTTTGCGTTGTGGCTGTGTGCATGTGCATGTGTGTGTGCGTGTGTGTTCGTGTTTGGTCGATGTTAATAATGACGTTGTTGTCGTTGGTGATGATTATGATGATGATGAGCTAATGTTATTTTTGTTAAATAATTTTTTTTATATTTTTTTTCAATTTTCCCCTTATTGTTGTTGCTGTTTAGTGTTCATAAACAATACTAAAATCATAGCAACAAATGAAAAATCACGAAAGCTACGACATAATAAGTCAAACAGACTGCGAATTCCAATAAACAAGCTACAAAAGCTGTGAAAAACACCACACACAAACACAATAACAACAATATTAATAATAAGAAGAAGACAAAATTCAATTGCAATTTTAAATGTGCACGAGGCTCTCCTTTTATTGTTTTTTTATTTTTATTTACTTTTTTGTTCTTATTGTGGGCGTGTTTGCTTGTGGTTTTTTGCACGTGTTTGCTTGATTGCTCTCTATAGCTTTGTGGCTGTGTGTACTAGTGTATGTGCTTGTCGCAACGCAACGTGATGCTTTCGCTGCATACATCCATATGCTCGCTTGTATATATGCATGTGTGTTTGTTTTTGTGGCTGCGGCTGTGGGTGTGATTGCATGTCCGTATTTACATTAATGCCATTCACACAACACACAAGTATAAAGTAATTATTCTTATTTCATTGTTCTCCTTTAAAATCCACACGCAGACGGATGGACGAACTGAATTTGTTGTCGCCTTTAACGCACATGCTCAATTAAAATAACAACAAAGCCAACAATAAAAACAGAACTCATACAAAAGCAAAGAAAAGCAAAAGGCAAAAAACAAAAATCAAAACAAAAAAGGCAGGCAAGGCAAGTGCACAACGCGCGTTAATAAAGCAATTAAAATGTAATTATGCCAAATAAAACACAACAACAACGACAACGACAACAAGCGCGGCTACAACAAAACCGACAAAGGAAACAAAGCGCACAAAGCGCTGCATAATACGAACATAAACCACAACAATCGAAACAAACAAACAAACAAACAAGAAAAGAAAAAGCAGCGTAGCTGTAAAATTCACTGCGACTGCCCACGCGCTCACAACAAACATTAACAACAACAACAACAACAACAAGAGCAACAGCAGCAACCTCAGTAGTAAAACCTTCGCTCACTTTGTTAACGCTTACAATAGCAAATGAGTAGTATTAGTGGACAAAGCACCTGCAATCATAACAACGACAGCAACAACAGCAACAACGACATTTTGAGCATCAACAGTTAGCCAATCAGGGCTATCAAACAATAGAAAAGTGCTTGCTGTCATACGAACAAGCGAACGCTTATTCATAAATAATCCACAAAAAACGCTTCTGGCTTTTCACACTGACAAGTAGTGTGCTACTCTACACACACGCAAACACACGCCACACGCTCATACACAGGCGAGGCTCATTTGTGACAGCGTCCTTATTTGCAAACCAGTGTTGGCCAATCGAGTTGGCAAGCATCGCTAGAATGCGTTCCACCAATGTTGCTGTGCCGTCGCCATTAAAATTGACGTTCAAATTGCTCATCCTTATTGTAAGCCTTGCGAATCTTAACTGGTGCGGTGTGCGCGGTACTAATCTGGAAACAATAACAACAACAACAACAACACTAACAACAAAAGCAACAACAGCAAAACCAAATGTAGCAACAGCAACAGCAACAGCTACAGTGGCAGCCGTTATAAGTCCGCCCACAAAATTTGTGGTGTCACCAACACCAACACCAACACCGACACCTACACCTACACCGACACTGATACCTACACCATCAGCGTCAGCATCGTCATCAGAGATAACAACCGTTTTACCACCGCCGTCGCCGCCAGCGAAACTTAACAGCAGCAATGCGGCACGTCTACGTGTACAACAATGCCGCGAGGGATGCTATAAAATGGTAAGCCCCAAACCCAATCTGAATGTGCCTTAAATGAAGTCTTATCTGTCAGGTAGTAATGCAATCAGTTGTAACGACTTCGTAGCCTTAGGCTAAGCGCCAGATGAATGACACATTGCTTGGTTCTTTGGTTGGTTGGTTGGTTGGTTGGTTAGTTAGCTGGCTGGCTGGTTGTTTGCTTGAATGGATAGATGACTTGGCTCGACTTATCCTGCCTTGTTGGCGTTGCTTGACAGCGTGCAGCTTGGCGCTTCATTGCGTTGGAGTGTACGGAAGTGGGAGCCATCATGGGCGTTGGATTCCCTCCGTTGGTCGTTCGTTGTAGATTCCCATTATGTGTGTGCCTGTGTTTATTTGTTATTGGAAATAACGACAGGATAATAATCTGTCAAAGCAGCTACAATTATCCTTATTTTCATTCGTGCCATACTCACTCATTTTATTCTTCCTTCATTTAATCTTTACAGTTCTTCAGTAATGGCGTGCCGTGTCAACAGAGCCGGGAATGCTTAGCGGTAAGTGAAATGCTCTTTACTTGGCTCCTCTTCATTTTTATTTTCCTGGTTTATTTCCTTTTTTATGTCCTCCATCTTCCTTTTTTTTGTTTTGTTTTGTTTTGTTATTGACGTCTTTCTTCTGCTCGTCGTCGTTGTTGTTGTGATTCCTTTAAATTAGATAGCAATTTTTATGTTGGGGATTTTCGTTTCCATTTTGATGACAGTTTCAAGCATCATTAAAATTGGTACTTCACTTTCCGCCATGGCGTTGAAAGCAATTTGAGACAAGAGCCAAGGCAAATGCTTTTAGCGCTGCCTTATTTGCCTTATTTGCTTGGATATTTATGAAGCCAGCACGGAAAGCGTCGATTCCGGCATTAACTCAAGTGCTGTGGCTAAACAATTGAACGTGTTGAGGTTTTTGTTTTGTGACCAAATTTCAAACAACCTTAAAACCGGAAATGATTTTGCGAGAATCTCAAAAAGGTTCTGTTACACTGTAACAAAAACAGAGCGAATCTAATTCATTTTGTTATAAAGACAAGTGCAAGAGATTTAGAGGGACAGCTATGTATTTATGTAAGACAGGGAATTACGAGTATGTTTACCTAAAAGAAACTATGGACCTTAATTTTTACAACGATTCCATAGCCAATGTAAATTTTCACTTTCAATAAAGAAAGAAAGCTGGCTGGCTCATTTCTTGTTGCGTGGCATTCTTGAAGCCTTTCTTTGAAAACAATGAACATTGTGCAGACAATAGAAATCGTATAAAATGTCAATCACAGACCGAGTCATTATTAGAATTTGTCAAGTTAGAAGATGTTCAAGTTACTTCCTCAGAATTGTTTGCTTTGGATTTTTATTGCTGCTATTTTTAGCTTTCACTCTTCATGTGGTGACTCTGGACTTTTTCACACAATTCGAAAACACCAAAGGGTATATACAAATTTGTATTGCAAGATTTAAGCAGCGATATATCTGTATGAAGTACGATCTGGTAATGCCATGTTTCTAAAAGAATTATTACAACTAATGTTCGTCTAGAGTTTGAAATCCAAACACTGTACGGACAATACAAAGCAGTGTACCCTAAGTAATTTTATTAAAAACTATATTGTGCACATGTGCAACTGAAAACCTGTAGAATGTTATATTTCTAATCAAAATAATTCTAATTTCTAATCAAAATAAATTGCTGTTAAAGAAAACTATTTTAGAAAACTATATAAGAAAGCTATTTTTACCTAAAGAAAATGAGTGCCGACACAAAGAAAATTGGCTACAACTTCGTAACATTCCTTCGAAAGAGTTGATTCTGCCGCGGAAGCTCATAAAAAAATTTGTGCACATCATGGAGAAGGTACTTTATCAGAATATGGTTTGCGCGATTTCGTTGGCCAAATTTCTATGTCAAAGGCGGGCCGCGATCTGGTTGGCTTTGTACCGAAAAAATCGCCCAATTTAAGAGCTCATGACATCGCTCAGGATCTTGGCATCCAACATACAACAGTTTTAGACGATTTAAAGCAGAATGGCTATCCAAAAAACCTGTATGCTTGGGTACCACGCAAATTGAAGCAAGTAAAAAAACATTTATTGGCTGCATTACAATTTGCGAGAGGGTACTGTTACGGAATGATTTGGAACCATCCAACCGTCCAAATTTATAACTGACATTAAAAAATGGTTAGTCTATAACAATTATGTGAGAAAAGAAGGTCATGGCCCACATAGGCAAACGACTAATTCGGAACTCTATTGTTAACAACTAATAAGTCTAAATAAAAAGCTGGAAAAACGGCCGCAATAAGTCTACGGAGAGTACATAGTCTCCCACCACGCCAACGCTAGGCCACGCAATTCTGCCAAATTTCTACACAGAAGATGGCAAAGGGGTTGCTTTGTTGTATGGAAAAAAAATTATTCAAAGTTGACTCTCATTTTCTGAGTTACTTTTCCACCAACTGAATATATTATTTATCAGTGGACTAGACGAGTTGCTTTAGTTGTTATGTTGTTATGCCCGTTTGTTTGTCTGAAAATCTATATATACGCAAATTAGTCCCACGGCTGACGACACTTCACCGCCGTCTTATTCAAGCTAAATGTAAGCCCACTATGACACTACAGAATCGGCAAAGTCTTTCATCGCCACAGCTCCCATTGAAGCAGATAATTTAACTAAAGTTTTTTTTTTTTATTCAAGGTGAAAGTATCTGAAAGTTTCAAGTCCCCTAAAGTTGATAGGTCAAATACATAATGTTATAAGAACAACGGCTTCTGTTGACGTGTAAACGATTCAACTACTAACTAAAATCCCGATTACGGCAAAGTCAAAGTTGAAAAGACACTCATTAAATTTCGAATGTCTATTCAGAGTGGTATGATATATAAGAGGTGGCTTGAAAAATTAAGGTGACTTTTTTATTTTTCTCGGCAAATATTTATTTATTCATCAGTGTCCATTTCGTCTTTTATCAATGCGGTCTATGTTTAATCAATTGTGGCAAACCTCCGTCCATTCAAGGTCGTTTCTAATTTTAGAAACAGGAGAAAGTCACAGGGGGCCAAGCCCGGTGAATACGGCGGCTGGGGCAGCACACATTACACGTTACACATCCATCAGTAGTCGAGGAGAGCCACCAAAAACCCCCCAATAAAAGGAGAGCGAGAGTAAATTATTCTCTAAGTGCACCTAAAGCAATATACAGGTCAGCAGCATTCCTGGATTTTGAATTAGATTAACTAAGCATTGTGTAGTGGAATGATTCGAAAATGGCATGGAAATGGAATGGTTCAGTCATCAAACCTAAATACAAGAAATCACGAAGCTATTTTACGCGCTTGGGTTGTATGAGAAGTTAACTCACAAAAAAAATATATTTAAGCAAAGGAATTTCGTTCTCCAGCATACTGCATTTAACAGCAAACTGGGTAGAAAGTATGGCTGGCACGTCGAATATCAGAGTTCGAATCCGCTGTCGCCTTTTTTTTTATCACTTATTTTTTATATTTTTTTATAATCAAATCAACGTTTTATAATCATTAAGTGTGCAGTTAATTTTATCACAAAAATAAGATCCTTGGAATCTGTTCATTACTAGTTCATTTTTTTTGTTTTAACACTTATCATTTTAATTTCTTTAATAAGATCCAATCACAATTGTATATGTATTTACTATTTTAGTTACCATAATTTCAATGTTTTTATATCATTTTTATAGTCTATATAAGCTACGTTCATCAGATATCTAGCGAATTTTATCATGTTTTTTAAATCACTATCATACCATAGTATAAAATTGTTTATATGGGGATTGAGTGTAACAATTTGCTGCAAAATATACTAAACCTATTTTAAAAAAAATTTTTTTAAACAACGAGTAACACATTTGCACTATAGAAGACACTGGGATACTTGCTTTTTGATTTTTGAAAAGAAAATATTTTTTTTTTTATGATTAAGTTTTTACAAAACCACTGCATGACCAAGCATACAGGGATAATATAAGAAAATAAATGTGAGCAGGAAAACGCCGGGCAAAACAGCTAGTATAAAATGAAATAAATAGTTTTTATTACTTGATCAGTCATTGACGATGCGGAATGGGATATTTAGAGGGTGAAGCCTTTGTAGGCGTCGCGTTTGCGGCATGGTCCTTCAACACAATGAGGTGTCTGTTGCTGTACTTGACGACCTCTTATTTGGACAATAATCAAAAATTGAAATTTTAATAAAATCTTTTTTTTTAAGCAAAATATCTTTTTGCGAACATATCGTTGTGAATAGAATTTCAATGATACGAGAATTCATGAATAAGTCACACTATCTTTTCATTGAACATGTAAGTTTAAATCTTGATATAATTCGCTGGATATCGTCTGATGACAGTAGAAAACAAAATAATACATGAAATCACAAAAATTCTAATATTCTTGAAATTTGTTCATTCCCAATTATGTATAATTATCATCCTTTATTATCCAACGAACTAGCAAATAGCTTCGTCCAACCCGGATGTTGCACGACACCTTTCAAGCTGTCCATTTGATGTGTTTTGTTGTTGTTGTTGTTGTTGTTGTTGTGTCCATCAAAGTGTTCTACAGATTTGATATTCTGCAGTTAACCCAACTTCTTGAGCAGAGTCATAATATGATTTTGACGACGATTTGTTTTATTCTTGAACAAAAAACGTTTTAAGCCTCATGATGAGTATTTTGGCTCCGACAATCGTTTCAGATCATAAAAAGAAATAGATTCTAACTCCGTAATCTTTGACTGTAGTTTCCATGGATTGTAGGGATGAACGTCTTTGTAATGACGATACCAAGTGCCTATTTCAATGTCATTGACAATAATGGCTGTTACTACCGGTGTTCAGGGATGAAAAGCACCGCCGAGAATTCAATATTTGACTTTACAATTCGTAATATAGACAATGACATAAGGTTAGGACGACGACGGCTGCTTGTTTTGGGCTTACTAGATGTCGTAACGCCGTTAACAACACACTGATGAACCGAATATATTTTACATACAGTTTAGTACAAAATAACTTCTTGAAATTAAAACATTAGTTAAGCTACGACTAGCTTTGTCATTGTATTTTATTTCGACTATGTTTACGCACCAAAGTTCACAGTAACCATCTAAAGGCTATTATAGAGATTCCCTGAAAATTTAATCATAGTCGGTACAGTGGTTTTGGCGTCCATAACGGACAAACAAACAAACATACTTCCAATTTACATTATATACAGTATACCTCCCTAGTTCGGGCACATATAGTTTCGAACACTGTCCGGATTACTGAATTGTCCGGACTACAGTATAAAATCAAAACATTACACAAAGGTGAAACACACAATTTGTATAGGCATACCTTTTAATTGATATTCGTTTAATTATCATAGACATATTCATTTAAAAAGTAAAACAACATTTAGTTAGTAAAATACGAGGTTATTTGTTGTTGAACACAATTTTCTTTTCGTTAATTTGCAGCTCTATTTTGTAATTCCTTTTAAAATAATATTTCAGCTACAGGCGAGAGCAAAATAATCGCTTTATAGTTTTTCGCCACAAATTTTCAGAAACTTCATTCCATTTCGAGATTTTAACTTTTGCAAACAGCCGTTACTGTCATGAAAATCACCACTTCCTACAATTTCCTTGTGGAAGTATATAGCCTTGCTTCTGAATAAAACCGTTGAAATTGGTACATGGTAAAAGAATTTGTACAAAATTTAAGTTAGCCGATCTTTGTATATTTTTAGTCACAAAATGTCTTATATTCTCTTCTTTGGCTTTAATATCAAAAATAGTTGATTTTGACACATGAAATATGTCAACCACTTCTCGAATCGACTTTCCACTTTCAATTGTGCTCAATATTTTGCATTTTTCCGCCTGCGTCGTGGTTTTGTGTTGCCGTTTATGCTTTGGTGCCATCACATATTCTTAACTAAACAAAATGCTTCACCAAACTAAATCTCATCTAAGTTAACACTCCTTCAGAAAGTTCGGCATTCTTTCTTACTCACTCATTCCTTATTTCTTTTTGGTGGTCTTCGACTAATGGGAAAATACCGTTCAAAAATAGCAAAATTTACATGAACTTATGCCTTTTTCTCTCACGAAATAAAACTAACGAGAATAAAATGAGGAGAGAGAGAATTAAGCCAAACATTGTGTTGTGTCCGGACTGTAGAGGTAAAATATATAAACTGTCCGAAACATTCAACTGTCCGGATTAGGCAATGTCCGGACTAGCGAGTGTCCGGACTAGGAAGGTTAAAGGAAAAACCATAATCCCGTCTTTGTTCAAAAAACTGGCGCATTACCGTTTTACATTCGGTTAGGGAATTCGTTGTTACGCCGTCAAGACAATTCTGCATGGAACGAAATAAATGGTAATCAGATGGTGCTAGGTCCGGAATATACGCTGGCTGCATTAACACCTCCCAGCCAAGTTCCTTTAATTGTTGCCGAGTCATCAAATATGTGTGTGGCCCAGCGTTGTCCTGGTAAAAGACTATGCCTTTTCTGTTGACCATTGGGATCGTTTTGTTTAGTGTTGTTGACAATAGAGTTCTGAACTTATCGGTTGCACATGTGGGTGAAGCTCATAATGCACAGGATCCTTGCAATCCCACCATATGCACAGCAACACCTTCCTTGTAGATAGCGTCGGGTTTGCAATGGTTTGGGTAGGCTCATCTTGCTTAGACCATGACCTTTTTCGCACATTATTATCGTGTGTTGCCCATTTTCCATCTCCAATTATCAATTTGCACAGAAAAGTTTCCAAATCATTTTGTCTGAGTAACTTTCGCAAATTGAAATGCGATTAATAAGAATTTTTTCTGTTAAATTGTGCGGTATCCAAACATCCAATGTTTGGGTCTAAAACTTTCGTAAGGTGGATGCCGAAATCATTAGCGATGTCACGAGAACTTATGTGCCACTCCACTCATCACTTTTTCAAAAATTTGGTGCAAGGCTGGCCAGACCGAGGCGCGTCTTTAACAACGAAATTTCCCGAACGAAATCACGCAAACCATGTTCTGATATCTAATACCTTCTCCATGATGGGCACAATTTTTCTTATGATCCTTCGCTGCAGAATAACCTTTTTCAAAGAAATTTGATCAAAGATTTGATCATTATTTTAGGACCATCATTTTACCGCGGCTATCACCTTTTCATTGCTGTATGACATTGCGAGATCGGATAAACACTGAAAACGATACAGCTTCTTGAATCTAGCAATTCACACTTTCGGTAGTTACTTTTCCATCAACCTCTTATTTATTTGTGCTTAGCCGTAGCTTTTACGTATTGAAACTAATATCATACCGAATTGCTTGTTCGTCGATAACCCACCCACATTACCTTCCCAGATTTCAAAGTATACGATAAACATGCATCGCATCGAGTTATTTTTCAATTATTTTCCAAGAGATCTGAGTTTGATAGTTCTGGAATCCTTTTTCCCTACCACATAAACTAAGGCCAAATTTATATATGTATATAAAAATGTCAACTATTGTTACGGTCTACTTACAGTGCTGGAGTGAGTGCATGAAGCCGCCGCCGCTTTCGTCGCCATACCCCAGAAGGATGCAATGGTACGGCACAACCTGGACGCTAACCACCGTCTCGATGGTACAGCGTGACACGTTGGTGCTCGTCGAAGTTGCCTGGCAGCCTTTGCTTTGGCCAAATCAATGTCTCGTCACCTGGGAGGTCTCCGGCGGCGGTCTGATGGGCAACTTGCTAACCGAATCGTGCAATGTACAACTCTCGCTGTGGGCCGACACGAAATATCGCGTGCAGGTGACCTGCAAGAATAAAGTAAGTAAAGTTTTTAATAACTCTATTAAGGCATCAAATTCATACACACAAGAGGAAAATTTTGATTGCTTGGCGTACAAAAAATGCAAATTTGTGGTTTGGTTCAGTTTGCTTTGCTTTGATTTCCTTTGGTTTGGCTTAGTTTAGTTTAGTTTGTAGCGCTAAAGCTACTCGTACATAAGTGTCGATGGTAATAATGGTTTTTGTAATCGATTCCACCGACTTAACACAACAGAACACAACACAACACAGCACGACTCGACTTGATAATTGATGCCATTTGCTATTAAAACTCTTAACTGCTTCCGTTACAGCTAACCGGGGACATGTCACGTTCGCAGCCACTCATGGTGGACACGGCAAAGGCTCTAAAGACGCCCAAAAGCCCAAATCATTTCTTGCGTCGCCATTCGACCGACGACACTGTATCCGAAAGTGTACCGGAAGTTGAATCCGAAGGTGTATCGAAAGGTGTATCCGAGAGTCTATCGAAAACGGTAGATTCTACCACACCCTCAGCCGCCCTCTTTTTCAAAACGCTAATAAATAGCCGTAATATCTCTGAACTCATGGAGCGTGAACGTGAACCAATAGATTACAGAATTCTCGGCACAAAATACGATAGCGTCGAGATATCCGACAACAGCGACGACTCAGAGCAGCGTATGCGAAACCATAACGATTTCATCTTCAATTGGTTTACGCGCAATCGAGATCTAGCTGCCATGGACATCGATGCTGCCGCACCGAGCAACAACAATAACAGCCCCTACAATGTACCATTGCGCAAGCCACCCTTCATGTTCAGCATAGCCACATTGACCAACATACAGGAACCCTTACTCTTCGGACTGATCGCTGGCTCATTGCTACTTTTGGCATTGCTTTTGCTTATGTTTTTACTGTGTCGCGTACGCCGTGTGCCCGACGACAAAGCTGAGCTCATTGTTGAGGAGGCCGAGGTGTCTTCACAGGATGACGATGATGACGATGATGATGATTTGTCGACCATAGCTGGAATAGCTGGCTTAGCTGGCATACCACTGCCACCTACGTTAGTAGTCAGAGTGGCCGAGGAGTTGAGTCGCCGATTAAACGGTGGCCCGGAGCCACGCCCAATGAAATCGGCACCGTTGAAAGTATAGGAACACGGTCAGACCTTGCATAGACGCCGTACGGTGACAAACTCATAGACAGCAGCAGCAGCAGCAATCAAATGAGCAACATTACAGTTTGCTCCTCCTTCAACTGTCCCCAATCATTCAATCATTTAATCACTTAAATTACTCAAATACTAAGAGTTAAACCAAAAAATAAAAAATAAAACCAAAAAGAGAAGAATAAAAACAAACTACCAAAAAATTAAAATTATAAACAAATAAGATTACAAAAATCAAAGACGACGATTGGTATTGTTTTCCATAATCGTAATCGCGTTCTGTGCTGGTGTCTCATATAACTAGATATGTAAATTTATATTTTACTATAAAATTAAACAAATAATTAGCGAGGTTTTTTTGGTCTCTTCGTTTGCTTGTTGGTTTCTTGCGTTATTTGGCTTTTCTTTTTTGTATTTTTTTTTTTTTTTTAATATTTCTTTATTTTTTTAGTATTTTGTAGAGGTTTTTGATGAACTGCATAAAATATAACATTTACTATGAATATGAACTATGTACAATATAGATGATACCTACTTGTAAATAGCATTTAGCGCAATACCAGAAACCCCTTAGAGAAGAAGTCCAGAATCGAGATTCGAGTTTGAGATTGTGATGCTTTGCTTAGACAACCATAGTTTAATGCGAGAAAGAGACGACGAGTATAGAAAGAAAATGGTGCAGTTCAGTAGAGTACAGCACAGAGTTGAGTATAATTGAAACACGTCTTATGTCGTATAAATATAGACGAGACAATTACTCATAATATATAAATACTGATACTGATACTGATACTGATGCTAATGATAATGATGATGATGATGACGATGATATTGAATGGAATATTCAAAAAAAAAGAAGCTTAGATAAACTAAATAGTTACAAAAATGCGTTTTACATTATCGTAACAACTACAACTACAACAACTACAACAACAGCAACTATATTAAATACATACAATATTTATATCTATATACACAGACGCATACAAAGCTAAAAAGTACAGATTGATCGATAACATGAGTTACTAAGACATTATTACTAATAACAAAAACAACAAAAACAACAACAACAAATGAAATACAAATATTACACCAATTATTCTATACAATTATTTTTTCAAAGAAAAAAAAAATGAAAAAAAATTTTTAAATTTAAATCAGATTAGCGTGTAAGTTTTTTTTATTAGGCGTATAAATATATATATATATAGACATATATATTTTTTTTTATTAACATCATTACTGGAATACGTAGTTCTAGAAACTACAATACGCAGGGCTACACATATTGGAGACATCGTTACATTTTTTTTACCAGCAAAACGTTGAGTCGACTTTTTTTTCCTTTTCTGGTAGACGAGTACTTGAGTTGTCTTTCGAATCATAAAAATGTTTTATGCGAAGATTGAAGTAAATCTTTGTTTTGCTACCAGATCTTTCGGTGGTCAAAAGTTCAGTTCCTTCCTAACTTTGAAGATGTGGCAGTTTGTAGCGATGTTGCTTTATTTTATAGCAGATTGCTGTATGGAATAGAAATTCTATTTGTTCTTTGGACAATTCGGAAATTATCTACGAGTATATGCGTTTTATAAAAATGTGGACTGCATTGAGTTTCTTTAACCTACACGGTACTTTCGAAGAAATTGAGAACTTATGGTCTACGCGGGCCAAAGAAAATATCAATGGAAATTGAGAAATTCTTTTCTTAAGAATCAACTCTTTGGACTCTTGAGTATTTGTGATATTTCAAACACCAAAAATTTCAGTTCCTAAGCAGTTCCTTGGAGCAGCTAAAAGTTGCCTAGTTTTTTTAAAATAATTGAAAAACCATGAGTCTTTATTTGATAGAAATTTCGATTATAGTTTTTCTTCGATATACTTCAAATTGCCCACGAAATACTTTTGAGTGTCGGGCCTATTTCGGCGAATCAAGCTCTAAAAACATAAATCTCAGAGAAATTCAGAATATTATATTGGTTATTAGACTAGTAGACTTTCCGATTGTCTATCAGGTACTTTTCAAATTTTTGGACTCTTGAGTACTTTGAGTCTTGGCAATTGAAGAATTGATTAATACTTCCAGAAATCGGGAACTTACAAATTTTTTTTTTAACTGGCCATACATGCTCATATGATTCGTTTGTGCTAATTAATAAAACGTGAAATTTTACACGAACATCAGCTCGTCAACAGCGCCATACACGACAAACATGCCTTCAAACACGAGCGAATCACACAAGCATGTGCGTCGTGTATGGCCAGCTTTAGGTGATTGACAAATCAAATATAATGGCTTTTATCGAATGTAACAAAAGTTTTGTATGTTCCATCCTGATAGCTCAACAGGCACTTTAGGTTGGTTAGGTGATTAAGAAATTTGACCATTGCAAACATTAAGAGCTACATTTATTTCTTTCTTTCTCTTTTTTTTCTCTATTTCTTTTATTTCTGTTAATGACTAAGCCTCAATAAAAAAAATGTCTTTCCTTTCCATCGCAGCTAAATATTTTCGTTTCTCTTAGCAATGCAAAATTGAGGTAAGGTACTTTGTAATAAAGCCATAAGAAATTAATTATGAAATTGATGATTTTATTGACAAATCAAAATCTGGGTAATAGATAAAGAGTGCTTCCATGTAGTTTTTGGGGCTTAGGAATTATTATGCCTTACCTTATAAAAACTATGTAGACTATTTTTATAGACTTACTTTGGAATTTGCATTTTGCCAGTGTTTTTTTTCTTTCAACCTTTTTTTAACTTATTTTAGTTCGGAAAACTACATTTTCAATTCGCTTAGCTTGGAGACGGACATGACAAAGAATTTTCATTAAAATTAAGTAATTAAAAAACTAAAATATCTTTTAGATGAAACCATTAATTAGTTTCTTCTATTAGTTAGAAAAATTTGCTCAATATTGCACAATTTAAATTGGACTTGTAGTTTTCCACACTTTGAAGCAGCGACTTAATAGGCAACGATGGCCTTAATATGTGAACCTGGCTAATCAAAAATAAATAAATAAATAAACAAATAAATGCATATTTAATATCACGTTTGTTAATTTTGAAGACTTGTTTTCAAAATACATAAATTTATATATTATACATACTAAAAGAGAGAGATCATAATTCATATAAGTTTTTAACTGAAATCTCAATGGCGAAAAAAAATTTTTGTAAAAACAACAACCAAAAAAATAATGCTAAAAATAAAAATTATTACAAAAAACTTTAATAAAACTTGAGCTGTACTATATGCAAAAAAAAAAAACAACAACAAAAAAAGCTTTAAAAAAATGTTTTAAACTTACTTCAAAAGGCTGGTGGTGGTTGGTTCGGCTTTCGGTTTGGGTTTGGGTTCGGATTTGGTTTCGAATTTGAATCTAGTGTGAAGAGGTCGAAGGGCACGGTTGCGTTTGCGATTGCGATTCGGTGCGTTGCGTTGCGTTGCGTTGCGTTGTGGGGTGTGGCAGATTCATAGTAGTCAGCACACAAGAGTTGTGCGCCTTGAATTCGCACCGGGAGAATTCTTATCTCAAATGAAAGAAATGTTTCACCATTTATCATTGAAGCCCAAACAGGCAATAAAAATGTGCAAAGAAACACTTTCGTATATGAGGAATTTTATTGTTTTGTGCCTTGTGTCTGTGAGAATTCAGTTGAGTTAAATGTATGTATGAGCGCGAAATGAAGTAAAGATTTGAAATTAGATTTCAAAGGAGGAAGGAGACTAAAGAGACTAAGAAAAAAAAAAAAAAAAAATTAAGAGAGAAAAAAAAGACAAAAGGCAACACAACAGGCAACAATAACAGAAGTCAGACAAACGGCAATAAGCAGCGACATCAACTTGAAGAGTGAGCGGCTCGAATTCCAGTTCGTTGCCGCTTTAATCCCCAAGGAAATTAAGGACGTGTCAGGGCATGCATACAATTTCCACTTTCCTTTTCGGTATTAAATTCATCTTCTGCTTGAATTACAAAGGCAAAGCTTGTGGCGTACAACAAACAAAAGACAGACAAACACACGAACATACAGACAGACAGACAGACAGACAGAGTCATGGAATGAAGCAGTTAAGCACTGGTTAGGATGAGATGGGCCAGTACAATGCAGTGCGAAGGCAAAGGACAGAACGCAAAGGATAACCGTGGGCACAAACGGTCACGAGGAGCAACAGCAGTCGCCATAATGGCTAACGTTATCCGTACGCCTGCCTGGTTACTTTGACTTGCTCCCTGAATGGAGGGAAATCTACATTTACGCCGCCAATCTACGGCATGCCAAACTAAAGCTAAAGCTAAAACCGGGTGCAATGCGCATCACGTGGCTTGGTGTTTTGTGGCTGTGTGTGTGTATCTGTGTTTTGGTGTTGGAGTTGATGTTTGTGTGAGTCTGGGCAAAATAAAAATAAAATGAAAGAGAAAATATGATGAGCAACTACAAAGGCATTTTTTGTGTGCCTTCTTTGTGCCACCATTTGCGCTTCGGTTGCTTTAACCATCCGCAGTTCACCGCAATCAACGGGCTAAAAACGTGGCAAGCGGTCGAGGCAGACAGCGAAATTGGCGGCAACAAAGGGGCGTTGATGGTTACGATTTCAAATGAAAATAGGAATGAGGTATGAGCAGGAAGCAGGAAGCAGCAAGCACGATGACGACGACAACAACGATGACTGCCTACTTGTAAATTTTATTCACGTACTTAACGCTAAATTTTATTAAGCCGCACATCGAAATACCGCCCACATCCTTAATTCGCATACACACACATAAGCACACACGCATGTATGCATACATTCCACTAGCGCCTTGCGCCTTGATTCGATGCCGCCAACTGTCGCTACCGCCTTTGAATTCGTAATTTCAACGTTCAGCATCAACAGAGCCGAACCAAGCCGGAATGGCATAAAGTGATGAGTAATGCAGAGGGGTGTGGGGATGATGTAGTGTAGAGAAGGGCAGGGCAGATGAGCTGTTGAACAGCGGCTTGTCGGACAGAGAAAGTCCGAGTCTCGGGTGTGAGATGAGCTGAGCTGAGTTGAGTTGAGTTGAAGCTGAAACAACCCGATTTGCAAAAGGACAAAGGATAAAACACAAAGAAAAAACCCTGCTACCGCTGATTAATCATGAGAAATATTTTGCATTTGCATTTAATTTCATGTACATAATTCGTTCAGACATCACAAAAAAGGCGAGGGAAATACAAAGAGGCAAAGTTGATTTTAGCAACGACGACAGCAGCTGAGCTATTCAAGCGAAACCGGTGGTATGGAAGGAGAATATGGGGTAGAAGTTCCGGCACAGTATAGAGCAGAGGTTGTGACAGAGGTTGTGGCAGCAGCGTGTATCAAGTCGTAAAGTTGTAACTTTTATCCTTTAACCCGGCAAACGGCAAGCGATATCCAAACGAGAGATTTTTAGGCATTCCAAACAACCATCAACGAAAACATCAACTAACGCCCTACTAACCACCACTCCCCTCCCAACGCTACAAATGAGACAAGAACCCAACAGAAACCAAACGAACTCAACTAAACAGAAACCCCAATCAGCGCAAAATCAGGCAACCCAAACCAAGCCAAACCAAGCCAAGCCAACCCAACCCAACGCAGCCGAAACCGACCCAACCCCTCAATTCAACTCAACTTAGCTCAGCTCAGCTCATCTCATCTTAGCTCAGTGAGTACACATACCTTTCGAAAGACGGGGTCAAGTCAAAGGAGACATAGATGCGCGCAGATACACTTGGCGCGATAACGAGGCTCGTGCTAGTCCCAACACGCCCAAAAGCGTCTTCAGGACAGATTTCAAGAGTGAACTTGATGTTGGCATGCGCAAATGAGGCACGCGGGTGTATCGGAGGGATTTGTTGGTGGTGCGACAAGCATCAAACATGCACAACAAAATAAACAAACAAAAGGAATGCAGGAAGGAATCATATGGCTCCATAGCTCTCAAATAGCTTCGAATAGACTGAACAAAATCGAAATCGATTGTGCTCACGGCGGCAACATCAACGGCAACGGCAACGACAACGACAACGACAACGAAAACGAAAACGACAACGAGGATGACAATGAGGACGACGAGAGTAACTAGGACGAATGACTTGAACAGCACAATGAAGGACAGCATAGCATACGCGTAGCACATCACATCCAAGCAGAGTATGGCAAGCACAGCATGGCACGGTACGGTATGGCATGTTGAATCCCGAAAAGCGGAATCAGTGCCGCTGGCAACTCGCTGTCGCAACATGTCGCCTGCTCAACTGAGCATTAAGCACAACGAACAGGAACAGACCTGACAGACCCAACGACAATCGGGTCGGATTGTAGCTACAAGCTGCTGCCATTGTTGCTTTCACCACCGTTACCCGCTACCCCTTAAATCATCAATCAGTCAGCCAGTCAGCCAGTCAGCCAGTCTGTCAGTCGTTCAGTCAGTCAGCCAGCCAAGTAGTGGGTTTTCAATGCTAAAAGGCGTGCGACCTCTGCAAAAACTGCGCATGTCTCAAAAACAAACCAAACCAAACGAACACCATCGAACATGTTGCAGGGGTAGCTCATACACGTAGAACAGTGCAACGCGTCATTGATTGGTTGGCATTGAACCAGTGCCAGAAACAGTACAATTGACAGAGCTCAGCTTACTTTATATGCGATCCTGAGAAGGATCAAGGACAATTCGATACATTTTAATTTTGACTTTAATTAATTTTAACTTTAATTTAATTAAATTAATAACCAAAGACGGTTTAATGCAATGTCTCTAATCTGGAATAGTATAGCTTGATCTGGTCTGGCTTGGTTCATCCGTCTTTAATAAAGCCGACTATCTACCGCACCCATTTCATTGTATCTTTATTGTATCTGCTGATGAGACCGCACTGTTGCTGCGCAGGCTTGACTGCTTTTTGGGCTTGCCGACATATTGTTTACGTTCCCATTGCCGTTGACGTTAACGTGGACATTGGCAAGCCGCAAAAACTCCCGAATCCAATTTCAATATGCAACGTGCCCGGTCGGCCATTCGGCCTGTTAGCATCATCAAATACGTGCTTGACTGCCACTTATGGCGCTCTACGCTCACTCGCAGTCACATCCACATCCACATCCACAGCCACGAGTCTCAACCACGGAGTCTCATCTTACTTAAACAGCTACCCACACTCCCACATTTGCAGCTACCCTCAACAAGCCCACACCAACACGAGTCCAGGCCATTGTCTATTGCCATTTGCTAGTTATTTGCAGCGAACGCTTGGCCAGCGGCAGCCAACGACGACATTAAAATAGCCCAATTCCAAATATTTTTTGGTCACCGTGACCGTAGTTCCGTCCGCCGATTCAAACCACAGCCTCACAATTTTGAGTCTCGTCACGTCGTCACGTGTATGCTGAGCGCATACCTGCCTCTCAGTCTCGCTTGCACTCCCTCTAACCGTTTGAGTTACTGCCCACTTACTCACACACTCGCACGCACGCCCCCAGTAACGCATAACGGTGTTGTGCACTCGAAATCGCCGCGCATATAAATACATAGTCTTCGAAAGAGGGTGTGGGGGGAGCTCAGCGAGGTAACTTGCACAATGTCGTACTCGTATTTGAGTTACTCCAGCTGCCGCGGGTACAGCAGCCGGAGGCGATGGTCGCAGGGTATTCGCAACGTTGGCGACGCAAGGAAGGTGGTGATGCCGGCCATTGTGGTGGTGGTGAAGTTGATGGCAAAGTACATAAATTGTGGATTGTAAATTTAATTACATTTTTGGCGCGCACATTTGTTGTTCTTTGTGATGTGAAAAGTGTGTCTGTGTGTGTTTGTGTTTTTCTCTACAATTTTTTATTTATTTTTATTTATTTGTTTTTTTTTTTTTTTAATTACAAGTGCAGTCCGGATTTGCACATGTGTGCGAATGTCTGTCTGCCTGTGCATATCTCTTCGCATGTCACTTTTTCCTGCGTACCACCACACTTTGCGCAAACCACCACCATCAAATGTCATAGTTTGTACAACATATGTCGGCAAACACATACGCATTTCCACACACACTCAACACAGCCTTGTACACCCCCTGGCACGAACGCCGACCACTAGGCCGGGGGACCCGCATCAACGCAAACATGTTGTAATCGCTAAATAATTATGCCGAAATGATTTTACTATAACGGCAATGCACTCTTCTGCTCATCATTATCATCAGTTGGCCATCGTCGACCATTGCCCAGCCGCTCGCCCTCCCTCCCTCCATCCCTACACCGCTCCACAAACTACATGCTACGTACATAAATCGCAGAGGAATGCGATGCGATTCGATTTTAATCAGTTTCAAACTGAAGTTTGCTCACTTTGTGATTAGAGAAGTCTGCACTTCACTCGCATGCAGAGCGGAGCTCTTTCACTTTCATTTCGGCTCGCTCTGCTGGTACTTACTTACGTCTGTCAGATTTATGTGCCATCTGTGGTTTTCTTTACGGGTAGCGCTAACAGCTCTACTCCTTCCCCACCCCCTGTTCATGCTTGTGTTCTTCTGACCATCGACAGACAGATACTCGCAGTAGGCGAGTATCATCCCTGAACAAGTGTTTTAATTACGAGGCATGCGTTGGGAGATTGAATTCTGTACATTTTGCTTTGTGCAAACCTACATATCTATACTTCAATATACTAACTGAGCCGCAACAGAGCGGCAACTACTCATTAGATTGATTGATTGATTTCCTCTGCCCTTTCGGTTGATACACTTCATGTTCAACTTCATGTGGGAGTATGAGCTCTGAGTAGTCGTCTTCGACGATGTATATTTGTTTGCTGGTGGTTGAGCTTATGAGAGATTTCGTTGAACTCGGGCAACATTACTGTTGACATCGCCTCTACGACCACTTTCGCAACCTCTCTTACTGGACAAGTATATACACTAAGCACTGAGCAAAAGTCAGACCACAACCGTTAGATAACTTTAACAAATAACTTCAGATTGCCATTTATATCCGCGTTGTGTGCCTTCATCTTGTGAGATACGAGCACAATAAATCTTGCAAGAAACTAAGCCTCAGCACGTGTGTAGCGTAAAATGGCATCACGTCTGCATAATCTAGAGGCAAACATCAAACTGACTACGAAAAAGTGATAAAAAATCAATTGTTAATCTACGACTTACTTGAACTCGGTTGTATGAGTTCTCTTACATTTAGGGAAATCCCACAAAAGTTGTATTCACCCCCACCAGCACTTCGAAGTTAATGTTGCTAGTTTTTACGGACAACAGTGTCAATACCGTAACGTTTAACGGTCAGTATCGCCCAGTGGTCGAAATTACAAAAAACAAGGTACGAGAAAAAACACGTCTCCGTATTAATACATAGATTTGTCGTATGTTACCTACGCTTAGTAAAAAAATGCGTTAAACGGAGAAACAATTATACGCCTTACACATGAGCCTTGTCTTGTTTTATGAATCGCTTAATTTTGACGCAAACGTAAAGTAGTAAAACCAGGACAGTTGAAATTATGTATCGGAAATGTGTCAATATGTTTCACATCAGAGCCTCGTGAGTGCACACTCAAATTTTATTTTATTTTTTTATTCTTTTTTTGACGCGTGCCATGGTAAAGTTTGCTGCATGCCCCTCTTGCCAACATCTAAGTACCTTTCCAACCATATAATTTTCATTAGAATATATTAATGTTAAATTGGGTAAAATGGTACAATAAGCATCTTGTCTCCGCATTATTGTCGACGTTATCATGGGCGCCTGATACGTTCAAAAGGAGACACTTCTCCACAGTGGCGAAAAATTCGAGTATCTTAAAAATAAACAGACCCAATTTTTCATGGTGATTCTCAAAATGTCAAAGGCATCCCTCGTAGTAGCTTTATACATAACTTGGAAAATGTGAGCACTTTCACGGTACAACTTATGGAGCCACAACTAAATAAGTCTTAACAAATCTCTCACCCACTAAATGTTCTCCATAAGATTCAATTATATAATATTCAGCAGCAATAACTTGAGCAGATTTCCATTTTAATTCACGAGTGTTTCAAGTGTCCCCTGAGAATTGCACACACGCTCGACCAAAACGCTGCTGGCTATCATCAAAAAGACATTACCAACTAAAGTGGGATTTGGCTTTTAATGACAACTCGAAACTTTTACCCCCTCAATAAAAAGGGTCAGACTCAGACTCAGAGTCAGAGTCAGAGTCAGAGGCGAAGGCAAAGGCGAATCCAGTTGTTAATAACAACAATTTGAAGTTGAAATTTCGCATCCGTTCTTTTGTTTAGTCAACAAAACAATAATAACAATAATCCAAAAATAAAAAGAATATTTCACAGGCGAAATGTGAAAGGCACGGGAGCGTGAGAGCGTGAGAAAGTTCAACTCAATTATCGCCGAACGCGTTCGCACGCATCCAGATTGCACTTTGCAGCCCTGCCGGGACCGAGCCTAGGCCCAGGGCAAGGGAAAGCCACCGGACTGACATGACATGCCGATGGAAATTGAAATTGAATAAATTGCAAGTCATGGCGGTTTAATGAAACAATACTCGTATGAGCACGCAAATGAGCATATGAGTGCACATGACGGGCGCGGCATTGGGAACGACGCTGCCAATGCCGGCAAATTCGACAGCGGCAGCGACAACGACAACAGGCAGAAGGCAGTAGTCACTGACTATTCTTGGAACCCAATGAAGTGTGAACGGGAAATGCGCGAAAATATGCGGGAAATATTGTGTAGCCGTATGTGCATGCGAAGCCGTGATTTTTAAGTACCCACCATTAATCGGTTAGTCAGTCAGTCAGTCAGTCATCACAGATAAGCGAATGAGTTAACGCCAAAGGTTTGATTGCCCCCATGAATACGAATTAGGACAAACAAGGACGAACCTTACGAGTACCAGTATATTCTTTAATCATTATAATATACTCGTATTATGTTACTTCGGTGATGTGAACAAATATAAATAAATTCTGGTTTTTGTTGTCTCGCTAAGAAGACAATTCATACGCTAATTTAGGTTATGCCAAACAGTAGATTCGGAGGCTGTAAATTAAAACACTCATCCTAATTGAGTACTTGATTCTTTTTTTTTATGTGATAATATATATGTTTATATATTTAGTTACCCTTCAGTTGTCCTCCACTTATACATATCATAAACCACAACTATACTTTCCTACTAAGGTAGTGTCTCATCGCCTGCTCAATATTAAACCAGATGGCGCTAGTGTAAATTTGTCATTACCGTCATTACCTTATGCTGATGATCCTGGTAAGGTCATTAAGACAAAGTTGACAAATTATTTTATTGTCATCGGAACCAAATATGTTTACCAAATTTCATATCAATCGGTCCACCGGAAGTAGGCAAAATTTCAATTGTAAAATTTTACCTAAACAGGCTGAGTATCAAGTCGTGTCCTGTCGTGGCAAGGGTGGAACGTATAGAAACGAACTGAGTTATTTTATGAAAGAATACCCTAGGTGAAAAGCAGTCTGTAATTCTATCTATTCTAGAACTAGAATTGTCCGTGGATTTCTTTGAAGTCGACGCCTTAAAAAAATAGAAAGAGTTTTATTTGGCAACGCTGAGAATAATTTGTAGAATCTTTCGACACGTTTACACATGTTCAAGGTTCGAATGCCTTTTACTTGAGCACTTTAAATAATTTCAAAACACAAGGCAATAAGTTAATTAGGAGTTGACAATTTAAGTTAATAATAAGTTGAAGAACAAAACGAGGTGTTTTCTGTTCACTTGACTTGTTTTCACAGCTGAGGAATCAGTTGACCACTGGTGAAAATTGTATGGAAAATTGAGATCGCTCTATCCGGTTGTTTCACTAGACCTCCATCTTTTTCATAACAGTCGGAATAACGATTTAATTATACCTGTTGAAACCCTGTTTAGTGGGTGGAATCGCAGACATGGGAATCGAAACTTCTAGAACAACAACGGTTTACAGATTTCGTATTGAAATAAGTTCGGAACTGACTTGAGCGTAGTCCGATTAGTTTTAAATTACTATTTTAGGTGTTTATAATCTTTTTAATATAGTATTGCCGTAAACTTAGTCAATGATGGTTTTATCAGCCAATGGCCATGGAGTTCTTAGCGAATGTCTAGCACAAAAGTGAACCACTTTCATGAAAGGTTAACTTGCCGAAATTGGCTAAATGGTCAAAATTGTGTACAAGTCACGACAGAAAACCAAAAAAATCCGACGAAGTGTCTAAAACGCCAAAAAAAAAAATATAATAATAATAATAATAATAATTATAATTATAATAATTATAATAATCACAGGGCTAAGGCTACATTGGTTGTCGGCGTTCGTTTTTCACGCATAAAACCCAATCGTGAGTTGTGTGATACCGTAAACATGCTGGTGAGATGTAGAAAGACAGGAAGTGATAGATAGAGCAACGGTTGAGGTGATGATTAGTGGGGGGAATGCGAATGCGTGGAGGTAAATCGTAGCGTGAAGCGCGTCGCACTAACCAAATATGAGGATGGCCAATACTAAACCGTTTTTAATCAATGGTCAAACTTTGCTCGCACGCACGTCTGTGCGTGCACGTGTGCCAGTGTTTACCGTTAATTAGCACTGTCAACGAATGGCTAAGCCATGGGATGTTGGTTGGGAGCCCACGGCACTTTAGTCGAATGCTAGGTGCAACTTTCCTACGGCGCTTGACGTGACGAGGCACCGTGCCATTAGAAAATAGCACATCCCGTACCCGTCAAATGGGTCTTTATCAAGCATGTATATCTGAGCATGGGCGTGTGCGTGAGCGTGTGCGTGTGCGTGTGGGTATGAGTATGTTTTGGATTGTGCAAATACAAATATAATATTAATTAGAATCGCATAAAAGACGCAATGGTCGTGTTGCATGAAGAAGTCTTGTATTCTTCGTAAACGCTCATAATTATTTTAGACCCATTTGTTTTTATAACTCTTTAGGTCTTTTAGATGTCCAATTTAATAAATTTAGAAGACTTTTAAGAGCCATTTAAGTTACTCTTTTAGAAATCATGTATATCTATACATATAAAAATGGATTTGTGTTTGTCTCCCTGATTGTCCGAACCCTATAGACTCCAACACTGTTTGACCGAACGCCATGAAATTTGTTACAAATATGGATGTTGTTGAGGAGCATATTTTTATGTGAAACTTGGTGCGAATGTCGACCGAAGAAGTACGGAAACTCCATCCAATTATAATAGCTTATGTTTCAAGCAAACTTTTGTCACTTAAAGTAGTTTGTTATTTTTTTACGAATTACACTTTTCTATGAAATACTCTTAAGAAGGATTAATATTAATTAATTATTATTGCTAGAGAAAACAGGTAAAAATTTATGGTTAATAACAACAACAAGCTTTGAAAAAGCCATGCGGCTCACTGCTTGCTCAGTGAAGCTGTGGAATGACACAAAGAAAGAAGCACCGCATACCAACAACAACCACCTGTGTGTTGTGTTGTAAATTATACTCTTTCTAAACAGCTGGATAGATTTTGATTAAATTTCATTTTGTTGTGTGTGTTTGAATGGGGAACACAGATTGTTTAGATTCACGTTTGGATCTGTTAGGTAGCGTGGTTGTCGCGAAACATTCAATTTTTAATCACTTTTTTAAATTTTTTCATACCATTACCATTCTACCCTAATTAACGTCAATATATTTTCATGAAAATTTCATACAATAAAGTGTGGGCGATACTAGAAACGATAACGATTAATATTTTTGTAATCGCCCAGCGGTAGAAATTCGACCACGCAGAGAGCTTATTGCCGAACTTATTGCTGAGGTTATTTAGTACGAACCTTTCTTTGTTAAAAGATATTAAAACCAGCATCAACATATTGCTAAACACTAAGGAGAAACACAAAGGAATATTTCACACAGAGCTTTTATATTGCGCACATCACTATTACGCTCACTGTCATTTACGCACACTCTATATAACACTCATTCACCGAGACTGCAAGAGGGAATGAGGGAATGCATTTTCCCGCTATTATATTGGCAGTGCATGTATTCTGTTGTTGCAATTTCACTTTCTTTTTAACTTGTTTGGACACAACTTTTTAAACAATTGAACTTTTTTCTGCACATCCACACAACTACAGCTTCGCCATTCATGTATGTTTCATGCTAATATGTTATGTCTCTAATAACGTTAGGTTGACTTCCAAAACTGCGTTGTCGTATTGTAGATTACAAAAGATCGAAGTTGTTTCAATCTAAATTATATCTATCAGTTCCATTAAATCTAGTACAAGAATTTAATAATTTTATTTTAATTTCTTTTAAGTTTATTTCCTTTTTATTTATATCTCATCTTAGCAACTAAACCATCAGAGAAAAAGGTTTATAGTCAACTAATAAAGAGCACAAGAACAAAACTGTATGCGTATTGTATGCATATGGAGAACAACAAAAAGCAAAGGGCAAAATCAATATGGACCTCAGATTTTCTATGCTCTGAATTCCTTATGGAAGACTTATTTCTTCTATTGTTTGGTTTTTTGATATTATTATTATTTTTTTTGATTGGTTCAGTTCGTATGAATTTTATTTTGCTGACTTTGTATAACTTTGTATTTTTATATTATATCTAGAGCTTATTTTAATGTAATTGGAATGTTCGAATGAAAAAATTCCAGTGAATCTCGTCTAGATGCGAAACCAGACTTATATTTTTTTATTATCTCTTCTATACCATTGTATATACTCTTTTAGTGCCTGCGGTTAGTTTAGCTAATCTCAATTTTTTTTAATTTATTTAATTTTACTTCCTAAAAATTTATTTATTTAATCGATCGATTGAGAATTTGATAAATTATATAAACTTTTATTTACCCCAGTCAGTTTGACCGTAGCTTACATCGGCCTTCTTGTAGTAGTGCATTGAATTCCCTAACATTTCTTGGCCAGTCGAATAAAGGCTGAATTGTACACTTTTTTGTTGTTAATTTCTTTCGGATTTTTCGGATTTATACATTTTGATGCAAACCTAGTGATGTTAAGAAGTTTTAAATATTTTATTTAATTAGTTTATTTGTATAATCGATTGAGAATTTGTGCTACGATTTTATAAGCTTTGCCCATCAATAGATGCTAGATCTGTGTTATAATGCTCAATAACGTCAGCCTCTGTGCAAATCTCATTGTCCACCTCAATATAATCCTCAAGAGTCAGTGAGAAACCAGCTCTTGTCGTGAACGATGGACTGATTAAAATCCTCCGAACTCTGAGTTTATCAGTGTTTGCTTCTGCTCTTTTCTCCCTTTCGTCGTGCGAACTCTTGTGTGAGCGCTTAACTACATTGATCTAAGTAAAAAAACAAATTTGCTTGTAAAGAGTTTAAAAAAACAGCGAAAGTCTCGCTTCAGGCGACATATTAGATCCTCCTAACATTTGGAGCAAACACCTACCTTCTCAGGATGGCAAATATCTAATAATTAGCAGAGCTGACAATGGATCACTTGCCAGCATGTGTGCCTTCGTTATAACAAAAGCCATCGATTGCGCCTGTAACGGCGAGCTGGTCATGTGCAAGAAAACTGGGGATGGCAACAATCTAATTGAAAGAAAACAAGCGAACAAACTACTAAAGCTTACATCAATGCCTATTTACACACCAGTCTCAGCATCAGAGCACAGATCCCTCAATTACTGCAAAGGTGCGATCTACACTCACGAATTAAGAATCATTCCAGAAGCAGAAATGCTGGAAGAATTTAAATCACATCAGTACACGAAGTTAAAAAACTTTGGAAATAGCAAGCCAACCAGCTGAGAGAAACCGGGTTGGTCGTTATTACATATGCAACCCATTCACTACCGGAACACTTGTACATAGGCTACGCAAAAGCAAAGGTCCGTACACATATACCTTTTCCAACATAAACAGGCTCAATGTTAATATTATAGATTTACTGCAGCCAAATCTCGATCGTCAAGTACCATCACGAAGATTAGAAGCATCAGGCATACGCTCTTCTACAGCGACACCAAGCCAAAGCACAGATGCTCTACCGGTAGAAACCTGACCTCAAATTGATGTACCGTTTCTTGGTTCTTAGCACCGCATAGAAAACTGTGCGTAGGTTGTCGAAGGCTTGATTATAATATAATCAGTGATCGCTTTCCGGAGCCAACTCAGCAAGCAAGGGGGCCCAAAAAGCATAGCAAGGCAGAAGAGTGCATGTGACTTCTTAGCCAAAGGGTGCTGAATCTACCGTCGTATCTCAAATATAACGAAACAGCTCAGAAGGAGACATATCAACGTTATAGTATAGTTAATATATAATAGACAATGGCTGTTCCAGAATTTATACAGAGGGGTTCAGACAAGGTAGAGGTAGAGCTGAATTTAGTTGGTGTGTGTAAATTGTTTGAAATAAGACGTCGAACATACCCTAATAATTGGTGAGTAAGAGAGCTTTACTTTTTTTTACGTCCTTGTCAATAATCGGTATTACTACGGAATTCAATTTGGCTGTACGTATCGCTCTGTTTGTCCTTTTTTTGCGCCAAACCACCACCATCAAATGTCATAGTTTGTACAACATATGTCGGCAAACACATACGCATTTCCACACACACTCAACACAGCCTTGTACACCCCCTGGCACGAACGCCGACCACTAGGCCGGGGAACCCGCATCAACGCAAACATGTTGTAATCGCTAAATAATTATGCCGAAATGATTTTACTATAACGGCAATGCACTCTTCTGCTCATCATTATCATCAGTTGGCCATCGTCGACCATTGCCCAGCCGCTCGCCCTCCCTCCCTCCATCCCTACACCGCTCCACAAACTACATGCTACGTACATAAATCGCAGAGGAATGCGATGCGATTCGATTTTAATCAGTTTCAAACTGAAGTTTGCTCACTTTGTGATTAGAGAAGTCTGCACTTCACTCGCATGCAGAGCGGAGCTCTTTCACTTTCATTTCGGCTCGCTCTGCTGGTACTTACTTACGTCTGTCAGATTTATGTGCCATCTGTGGTTTTCTTTACGGGTAGCGCTAACAGCTCTACTCCTTCCCCACCCCCTGTTCATGCTTCTGTTCTTCTGACCATCGACAGACAGATACTCGCAGTAGGCGAGTATCATCCCTGAACAAGTGTTTTAATTACGAGGCATGCGTTGGGAGATTGAATTCTGTACATTTTGCTTTGTGCAAACCTACATATCTATACTTCAATATACTAACTGAGCCGCAACAGAGCGGCAACTACTCATTAGATTGATTGATTGATTTCCTCTGCCCTTTCGGTTGATACACTTCATGTTCAACTTCATGTGGGAGTATGAGCTCTGAGTAGTCGTCTTCGACGATGTATATTTGTTTGCTGGTGGTTGAGCTTATGAGAGATTTCGTTGAACTCGGGCAACATTACTGTTGACATCGCCTCTACGACCACTTTCGCAACCTCTCTTACTGGACAAGTATATACACTAAGCACTGAGCAAAAGTCAGACCACAACCGTTAGATAACTTTAACAAATAACTTCAGATTGGCATTTATATCCGCGTTGTGTGCCTTCATCTTGTGAGATACGAGCACAATAAATCTTGCAAGAAACTAAGCCTCAGCACGTGTGTAGCGTAAAATGGCATCACGTCTGCATAATCTAGAGGCAAACATCAAACTGACTACGAAAAAGTGATAAAAAATCAATTGTTAATCTACGACTTACTTGAACTCGGTTGTATGAGTTCTCTTACATTTAGGGAAATCCCACAAAAGTTGTATTCACCCCCACCAGCACTTCGAAGTTAATGTTGCTAGTTTTTACGGACAACAGTGTCAATACCGTAACGTTTAACGGTCAGTATCGCCCAGTGGTCGAAATTACAAAAAACAAGGTACGAGAAAAAACACGTCTCCGTATTAATACATAGATTTGTCGTATGTTACCTACGCTTAGTAAAAAAATGCGTTAAACGGAGAAACAATTATACGCCTTACACATGAGCCTTGTCTTGTTTTATGAATCGCTTAATTTTGACGCAAACGTAAAGTAGTAAAACCAGGACAGTTGAAATTATGTATCGGAAATGTGTCAATATGTTTCACATCAGAGCCTCGTGAGTGCACACTCACATTTTATTTTATTTTTTTATTCTTTTTTTGACGCGTGCCATGGTAAAGTTTGCTGCATGCCCCTCTTACCAACATCTAAGTGCCTTTCAACCATATCATTTTCATTAGAATATATTAATGTTAAATTGGGTAAAATGGTACAACAAGCATCTTGTCTCCGCATTATTGTCGACGTTATCATGGGCGCCTGATACGTTCAAAAGGAGACACTTTCTCCACAGTGGCGAAAAATTCGAGTATCTTAAAAATAAACAGACCCAATTTTTCATGGTGATTCTCAAAATGTCAAAGGCATCCCTCGTAGTAGCTTTATACATAACTTGGAAAATGTGAGCACTTTCACGGTACAACTTATGGAGCCACAACTAAATAAGTCTTAACAAATCTCTCACCCACTAAATGTTCTCCATAAGATTCAATTATATAATATTCAGCAGCAATAACTTGAGCAGATTTCCATTTTAATTCACGAGTGTTTCAAGTGTCCCCTGAGAATTGCACACACGCTCGACCAAAACGCTGCTGGCTATCATCAAAAAGACATTACCAACTAAAGTGGGATTTAGCTTTTAATGACAACTCGAAACTTTTACCCCCTCAATAAAAAGGGTCAGACTCAGAGTCAGAGTCAGAGTCAGAGTCAGAGTCAGAGGCAAAGGCAAAGGCGAATCCAGTTGTTAATAACAACAATTTGAAGTTGAAATTTCGCATCCGTTCTTTTGTTTAGTCAACAAAACAATAATAACAATAATCCAAAAATAAAAAGAATATTTCACAGGTGAAATGTGAAAGGCACGGGAGCGTGAGAGCGTGAGAAAGTTCAACTCAATTATCGCCGAACGCGTTCGCACGCATCCAGATTGCACTTTGCAGCCCTGCCGGGACCGAGCCTAGGCCCAGGGCAAGGGAAAGCCACCGGACTGACATGACATGCCGATGGAAATTGAAATTGAATAAATTGCAAGTCATGGCGGTTTAATGAAACAATACTCGTATGAGCACGCAAATGAGCATATGAGTGCACATGACGGGCGCGGCATTGGGAACGACGCTGCCAATGCCGGCAAATTCGACAGCGGCAGCGACAACGACAACAGGCAGAAGGCAGTAGTCACTGACTATTCTTGGAACCCAATGAAGTGTGAACGGGAAATGCGCGAAAATATGCGGGAAATATTGTGTAGCCGTATGTGCATGCGAAGCCGTGATTTTTAAGTACCCACCATTAATCGGTTAGTCAGTCAGTCAGTCAGTCATCACAGATAAGCGAATGAGTTAACGCCAAAGGTTTGATTGCCCCCATGAATACGAATTAGGACAAACAAGGACGAACCTTACGAGTACCAGAATATTCTTTAATCATTATAATATACTCGTATTATGTTACTTCGGTGATGTGAACAAATATAAATAAATTCTGGTTTTTGTTGTCTCGCTAAGAAGACAATTCATACGCTAATTTAGGTTATGCCAAACAGTAGATTCGGAGGCTGTAAATTAAAACACTCATCCTAATTGAGTACTTGATTCTTTTTTTTTATGTGATAATATATATGTTTATATATTTAGTTACCCTTCAGTTGTCCTCCACTTATACATATCATAAACCACAACTATACTTTCCTACTAAGGTAGTGTCTCATCGCCTGCTCAATATTAAACCAGATGGCGCTAGTGTAAATTTGTCATTACCGTCAATACCTTATGCTGATGATCCTGGTGAGGTCATTAAGACGAAGTTGGCAAATTATTTTATTGTCATCGGAACCAAATATGTTTACCAAATTTCATATCAATCGGTCCACCGGAAGTAGGCAAAATTTCAATTGTAAAATTTTACCTAAACAGGCTGAGTATCAAGTCGTGTCCTGTCGTGGCAAGGGTGGAACGTATAGAAACGAACTGAGTTATTTTATGAAAGAATACCCTAGGTGAAAAGCAGTCTGTAATTCTATCTATTCTAGAACTAGAATTGTCCGTGGATTTCTTTGAAGTCGACGCCTTAAAAAAATAGAAAGAGTTTTATTTGGCAACGCTGAGAATAATTTGTAGAATCTTTCGACACGTTTACACATGTTCAAGGTTCGAATGCCTTTTACTTGAGCACTTTAAATAATTTCAAAACACAAGGCAATAAGTTAATTAGGAGTTGACAATTTAAGTTAATAATAAGTTGAAGAACAAAACGAGGTGTTTTCTGTTCACTTGACTTGTTTTCACAGCTGAGGAATCAGTTGACCACTGGTGAAAATTGTATGGAAAATTGAGATCGCTCTATCCGGTTGTTTCACTAGACCTCCATCTTTTTCATAACAGTCGGAATAACGATTTAATTATACCTGTTGAAACCCTGTTTAGTGGGTGGAATCGCAAACATGGGAATCGAAACTTCTAGAACAACAACGGTTTACAGATTTCGTATTGAAATAAGTTCGGAACTGACTTGAGCGTAGTCCGATTAGTTTTAAATTACTATTTTAGGTGTTTATAATCTTTTTAATATAGTATTGCCGTAAACTTAGTCAATGATGGTTTTATCAGCCAATGGCCATGGAGTTCTTAGCGAATGTCTAGCACAAAAGTGAACCACTTTCATGAAAGGTTAACTTGCCGAAATTGGCTAAATGGCTAAAAAAAATATAATAATAATAATAATAATAATTATAATTATAATAATTATAATAATCACAGGGCTAAGGCTACATTGGTTGTCGGCGTTCGTTTTTCACGCGCAAAACCCAATCGTGAGTTGTGTGATACCGTAAACATGCTGGTGAGATGTAGAAAGACAGGAAGTGATAGATAGAGCAACGGTTGAGGTGATGATTAGTGAGGGCGAATGCGAATGCGTGGAGGTAAATCGTAGCGTGAAGCGCGTCGCACTAACCAAATATGAGGATGGCCAATACTAAACCGTTTTTAATCAATGGTCAAACTTTGCTCGCACGCACGTCTGTGCGTGCACGTGTGCCAGTGTTTACCGTTAATTAGCACTGTCAACGAATGGCTAAGCCATGGGATGTTGGTTGGGAGCCCACGGCACTTTAGTCGAATGCTAGGTGCAACTTTCCTACGGCACTTGACGTGACGAGGCACCGTGCCATTAGAAAATAGCACATCCCGTACCCGTCAAATGGGTCTTTATCAAGCATGTATATCTGAGCATGGGCGTGTGCGTGAGCGTGTGCGTGTGGGTATGACTATGTTTTGGATTGTGCAAATACAAATATAATATTAATTAGAATCGCATAAAAGACGCAATGGTCGTGTTGCATGAAGAAGTCTTGTATTTGAACAACACAATGGCAAAGCCTATAATACGGTTATACGAGTGTCAGATTTTTAAAGATGCAATAAACTGTGCAACACGTTTGAATTGTAGAGAATTTCCGACTAAAATTGTGTAAATCAAAAATGAATCAAACATAGGGTCATTAGTGACGTCACAATTTTCGTGCCAAGATGAAAAAGCGTCGTACCTCACGGAATATTAAAGCACCGTCCACTGTCGACAGTTGCACAGTTCACACTTTACAGTGATCCTTTTCGTATTAGCAGCTTCCCGTAGTGCTCAGTAGCCATTGGGAATACCAGGGCATTGCCATTCCGTACTATTTGAGGGGAAACTTCTATCAGTCGACGAAGCACTGCACAAGATTACTTTCGAGTAGGGTAGTAGGCCCCGGCCATTCATAGTAACGTTTGAGCGTAGTACCGGAGGGAATAAACGCAACTTCTCCCTCCATACGACTGGACCTGTTTAAGACACGGCGGAGTGAGCTCATCAAGCAGAATAACAAGAACTTCGCAATGGCATTCGAGTACCGACGCTTCGAAAAAATATCCGTGTATGCAGATCTGCAAAGCGAATTGTACAATCGTGATCTTTACAGACTATTGCCGCTCTTCGGCATATAGATATCCACTGGTTAAAGTTCAAGATGATATTTAAACGCGGTTTACTACAGCATCAGTTCAAGTTCGTCCTCAAGCCCTTGGAAGAGTAGCAAATCTGTGGTGATTGATAGGTGTGATGGAGAACAACGAGTATTGCTGCTTTTAAATTCTCTAACTACTTCCGATTCTCTACCCTTTTGAATCATTTATTTGAAGTGCACAAATCTATTGGTAGACAATCTACAGATGTCGCTGAGACTACAAACATGCATACAAAATCACCTAACCCCACAGATGTGCTTGTACACAGACGAATTGCAGTGCTCGCTAATGAAAAGTTCAAATGAAATGACATCGCAGTCGATTAAGTGGGCTGTTTGGATTCAGTTCTGTCGGATTCTATTCGATTCGGTTCTCTTGCACATAGCATTGCCTGGACTCTGGTTAACTTGATGGTTTGGCGCCCATTGATCACCGTCGCTTGTTATCTTTAATCAAAAGTCTAATCTCGGACTGCCGATTCAAGTCTCCGTAGTGCAATCAGTGAGTGCATGGCGCTGTACGAAAGCCGCGACATTTTTATTAACTTCAATTAAGCGTAGAAAAAAGAAAACCGGAGACTGATTGCTAACCGAGAGTCGCCGAGCGAAGCCAACTAAGCCAATAAAAGAACACAATCGGAATATTGAAAGGGGTAAACGCGTACTGCATCTGCTGATAGAGCCACAACGAACACTGTAAAATGACCACATCTACAAAGGATACACCACTCTACCTGACAGCAGCCTTCTTCAAGCGCAGCTTGGAGCACGGTCTGCAAGTGGTCAATATCAAGGTAATTGACGTTAGGATCCGCGATTTAACACGTGGTGGCGAGAACTACTGTAGCAACATCTATCGTGCAAAAGTCAAATACCAAAACGCTGATCAGGAACAACAGGAGATCTCGCTGATCGTTAAAAGTATGCCATCGGAAAAGCAAGCTGTGCTCGCACGTCTACAGATCTATAACAAGGAGACGCTCTTCTATCTGGAGATCAAGCCGAAGTTGGAGGCGCTGATGTGGCACTCACAGCAGTGTTGGCATTTGGGCGCCAAGTGAGTACACATACCTACCCAAAATCCAACATGACGTGCTAACCCCAAGCCTCTAAAACCTAACTCAATTTTCTCACGTTGTCATATCTTAGCATGCAGACTCAGGGTGGGCGCAAGTCCATTACCTTATATTAGGCTGCTTCTCCGAGTAACATGATGCACACAAAAGCCACTAATCGTCTAAAATTGTTCAAATGCAGGCACTACTATTCAACAACAACCCCAGAGCAGACAATAATCTTTGAGGACCTTACAAGCGATGGATATGAATTGAAGTCCCGTCAACTGGGACTGGATGGTGCGCATGCCACATTGGTCATACGCAAATTGGCGCAATACCACGCACTCACCATGATTATGGCGCAAAAGGTAATCCACCAGAATACTCGTAGCTCGTTCGATTAATCAACCATACATTCACTCATACAGGAGCCACAAACAATAATCGATCGCTACCCTTTCGGACTGCTGCACATCGACGCAATCAAATCAGAACCCTTCAACTTGCTCTTCGGCACACAATTGCTCAAATTGGCCGCGCTGGTCGGTGATGATCCCGAGTTCGGTGCCATTACACGGAAGCTTTACAAATATCATGAAAATTTCACCGAACGCGTACTGAAAGCGGTTTATCCATTGCGTGGTCAACTGAATGTTCTGAATCACGGTGACCTCTGGGTGAATAATATCTTGTTTCAATACGAACCAGAGACTCACAAATTAGCAGAAGTGAAGTTTGTAAGTAACACGAGTGGGAAAGAAAGTAAGTCATAACTAATCAAACAATGAATCACAAATAACCCTCTACAGATCGACTTTCAACTGTGCTTCTACGGCAGTCTCGGCTTCGATGTCAACTACTTTCTTAACACCAGTCTCGAGCTCGACGTATTACGCCATCAACGTCAACTTCTGATTGACGCCTACTACGAGTCCCTAACGGAAACGCTCAAACGTTTGCCTTACGCACAACCACCACAACCGCCAAGTTACGAGGATGTGATCAAGGAGATACGTGCGCGTGAGGCTTATGGGTTCTTTGTGGCATTTGGATTCTTTCCACTCATGTCAATGATCAGCACAGATTCTGAGGATAACTCGCTAAAAAACTTCCACGACGAGGAATTCGCACGTCAGAAGGTGCAACTAATGTTTGAAGGAAACGCACGAACGCTCGAATCCCTAAAATACACACTCAAACGCTTGGATGACTTGCAGATTTTCGATTGAATATAGTAACAGCAGCACTGGCAGTGAGAACGACTGCAGCAGCGGTGGCGACAGCGACAGCACGCTGTACCACCCACAACAAATAAGTCGTCATTGTCGCCGACCCTCGAATTGAATAGGCAGAGGCATTTGTGATGACAAGTGCTAACAGACTCGTAGCTACGCTGACAGCGCTACCTCCGCCTCCGGCGCTGCTTCAACTGCTGCCACTACAACTACAGTAGTTTTCACTGTTGCAATGCTCGCTGACCATTTTATTAATCACATATACTCGTATTCATGTTAATAACTGTTTCAAGACGATTGCGTAATACACAAATTAGCCGCAATGAGATACATATGTTTTTATATAGAATACACCTAACAAATATTTTAGCTAATGATATTATTGGCGTGTCTGACAAGTGACTTTGAGCGAGGATGATTTCCGCCAGTTTTTCGAAGCTAGCGGCAACGATTAAAACCCTCTAATAAAGATAATTAATTGTTATGAATACAATAGGTAAGATTGTAAGCTGTGATATTTTAATAGCTGACAGTTCAGATAGGAGCGTTGGTCTAACTTAGTCGACTAAATAACTTAGTTAAACATACGAGTACATTATCAGGCTATGGTATACGTATGAGGAAGATAAGGAACCTAAAGCTGTAAAGTCAAGAAAGAGATAAAATGAGGACTATGTTAAACCATGGTGGCAGTCAAAGGATGCAAGAGGCAGATGAACCAGAAGAAAAAGAAAGTGAAGAAAGAAGTGAAATCTCGCGCCAAAAATACCGTGGTTCATTGTGAAAGGGAAAGCAAAGAGCTATTGATTTATTTATGTATGGATCTAAGGATGTTTTGCAGACCCTAGCTTACCTAACCGGTACACCCGTACGCTTCGGAGCGTTTCATTTAATGAAACTACAGCGGATGTACTGCAAATACTAAAATTCTTACGACATGAAATATATAATATATATATATATATAATATATAATCTCATCCCAGTCAAGCTTGAGGAAAACGAGTCAAGTTGAAATACCTATCAGATATGCTGCACCACATTTGTGGGCGCGCAGGGTACAATATTTTAATGAGAAACATCTCCGATCGCGTGTATAACTGTGGCTGCGACTATATGACAGACTTGGAATGCGATTACTCAGTTTGACTGTATTTTGTTTTGCTAATTAATATATGTAATTTGAAAACCGCGGTCTGGCAGTCGCCAGACCCATACAAAGTGCCTACAACGAATCCATTTAAATACACGTGTTTTGACGGCCGCATCTCTCAAACGTACTACGAACTCATAACACACACGACTGTAGCAAGAACAGACGAGCCATAAAAGGCATAAATAAGTAAATAAATAACTAGAAGCATGGCATTCGCAACCACAAACAACACGTCCAGCGTTAGCATCGAGTACGCCAAAGAGGTGGCAGAGCGTCCAGCTCATTTGGATGTACGCTTTTTCGAAGAGGTGCTAGAGTGCGCAGTGCGTTCGGCGCTTGTAGAAATCGTACACGTACGCTGCAACATGGGCAGCAATACGGGCGACAACTATTGCAGTCGCATCTATCGCGTAAGGATCGAGTATCATATGAGGGAGTCACGTAGGAGCACAGGAGCAGGCGGCGAGCTACGCTGCCTGTCGGTGATCGTGAAGAGTATACCACAATTGGAGTCGGTGGAGTTTCTCGAGGATTTACAGGTGTATTTGAAGGAAAAGATTACGTACCATGAAGTGTTACCGCGCTTGGAGATTTTACTGGGTAATACCACACAGTTTGGACCAAAGTAAGTGAGATGAAAGCACTGATGAGAGTACATCATAACGATGCACTTTCGATACGAATTTCTCCCAATAGACTTTATCACAGCCTAAAAGTACCGGAGAATACGCTTGTGTTTGAGGATCTCGGCTGTCGCGGCTATGGTATGGCTTCACGCGAAACTGGTCTCGATGAGCGTCACTGTCGTCTGGTCATGCAGCGTTTGGCCGAGTTCCATGCTGCATCGATTGCGCTCGTAAAAAAAGTAAGTCTAGTAGTTAGTCATTGGGTTAGTTCACTAACTAAACAACAACAACCAATAGGATCCCAAAATCTTTGACACCTACGACAGCGGCTTGCTGTCAAAAGAGGCACTCCAACGCGATGACGGCCTACTGATGCGTTATTTCACGGGCAATGCACACCAGCTGCTGGCTCTGATCAGTAGCTGGCCCGGCTACGAGCGTACCAGTATGAAAATTCAAAAATATATCGATAACTTGCGTCAGAATCTCATAAACAGCCAAGCACCGTTGGAAAATGAATTCAAAGTTCTAAATCACGGTGATCTCTGGGTGAACAACATGCTCTTCAAGTATGCAGATGACAACGATGAAGATTTGCAGGATGTGATTTTCCTCGACTTCCAGATGAGCGTTTGGAGCAGTCCAGGCATTGATTTGAACTACTTCTTCTATACCAGTCTGTCGCTGGATGTGCTACAGCATAAACGCATCGCGTTGATTAAGGAGTACCACGGAACGCTTTGCGACACGCTACGTGCTTTGGGCCTAAGTGCTGAGGCACCGAGCTACGAACAAATATTGGTCGAGGTGCATCGTCGTGAGGCTTATGGGTTCTTCGCTAACTATGGCATCTTTCCCACCGTTAGTCAGGACAAGAGCGAAACGGGCGACAATAATCTGGAGAACTTTGCTGACGAGGAATTTGCAAAGCGTAAGATCGCGCAAATGTTTTCATCGAAGCGGCTCGCGGAAACGTTACGCCATACCCTTAAACACTTCGAAGATGCCGGCGTGCTGCTGTAGCGTATAATGAATATAAACGAATAGAGTTAATATAAACAACGTTTTTTTTCTTAATTCTAATAATAAAAACAACAATATTTAAAATCAATATTTCCTAATTCTATCGAGTCTAAGAGATAAAGGTGGCACAATGGGCTAACCTGCCTGAGTGCCCTACCCTTATCTACAATTATATTCTATTCTATGCTATTCTACTCTATTCATAAGTGATGAAGCCAACCAAAATACGCTTTGACAGTTATATGAAGGCATTCCAACCGATGTACATCGCAGCTAGATTGTCCAGGTTGGTCGCTTTGGCAATGAGAAAATTAACTTGGCCCTCCGTTGAGAGGGGCATACTGTCTGCCTGGTTCTTTTTAACCTGCGCAAAAGAAATTGAAATGGCATTAGCTACTGAGTACGTATATGTCTTGTCAGCACTACTTACATGGCCCTGCAAACGTTCGGCAATGCGACGCACATCGGCGGTGGCTTTTGGATCGGTCAGTTCAACGCCGACAGTAGATCTCGGCTGATGGTTGCGATTTTGTACGGCCAAATCGTAAACGAACGGACGCAACACGGACATGAGAGTCTTGGATTCGCGTTTCAGTATGCATAGTGTAATTTCACAGCACTTACGGTAGGTGCCCTCCACGCCAAGTGGTCCCATGGCGGCGATCATGTTGTGCGTCAGACGAAAAGGTACCAATTCCGGATAGGCAAAGAGTTCGCCTCGATTAAAGAGACAGTTGAAGTCCACATGTACAGCGTCGCCGTTGCATTCATCGAAAAGTATATTCTCGCCATGGCGATCTCCTAGGCCGAGTACATAGCCAACCATTGACATAACGGCAATGGTTTTCACATAGGAGCTACGCGCCTCATACCATGTATGCGGCGTGGGAAAACGGTGGCGGAACCACTCGTGAAACACTGGCGGATAATTGGGCAGTAGTTTGGTAAGAAAAACACTTCGTTTCGTCTCGATCGATTCGGATACTGGCACCGTACAAGCACGCAACTGGCGATCAGGCATCCCTAGGCCACGGGCACGATAGAAACTCATACAAATGCTACGAAATGAGTATAGCTTCGGTATCCACTCGACAAGACCGCATTCCTCGTTAAAGGGTATGACAGCATAGGTGCGTATACGTAGTCTGCGATGTCGAGCCTCCAGATCTTGATGTAAATAACGCTTGACCAGACCATTAAACTCCATCAATCGGAAATCCTTGCGTAGATCATCTTTGGGTTTGACCATCACATCGTAGTCATGACCATCGCTACAGCGTATTGTGATCTTCTTGGGTTTCGCAGCTGAACGCAGCACGGTAATCTCCTCGCGAAAACCGCAAATGTAGATTTGATTGTGCGGAAAGAGGTTTGTTGGCACAGACGACGATTGTGCTTTGTCTTGGCTTTGTGACTTGGAAAGCTTAAATGGCTGGACTACATTAGACTCGGATGATCCAATGGGAAAAGATGGCTGCATGTACTTCTCAAAGGGCAGCAGAATCTCAGAGAATTTAGCATCCGTAAATAACTTTGGAAGTTGTTTAACCAAGGTCGACATCTGATAGGTCTGATCGTAGCTTACATCCATGTTGGTGAGCTCGATCAAACGTACAGCCAACATGTTAAAATCGTTGAGCAACTTTTTAAACTCAGGATTGTCGAGACGTACGTCAGTGAGGACGAACTTGCAGCGTTTGATGCGATTTGTAGACGAAGACTTCAACATCGGCAGCATCATCCAAAGTGATTGTTGCGGATAGCTTTGGATGAGTTTAACGAATATGGTACGCAAGACATTGAAAACATCGGACGACGGATGGCATATGCGGCTGAGCAACTGCGAAAAAGCCGTGTAGAAGATCGCTGCAGGCAATACGTTGACGCTGTTGCTCATAATGTCGTTTGTTTTACGTGCCAATTCCTGCAAAGCAGGCAGCTTGACCTTTAAGTTCGCATCGCTCGAAGCTTGTTGACTGACCGTTATATAACGGGATGCAGTGTCTAACCAGAGACTCAACAAACGCGGTAGCGATTGATAGACATTCTCACAACCGCAACGCAGTGATTTAGCATACTGCAACATTATCTGCACTTGGGTGCCGTACGCGTTCTCGTCGTCTCGCTGCGTCTCCGACAGCGAATCGTACATCTTTTCCAGATAGTGCGCCATCTGCATGTAGCACTTCTCCGAGGCAGAATTGCTTGCAATGGCTTCCTTAAAGTATCGCAAGTTCAACTCGGCACAGATATTCATCGACTCAGCATTATATGTGGCTTGCAGATACTTTGCTTCACCGTAGAGCGCACGCTCAATTGGCGGCAAATTGCGTATGTTTTTCTCTGGTGCTTTGGTCTCAATTATCTCGAGATTCTCTTCAAGTAGCTTAAGCGAAATAGCTTGATCGCCTTTTTGCCACAGAAGTTTGGCCTTCTCAAGGAATAGTATTTCGGGTTCATATTCGGCTGCCTTCATAATCGAAAGCTGTGCACGCTGCAGATTTCCAGCATCGCGATTAAGACGTGCGCTCGACAACCAAAGACAGCCCAACTCCGTGTCAATCAGGCCGCTCAATTTCTCCATCAAACCCACGCTGCTAACAGCTGCACTCGGTACAGCCTGGCGCATCACACACTTGGATTCAGTAAGTAGATTTCGTCGAAAACCAAACAATGGATCCAGGGTACATATGTTCGGTTGCACCACCTCAAGACGTGCATTCCAGTCGTCAAAAAACTCCTGCATTTGTTCCACGCACTTAGTGGGAGCTGCATTCACAATGGTTACCTCTGCAAGCGTGTAGCAAATATTGTTCAACAGCTCCTTGTATTTCTCCATTTCATTAAGTAGATGCAACTTCAACACCTCGTCGTATGAGTGTGCATAGAGGTGTTGTTTCATGGATGAGCATGTGCGCATATTTTCTAGCAAATTGGACCGTATATTGTCCAATTGCTCGCAGAACTGTTCGACGCTCAGATCTGGCTTGCGAAAGTTGAAGCACGCCTCAGCGCATTGTATGGGCCAAGTGGTCGAATTACGATGAGTGGCGCTGCTTTCGAGCAACTCCTCAAGCTCGTCGTAGTTGCCTATGCGCAACAGCAGCTCCGCTTTGCACCCCGTGAAGTAGTCGTCCGTGTACTGATCGGCCAAGCGCTGCCACAGGCCATCGGTTATCAGCAAAGCTGTTTTCGGTGTGCCCATACGAAGATAGGTATCTATCATACCGTTTATATGCTCTGGATTCAAATGTGCGCTACTTGTCAGCAATTGCTCATAGCAGGTTATCATATCCTGCTGACGATCGACTAGCCGATTGACGAGTATCTCTTGTTCAACGCTGAGCTTGTAGGTGCGCATGTGTACAGCGCCCTCTACCGAATCGGTGTCCATCAGACCACCGTATATATTTATAAGAGACGTGAACTCGTCAACCAAACGCTTGCCTGGCTCTAACTCAATGTAGTCCTCAATGTATATGAGCGCACGCGCGTATTCGCCACAATTGTAATTGGAGCGCGAGACAAGCAGCTTATCGAAAAGGCCGATGAAGTTATGCACACTTTCATAGCACCTACCCAATTTGATATCCTTGCGGGCACCAATTTTGTTGCGATGATATTCGCGCAACCACCGTTGCAGAAAGTCAATCTGTTCGGAACAGAGCTTCGTTGCCATACGCACCTGGTTCGTTTGCTCTTCACTATGATCCGCATTGGCGGCATTCGTGCCACTCGCATTCTTAGCGGATGGCATGCAGCCGGCGGTGTATTTCTTCGACACGATCTCCTTAAGCCGACGACCTTGCAATTCCTTATCAGTTCTCGTAGTCACATCAGCGTTCCGCTTTTCACCACCACCAGTGTTGCTGCAACAGAGGTTGAATACGTGTAGGAATTCTTCATAAATCTGCGTAGTCTGCTCCTCATTGCACTCTTGCAGCGCATGCAACAAAATATATGGAAAGAAAGTAGCCAATGTGTGATCGTCGCGCTTAATGCTCGGCTTGTACGAGAACAGCAGATGTTTTGTGGGGTTGGATTGCACGCACTCAATTAATCGTGAGGCCCAAACGAATGCCCAATCGCCGTAGATTTTACAAGAAGAACTACCAAAGAGCGGATGATCCTTGCAGGTGGACCCACGGCGTGAGCTCGTGTAGCACGAATCCAGCAGCGGTTCCATTATCTGACGCATGCGTCTCGGTATGGAGTTCCACAAAGCGAGTTTCTTCTTCTCTTTCGGTGAAATGCCGCAAACAGCGAGCGTCTCTTGTATGGCCAATGAAAAAGTGTCAACGTATTTCGTGTCCTTTTGAAACTGAATAGCTCGGCACAATTCGTTCAACGCCATCATAGTAAAATCATCGGTGAGTACGCTCAACGGCAAGCTTTTCGGCTGCTCAAAATTGTAGTTCGATGGCAAGTAGCTGGCATCGATGGCGCCCAACTCGCCGAAGCATTTCGAAGACGCCAAACGCAAATTGCGATTCTCGTGCTGGCAACCCTCAATGAGCACAGCAACCGTACACTCAATAAGTGAGCCACTTAGTATCTCGCTAACCACGAGACGATTTAACTCCTTCCGATTGGCAGCAAAAAATTCGGTCAAATATGTCAGCCCGTAAACACGCAACTGCAGATTCTCGTTCGTTATCTGTTTGTAAAGGAAGCCGAGCTTGTCGATCAACGTTGAACTTTCGCTGCGCATTATCTCCGTATGACCCGATATAAACTGCCGTATGGCAGGCCTAATATTTGGCTCACTCTCCAAGAAATACAGATCGGATAAATTAGCACCGAGCAATGATGCACTATCCAATACCACAAACTCATAGATATCGTTCACCTCATCATTGCTGTATTTTAACAAAGGCAGCAACTGAGCAACGACACAGCTCAGCGATGGACCGAGCTCCTGTATATTCATATTGTGCAAGAAAATGTTCCAAATGCTAAGTGTTATACGATGTAATCGTGGATCGTTGAGCGAGGACACAAAACTGAGCATTGCAATGATTTTAAAGCGAAATTGTGTGACGTTATTTCGGCCGACAAAGCGCAAAATCTCGCCAAGACTGTGGAGTGCGTCCGCCTTGAGTGGCTTCTCGAAATACGGCTCCGCCAAGCAACTTTCAAAATGTGTTATCACGCCCAAAAAACGATCCGCTATGAATTTGCGGAATGCGGCGGTAGGGGCCTGCGATTTCTGTGGTTCTGGATTTTCTTTAAGTAGACACTGGAAGGAGCGCATGACGAAGGGGGGATTACGGTTAAAATAAATGAGAATTTCGGAAACCGTTTGCTGTAAGTAAAGATGGATATCAATACACGAATATAGACTTAACACGCTTCGTAATGTGTAGAGTAACAGAAGTAAATTTTTAAAAATAAAGAAGGTTCTTATTGTATTTTGTATGGGAAATAAACGTAACAGTGATCTGATCTGATGAAACTTCAGCTCGAAAGATAAACTTGAAGATGACCAATTTGTTTTTTTAAGAGTTACAAAGCGTTGAAATTTCCCCATTACGAATAGCCGCCATAGCCGAGCAGCCCCCATAGCCGGACAAATTTTGTCGACACAACCTTATCATTAATTTTTCCATTTTTCCATACAAAATAAATTCCTATAACTGGACAGAACGGGCAGAATTAACAAAAACGCAGCAGCAAGAATCAGTGAATGTTGATCAAAAAAGGAGTCTTGTTAAAAAATGTGGCTCTGACATAGACAAAATGGCATTTCATTGGTATTTCTTTTTCTGGCTCGATTATAAATGCAAAGGCAAGAGACATAGCAGTCGAATTAGATGTAACTACTTTTATTGCGCCAAATGGATGATTAAACAAATGGCGCAAAGGAATAATATTGCTTTTAAGTACATAACTGGGGAAGCTTCAGATGTACATCGAATGAAGGTCGTGCAGTTAAGGCAAAGCTGTCATCTCGGTTGCTTGGATACAAACCGAAGGAAATTTACAACGCAGATTTTTCTTCGCACATTATCTGACAAAACTCTTGCTCTTAAATCGCAAAAATGCCTTGGCGGTAAATTGTCTAAGGTAAGACTCACAGTTTTGTTTTGTGCAAATATGATTGGAGTAAAAGAGCTGCTTTTGGTCATAGGTAAAGTAGCCCGCCCTCGAGAATTCAAGCATCTTCCTATTATAGAGCTACCAGTGGATTGGAAATCTGACAAAAAAAAAGCATGGACGACTCGAGAAATCATGACTGAATGGATATAGCAGTGGAATAGGAAAATGAGATGTGATGTGAAAAATTTTTCTTACTCTAGGATAATGGAACATCTCAACCAAGGGAATTAAACGTAACAAATTTAAACCAAATTCCACTGCATTTTGTCAACCTCTTTATCAAGGCATAATCCACAATTTGAAGCTTCATTATAGAGGCTTGATATTAAAACACTTACTATCAAAAGTCAACACATCGAGTTCAGCGTCAGAGCTGGCAAAATCTATTTATGTTCTTGAAGCTTCGTACCTCTTCAAATTTTCTTGGGATAAAGGTAAAGCGACAATCATCAAAACCTGCTTTGGTAAATCTGGCTTCACTGAAGTTAATCAAAATGTTCCCGATTTCGATGCCGAGGATTATATATTACTGGCAATCTATGCACAATTTCTAAAATGTTCCGCTTTATCAAAATTTATAAAATTGATAAATATGTGTTAACTGACGATATCAGTCTTAGAATACCATTAGATAAACAAAGCGATACTGCGAAGATGAGTTCATCTGATGAAGAACCAAATGAAGAAATTAGTGACCCCATAACTTCGTATGATCATTGAAACAAGTTGCGCGGTTGAAGAATTTTTCCAGATATGACTTTAAGCATTTCACCACATAAAGAATGTACGAACTCATTTTGAAACTCAACATTAGAAGTGAAAGCAATCCCTATCAAAGCAATCTACTATAGCAAAATTTGTTCAACCTAACAGGTTTTCATTCTTTAATAGTGGGAATTTCACTGGAATTCAGTAATTCTAGTGTCTTGAAACTTTTAGATTTGGACCTCAAATGCATGTCTAAAACTCAGCTCGAACTGGAAACTTAAATCTGAATTTGCAAGTTGTTGAACTAAATATCAACTCACCTTGACGTCAGCATTCATGAGCTTTTCGAGGCTTGACTCAGTGCATTTTACTACTAGCGCAATGCATTTGTTGGCGATTTCGGGCTCTTCCGTAAGGTAGACGTGCGTGTAAATACGCAAAAAGGACGCAACAAAAAGCGTGGGAATTGGCTTACGCGTTATTTTCGATATAGTTACGAGTGCGCCCTTGCAACGCACCTCCTTAATGCAGTACGGCAATATCATTGTGGTCAGGAGACGGTAGTACTTGCATATGAACTCCTGTACGCAGGAAAAGCCTAGCATCTTGGTAAGCTATAGTACAAAATTATTAGTATAAACTCGTTAACACAAATCCATTGATTACTTACGGCACGTAATGAGCGCGTCAAACGCACACCTCTTCTGATGTACACATATAAAGCCAATTTGACGACCAGGGTAAATGCATCATGTTTGTACCAATGCCAAAGCGAGATCGACTTTAGGTTATGTTTGTCACATAATTCATTTGCGCTTAACACGGCCTCCTCCATTACTAAGCTATGCGGATGCATTAGAAAGTAGAAAGTCATTTTGAAGAACATAAATAACCACTTCTCTGGTATACCATTGTAGGCACAGCAAACGATCAGCTTCAGTAAATGGCGCTGGTATAAAATATTCTGAGAGTACAGTGGTGCACTCAACATGTCCATAATACGCTTGTGCACAACATCCGCCATCCGCTGAAGAAACCCGGCATCGCCCGAAACAAATACGGGAATTATTTTGCAGAAGCTACGCAAGTCGTCGCCTAATGCCGCCATTGAGTTCGGCTTGGCAAGCTCGTGTAGGAATGTCTCCGATTGAATTTTAGTCAAGGACAGATGTTGCAAGATAAAGCCGAAATCATTGTGCAGCACAGCGGTTGAAATTCGCTCGAAGAATGTTTTTGGCACTTTCGGTTTGGAATGTTTTGGCATCGGTTGCGGCCACGACAACCAGACTGCATCATGTTCCAATAAAAAGGAAAGTAGCGCACTTGTAGATTCCAGCATCGGACACTTAGTACACCGGCTGCATGCAATGTGCACGAGGTTTGTATATTTCGTAGCGTATGTGGAACCCAGGAAAGCACGTGCTGTGGCTGTGTTGCCGCAAAGAAGCACACGCAACACTCTCAACAAAATAGATCTGTGGCTGTCATCAAGAGCAATAGCAGTGTTCATGAGTTGCTGTGAATTTATGTAACCGGCGACATACAAATTTGGTATATAACTTGCAAACAAGTGCATAAGTTGCTCATCTTTGACTGTGAATATCCATTTATAAATGTTGGTACACGCCGATTGCAGCAAAGCGGATTTTTTGATTGAAGCATCTGTTATAATATGACAAAACAGTTCAACGTTCATATGCAAGCAGGTACGTGTTATCGTATCCTTTAAAGTGTCTGGTTGCCCGAGCGCCAGTCTTAGTGAAAGTTCGAGGCTACTAATAATTGTCTCTTGCGTTTTCGACTTTAAGACGTTTTGCATACAGGCAGTTTGTAGCAGCAAACTTAAAAATTTCTGTCGTGCCATGACTAATTTTTCCTGTGTAACATTGGGCACAGCTTTTGCATCGATATAATGCACTATAAGCCTATTCCAATCAACTCGTTTCAATTTGATTTGTTTTATTTGTGGATCGTTGCTGAAGCTTTGCTCATGAAACGTTGATAACGCATCCTCTGTATGTTTCCGTAGATATGAAAGTTGGCATTGTTGTTTCGATTTGTGTTCCATATATTTCAGCGTACTGAGCAGGCGATACAGGCGATCATAGTTTTCTTCTGAATGCACACTTTGTAAGAAGAGTTTCTCCAATTCATCACTCAAATACTCCACTACGGCAACGATGTCCGAAGCGACATGTTGAACCACGCAAATTGTAGCTATTAGAGGCAAACATGTTATGTGTTTGCGCGATTGTCGGTGCAAGATATTAAGTTGTTGTTCACTAACAATAATCGAGGTAGACCGCGATAAGTAAAAAGCGATGACTGCCTCGGGGATTTTATCCCACCACATTTCTGGAAGTTCTTTTTGATCCGCAAGGCACTGCATTATTACAATATATAAATCAAAATTTTGTTGGCCAACTGGAGCAACATTGAGATAGTCCAAATTAATTACTCTTAACCAAGCGCATATCTCACCAAGGAACTGTTCCACTTGCGCACTCACTATGCAATCATCTCGTAGCCAGATGGGCAGAGCTTGGCACATAATAGCAATCGCGCGTAGCGTTAAATACACACACTCGGTTAACTGTTGTTGATATTCCTTACTCTCTGTTTTAACTGCCTGTGTGATAACACTGCGGCAATACTCCAGACAGCCTGTCTTCGCTGTTAAATCGCATTCACGCAGCACTTGCAGTGCGCAATGAATGCTGTCAATAAACAAATTCGTATGGTAGGAATAAGCCATGCAAAGTAAATGGTGCAATACTTTCAAAAAGTCCATTACACGCTCATCGGCTTCTTTTACAGGAATGCATATGGTTTGAAAACTGCACTTGACGTCGACATCACGCAACATTTCCTTGTCGCCTGTGAAAATTTTCAACTTCAATTCTGTTTCATCATTATCACCATCAGCTTCTTCATCACAATCGCTGTCGAAATGAATGCTTAACGCAGTAGCCAATTGTTTCAGTGCATCCACATAGCTGATCAGCACACTCTCAAAGATCTTCGGATGATGCAAAAGACAGGAAGCCGCGATTTTTTTCTGCATCTCGATGTTCTTTGCACGCATTCTAATAACATATTGCAATAATTATCATAAGTACATACTCTGTCATTTACGCCCTACTTACGTTTTAGTGCAATCCCATTCCAGATACTTAACAAACATGTTGATCAGCCAAATGAGAAACGTCTCCTGAAACTTGTTGCTCACATCATTCGCAATATAGGTGCGTATTAGGCTCGGCTCCTTGCATAGTACGTCGTCGACAAAATTGAAGACACTTTCAAGATTTGTGTTTTTCTTTACCAGACTGTAAAGCAATTTCCACATATCCCTTCGCCGATTGGCCATTTTGATGTTATGTACAACTGAATGACCATAATCTAACACGAAAATTCAACCGACAAATGCCGCCAAACCGAGGCGCCGGCAAACACACAAGTGTTGCCAAACATCAAAATGACGAAAACATGTGATGAACTGACAGTGTTGCGACCAAACAAAAAATTGACTTAGTTGTCACTGCAAGGTAAACTCTTTCCGTTATTAATTTTAAACACAGTGTCATGAGGGTAAAACAAAGTGTTGGAGCAATGGCCTCTGTCTGTCCATCTATATGTAAGTTAACACGATGGCATAAGACGACAACAAAGCTATCGTGTTGACCACAGCAATAGTATGCTCAGCCTATGGGAAAACACTGAGTCGGCTACCTACTTGTATTTCTAGTGATCATCAACTAGAAATACAAACAGTAAAAAATAAATACCAAGAACCCGGAACATAGGACCGACGTCTAAGAAAAATACTGACGCCAGATGTAATGAAAAATGCCGACGCCAAACGTAACACATTTAAGACTAACCAAAAAACCCACCCTTTCATAGCTAGTAAATCGCGGCAGGACAAAAAGGAATTACTTTGTTCAGCCGACGTTCAAAATAGTATTTAAACAGAGTAAAAACCATTTTGTATGGGATCTAAAATCAGACTCGTGGAAGCAAGCCGTTGTGCTGCTCGCGAAAGTAATAAAATAAAAACAAAATAGAAAACCCAATCTTGTTTAATTTGTATGCAAACTACTTACTCAGTTTGTAATCTACAGTGGTGAAATTGTGTAGGTTTCATTTTTCCTTTCGCTATACATTTGTTGGTTCAAGGATGGTACCAACAATAAGGGGGGTTTATCCAACAGAAACCCATGAATCAACTTAACGTCCGCGGGAATTAAATTTTGATACTGGTCCGTGAGCTCAAAAAGTTTGGCGACCATTGGATCTGCTTGGGCCATTAGATCGTACAAAGATTTGCATAAGTCCACTGAGCGTGAAGATTATAATACATTTCCTGCAAAAATCATATCCTTTATGTGTATATGTATGTAAGTATACTTAATCATCAATTGGCGTGTAACAAGTCAAGGTTGTCACCATTGTGAATGGAAAATTTGCATTGGGAACCCAGTCATATGATAGGTCAGGGCAGACCAGCTGACGGCAGTAACATGTCCTCTCATTTAGTCCAAACATCGACCTACCAGTGATATTTGAAAGTGCACATCAACTAGGATAGGTTACCGAGGCACTGTTCAATCATATGATAAAAGTGAAAAGAAATAAATAACAATTGAGTTACAACAAAAAGAAGTGATAAAAATTAAGTGGAAGTGTGTTTCGATGGGCTAAAAACATCATTCGAATTTAATCAGCATGGTTGTAGAAGGGCTGAGGATTCGCCAGAGTCATTTAGAGTAAGTTTATGGTGAAATCTGTGTTAAATTATCTATTTATTTATTTTTTATTTATGTAGAAATCAACTGCACAGCGGTGTTAAGGGAGTCCGGTTAGCCGTTGCTCATAACTGCTAAAAATATGTCCTCACTACGCCGAGGTTTACCAAATATTTAAACAGGGGAAAAGCAGCGCCAACCAAAGTTCGTTGAAATCGCAAAAGAAGCAAAGAAAGTTAGTCCAAATGCACAACAGTGCCGTGACTTTACTCATTAGGATGCAGGTTCAGAAACTGTGTTGAGGTAGTTCATTGAGGTCACTTCTGGTAAAACTCCTCCGTTTTTTAAAGTTTCTCCAATATCAAAAAATACTGCAAATTTAGCCAAAGACGCTCGTTTCCCCCTTTGATCTTAATCAATATAGTGCAATAATTAGCTGTACCATTACAAGGAACTGGAAAGTGGGCAGTGAACCGCAAAAACCTTCATCATCTTTAAGTACATTAAAATAGTCAGAAAGTTTGCTATACTAACGCGGACAGTTTGCCGAAGTCTAATTTCTCGCCGATTTTGGTACTGAGTGGTGTACATGATGAACAGCATATCGAAAAGCTGAAGCAACCGCTATTGAAAAATGAGCATAATTTTGGTTCTTCTAAAAAAATTAAAACCTATATACAAAAACTATGTATAGAAATATGTATATATATACAAACACCCAGTGATGTTGTCCGGGATGTCTCCGCCCGAGGGAGCTGTCAAAAAAATACAGCATGTATGTGTCTACAATCCACAATAGAACCGAAATTAATATTTTTACTGTCAATTAGTATATGAGTTATTTTTAATTCAACGTTTTTATACATATGTTTTTTAATATAATTTGCAAACTTAACAATTAATTAATTTGGGTTGAAGAAATTTACAAATTGTCGTCTGCTTAAGTTGGCTTTCTTCCACTTTAACTGAATGTCCTCGAATCTACTTTCCAAATTGTTGAGGTGTTGAAATACTATAAAATCCTTACTTGCAAATTGCTTCAAAAGGGCAATCTATGTGAATGCCTTATCACAGGATTTTATTAGATCAGTTGTTTGTACGTTAAGCCCTTCCTCTGAATCACTTAGTATCTCTTCAGTGTCATTTATATTTTCAAAATCCATTTCAATGGCGTCATCTTCAGTTCATACAATACTATAGATGCTTAAAAAATCCTCAATAGTTTGATCAGCGACATTATCTAAAAATAAAAGGATTTTTTCTTTTCTGACATCCAACTGCTGCTACCACAAAGTTATTACAACACGCGTCGTCAACGCCTTTTTCTTGGATTATCCACTAGCCGGTAGATGTCTGCCATTCTGATGTGTGCAACAACTAAGTAGCGAATGACAAAAAAAATAAATAAATAACTAAAACGATACAAGTAGACATCATCAAGCATTTCCATTAATGAATAATTTTTTTTTCGTAACGAACTTTTACCGGTTACGTGAATTGTCTAGTATGAAATGTGAATTATGAAGTATCTGCGTCCGGCCAAGGCAGCGTCCGCCCACCGGAATGTATATTTTTCTAAAAACATAACGTAAAACTTGGGACTAAGAAAGTTGTCTGGTCACAGGAGACGTATGCTTGCGGGCGTTGTCCGCGGGTAGAGATTTCACTGTATTTTTGAAGATACCATCGTTATCACCAAAAATGATACACGTGTTAATTACAGCAATTTCCGAAATCGTTTCAGTTACTTTGCTTTCCTCATTGTTTTTCGCCATTTTGTATTGTTTGTTTGGATACGAGAGCATCTAATTTACACGACGAGGGTAAAACGGGACTCAGGAATTCGGTCGCAAAAGCTTACGCGCGTACGTGTACATGTAAAGTTATTCAAAGTAGTAGTGGCAACGCCATACAGAAATATGTCCTCCGCATCACTTTGAAAAGGAATCAATTTGATGATCATTATGATTTAACAATTAAACAAAAGATCAATTACATTCAATTTATTTTTGTAAAAAAATTACAAATTATCTTCAATTACCTCTAGCAATTGCACACTATACTTGAATCACCAAAATACGTTAACGTCAATTAGATACAATTTTGCTCAAGCCTTATACTTAATGTAAGAAGTTTGTTTGATTGTCTGTCTGTGTATATATTAAGTATAAAAGTAAAGTTATATAAATTTATATAGTTATATAAATTTGAACATTATTTTAAAACTTACGAAAAAAAAAAAAATTTGCGAAATACAGTCGCTGCAGATCAAAACGTGCTTGCATTACAAAAAACATTCCCAAACCGGAAACTACTTCAAAACTTAGTTTAAGTGAAAACAATTATTTGTTATTTATTAAAGTGTGGCGTAAAGTTTTTTATGCTTCCATTGTTTGTATGTATGTGTATGTGTGTGTGGTGTGTATGTGTGTGTGTGTGTGTGTGTGTGTGTGTGTGGTGTGTGTCTGGCTTTTTCTATCTCTTATAACATAGCAGCGCAAGCTTAAATGAGTTGCTGTTGTTGAGAAATTATAACAGAGGAATGTACGTTGCAGATAGTTGGCTGATGACTTTGTTGCTTGTTTCTAATAAAAATTTGACTACTGCTAAGCACGCGCGCGATCGAGTGGCATCCAAATGTGTCGGTACTTAGCTCCAGACATCGGCTGAATAGCGTTTTTGTGCCTCCATTTTCTTTAGATATTGCACAGCATCCGATTCTGTCATATTGCCCTTGGAGGACAAAATATTCACTAATATATTTCTAACATCCACAGCCATGTTCTTTGCATCACTGTAAGCAAAAAAAAAATTAATAAATACATTAAAGTTTCATAGCTGTGCCGAATACGCTATACGCTTTATGTCTAGTGTATAACATCAGTTGTACATAATCAAAATTTTGGCAACCGACTGACCCGCATATGTAGAAATGCCCCTTGTTTTCACCAATTACGCGCCATATGAGATCAGCATCCTTCTCCAAGAGATGTGTCACATAGATTTTCTCTTTCTGGTCGCGAGAGAATGCGGTCTTCAACGTCAGTAAGCCACTCTTCTCATAGGTTGCGAGTTCTTCCTCATAGATGAAATCCTCGCTACGCCTGCGACAACCAAAGTATAATACGGTATCACCGATAGTTTTGCCTTCGTCGCGTAGATGTTGGCGTTCCTGTATGAAGCCACGGAAGGGTGCTAAGCCTGTACCTGGACCGACCATTATAATGGGTGTCTCTGGCCTTGTGGGCAATCGGAACTGCGATTTACGTATGAACACAGGCACTCTCTCAGCGCTACCACTCTCGGGTTGCTTGCCTTTCAGGTATGTGGTTGCAACACCCTTATTCACGCGGCCGGTTGGGGTTTTGTATTCTACCAGCACAGCAGTAATGTGCACCATTGTCGGATGCAATTTGGCCGACGATGAAATTGAATAGTAACGAGGTTGCAAACGTGGCAACAGCTCGCACAAATGATCAATTGGCGGTCGGCACGATTTAATATCCTCAAGAATATGGACAATATTCCGGCATGCATCTTGTATCCAACTCTGGTATTTCTCTTTGCCCTCGGGCGTAATCGAAGACATGCTTCGCAACAGCTGCTTATCACTCTCATCGGAACAGTACTCGGCTAACTCTTTTAAAATATGTGTACGCGGTATGGCCGTAATCTCAAGGTAGTATGTCAATGCCGTACGGTATGTAGTCGGACAAGGGAACGGATGCTTTTTACTACTATCTGTATCGGTATTGATTAAGGAGAACACAGTGTCCAAGTCGGCATTACACAACTTGCCGAGCTTCTCAACCAGCGTCGTGTCATTTATTGGATACAAAGCCACATGATCACCAGCATCGTAGCGCATTTTCGAACCATCAATGTCCAATTCAATGTGCATGCACGAACGTCCGCCAGCCTTATGCAATTCACGATTAACATTAATGTGCGCTAAGTAAGGATTCTTTGCATCAAACGGTGGTCGCTGATTCTGCAATGAATGCAGACGTGCGATTTCACCGGTGTAAATACGATCGGCTTGCACATCCAGTTGCTCGGCCAAACGATACTGACGTATGAGTACCTCTTCGCCACCACCCTCAATGCCAAAGTTATCACAAACCGCTGGCCAGAAACGATCCTTCCAGGTTATGAAATCATCTTCGATACTGTATGTGTCGGCAAGATAAGATTGTTAAACAATAATGCAATCAATAAAATGATCAGTCATAAGCAAAGCTCATACTCACTTAGCATCATCATCGCCGAGCCCCAGCTCAAAAACACGTGTTGCGCCAAGTTCCTCCAACCGCTTGTCGACGTAAATAGCGACTTTGTTGTAGTGCTCATATGTCTTATTGCCTAATCCGAACACCTGCCAAATCGACGGGAAAGAATGTTTTTAAAATAGCTTTTACCACAATTGCACCACAATTCAACGACTTATAATATGGCTTAGACCACCCTAAAAATGTCCCGTCCTCTCTGTCTCTCTTGATCTCGTTTTATTTAAAACGTAAAACTCAAAGAATTGCATTTAAGGCGGCACCTCCTTGGTGTTCCACAGGATGATCATTTTGGCCCTTTAATTGTCAGCGTTTATTATCAATTAAAATGACAATGTCTCTGCCAGATGTTCTATTCGGTTCTATAGTCTATATGATTGTGAATAAATCTGAGCACTGGTATAAAGACGCTTCAAAACGCTACACTCAACGGATATCCCTTGTAGAGCACTGCTGCGAGAATTTTTTATACGAGAATTGTACATTCAGATTTGCTATAAATAAATGAACACTGATAGACAGTCAGACGGGCAAAGACCAGGATTTTTGAATGATCTAATTGAAATTATTAGATGAAAACAAAAACAAAAACACAAATAAAAATAAAAATAGCAACAAGCACCGTGCGTATTCGCACCATCCAACATCCATCAATCTGATGTGAATAGTAGAGATTACAGTCAGTTAGACATTTGTTGCACAATGCCTCGCAAACGCCGCACTTGTCTATTTTAAATGATTGATGTAATAAATTATTTAATAAAAATAATCATTTTACTGTGTGGGTCGTCGCAGTAAAATGCGCCGTAATTCTTTTATCAGAGGAGTATTATCAAATATTTACACGTACAAGTAGAGACGTGCGTGTTTCTCTCTCCCTGTGTGTGTGTGTGTGTGTGTGTGTGTGTATCGAATATTTAATTGCATTTAATGGCAGGCAACACCACCCAATGTGTTGTTAGCCAGTTACAAAGATATATATAGTGACCCGTACAAAAAAAAAGGAGATAAAAAATGATAATAAAAAAGTTCAAAACTTCCAATTACGAAATGACATTAGTACTTGTACTTATTTAAATAATGCATCGTGTATCACCACGTGCATTATTTAATCGAATTGTTATTTATAATTCGAGAATATTGAAGGTTACTCAGCAGGCAATCTTTGCCATGCGATATAACAATCCGTCCAGTCGTTGCGATGCACGGCGCGAAGTAGATAACTCTAGATAGTCGCTTATCACAACAGCTAGTTGGAACGACTGCTGATAATCGAAACGTCTGGCGTTTGCTCAAATCGTATTTATTTATTTATTTATTTTTTTTTTCAATTTCATATTTCCCTACAACTATTTCAGTTTGTACTGCTAACTAACGTCAACTACCAAAAAGGCCAGCACCACCCATCAGTGTAATCTAGATGTCTCGATTAGACGCCTCATATATGTGCATGTAGGTAGATGGCATTCAAATACTTATAATATATTAATTACAGCGCTGTTTATGTGTTTTTGTTTGTTTGTTACGGAAGCGATAACTTTCACACAGTGCGTTTCGAAGGTCGAGTGCTTAATTACATCAACTACGGTATTTAAATCAAGTTAGGAAGTAGCGAGTTAACTACTTACCGCATAATTTAAGCCACTCAAATCAACATCGCCATTTGTAATCCATTCATAGAACTCCATGGCATTATCGGTGGGATCGCCTTCACCATATGTGGCCAAACAGAAGACGGCCAATGAATTCGGAATATCCTTCATTTGAAGTAGTTCCTCCTAAACAGGGCAAGCAAAATATATAAGTAACGTATATTAGTAAAAATAAGTATATACATATAGATGAAAATAAGCAACAACAAGAAATGTCGATACAATTCAAGCTCGGCACAAATTTGATGTGATGTAGATTTAGAGGGGTTGCTTAGAATAATCTTAGAATCCTTACCATATCACATTCCTCGGGATCGGCAACCATACCCTTCAGTCGATAACGAATACCCTCCTTAGCCAAACGACCAGCAAACTCTTCAGCTGTGCCCGTCTGTGAGCCATAGAAGACAACCAAACTGCGTCCCGATGTTTTCAACTTCTTAATGAAGGAATTCTCGGTGGCTGCCATTGTCGAAACTGTCGTCGGTCTGGAGAACGTTTAATATAATATATCAGTTTGGAACTTGATATATATATATGTTGCTCTAAGAACTTACTGTATTGAATAAGAGCGGGTTGGCTCTTCTTCCTTCTTACGTCCGGTCAGGAAATACCACGAAGCGCCGATAATTAGCCCACCCAGCAATGCGATATCCAATACGCCAAGGAACGGTTCATTGCCGACGGCATTTGGATCGAGTGGCGTGTCACCTGACATTTTCTAATGCGCTACTGCAAGAGAGATGTAGGGCATAAAGTTTGCAATTAGTTGTTATTGTAGAGGTGTTAAGAGATAAAGACTCTTGTAGTCTGTATGAATGAAGTACTGACGGACGCAAAGTCCATGAGGATTTGCAATCGTTGGCAAGATTGAAGACTCACTCGAATGCCGTAAAAATGGAGATGAGTTGGGGATAAATATAGTCCCCGACGTTGATAATTTGGAATATAAAATATTTACTACATTTGAAGATAATTTAAAAATTGCTCAAATTTGTTTGTAATACTACATACTTTGATTAATTTAAAAAAAAAAGTAATAACTTTGGGATACTCAGTCAAAAAACTGGATGTTTGGGTCTATCGCAAAATTCCATAGAAGTGAGACGTTGCTAGTGTATGAGCAATGCTTTCCTGTGACCGATTCAATATACTCACAACTGGTGCTCCACCTTTACGTGGGGTTTTTCACTAGCCTAATAAGCAGGAGAGAAAAACCTTACACATCATGGAAGGAGAGTTGCTAGAGGCTTCAAACTTAGTAACTGTGTCAAAAACTGCATAAATACATAAAGTGCTAATTTTAACTAAATAAAAATAAAAGCGTGACAATAAAATTACTCGAAAACCGTAAAAAATTTAAGAGTCTATGGAAATGAGCTTGTGTAATGTTGTTCCCTGGGTTGATGTCATTGTACCTACATTTTATCTAATGACAATAATGATATGCGAATTTTTGGCTTTGAATTCGTACACTGTTAAGACAATTTAAGCTATAAAACAAAGTCCATGGAATGAGCTCAAAGTTTTACCATAAAGTGACAATGAAGAATGGTTTGATGATGGGAAGATGTGCTATGGGAAGATGTATCTATGGGTCGACAAAAAAAATATTTAAATATAAATAATAAAAATAATAATTAAATGTCTTTATTTGCCTTTTCCGAGTCCTTGTTTCTCTATGACCGAATCACTATTTGCAATTGACACACCGTTAAACTAAGATTGTGTTTAATTTGTAAGCGCCAAATTCACTGACTTGCAGAAAATTCAAAACTAAAATGAACTAATCTAATCCACTAAACACAAATGTATGTATAAATAGGAGCGCAGACAACCCCAAACCCATTGGTTCGTTCCCATTTGAATTTAAATATTTACAAAGTGGACGAACTTCGATAAGTATTTAAAAAAATGCCACGTAGGTATAAAAATTGAAGGAAAAAAAGAAAATTAAAAAAAAGTTCGATTGACTTGGCTTTTTAATCCAAATTCATTACCACTGAGGTGAACGAATGAACTAATAAGCGAATGAGTGAACGAACGATTGAATGAAGTAACAGAACGAATTAAATTAGAACCTCCGTCTTTTCTTCAGACACTCTCTCACCTATGTATGTATTACTACGATAATCAGGCAATAATTCAAGAACAACTTTAATTTCAAGAACAAGTTATGTAGTTCAACGACTCACAGCTAATGATGCACCGTCGAATGGTACTTGTGATTTCTTTCCATTTACCGTATCTTTGTTTTTTATTACTTCATTATCTGAAAGCGTTATACCAAAATTGAACGATGATATCGTTTGATGATTGTTTGAGTGCCTATAAACAACGACGTCTTTAGTCAGTCGACCTAAATTATGAAAATATTGAAATTCTTATTAAATCGCAAAAAATAAACAAATAATCATATAGAAAATAGCAGTGGTTAACACAACAAATTTCACTCTGAGCAACACGGGCAACCACCGGTAAGTGTTTCAGCAAAGTATTTTCGGAGTGTTTAGGCCAATTTTCTACACGGCGCTTAATATAGTCTTAATTCAGACGGTCTTTGGTCCGTTCAAATTTTCAGCACTTAAAGTTATCATTCGCACGTTTGTCGAGGCGTTCACTAAAAAATTCAAATTAAAGGGGCTTCTAAATTCATTAAAGAAAACCCTATAAATGACCCGAAAAACTAGACACACAACAATCTTGCGCCTGGTTTGAAAATGACTACCAAATTCTAAGAAATACGATTGTTTTACAATGTTGAAAAAATTAAGTTTTAAGAATCTGGTTTAAGCTCAGAGAAAAGCGAAGAGCTTCGGAATAAGAGTCTTAGAAGAGTCTCATGGTTTGTTGAGTTCACTTTTCAAGGAAGGCAATAGCCGACCAATTGCGACAAAAAAAAACAAACAGTGTTACCGCTCCAATCCTATGCCCCTCTCCAATAATAGCACGTCGCATTCACGGTTGTACCGACACAACGAGAAAATAGAACAGAGTCCAGTTAGAGATGCAGTGAAATGCATGCAAGCAAAACATTAATATACACACAAATTGTACGTTCGCCAATACGATTACGTAAACTTACTCATATAGCAAGCGCCGTAAGTAGAAATGTGTAAGTAATGTCGCAAGCGTTCGATCGAAGAGAGAGAGTGAACGCGTAAGAGAGAATATGAGATTGTTTAAAATTTGTTAAACTATAATTTTATCTCAGTCAAAGCACACAAGAGAAAACATTTTATTGGATTTGATTTATAGTAAGATGAGCTAAAATGAGATAAGCGATTATTGTTGTTATTCTGGTTAGTTTAGTTGTTGATGGATTGACACTGAGTGTTTGCGTCCGTGTATGTGGGAGGCGGAAAAACTGATCATTAAGTACGCATGTAAACGTGGCACCCTCTAGTAGCTTACAATTAATAACGCTTTGCATGATTACACCTGCTGGTTTCAAGCGTTGCTCTTTCTCTCTCTATCTCTCTCTGCGTAAACAACAAAATGAAATGCTAAAATAACAAAAACAAAAACAAAAAAAAAACAAGTGCATGATTGCGTGTGTGTCTGTCAAAATAAGTGCAATGTCTAATATGAAAGTGCAACGCATGTCTTACAGTCTATCTATATATCTGCCTATCGTGCCTGCCTGCCTATGTACACGTGCTTCTCAACTTGTCGTCGTTATTGAAGTGACGATCTCAAAACTTTGTCATACGTACACACATGCCTACGCACGTATGTAGTGAGCTTTTGATGCGTTGTTTCATTCCATTTTGGCAGTTCATAATTTGTCATTTATTCACTTCTTTTCCTGTAATCCATTCTCCCTATGGTTTTATGCATGCTTGCAGTCTTATACATATTGTAGAATATTTTGTGTATGCCTACGCGCGTGCGTACTTCTGTATATACGAGCATACGTGCATATGTAAAAATCTATTTACGTAAGTACGCGCGTAAGTACACGAATGGATACAAAAGAAAACAACAACAATAAAAAACGCAACAATAAAAACAACAACAAAAATGTATGTAGTTCGTCGTGCATTCGTTAGCTTACTCGCCACGCTTGCTTCAATATATGTTTGTTCTAAGTGAGCTTTTTTTCACAGTCGTCATCGCGGTGGTCAACGGTGGCAAAAAAATTAATATTAAACAAGCGCGCAAATGCAAATGAACCGAGCGAGCGCGCGAGTAAGGGAGCATTCAAGGAAGGTGCGCGCTAAATTAATCTAAACTCGAATCAGTTCGAACATAATATATGAATAACTATCACGAAACCCAGCGCACGGAGAGAGAGCAAGTGAACAGGTGGTAAGGACACGGCGTAAGATGAAATTTTTACAGAATGGAATAGGCATCTCTCTCATAGAACAAATATAGAATAGTATTATCAGCTGCGAATAAAAAAAAACTGTAAGTAACGTACAAAGCTGAAATAAATCTTATCAGCTGTTAGCTAAATAATAAAAATAAAAAAAATATAAAAAAGCAAACAAATAACAACATCACTTGAAGTTGTACTCTAGTTTGTTATTAGAATCTGTGTCGATCAATAAGTATCCCTTTTTAATGACAGTAGGTGAATTCACCCAATTCATAGGTGAGTGCAATGTCAATCCGTGATATCCTTCACCGTGTAAAACCACAATTTTTATTTTATTTTTTATTTATTTATATTTTTTTTATGGACTATTTCGATTACAAATTGAAGGAAACACGACCTCATTTGGTTAGGGAAAAATTGTGTTTCATCACGATAACGCACGACACTTTCAGCTCAAACGTGGAGTTTATCGATACTTATTTTAAAGACTTTGACAAATATAATTTTTGGATGGCTAAAAATAAAAAATATGTCAGAAACTGTAACGAATGTGCACCGCAAGTGAATAACATGCATTCTTTCTTAACACGGATACTTATTGATCGACCCTCACAAGATCACTTCAACTTGTACGCTTACTTATTAGTAATTGCCACAAAAAAAGAAAGGCAAAAGCAACATAAGACCACCACTTACGGCAGTTTGGCCCCTTCCCACAATCGTTCGTTCGTATGCACTTGCTTGTTTAGTCTCTGACTCGCTAAAATCGACGTTACTAGGGTGTTTACATTCAACTATAGAAATTTCCTTAGTAACCATGAGTTTGCTAATTCAGCCTTATCATTACATTACTGCATCGGAATAGACACGGGAATATTTCGAATAATATGAGCCCAAATTGAACACAGCTTGTGGCATTTGCCACACCCACAAAAATTCAGATAGTACAGTGATTAACAAAAATAAATAAATAAATTATAATAAAAAAATAAACTAATACCAAAAAGTTCATTAGCCTGCGACGACTGAAATCCCGACAGCGAGACATATGCATATATGTAGTTCAGAAGGTTCAGTGTTAAGCCATGCATGTACACACATGATGACTCGCTGAGCATCTCAGCATGTGCATAGGGCAGCAGGCAAAGGACAACTGGAAATCAGACTGAATAAATACGACATTAAACCGCGGAAAACAGCGTTCGTGATAAGTTTAATGTTTTTGTTACATGACTTATTAACGAGTAAGCCCTGGAAACCCAAACGACACTAAAAGTGCGAAGTTCTCATTCCAAGCGGTGACTATGACAACGCCCACGTCATTCATAGAACAGATAATAATAAAAACTCTACAATACATTATGATAGGTCACTAACACACACATGTGTAATCTATACGAAGTAACTCCACTTTATGTTGTTGTAGCAGTTGAGTGGTTGAAACGTGATTATGTGCTCCTTATTAGGGAAGGTGTGAGAAGGGGACGGAGTGGAAAGACTACTGTCTCCAGTAGTGAACAGTCATGATGGAACTAAGGAGACTGGAAAGGAAAAGAAACTAACAACTGCAAAGTAATAGACAACAGGTTGGCAACTTAGCCTGCGAAGCTATTCTTTACGGTGATCAGGCTTATGATTTCAATATCTTAAATATATTTTCTTACGCTATAACTGCTAAGTTTTTTTTGAATAAAAAACTCGGAATAAAATAAAACTGCTCTGATGCTACGAGTCAGCCTGGCCTCGCTATCAACTTTATGAGGGGGATGACGCCAATCCCGATGTTATATGCATGACTATGCCCTCCATACTGTCCAAAAAGCCAGTTGCCATTAAAGAGGCAATGGTCTTCCGGCAACATCTGAGGTCATTCTTAACATGACAGGATCTATGCCACCTAACGTTGAGCATCCCTGCTTCTGAATGCAGATGGCAGTCCTGATGAGGAAATAAACCTTAATGGTCAAAAGGCAACTGTCGTTAGTAAATTAATTTAACAATCTCGCCCTACTTAAACATGGGTTCACGTAATTAGACTATTTTATAATTTAGACTATGACTATGGGTTGCGGTCATTAGTTCATAAACATCAACGACTATTTATTAAATATAGCCGCTAAGCTAATTAGGCGTAAGTTACTAAATTTTAATGTACCAAGTCTATTAAAACAAAAGTCGAATAGGTTAATAAACGTAGCTACTTATGTATATACCATATATTAAAGGCTAAGGATTTATTTGCCTCCATCCCTTCTCTATGCTGTTTTTGGAAGGTTCGTAATGGGAAATATAGATGTACACACACAAGCAAGCATTAACGCAACAGGTGCCAGGGACCTGTTGCAGCGTAAAAATGGCCGCCGTAGGCAGTTTAAATATGAGGAGAAAAATGTTTTCTCTGCAAAACTCAGCTTGTTATGCAATGCATTCAAAAAAAGTGAAATGCATTGCTTTTAAACACATTTTTGCACTGCCCGTTATTTTGGCTGACCAAAGTATATTGAAATTATCATTTCAATATGGCTGCTGATTTAGTACACACATATTTTCCGCGTATTGTGTCCAGCACCACTTAATAGATGCACAAATACAAATACAAGTACACATTGACAACAAAAAATACGTTTTGTATAATTTTTGTAGAAATATTTTGTTCCATTTTTGTTTTCGCAATCGCATGAATGAACTTTACACTGACATAATAGAGAGCAGCCCTCAAACACTTACATACACATACATATGTACGTATAAATGCCGAAATTGACGTTGCCTCAACGCTACAAACTCGTAGGTCTTGTTTGGTGTGTGATATTGATTGTTGTTATTATTATTGTTGTTGTTTTTATTATTGTTGTTGTAGCGCTAATTTACTACCTGCTATTGTTGTTGTTGTAACCTTGACCGTCGTAGCAAACGCAGTTGACAGAAAAGAAATATATATATATATTTAAAAAATAAATAAATATTAACGCTGTGCATTTAAATAGCAGCGACAGCGACAGAGGAAGCGCCAACACAAAAAGCAACCACAAAAACACATCAAAATTTCAATTAAAGATAGCAGATACTCATCTACATCTGTTCAAAGGGCATGTTAAATTTTGGATAGTATATAAAAAGAAAAAAACAAAATAACTCAATACTTACCAATTTATTCAAACAATAATCTTAAGTTTAATATAAAACTTTTCTTTACGATTACAAACAAGCGCACGTTTGTTTGTATGACAAAGGCTATAGTGTTTTCACTCGCGGCGACCACTGGTTTTAAACTTTTACTTCTTTTATTATGTTAGTCCACGATTATGTTAAGAAACAAAAAGATAAAAGAACTAGGATCTCGCTCATTTAAACTAAAAGCGTCTGAGCAACCGTCGAACATCGACTGCTGTCAGCTGGAAGGCACAAAACGTATTGACAAAAAATAAAATTCAACCGTAGCACTTACATAGGCTGAATCGTTCGGGAGTTTTCGAGCTCTGCCACAGCGTTGGCTGTTGCTCTCTGGTATCGCGTCTCCATGTAGTTGTTATTGTCGTCATAGCAGCTGCTGCGCGAGTGTTGGGAAGTGTTGACCAGCGAAACTTGCGTGTGTCGATCAATTTTCATATAAATTTTATTTTGCTTTATCACACAGTGCACCTAATAAAAAGTGCTAGTGCCGTGATTAAATTATTACTGCTTGTCACCCACGTTACGAGGTGCATTAAAATGTTTCGTGTGTGAGTGTAAAAAAGTTACTAATTAAACACTCCCTGTGATTTAAATTGAATCACTGCTTCTTATTTTTATTTATTATAAAATAGCGGCTATTCAAACATTACTATGTATGGTGGAAAACAGCTGAGCAGAGCTGGAAACGCAAAAAGAAGTAGAGGTTTAGAAAGATTAGAGAGATCGGTTAAATTAGTTGCGGCATGGTTGAGTTATGCATTAAACTTTAACGAGGAAAGCTTGTCAAGAAAGACATCCGCAAAGGGGGCACGAGTCCACAATATCAGGATTTATGTTCAACTGAAAAACCAGATTGAAGTTGGACATATATGGTTCGGAATTATAATTAATTAATTATATGGCGTGAATTAACCACATGGCTGTGACAACCACATTGTGGTGGAGAGAAATACGCGCATCATCAGGTGTAAGCGGTTTTACCTGCAGAAACAGGAGAGTTTAGATTTTTTATCGAGGTGGTGTTCATGTGTTATTCACATTTCCCAAAGTTCATAGGATGCCTAAATTGGACAGGCATCCCTAGGGGTGGGGAAGAGAGTTTGGAGATATAGAAATTAACTGTTGCCCGCCCGTAATAACTGTTTGTCTGATCCGAATGGTCCTTGTCCGATTGATGTCGCGAAGTTTCAGGACGAAGACCCGACAACTCTAGGAACCACATAAAATTCGAATTAGCTCAATTTACACTATAACTAGCCTATTGCAACTCTTCTTTGATTTCATCGTCCGCTTCCTGATAGCCATCAACCAAGTGACGTTGTTGTCGCCCAGAATTCCAAATTATGTCGAAGTCGAGGTCGCATTCCTTGGCAATTTTTTGCACGATCACTTTGTCGACCAGTTCAGCTTCGCTCCAGAGATGATCTTTGACAGCCAACTCTTTGAGCGCACGTCCAGCTTCACTGTACTGCTTTGTGTATACTAATGCACGCACCAACATGGCCAGTATGTGAGCATGACGTATGGGCGGCGCTTCCGGTTTCTCTGAAAGTGAGTAAAAGTGAGCACATTTGTTGCACGCACACACATAGATATCGATATAAAAACTACGTACGCAACATATTTCGACAACCGTCAATAACCGCCTGGTGGTCGCCGTTACGCAGAGATTGTTGTAATTGCAATATAAACTTCACATCGACAATTGTGCGTTGCAAATTATTCAAGACCTGTGGCGAATGGCCCAGTTTCTCTAAGCATTTAGCGGCTTCATTCATGGCCTTCAGCGCCTTCTCATAGTCGTATTGCTCGATGGCCATTTGTGCGCATATCGCGTGAAAATTCGCCAACGAATCGTAGGCTTGACCCTTGGAGTAGAAAGTGACAATGTGCTTGAGTATGCTCTCGTCATTCTGCCAATTGAGCGCCTGCAGATAGTTGGCAGCCATGACGTACACTTCGCGCTGCCGCGACATATTCGCGAAGAAAAGTATCTTTTCAGTGTTGCCTGACTTGAGTAGACTTTTCATCGCACGCACCTTGTTGCCGGCCTGAGTGAACTTTTTCGTTGCAGTGTGGTAGTCGCCTTGCTCCTGGAGTAATTCACCCAGTTGGGTTAGTATGGCGACACGTGAGGCCTCTTCGAATTCACCTTTGCTGGGTGTAAGCATCTCGGCTAATTCCTCTGTTATGGGCACACCCTTCTCCGCGCATATGCGTAATGAGCGCTCTAAACATTTTGTCTTAGCCAGCAAATGCACCGCCTTCTGAGGCTGCTCTATTTTTAGAAAGAAGTCGGCACAACGACTAATCAATTCCGCATCGGATTCCGCATTTAGCTCTGTAGCTATAATCTCCAATATTTCTGGTTGCTCAGAGTCGAAAGCCATTTCCAGTGCCTTATGCAGCATGCCAGCACGATGGTAGAGCTCCACGGCACGTTTAAAATCGCCACACTCCTCAAAGTAAGCAGCAGCGATTGCTTTGTCACGCCTGCGCGACGAACTGGCCACCGTCCAGAGTTCGTCTTGGTAATCGTTCTCCTTGCAAATACGTATTGCATTGCTGAACGTGTGTGCGCGAGTATAGAACATAATTGCCTCCTGGAACTTGCCAACGTTCTCGTAATGACGCGCCAGATGATAGCAAGCTGCACGATCACCGGATTGCCGTGCTATAACATCTGCTTTGGATATCTTGCCCAAGTAGCAGAGAATTTTTACCTGAGAGAACCAATCCTCGGCCTTTTGGTACACTGCTAATGCCGCGTCCATATCTCCGGAGCTCTCTATGTACTGGCCCCACCATTTAAGCATCTTCGGGTCGTTTGTGTTTTGCATATAACGCTAAGAATGAAATACAATTCCGATTAGCTGTTCGAAAAAGCCGAATAATTTATCTCTGCCTTCAATACCTTCATTACAAGCGGATGTTCCAGTAAGAGCTGCGTCACATTTTGCACCGGATTCTGGCATTTCTCGAAACACTCTAAGGCTGCCTTAATATCACCATTCTCCTTCAATGTTTGCCCTTTAATATAATAGGTGTTCTTTAAATGTATGCGATCATGCATTTCCGCGACCTTTAATGCCTATAAAGGATATTTTATACATCAGAACTCTATTCAACTTGACCTTTTCGTATGCACTTACTTCGTCCATTTTGCCGCTGGCTTGCAGTAGTCGATTAAACAAATCATATCGCCCGCAATCGCGATATAGCCTTAGTGCCTCATCAATCATGCCCAGCTCACAGGCTAAGAGTGCAACTTTCGCCTCCGGCTCTAGATCATCGTCCTCCATAACCTGACGTAGTGCGCGCACCGAGCGCGTTTTCTCCAAGTGGCCCATGCACACTTTTGCGACATCCAATCTATTCGATTTCACGCACATTTTCGCCAGATTCGTCCAGATTCCCTTCGAATGTATCGAACGTATACAGCGATAGGCCATGTCCATGTTACCTTCGCAGGCGTGCAAACTAAAATTGAGCACCAACTTTCGTGTATTCACATCACATTGCTGCAAATCGGAGAAATCCAGCAGCGGTGTCTCTTTAATGCTGTTTATATTCAATGTCAACTGGAAAAGGACGTCTTTAATAAGCGGGAATTTCAGTAGGCCAAAGACAAAAGCCACCCACATACCACATTCGGCACACAGATATTGATTAGCTGCTCCCCTGCAGCCAGTGTGCGTGACTCCAACATTTTGAGTTTGTAGATATCTGTATGAAACATGACCAGCACTTGTGATTCTACATAAGGGCTTGTGGGCTTGGACTTGCTGCCGTTCCCACGTTGATCCTTTTGCTGTTGATCTTTATGCAACATCGATTTGACTTCTATGGCTAGCACGCGTGGCTCATCCATATTCCAGAATACGTTGACGGGCAAGCTAAGAACGGTGAGACGCATAAGTCGAGTACATCGATTATTTACTTCTAATCTCACCTAGATTTATTCACGTCCACATCAGCATCCAAGGCGTACTCCATTAGATTGTTCCGCTCGAAATCCCAACAGTAGAGCGCCGCCTTGGGTAGGAAACTTTGATTAGCCACCATCATGGCCAAATGTGTACCAACGCTGTTACACTTGACCAACACAAACTCGCCGAAATCATCGAACAAATCATACCCGGATTTGCTCGGGAACAGTAGCCGTGGATTGTGACGCGACACGTCGTATGCCTTAACGTAGCCATTCAACGTGAAAATGCTCAAATAGCATGCTGTGAGGTCCATTCCAATAATCTTGCCTTCATTATCGTTTGCCTGAATCTTATTCAGCACCACGCCGCCAATAGAGTATACCACGATATCGTTGGTCGTCAGGCAGAAGACATTCTGGTTTTGTATGCCGAGCGCAAGGCAGTCAGCGTGAAAAGTCTGCATCAGTTTCACGACCAAAGGGGTTTCGGTTTTTGTGCCATTGGACGCTGCAGAATCCTCAGCATTGCCATCGTTAGCATAGTCGAACGAGTCCTGCTTATCCAGTTTCTCTATGTTATATGCCGATATATTGCGCCCATTACTCACAATAAAATTGAGGCTATTGAGAGCGAGGGCCGTGACTGGAAATTCTGTATGTATGACACAGTGTCGTCCTCTGCTGTGGGTCAGACAAATTGACTTTGCATTTAGCTGTACTGCCCACAGATCTCGTGTGTGCTGAGCGAGCAATGGATGCTCCTTCAGCACATACACATTCGCAATGCAGTTCACCAAGATGCAAGGTTTCGATAGCTCATCTAAGCCCCACTGACAATGCTTAACGGCACCGCGCACCGTCGAAACGTTCGTCAGCTGCCAACTGTGCTCGTTGGCGCCTGCGTTGTACCCCGCAGCACGCTTCCACGTATAGATATTACCTTGCGACGAACCAGCACATATGGTTTGGGTACTGACACTATACGCTAGGCATGTGAACACCTCACTCAAGACCGCCTGCTCGTAGTTCGATTTGCGTTGTAGCAGTGCCATCATGCCATTGCTCAGCGATGTGCTGCTCTCCGCCGTCTCCTGATTATAAAACTTATTTGTGTTCATTGATTCGGTCACAGAAGAGCTGCCAAGACCTACTGCATTTCCACTCAAACTGGGCAAGTCCATTTTAAGTAGATAGTTGTCACTCCTCTCAATATCCCAAATACGCACAGTAAATTCACCTGAGCGAAGATCAGATATGAACTTAAAGATACTCTTTGAGATATACATAAGCAGGATATACCTGTTAGTATGGCCAGACTATTGCCAGCCCAGGAAATCGCACTGTGTTTGGCCATACCGCGTCCACTCAACTTAATACGATCCAATTCCGTCAATATGCCCGTGGTCTCGACCAGGAATAGCGTTATACTCATGTCTTCCATTAAGCAAACAATGGCATCTCTGTGACGTAGAAAAAAAATTAAAAAGAAAAATGGAGATTTGCCTCAGTTTACTGTTGACTTTGGCTTACTTCTTCGGATGCCACAACATCTGTACCACCGGCGGCACCATGTTGCTTTTCAGAACTTCATTGCAGACGCCACCCTGATTAATGTAGTATATTACTCCGGTTTGAGTGCATGCATAGAAACAATGATTATCCTTGACGCTGGAATGTGTCAGATTGCGTGCAGCGGTGCGTGGTCGCCAATTGGTGAGCGTATCGAGCGCATTCTCATCGCCGGCCACTGCCGCCTTGGCCAGACTGGCCATCTCTTCGCGTAGCTCACTCTCAATGGTGCGTCGAAAGGTCACCAAAACAAGTACATCGCGCAAATCATGTGAGAACATCGTCAAGAACTGGTACTGACCATCGCAACGCCAACCTGTGAGCAAACCCATAGCATCGGCGGTAACCATACGGCCACCCAATTCGCTAAATTCCAGAAGTACAATCGCTGACTTGTGGGGCCCGTTTACGCTAGCGAACTCGCGGTGCCCAGTAAACCAAACGTGTATGTCGCCGTTCTCCCAACCCGTTGCCAACAGCACCTTCTCCGGATGCCAAGCCAACGCAGTGGCCTGTGAAGTGATGCTCACCGGATAGGTGACATCTTTTTGCGGCTCACCCTAAAGACGAGACGAAATATTAGAGATTATGCAAACAGGTATCCAAGTACCATTCATACCGTGTCTGCGAAAATTGTCACGGAGCCACCACGATCCTGACTGTAAGATGCAACGGCGAAAATTGGTTCATTCGGATGCCAACAGCCTATGGTGCTAACCGCATCCACATCGAGAAATTCTACTTTTGTATCAAAGTAGACTGTCATTGCAGTTGGTTCTAGTTCGACTGCGGCTATGGGGATACAAACAAGTCGTAAACTGCAATTGACCAAAGCAGTGTCCGTTACCTTGGCCACGAACGATTTCCGTGGTTTCTAGTCAAACAAAGCGTCAATAACAAAATGCCATGCTCACGAGAGTGAGCAAGTCTGTCGATATAATAGCAGTGAGCTAGAAAGGGACAGCGAATTTTTCTAACCCGAGAGACAATCGACTTGAAATAAAAATTTGTTGAGTTTTTATGATTTTTTTTTTTTATTGAAACGCATTTATTATTAAAACGTTGTGAGTATTGATCTGCTGCCGAGACATTGAATCTTCCAGCTTGCATGATCCTTGAGCGTTAGTTTCAACTTGGTCAGGTAGTGGATTGTCATGGTAAGTGAATAAAGCAAATGCTGAGCTGCATGATTCAAATGTGATGTGGAGAAAAGTAAAAATGTTAAGAGTTTTGAAACGCAAAAATGCTTAAACTAATTCGGGCCGCCGACAGGGCTAGACTCGTTTAGTAAAACTGGGGCTGTGCCTGAAGCTGGTGCTGTAGTAACCGGGTTAGCGGCATTATTAATTGCAGTAGTTGCAACTGCAGCTGGAGCAGCGGCTGGTGGTGCCGAAGTTGATCCTGACACAGCAGTAACTGGAGCAGGCGCAGGTGAAGCGGCGATTGAATCTAAATGAGCGTTTGCTGGAGCTGGTACTGGTAGAGCGGCTATAGCTCCAGAAACAACAGCAACTGGTGTAGATGCTGGTGGAGCGACAATTGACCCTGAATTCACGGTAACTGGAACAGCAATTGGTGGAGCGGCTACAGCTCCAGAAGCGAAAGCAAGTGGAGTAGATGCTGGTGGAGCGACATTTAATCCTGATTTCACGTTAACTGGAGCAGGAACTGATGCAGCTCCGATGGGTACGGAAGAACCAGGCACTGAAGCAGGTACTGCGCTAATTGCAGCTGGTGGAGTTGCAACTTGAGCTGGAGCTAGGGCTATAGATTGTGGTAGAACAGCGGTTTGTATTGGAGCGGTGGCACCTGAAGTAGAAGCAGCGGGTGTTTGAGCAGGTGAGGCAGTAATTGACATAGGTGCGGCACCAATTTGAGTGGACGCAATGCCAACAGAAGTAGGTTTGGCGGCAGCTGGAGCTGAAGTAGCATCCAGCGGAGCTGTCGTAAGTGGAATTGGAGCATTGGCAACTGGAGCTGCTGTAGCGGCATTTGGAGCTGATGTAATGGATACTGGAGAGGCGACGACCGGAGCGGTTGTAGCTTGAACTGATGACGCGGCAATTGGAGTTGAAGCAGTGGCAATTGAAGCTGGTGTCATATCAATTGTTGTTGTTGTTGGGATAGACTGTGAGGATAAGAAAGACGTTTGTTGGGTATCTCCAGTTTTGGGTAAAGTCGCCGCTGCAATAGGTGACGATTTCGATGATGCATTGTTTTTCTGTGGTTTGTTGGACTTCGTACCCTGCTGAGCTGATGTATTGGGGTTGACTTTGGCGCCTTGTTGTTGCTGTGCTTTTGGCGCCACTGACTTCGCTCCTTTAGCACCGTCCACAATATCGGTTTTTTGGGGTGGTGTATTTGCTTTCTTTGCTTGTGCCGGAGTTGGTGTGCCAGATTTCGGTGATGTCACCGTCGGAGTTGTCGGTTTGGAGGTAACAGACGCCGGTGTAGTCGGTTTTGGTGAGGCTGTCATCGATAGCGATATCTTAGGCGACGTTGTTGGTTTGTTCGGGGGAACCGCTGGCTTCTGTGTCTTATTTGCAATCGTTTGTGGTGGCTGTTGTGGTTGGCCTTTTGTAGCAGCAGGTTTTTGTTTGGGTGCTTCATCTATCTTCTTGACGTCAGTATCTTTCTTGTTTCCAGTTGGTTGTTGCTTTGGAGGACTTTTTGATGGTGTTTTTTGCTTGAAACCCGTTTGCTGGGCAGAGCTTGTTTGATCTTGCACTTTACCTGCTCCACCAAGTGGTGCCTGCTGTGGCGTTGACTGCTCTGGTGGCGCCTTCGTGTGCTGCTGTTTTCCAGCCTGCGGAGGTGGCGATTTTTTTATAGGAGCCTGCTGTTTTGGCGGCGATGTTTTCTGCTGTACTTTCTCAGCCAACTTCGTATCTTCTACCACCTTGGGTTTTACGATGTTGCCGTTTTCCAATTCGAGAGCATTTTTGCCTTTGTCACTCTCCTTCAATGAAGACGCAAGGAGGCTGACTTTTGGTGGCTCTTTTGACTCAACAAGTTTCGGTTCCACTGCCCCCGCCTCGACGTTGCTATTCGGTTTAACCAATACAACTTCTTCGATCTTTGGTGATTTGCCTATCCCAATCGCTTTTGTTTCGGGCTTGTTTTGTTCGCCTTTAACTTCCATTTTCTTTTCATCTTTGCTGCTTTTTGGCACAGCATTCTGAACCTCGGCTTTGGCCAGGTTAGCTGCAACCGGCGAGGGCTTTGCCGGTTGGCTGGAAGGCTCTTCTTTAATAGTTTCATTATTAACTTCCAGAGTTGATAATTCAGGATTCGTCTCCACCAATTTTGCTTGGCTATTAACGTCAAACGCACCTTTATTTTGCTTGTCTTGTTTTGGTTTTTGCTGCTTCTTTTTACCAGCATCAAACTCACCCGGCTTTGCCACAGATTTTTCCTGCTTGTCTCCTCTTGATTCAACCTTCTCCAGCTCTTTTGCTGGAGCAATATTTCCAACTTTAGCCGCTGTTACAGTGTTCTGAATTGTTTTATTCGATGACTGCTCTTTATCGCCAACATTAGGCTTGGTGGGTTTTGTTGATTCTTTATTTTCAACTGCCTTATTTTCACTCGACGCCGCTGCTTTATCTACAGATTTCTCCAGTGTTTTTAGGGCATCTTTAGCTTTTTCATTTTTCTGATTTTCAGCAGCTTGGCCTTTTCCCTTTTCCTTTGCTGGTTTCTTTTGGTGTGTCTCATTCGATTTGGGTTGCTGCTTGGCCGCTTGTTTCTTTTGCTCACCGCTTTTCGCTCCGACTGGCATTGCCTTTTTCAAAGTTGATGTAGTCTCAGCGAGGGGCACGTTTTCGACCTTCTTTGAAATATCGCTTTCTGGCAACGATTTGCTTGCATCAGCGTTGGCTTTTTGTTTGGCTGCTTCGATCTTAGCAACGTGATCGAAATCAGACACCAACATTGGTACATCATCATCATCTTCAGCGGTGCCATCCGCATCAGCTTGCTTCTGGTTATTCGATATCGAATTGGCAAACATGCGCAACTGTACAACCGTCTCTTGACCCAGTTGCGGCAACAGTTCCGGCAGCATTTCGACGATCTTTTTCACCTCACCATGACCGGTAACGGCGAACGTATTGGCCGAAAGCGATGCCTGCGCTTTGGGATTGTTGAAGTGAATGACCGTTAAGTCATCTTTGATAATGTTCACCTCCTCAATGCCCGGTATAGTGCTCACCGATAGCTTCTTAAGTGAACTTTGCAGTTTCTTGTCATCGGTAGCCGCCGTTTGATGGATAATCTTCTTCTTGCGACGCGGTGTACCCTTTCCACCGATTCGCACTTGCTGTTGTAAGCGCTTAAGCTTTTCAGCATTCATAATTTTCTGCTGCTGTTGTTACTGTTTAAATCAAAGCGATACGCAATGGCTATTACAAAAGACTGAGATGGTAGTTGCTGAGATTGGTTCTTTGTTGAAAAAGCAAATTTTCACTTCTTACCAGACCAGAATTGCCGCTGTGATGATGTGCCGCGAAACTCCGCTTGCAAAATACCGAACAAACACTCTGTACCCAGCTAGCGAACCAGCCAACCGGACGAATGAAAGTATAAGCGAACGAACCAATTCAACAGCCAACCCCACGGCAAGTGTATATAAATAACACACATTTTCGTTATTTTGGTTTATTATTTTTTATGTTATCTTATGTAGTTGTTTTTCCTTTGCATTTTCATGCTTCATATTCGTTTTGCAGAGAAATCACACAAGCATCGTCGTTGTCATTCGCCTGTGCATGTGTCCATATAAAAATAGACAAACAGCACAAATCGTCATGCTGCGTTGCGACGTCGGCTGCTGCTGCTGTGGCTACCAATTTCTACAGTTACGTGTGGCACCGCACAGTCAGTGAGATAGACCGTGTTTCTGGGTTTGCTGTTTTTCTGAATGCATTAAATCTTTGCAAAAGAAGTATCTGTGGGTTATATCCGACAAGCCCGGCATTAAACAATAGGTAGATACATCACAAGGACTACAAGTTTCCAAGAGCAAATTGATCTTCGTTATGGAATTAATATATACGTATAATTCATATACGATTGTCAGAAGCTATTACAACGCTGGGATACAGTCCAACAGCTGGACAACCAATTACACATACTTCTTCTAATGGCACTTTATACTCTTTTAAAGCAACAACAACACAACCCCAATAACATGACAATCGGGTCTTCTTCAGAGATCCGACTGAGAGTAGAACTCTCTGGTCGTCCACTAATACGGTTCGCGCGCGATGACACATACGTATCTATCATTAGGAGCGATCCACCTCTTCAGATGATCAGTGTATCCCATACGACATACCCAAACAAACCTATGAGTCAACACAATTTTGTCAACTCGTTCCTGGTGCTAAAACTACCTCATCTGAAACACTCTCCACCTTCAAATAAAAGTGACCTCTTGAAATATTTTTAGACCAGCTGCTGTAACAACTATAAAAATAGTTTATATTTCATTAAGTTACGCCCACCGGTATATAGATTACACAATCTATAATCGGTAGCTGGGTTACGTTCAGAAGGCTTGTACGCCACATCACTACTCATAGACTGTTATCCCCTTTTAGTGTCTGAAGCTGACCAGACACGTTGCCAAAACACAAAGGAAGCGTCTGTCAAGACATTGAAGCCCCCCTCTACTGAATATGGTATCAATTAAAAATCTAAACATGAGTCAAATATTTAGCTATAACAAGTTAAACGCCATACACTCTGAAGACGCCATGTACTCTTCCGGCATAGTGTAGGGAATACAAAAAAGCATGAACTTTGTGACAGTCGTTGTCGTAGTCGCAGCAAGAGTTCAGCACCAAAATAGATGACGGAATGTTTTCGACTGCGCGTCTTATACCGCAACGTCTACGATTGGCGCGAATTCTTTAAAAATAGTCTAAATAGGATTGCATTAACTTGCGATCACTGTTTCTTGTATGTGAATTCATATATTATACAAAAATATAGATGACCACAATGCACTCGTTTAGTTGAATTTAACTGTGAGTTTGTAAACGGTGCACGATGTTGTTGACGAAGATGCAGGGCGCAGTCGAAGCGTTAATGTAAAGGACACTAACTAAGAAGCACTTCAACTACGAGAACTTATGTGCATGTAGGCTTATACTAAATACGTACACAGACAGAAATTGCCTATAGTTACGACGACAATTGTTTCTCAGCAAATTCTTGCAGCTTCTTGACGTCGAGCGCTATGATCGCATCCTTTATTTTTTGATGTAACTCAATTTCCTGGTGCGCGAGCGGTGCTATGGATTCGTACATCTCGTTTTCCTGTTTCAATGCTGAGATCATCACAGAGTTCTATAATTAAATATATATAAGAAGTATTATTTCTACAGTAACACAACCTTAAGACACACGACGCAAGCGCACCCCAATCAAACGCTGTTTCAACTGGTTCAACTCCTCGTCCATGCGCACCTCGTCGGCTTCGGTATAATTACGCACAAGATCCATATCGTTGTCCAACAGTACATAGTCGGGTAACGTAAAGTACTTTCTATCGAGCTCATCGAACACCTTCAACTTATCATCGAAGGCCGCGTACATACGTTGTGCGACTTCGTCCTTCTTCAGCTTTAGTAGCGCAGACGTTTCGGGAATTTCGATTTGGGCAATAATAACATCGTTGACAACATCGATGACTTTGCGTATTAAATTGCGCCCTAGAATGAGAAAGGAATTTCAAATACACACCATTCAAGCTAAACAGCGGTTCCTACTAGCATTCAATTGCCTCAACTCACGTTCACTGGACAATTCTGTCGCGGAGAATTCAAAGAATTGCATATCATACGCAATCCGTTGCCAGTCCAACGACATAGCTTCGCGTTGACGACGCACGCTTGATATTAGCTTACTTAATCTGAAAAACTTATTTTTCAATTGAATTAATTTATTGCTAATTGAAAGTCCGGCTTGCACAAACAGTGATAGTCAACGCAAATTTGGAATGAGTGTTGGACAGTAATGTGACAACAACTTTTGTCGGCAAGAGAGGTGCTCAAATGACAGTCGTGTTTCAAAAATGAAAAAGAAACAATGCCTATCCACGGCTACACCGAGGTTTCTATACATTTTCCTCTCAAGGAGCTTAAGCATATGTTTGAATATAACTGAGCCACTAATTCCAGGATCTGGACTTTTATGTCAACTTATAATCCCGTAACATATAAGTTAAAACAGAATTCGAATCATTGGTTTATATAAATGGTATCCCTCAGCTTCGGCCGGTTCTGACATATTTAAATTATATGATAAAAGTACAAATTTTCAGGTGTCTGACTTGTAAAACTGAGACTCCAGATTACATACATATGTATGTATGAATCATTTCGTTGGCGTGATCTAAAGTTTGTATACATTTAAGTTGTCTCCGATGTCTCATTTAATATAATTATTCATTTAATATTGAACTCTAATAATATTCTTTGAGCAAAGAGTATTACAAAAGCATACAAATCAAATTAATACAAACTTAAAATAATATGAACTACAAATTTGATTTTTTTAAATTAACATCGTTCAGTGAATTTCGGGGATGAGTTTAGAACTCTAGTTACAATCTAGGCAACCCTGCTTGCACAAAATGATTAATTTGTTTGGTATTAACGCATTTGACCGACCCATTTTTTAATTAATGTTTTGCACTAAATTCGAAAATTCTTTTGAGTGACAATTGTCAATATTTTCTTCTTGTTCTGATAATGATCGGCGGACGGCTTCCAAGTATATTTACTGGTTTTAGCAAAAATATTCTAGGGCCGGTTCTGCGATCGTTTAGCAATTCGTTACAACGTTTTCCGTCATATTTGGAGATTCAACCAGAGGTGAGAGATGCGTTGTGTGCTCATAAACCAGTTGTTGCACTGGAATCAACGATCATAACGCATGGCATGCCATATCCCGAGAATGTTAACACAGCGTATGAAGTCGAAGGGCTGGTTCGCTGTCAAGGCGCTACGCCGGCTACCATAGCCGTATTAGATGGCCGCCTCAGGGTTGGTCTCGCGCCGGGTGAGTTGAGTGATCTGGGGAAGCGACTGCCGGCGGCGGTAATCAAGTGTTCACGTCGGGATTTGCCATACGCGATTGCAATGAAGAAAACCGGCGGCACAACTGTAGCGGCAACTATGGCTATCGCGCATAGTGTGGGTATTCCGATATTTGCCACTGGCGGCATTGGGGGCGTGCACCGCTACGGTCACGTTACTTTCGATGTATCCGCTGATTTAGTTGAGCTTGGTCGTACACCTGTGGTCGTGATCAGTGGCGGTGTTAAATCTATATTAGACATTCCACGCACGCTGGAGTATCTGGAGACGCAGGGTGTCTGCGTGGCTACCTACAATAGTCCCGGTGGCACTTTCCCCGCTTTTTATACACGTGATAGTGGCTGCAGAGTGCCATACAATCTGGCTGACATTACAACCGCTGCAGAGGCTATACGTCAATGGCAAAGACTAGATATGAAATCGGGTATGCTGATCGGCGTACCCATACCGGAACAATATGCCGCTGATAAGGTTGAAATTGACAAAGCGATTGATGAAGCATTGCAGCGAGCAAAAGAGAAGGGCATAAGGGGGAAAGACATAACCCCGTTCTTATTAGATGCCATTTATCATATAACCGGTGGGAAAAGTTTGTCGGCGAACGTTCAACTGCTGAAGAATAATGCCACCGTGGCGGCGAAAATAGCCTGTCGGTTGTCAGAAGGCGAAACGGCCTATGGATGTTCTCCACCAAAGCAAAGCAGAAAAAAGCCGCTTGTGGTAGGTGCTTCTATATTGGATCTTTCGTTCAAAGTTCAAAATCGTGAAGCGGATATGGACCTCGACGGTGCCACATACAAAGCAGACTCACTACAGACTGCAGGCGGTGTGGGACGCAACATCGCTGAGGGCATCTTAAAACTCTACGGCGATGTTAACCTTATAACGGCCATTGGCAATGATCACCTAGGGCATACTTTGGTTAAAATGATACCATCACCGTTATGTAACCATCTAATCGTCGACCCAATTGAAACGACCTCGGTGTGTTCAGTAATCTTTGACAAAAGTGGCGACTGTAAACTCATTTTAGGAAGTATGGAAATACACAAGAGTATCACGCCTAACATCATCGCCAGCAACAGTAGTCTCTTTGAGCACTCGCCGATAGTTGTTATAGATTGCAACATATCGGTGGACGCCATAGCAGCCACACTAAAACAGGCACAGAAACATAGTGCGCCGGTGTTGCTTGAGCCCACTGATATGTTTATTGCAGCCAAACCCTTTCAGCTGCCCGAAGAATTGACTCAGTGCATACGTATTTTAACGCCTAACTTAAACGAGCTCAAGGCCATAGTTGAGTCAATTACCAAAACGACAATCAACTGGAAGCCCTCAACAAAGCTAGACATTGAAATGCTACTCGACAAAACCAAATCCTTAGTAAAGCAAATTGAAGCACGTTTCAATTGCATTATTGTCACACTTGGCGAGCATGGCGTACTCATTAGTTTGCGAGCCGATGCCGTTGATGACGTGCGCAAATTGTTGGATGTTGACATGGTACGCAGCGGTGCCAAAATAGCGCACCACTGCACGCGTTTCTATAGCGCGCCCAAGGTCGAAAATGTTGCCAATGTCTCTGGTGCGGGAGATAGTTTCACGGCTGCTTTCATCACTGGTATACTGCAAGATCGCACGTTGGACGGCTGTGTCACGCTAGGCTTCTTAGCTGCTGAATGTGCGCTCCGTTCTGATTCGGCGGTGCCCAAGGCATACTTCAATGACCCTTCGTCTTTGGAGAACAAACACAAGCAAGCACTGAAATCGTTGCAAATAATTGCCATTTAAACAGAGACTGCCGTCACTTTAATTCCAAGTAGAATCTTTAAATTTTATTATATATAAATAACATAATCATGTTAGTCCGGACTAGTCACGTCAATAGGCCCATCTAGAAATATGGTTGTGTGAATAAAATGTATCAGTTTTTTTAAACTGCAAAACTGACTTACAATTTAATGACTTTGTCCTTGCCACCGGAAGATACACGCGATCCATCCGGCGCCCAATCAACGCCGAAGACCTCATCAGCATGTCCAGGCAGCTCCTGTGCCAGTTTTTTCGTTTGTATGCTCCATACTGAAAGCACGAAAAGCAGATGTTAAGATGTTAACAAGTTGATTTTAGATTGCAACCCCCACTCACCCTTCAGAGTAGAGTCCTTGCTACCGCTAACAATTAAACGAGAGTCTGCAGACCATGCCAGTGTGTAAACTGCTTGCACGTGACCACGGAATGTAGCTAGGAATTGACCGTCTTTCGCCCGCCACAGACGCACCGACTTGTCAAAAGAGGCCGAAGCGATGAGCTTCACATCGGGCGAGTACTTTACGTCATTCACCACGTTTTGATGGCCGGTCATGCGTTGCACACATTTGTTCTGGTTGTTGTTCCACAGGTACAATGTATAGTCATCGGAGCAGGAAACCAAAGATTCTACACCATCGGGACAGACGTCTTGGTAACGTTGTAGCGCCAGCGCTTTCAGTTGCTCTTCTGGAAAAGGAAAATAAGGGAATTAGTATTGAATAAAGTGCATCATCCTGAAAAGTAATTTTAGATATTCCATCGTCTTACTTTGCATATCCAGGTATTTATTTTTACGATCCGTAACAGGATGAAAGGGGCCTGTACGCAAGACGAAATCGGTGTTGAGCGCTATCATATTAACCCAATGCGCATGACCAGAGAATGTGCGACAAAGTATGCCATCATCAGCGCGCCACATTTTCACGGTGCGATCCTTTGAAGCCGTGTAGATAAGACCTGCGCCACCCCAGCGAACTGCCGTCACGGCGTTTGTGTGCCCAGCGATAACCAACAAACAGTTGCCGAGAACTGTGTCCCAAATACGACAGTCCCCATCGCTGCTGGCTGAAGCCAATTTACGGCAATCGGGATTTTTGTGGTAAGGCTCCCAACTTAGGCCATTCACGTGTTTTTTGTGACCGTTAAGGTTACGTCCAACTTGTTTGCCAGTCTCGGGATCCCATATTATAATGTTCCCAGCTTTGCAGGCACTGGCCAGACGTTTGCCATCTGGTGCCCAGTTGACGCAAAGCACCCACTGCTTATGGCCTGTGCATGTGTAATGTGGTGTTTCGGTATTTAGATCCCAAAGACGCACCGTTGTGTCGCCACTGCCGCTCGCTAAATGCGTACCGTCCGGACTAAAACTGAGGGAAACCACAGCTTCAGCATGACCGGGCATAGAACTCGTACAGCGTGTGACCGGTCGCACTTTGAAGACAGCCTGTGGTTGATACACAATATCAATGACATTCTCTGTATCGACTTTGGTCAAATCGAGTGTCTCATTTAATGTCTTCTTGATTTCATCATCGCCGACGAAGAACAAATATGTTGTGACTTCCTCATTCTTGAGTAAGGCGTTGCAAATTAATCCAAGTTGCTCAGCGGTAACATCGGCTGGCAGATCAATGGGCGGGCCGGCTTCAACACCGGCATCTGATACGAGGCGTGCTTGAATTGTCTGTGGGCTCGTGGTTGTCGTCTCCTTGAGATCGACCTCACTAAATTTTTGCTTTTTGGCCAACATTTTTTTACTACACTTCAGCCACAAACGCACCGCCACAAAAACAATAAGAACACGTGCGAGTTTAAAGTGTTGTTGCGCCAAGCAATTTTGAAACAATACAACACGAAATGTGTTGGTAAATGAAACAATAATCCGTAGCAGGATGAATATCTGCAATTAGATCAGCATAACATTCAATGACTTATTAATGTTAATCTCACTTTTAATGTTATAGCGTATATGACATTTGTTAATTTATGATGATCACTGTTATGCTTACAAATAACAATTTATAGCTATCGATAAAAATAAAGATATTAATAAAGTTAAAAAAAAACGATAATTTTTTCATTGTTTTATTCATATTTATGAACACTACTACACACCATTCTACTCACCATGAATTTCTTAAAATAAAAAATTGTATGTATCATATGTTGTCATATATGGTCCTTCATATATGTGTGAAACATGAAAGAAGTGTTGTTAAAGGCACTACATTCATGACATCCCTCTTTTATGTGACGACAGCACTGAATACTACGCAAAGAAGAACAAGAAATTTACCAAATTGTAATTATATCGTGTGTGCGCTTTTTCTTTCCATTAATAATTTTACGTGTTCAAAGCGTTTAAATTAGGTATGGAGAATATTCCTCGGACTCACGAAGGTAATTCATAAAGAAATTTAAACTTTATTAGCAGGACTCGGCTTGCATTTTCTGTAGCAACCAATAGCTGGCGGTATTTGTAAGGTCGTATTGTGGAAAAAGCCTAGACCTAACTATAGGTAATAAATGCACTAATTTCAGTATTTTGGGTTTTTCAGATATCGAGGCTCAAATTGCCGACATACAGACGAAAAAAAAGGAGATCGCCAAAAATAATTCGTCGGAAGGTGTCGGCTTGCTGGAAAGCGGTGGATTCTTCGACACAGAGTTGTACGATGAAGAAAAGGCGAAGGGTAAGGGTCGCTATGAAGGTTACAACACGTCAATTGCATCGAATGATGATGAGGATGAGGATGATGGCTTTCCGGTACCACAGAAGCGAACGACATATACGGCGCCGGCTTCGGTCATAAAAAATGTCATAACACAAGTTAGTAATTGGAAATTTTCTTATTGAAATTAGTTGATGTAACGTGAAATTTTTTGTTTGGATTCCAGGGTAAAGAGGTAGATCCGTTGGCTGACCGCCGTCGCCCAACTATCGCTGATCGTGAAGATGAATATAGACAAAAGCGTCGCCGTGTAATTATATCGCCGGAGCGTGCAGATCCATTTGCCGATGGAGGAAAGACGCCTGATGTGGGTTCGCGTACCTACACAGATATTATGCGCGAACAAATTCTAAAGGGTGAAGAGTCCGAACTTCGTCGCAAGATTATTGAAAAGTCCAAAGATGGCACCCTAAGCAAGTCATCGAATGGTGAAACTGTTGCGAAAGACACTGGTCGCAAGCGTGGACGTTGGGATCAGACAGTTAGTGATAGCTTCATACCGGCTAAGGTGCCAGCCACTCCAAGTAGCACACCTTCATGGGAGGATGTAAGTCGTTTTTTCAAAATAAAAATGTGCCTGCCAGTGTATAACGAACGATTTTTTACAGAAAACACCGGCAGACCATAGATGGGATGAAACACCCGGACACAAAGGAAGCGAAACGCCAGGTGCTACACCCGGCTTGGGTACAAGGATTTGGGATGCTACGCCGGCGCATGCAATGACACCAGGGCACGAAACGCCTGCACATGAGAAATCCGCCAGACGTAATCGCTGGGATGAAACACCAAAAACAGAGCGGGAGACGCCTGCTCACAGCGGATGGGCTGAGACCCCAAAACCAGATCGTAACAGTAGTAGCACTGGCGACAGCGCCATTGTGGACTCGACACCAGGTACTGCAAAACGCCGTTCACGCTGGGATGAGACACCATCGAATGCCACACCAGGAATGACGCCAACCAGTGCAGCTATGACTCCAAGCATGACGCCAAGTATGACGCCACATGCCACTCCTGGACAGGCAACTCCGATGCTAACGCCAGGTGGCAGCACACCAGTTGGTGTTAAGGCCATGGCTATGGCAACGCCCACATCCGGTGCATTGGCTGCAATGACGCCAGAGCAATTGCAAGCCTATCGCTGGGAAAAGGAAATCGATGAACGCAATCGGCCATACACAGATGAGGAACTTGACCAAATGTTTCCACCGGGATACAAAATTCTTCCACCACCGGCTGGATATGTGCCACTACGCACACCGGGGCGCAAGTTAATGGCCACGCCGACACCAATAGCTGGCACTCCTGCCGGATTTTTCATTCAAGTTGAGGACAAGAACTCAAAATTTATGGATAACCAACCAAAGGGTCAAAACCTACCGTTCATGAAACCCGAAGACGCACAATACTTTGATAAGCTACTTGTCGATGTCAATGAAGATGCTCTCTCGACCGAAGAGCTCAAGGAACGCAAAATCATGAAACTGCTGCTCACCATCAAAAATGGCTCACCGCCCATGCGAAAATCGGCACTACGCCAGATCACTGACAAGGCACGAGAGTTCGGCGCTGGAGCGCTTTTCAACCAAATACTACCATTACTTATGTCGCCAACATTGGAGGACCAAGAGCGTCATTTGCTCGTCAAAGTAATAGATCGTGTGCTCTACAAGTTGGACGATCTGGTACGACCATATGTCCACAAGATACTAGTCGTCATTGAGCCGCTATTGATCGACGAGGACTACTATGCTCGTGTTGAGGGCCGTGAGATTATTTCAAACTTAGCCAAGGCTGCTGGCCTAGCAACAATGATTTCCACAATGAGACCAGATATCGATAATATCGATGAGTACGTTCGCAACACGACTGCGCGTGCATTTGCCGTTGTCGCCTCGGCACTTGGTATTCCATCGCTATTGCCTTTCTTGAAAGCGGTGTGCAAATCGAAGAAGTCGTGGCAGGCGCGCCACACTGGCATCAAAATCGTTCAGCAAATTGCTATTCTCATGGGCTGTGCCATATTGCCGCATCTGAAAGCGCTGGTCGAAATTATCGAACACGGGCTAGTCGACGACCAGCAAAAAGTGCGTACCATCACTGCCTTGGCATTAGCTGCACTGGCTGAGGCTGCTACCCCGTACGGAATCGAATCTTTCGATTCCGTCTTAAAACCCCTATGGAAGGGTATACGCACGCATCGCGGCAAAGGTCTGGCTGCATTTTTAAAGGCTATTGGCTACTTGATACCCCTTATGGACGCCGAATACGCCAACTACTATACACGTGAGGTGATGTTGATTCTCATACGTGAGTTCCAATCGCCCGATGAGGAAATGAAGAAAATCGTGCTGAAGGTGGTCAAACAGTGCTGTGCAACCGATGGCGTTGAACCGCAATATATCAAAGAGGAAATCTTGCCGCACTTTTTCAAATTCTTTTGGAATCACCGCATGGCGCTGGATCGTCGTAACTATCGTCAACTGGTGGATACGACTGTTGAAATAGCAAACAAGGTGGGCTCATCTGAGATCATCAATCGCGTTGTAGACGATTTGAAGGATGAAAACGAGCAATATAGGAAGATGGTAATGGAGACGGTTGAAAAGATCATGGGCAGCCTCGGTGCCGCCGACATTGACTCGCGCCTGGAGGAACAGCTCATCGATGGCATACTATATGCTTTCCAAGAGCAAACCACTGAGGATATTGTCATGTTGAATGGTTTCGGTACAATTGTCAATCAGCTTGGCAAACGAGTTAAACCATACTTGCCACAAATCTGCGGCACAATCCTCTGGCGCTTGAACAACAAATCAGCCAAGGTCCGTCAGCAAGCAGCCGATCTCATTTCACGCATTGCGGTGGTTATGAAGACCTGTCAGGAAGAGAAACTGATGGGACACTTGGGCGTTGTGCTCTACGAGTATCTGGGCGAGGAATATCCAGAGGTGCTTGGCAGCATTCTTGGCGCTCTCAAGGCAATTGTGAACGTAATTGGCATGACAAAAATGACGCCACCCATTAAGGATTTACTACCCCGTTTGACGCCCATTCTAAAGAACCGTCACGAAAAAGTGCAGGAGAATTGTATCGATCTCGTTGGACGCATCGCTGATCGCGGGCCTGAATACGTATCCGCACGCGAATGGATGCGCATCTGCTTTGAGCTGCTCGAACTGTTGAAGGCGCACAAGAAGGCGATACGGCGTGCCACTGTCAACACATTTGGGTACATTGCTAAGGCCATTGGTCCACACGATGTACTCGCAACGCTTTTAAACAACCTCAAGGTTCAAGAGCGTCAGAATCGTATCTGTACAACTGTAGCCATCGCTATTGTCGCTGAGACGTGCCGACCGTTCACCGTGCTGCCTGCGTTGATGAATGAGTACCGAGTACCCGAACTGAATGTACAGAACGGCGTGCTCAAATCGCTGTCGTTTCTCTTCGAGTACATCGGCGAAATGGGCAAGGACTACATTTACGCCGTTTGCCCGTTGCTCGAGGATGCACTGATGGATCGCGATCTTGTGCATCGCCAAACCGCATGCGCCGCTATCAAGCACATGTCGCTCGGCGTCTACGGTTTTGGCTGTGAGGATGCGCTCACACACCTGCTCAACTATGTTTGGCCAAACATCTTCGAGACATCACCGCATTTAGTACAAGCTTTCATGGACGCCGTTGACGGTTTGCGGGTTTCGCTTGGCCCCATCAAAATACTTCAATACACTCTGCAAGGCCTTTTCCATCCGGCACGCAAAGTGCGGGACGTCTACTGGAAGGTTTACAACTCACTCTATATCGGCGGGCAGGATGCGCTCATCGCCGGCTATCCGCGCATCTCCAACGACCCCAAGAACCAGTATGAGCGCTACGAGCTCGATTACACCTTATAAAGCTTGGCAAACCCTTATGCAGTAACACAAACATAACACAACACACTACACGTTCGAGTCTTTTCTATAAATTTTTATTCCATTTTATATAATTTTTTTTTATTTTTATTATACCATGCTAATTAATAGTAACAAATATATTTAAAAAAAAGAAAATTAAAATTATATCAGTGGTGGTAAATGGACACTGCTTGCTCACGTGACCTCTGGATGATACGGGCTTTTGGTCTTGTGTTGTTGATAATAGCGGATTACGAATTCTCGCCTGAATTGGTACTCCAGTGGAAGGACTCGATTGCTGGTGGAATGGATGCTCGCCTGGCCACTGGATAATTATGTGGGTCTTATGACGTTTAGTTGTACTTGTGATCAGTGAGTGCAATAGGATTAACCTAATGAAGTATGTTACCATTAGGTTAGGTACCCACCATGTGTGCATTATACGTAAAATCTATAAATAGTACATTATTTTGGAGTCTTCAGGAACAACTAAAACTAAGTATCACTTAAACTTGTAAGTTGCTTCAGGATTGTGCGAATGTGTTATCCGTAGATGATCGATTCAACTACGGATATAAGGTTCTCTAGACCGAAGAGGTAATTGCTATCTGGTTGCTCGTTTTCAGCTGGGAATACGTGAGCGAAGTCGATCATGCGCACCTTCACCCACTGGGATGCGGGTAGACAGACGTCGGGGTTTGTATCGGTGATGTCGCCATGATTACTGCCCACAATAACGTCGTCGTCGCCTTCGTCGTCGTCGTAGGTTATTTGAGCATTAGTCATAATGTTGTTGTACGTAACGCCATTGAGATGATCTTTCAACTTTTTTTTCGCCTTTTGCAGATGCACATAATCGTAAGTGATCAAAAGTGAACTGGCGTAGAAGTAGTACAAGCGCTGGCGTTTAAACCAATCGCGTATACTGTACAACTGATCAAGGACCTCGCGTATAAGACAGACCGTGGCGGCACAACAGCATGGCAGTATGCTTGTGTCCGCATTTAGAAAAGTTCCAATAGTCTGGCGAAAACCAAACGAATCTAGACTTTTTCCGTAGTCCTTGCCATGACGCAGTAATATTGCCTGGTTGGATTTGCCCACCGGTTTCGATGGCGGAAGGTACACCTGAAAACCTGGCACGCATAAGCCAAGGGTTTGCTTGCAGCGAAAGTATTTCTGCTCCTCGACGGCGCGTTTCTGCGGTGAAGCCAATGGGTCCCAGGTGCGTTTGCCAATTTTCACGTCCATAATGCACGGTTTTACCATCCCGTGAGTCAAATCTTCCAATTTGATAAACATGTGTTCGCGGCCATTTACAACCAAATTTAATTTCTGATAGAACTCTGGCACCAAGCGACGCGCCTCTGCCAGCAATGTGTCGCCGGGCGCACCCACCAACGTCTCATAGAAACTCAGCTCCCGTTCGCCACAGTCCGGCTTTCCAAGTGGCTTAAGTACGCACCCGCTTTCTGAATTTTGCAATAGTCCAATTGAAGCAGCATTTGTCGCCTCGAAAGTGTGACCGGCAACCTGTGTCGGCAGTTGGCGAAATCCAGCCGGAAGTTGTAATTGTTTGTTGGCCATCGCACGCTGGACGCTGTACTCTGTTCGATTGAAGAGATTGACGACTTAAACGAAAGCAATGAACTTTTCACTCTGCTACTCGAATAACTTGTTTGTTTTAACTTATGTGAGTCATTTGTTCAAAAACTTTTGTTACAATGCGCCAATATACTGAATTCAGGAGCGTCAGCAATAAGGGGTTTTAAAATATTTGTGTCGTATGACATTTAAAAATAACTAACACGAATTGTTAAAAGATTGAAGTAAATTTAACTGACTACAATAAAAGTGTTAATTATAATAATTTAAGAATAATTAACCCAATTACATTAACAACAAACAAACAATTAAGCGATATGGAGAGCTTGAGTTCAATTAAAGCCGCCACTGTTTTATTGTTATTGTTGTTACGAACATTGCTCAGTGTTGGTAAGTTTAGATAACCTTTTGCAAGTTACTGAATTCTCGAGTACTCAGTATGGCAACACTTATGTTGGGAGTGGTTGAGAGAGAGGGAATAACTACAAGGCGTCCAACGATCAAGAGTGATTTTTGTACATTTTTTTTGTAATAAGTTTGTATACACCTGTTTTTATTGGATTTTATTTGTTGTTGTTAAAATAGTATGGAGTTTTGGAAAATTACAACGATAGCATTTATTGCAATTTACTTCAGCTTTAGTGGTAAGTACATAAAAAATGTACTGGAGCAGAAATTTTGAACGCGTCTGGTGTACCCAGCCATACCTGCGCCACAACCCTTGTCTATGTTTGGTGCTACTCTTTTGGCATCATTAAAATAAAACAAAAATATTTTTGTTTAGTTCATTTTGTCAATGGCCTGGAGTGCTATGTGTGTTCAAATCAAACGGGTAACACCGAGAAGTGCCTTAACACAATTAAAACTTGCGAGCCTGGAGAAGATGTTTGCGGCACCGAAATCCGGTGGGGCAGCGAACCTTACTTCTCCCAGGGTGCGCTTAAACAATATTATGTCTCGAAGCGCTGCATGACCAAAGATCAGTGCCAGATGAAAAGGAAAAACTACATGCAGCGCTACTGTACTCACATCTGGTATGAGGATTGGGCGTGTCATGAATGCTGTCGAGGCGATCGATGTAACTATTTCGTAATTGTGAGTATAATACAAGAGTCCAGCATACACTTACAAAATTTATAAATTTTTTATGCCTATTAATAATATTACTGCGGTACCCGAGGTTAATTAGATCGCCACTCCCTTGTGGTTCTAATATTATTCCTGTGGTAATCGCTCATATATTCCCTTGTGGTATTCTATTTTAATTTTATTTTTCAAACTCCGATACTATGTGGTAGGAAAGGACATTATATCAGGGATATAGAGATATTGCCAAATTGCAATTACAAATTTATATGAACCAGATTATCACTATTCAGCTTAAATAAGCCGTTCCGTTTCGACCAATCTATTAGGTTGATGGCAAAATAACTTCAATAAACAAGATTCATCTTTATTTGTTTTTCATATAACAAAGCATCTTTATTTCGGCAATTATTTTCCATTGTCATTGAGGAAAACCATAATACTGTTTTTGTAGAAATTCAGGAGCGCATATTCATTGTTACGCCACCAAGATAATTCTGCATGGAGCAAAATAAATGGTAATCAAATGGTGTTGGGTCCGGACTATATGCTCGGTGCAATTACACTTCCAACACGCAGAAATGTGTGGCCTAGCGTTGCCGTGGTGAAAGGCTATGTCCATTCTGTTGACCAACAGCTCATAATTCAAAGGCCTTTGCAATCTCACCAAATGTACAGCAACAACTTATTCTTAGGTAGCGTTGGCTTTGCGGTGGGTTGGATAAACTCATCTGGTTTGCACCATGAGGTTTTACGCACATTATTGTTGTAGACTACCAATTCGAAATCATTCCGTTTCAGTAACATTTCGCAAATCGAAATGTACCCAATAAGATTGTTTTGTATCAACTTGCGTGGTACATAAGAGTCCAGGTTTCTTGGTTAGCCATTTTTTTAAAACTGTTAACTGGTGTATGCTGGATGCCAAGATCCTTAGCAATATCACGAGTATTTATGTGCGAGTCTTTCTCCACGTTTTCAAAACTTTGGTCCACTTTGGGCAACCATGTCCCAACTTCACGTTCCGATAAAGTTGCTTCACCACTGTATTATTAATTACTTATTAATGATTTGCTTATAGTTGTTAAGCACTCTTACTTCTTAATATATGCAGATGATGTTAATTAATAGTCCATCTCAACGTAGCCTTCTTTAGAATTATCTAGGCTTCATTTGTGGCAAAAGCGGATTATTTTTTCGTGGTGAATTCATTTCAAACATTTGCCACATCAATGCTAGTGCTTCTCAATTTATTAACTTTGTGGTTTTTAATGAATTCTAATTTGTTTTTTGGTATCAATATTTTTCACAAGACTAGAGTATAGGTGTTCTAGACTACATAAAACACTGGGTATACATATTTCCCCAGTAAGGCTTATCAATGAGTATGTGTCCTGGGTATGGCATATACAAAAGCATATGTTATATTCATAAGCAGCCATCGTGATGGTCTGTCGTAGAATTGTCGAGGGCACCACTTTCATGTACCACTTTATTAACGACAGTATCATCCCGTCCTTCTTGCTTTCAGGGTAATCTACGCAGTATATCCCATCAATGTTGGCATGTGTAGAACTTCTTACAACATAACTTCTTTTATAAAATTTGCTAACATCTTTTAACGTGAATATTTTAACAATTAAAATGTCACACGTTTAAGCCTATATTAATAGCTTTACTGTAGCCTTGGTAGCCTACGGGTTAGTGCACTTGGCTGCCATACCACGGGTCGGTGGTTTGATTCCCACCTCGGGCATAGTCCCCGCACCTTTCCAATTTTTACTCTTCACTCCCATTTTCCCCAAAAAAAGTTATTTCCTAGTTCTAATCAATTAATTCATTAATTTAATTAATAAGTAATATTATTACTTGGATTAATAATTAATTAGTTGTCCTCAAAACACCACCTGTTGGCGGGGCGCCTCCTACCGCCAGATGGCACCCACAACTCGGTCATGTGGCCCAAAAACATTTGGTCATTTTGTCGAGTCAGGTTCATCGTCAAAAACATAAGAAAGGAGAGGCTCTGTCCAACAAACCACAGATGGCACCGCATTGGCTGTACTCGGCAGCAGCAGGTCAATCACCTGCTTTGGCAGATCTGATTAACGAAACCACCACAGTTTTGATTATCAAAAATCGAAGACTTTTATCGAAGAAAACGAATGCCTTATATCAAACCGCTTATCTGAATTTTCTGCATAACAGCTGTCTGCCCCTGCCATAATTTGAAAATTAAATTTTATAATACTTTGATTGCGTAATTGCTCTACTTTGACTCAAACGATCACTTGGGCGTGATTTTACAAATAAGTTTTACTGTGAATTCTAATCTAATTCCAACAACTAAAGAAGTCCGCACATATATTGCAGCTATTAAAGTTTATTGTCATGCTAATGGCATTGATGCTACATTATCTTTAATTAATGTTGCAGAGTTTCAATCGTCTTTTTAAAAGGGTTGTAGATCTCGAATTCCAAATGTCAAAATCTTGGAATTTCATGATTTATAAATCTTTCAATTTATGAAGTGAACTGAGTTGCGATTTTTTGAAACTTATAAATTTACTTTATTATTCCAACTTTAAAAATTAAACAAGAAGGACATTGAAATGCCTATTTATTTTGAATTCAATGAATTTATGTTCCTAATATTTTGGTTTAATTGGTATATGTAGCTGATTTGAATGAAGATACCTGAATTGTTAATGCTATTTAATATTTACTAAATAAAATTAAAAAGAAAAGAAATCGTAGTGGTGCTCTTAAATGAATAGATTGCATAAATGCAAAAATGTTTCTACATTTGCGATTTGTTATTTATGCGATATCCACTGTAATTTGCTTAAGTTTTAGTTGTTAATTTGTCGTGAAAACAGATGTGGACCAGGCATTACACCTGATTTCGTAGTCCGATAACTTAAACAAAAAATTAACCACATTTTGAAACATTTCAGAGCCGTTCATCCAAACTGGTTGCTCTCGCTTTGTGGACGCTGTCATTCGTGTTGGTTGGCCGTCAGATAATTTCATAGAAGTGCTTGCAACTATTTCATAATTGTGAGTAGAACGCTGAGTTAAATTACAGAATTTACCATATCTTAAACAATTTTCCAGCGTTTCATACAAAATGGTTGCCTTCTGTACCCTGTCGTTTTGTGAACTCCGTCACATTGTGGATGCTGTTGTTCGTACTCCGTGGCAGTCCGATAGTTACATATTTGGTTAGTTTTTATTTTAATTTTAAGTGTAAGTTTATTTTTTTTTCGTCGTCCTTATGTCGAGTTACAAAAATCCATCCTATTTAATAATGTGCGTTTTTTTAGTGATCGCCAAACGATCTACACTTTCTGAACACATGTTTTTATACATTCCAATATTGCGAGTTGACTGCAAATTCAAAAAAGTCACGACCCTATTTGGGCTTTACTACCAAAATGTGCCTTATGTCCATTTTTGAATTGTAACAAATCAGACACTTGACAGCTACTTTCAAAAACTAGACGAATGCAATACAGTGCCTTATTTAAATGTTTTTAAATCAGAATTCGTCTTGTTGTAATTTAAAATGAGAATTGCTCCAAAATTCGCTTTGGACAGGTTCTCGAGCATTGTGTGTTTTTCGCATGTTTTTCAAAATAAATAATTATTTTGCGCCAAGTGACAAATTCAATAATTTACTTAATGACAATAATGACGTTCAAAACGAGTACGGCTTTATAAACAGAAAAAAAATAAATTTTTGCTCATACATAAGAATAAGCGTACTCTCTCCAGTTTCTTATATTGTTTTTCAATTTTTGTGAAATTTTTCTTTTGCCTTTCCGGTTCGTACAGTAATTATCTAAATTTAAAAATAAACTCCAAGTAAATTGATTGAAAATTACGGTCAGCAGAGGAAACAAAACGCTTTTTCCCACTTTGTTTTATATATACAAATGTGCCTTTGTATATACATTTGAAAAATGTAATGAACTCGCAGGTTTACAAATCTTAAATTTTATTTAATTTAAGATTCTACACATTCCGAATTGTAAACAACTCGAATATTTTAGAAACTAAGGTTTCCTATTGAAGATGTTAAATAGTATTAAAAATTGTATGATACGTAAAACAAATTTGTTTTTTTTTAATGTGAAACATCTTTGGTTCCAGTAGAGTGAAATTTTACATGCGCGTCATCGCATCATCGTTCTTCGACTAGCATTCGAGCGTTTAGCAGAAGTTGTGAAAAGAAAACGAAGTTGTTAGCTGTGAAAACAATAACAAGAGATTGATTAAAGCAGAGAAACGAAATAAATATTTTGTCAAAAGAACAACAACAACTGAGAGAGAGGTCGTTTAAGCAAAGCATAAAAAATGAACCAAGACGGCCGTTTGTAAAAACAACAACAACGAAGGCCTGTGTTGATACTGATAGAACAATCGTTTGATCGAAAACAACAACAAAGGGAAGGGCACGCGTTGTTGTTAATTATATATTTATATTTTACACATATTTATTCATTCAGTTATATACTGAATATTTTTCACTTCAAAAGCTCGTGAGTGCTAAGCACACTCACACATTTTTTTGTTTCTTCTTTCTTTTTTTTGTTGCGTGGCGTGAGAAAGATATACATATATACAAGTATTATTGTTGCCTCTAAAAATTGGGCTGGTTGCAGTCCATCTCAGATTGTTAAAGAAGTCTGCGCTTCCGGTCTCAAAAGGTTGCCAAGAAAACGTACCGCTTTCACTTTCGTAAATAATTTTCTTTTGGAACATATTGCGTGTGTGTGTGTGAGAGAGAGAGAGAGAGAGAGATAGAAATAAAAAAATAGACGATGCACTCAATTGCAAATACACAACGCTTATTTAGTGTGGATCGGAAATTCTAGCGATATAGCAGCGATAGAGAACGGCCCCAACAATTATTATTTTAGTATCATTCGTAGGTGAATCGAGCTTGATACAACGGTCTGGTTCAGGAGAAATACCTCACTTGGTGCTCCCATATGAAGAATGCCACCATTTACGGATATAAAAATTAAAATTGTGAAATGGCATTCAAATATGGAAGAAGACTGCTTTTTATAAAATACAGCGTGACGTTTGAATCAATGTAATCTACTAGCAGCATCACTACCCTGGAAATCAAACCGTCGTGGAGTTTGTAATACAATGAAGGAGACATCGTAGTGCCCACAAAGTACGAGATGAGGTGATTTAGTCATGTCTGTGCATCTGCGTGAATGTATGCAAAATAGTCTCTCAGAGAATTCTCATTTTTACAGCAGCACACTTGTCGAATCCTGACGGGTCCACCCACTAGAAGGGATACCTGTTACAGTTCTTATTAGGGAAACTCTTTTAATTTCGACCTAGCGATCTGAAACTGTTACTGATCTTCAATTTATAGGGTCTCTTCCATGAACCCTATAAATTTTAAAACCTTAGACTTACTGGATTGTATAGACCCCCCCCATAACATGTGTTATTGAAAATTTAAGGGTCCTGTATCAATATGCGTCCTACATGCAGTGCTTGAAGCAAATTCAGAATCGTTTTGACTTTTTAACAAGCATGAGATTTCGTTTGCTTTGATGAGTCAGCCGTACGACCTACGCGAAAAGGTGATAATTATCAGCATCGTGGCTTAAGTGTCATACATGTTAAGCACACATAGGCAAAAGAAAATAAAATGAACGATTAACTTGCTTTGCAATATCATGCAAGTTCCCAACGTCAAGCATAAGTGCACAAATGATTGATACTACCTTTTGGCTATGTCCAGGGCACTCAAGGAAAATTTGTTTTGCCATTATTAAAGCAGACCTTATTTACACACTTATGTGTGTGCATCTTTCTCCCCTCCCGGTTATCGAGTAACTTTTGTAAGCCTAATTAGCTTATTCGACGGATACTCTGTTAAAAGTTGCCGGAGTTTTGAGTACTCTTTTCAGTTTTTGAAGCAATGAAATTTTGACGGACCTCATCTCAAGCTCATACACAACAAAACCCTGAACATTTGAAGACACTAGAATGATTGGATTGTATAGCTCGCTTATGCGCAGGAAGGGGCTCTAAAGATCAGACCAACGATGTTTATTATTTTGATTACATATGGCAATTGAATGACAAACAATTTTGTGCATTTAACTACAATTGTTTATTAATGTTTTCTCCCTCGCTCCTTTGCTCGCTCTTTCTTTCATACTGTTTCGTTAGCTTTCGCGATATCGCTCTATCGGTCTTTGCCTTTAACGTCGTCTCGTTTTTGCAAGTAAGCGGTGCATGTGGTTTATTTGAAGTAGTCGCCTCTTGGTGCTGTTGGTCCACTCAATTGCTGCCGCATAAGCAGCCGGCGGTCACAGTGACGGTTTTGAATTTCCAGACATAACGTCGATCGTTCGATAGCCACACCAATGCCGGATTGCGTGGCGAGTTCTCACTGCGAACTGTGAGCACTTTCACTTTATACTCCAGCGGCTTGCAGATGGCGCCATGCCAACATTTGGGTTCCAATTCGTTTGATTCGTTGTGCTTTTGACAAACGGCGCTGAGCAGATAGCGTGGATAGTGGTGATGACCCAGGTCCTTAAGATCGTTCTTGCATGTGAAGAGTGAAATAAGTGAAGCTAAAGAAATTTTGCGAAATCATATTATAATTCGATAAGACAAACCGTAACTTTGCAGTCGCAACTGAGGCCGCCGCCATGAGCACGTTTCGCATCCAATGATTTAGCATCGGCCAGTAAGTCCTCATAGAAGTCACTGTAATACATTGGTGGCAGATATGCCGTTGGCAGCGCTGCCATCCCTGCCGAAGCAGTGCCAATATGAGCTTGATTGTTCGCTGATCCAAAGCCACCGGCAGCCTCCGAAAATGGTTTGAGGTCCGTCGACTCGAACGACGCGCCTGCGTAGTGTGAATCGGTGCCGGGGAGCTCTTGCAACCAATGATATTTGCCTGTGGCTTGACTCTTTTTTGATGTACGCTCTGACCTTAGGTTTTTATTTGTGACAAGCTCCTTGGCTAATTCACTCTCCTTGTCAATGTAGTAATCCTCATAGAGAGTTAGTACTTTCTCCTGACTCTCGTTGCCATCATCACATTCAGGTGATATACACAGAGCGCCATCACTCAAGGATGTTGTGGAAGATGTTGACGATGACGATGACGGTGACGACGATGATGATGATGCGCACGATGACGGGGACTGGGACGACGATGATGATGGCGCCTCAGTGTCGAATATATCGCAGTTTGGTGGCTCCACAAAAGTGCTCTCCTGCGTGCGTCGGCTGTTATAGCTGTCAGCCAGATTGCTTAAATACTTCAGATTCTTAAAAGCACTCACACGCTGTTGCTGCTGTTGCTGATGGTGATGCTGTGCCTGTTGCCGGTATAACTGCAGTAGTTGCAAATTAATTGCATTGTTTCCGCAATCCCCGCCGAGCAGTAATCTGGTGACCATTAGCAGCGTTGCCTAATTAAAACAAAAATTTTTTTTATCGTTGGTGTGATTAGTTCCTGGCCTTTTTGTTAGTTACAAGCACATCAACTTATGTGCAACTCACCCATAGCATTTTTTGCACACCCGCTTCACCTGATTCCTGTGGTTTCGCTTTCGCAGATATATCTGTTCTATGCCTATCAACGTGGCGCTAGTCCGCTTTTATAGCTTTCATGTTGAGTAGCCATAACAACGCTTTGTTCTAAGTGCTGACATAGATACAACGCACAGCCATAGTGAGCAAAAAAGGTACCAGGAGCAGTGACGTTTTTGTCGTCACTTGCCGACGCATGTGTTGCTTTAACAATGGCCAATGGATCAGATTACCAACACACTCACCCGTACTCTCTGAGGAGCACAACACATCAAAGTACTTTGAAACAGTCAAGCGCTAAAGGATTGATTGATTTTCAATGAGTCCAATACACGCCTGCTGAATGGTCCCAGCTTTCGTGCGTCGGCGACGTTGCTGGGTTAGTTGTGCACCAAGGCGATGGCGACATCGGTTTATCTACCCACAAAAAAGCCTTCAATATCGTCAATAGGGTAGAAGTTCAGACTATGCTTATTTTTGTGTGACACCAAAAGAAAGACTATTTTAAGTAGAATGTGGTTGCTGAAATATACAAAAATAAAGGTCCGAAAATCTTTAAAGATATGCTTGAGAATTGTTCTAAGCGAGCATGTTAACTTCGGTGGAAATGATTTGGTAATACTGTGTGGAGCTTCTACTATCCAGTAATTATAGAATCTCGACATTTTTATCTTCTTTTAAAATGTATCCAAGTTTTTTATGTACATATACTTCAAAAAGCAAAAATGTCTTGCAAATAAAAACTTGTATTCTATCCACCGGCTTACATGGTATCTATAATATACAGTAGTCTTAAAACCTACACCTGAAAGGAGTTGTACCGGTTTTGAGCTACAAGCACTCAAGCAGACAGACAACAGTAGATAAACCAACTCAACTCATCTCACAGAGCTTAGCAAAGGTCCGGGGGTTGAGCGAAGACATGCCGGCCTGATTTTTAATCACTGAATTGTTTACTTTCCAACCGATTGTTCTGTTGACTCAAAAGGTATTATTTTATATTAATTATCAGTCGCATCGTGATCGGACGTCAAAGCTCGTTATTATATATCGCTTCTACTCTTTGTTGTTTTTCAGTTCGGTATTCTTTATTCTTTGGTTTTTTTCCATTTTTCTTTGCAAGTGATCGTTGCATGTGCAACCATGACCCCCAATCTTGGTGATAGCTGGATTTCCCTGATCTTCCTGTAGTAGTTCTTCAAAACTCTAAATATGTTATATGAAAATAAGACCCTCTCTGACTATTCGTGCTTCGCCGTTCATAAAGCCATTAACCTTCTAAGGAATATAATTTTCACGAAACCTTTTAATTGTTATTTTAAAAACCTAGCACATAATACTACGGCCAAACATGGAATAAAGCGACATATCCCTCATAAGCACTTTACAATTAATACCAACATTCTTTGCGACGAATTACAAATACAAACGAACCGGCAATTTACTATCGCAAACAATTATATGCCACCCAACTAAAACTTTTCCGAAAATGATATAATATGCTACATCAACAAAATCAACAGCCCGCTAATATCTTAAAATATTGAAAATGTCATCGCAAAAGCCATGTCATCGCAAAAGCCTCCTGAATGACAAATCAGTAACTCATTTTTCATCCCACAAATTTTTCAAACATGTTGACCTTAGTATGCTTTCTCCTCGAGTCCTACATAGGTGTCAATGGCTAGTTTCTGACAATTAACATGGAAGCGACCACTATCCGGTTACAACCATTTTCAAGACTTGTTCTAAAAAGGAAATGACAATTTCCTCTCCTAAGTGTAAAACAGAGTTAGCCGATTGGGATAAATTCCAAGTCTGCAGTAATAGAGTTGACTGGTCACCAAGTAACATTTATCGTTATATAGTTAAACTTACTTAAGCCATACGTAAATCTGCCAATAACTCAATTACCTGTTGTAAACCTATGTCTGTAGTAAACCTAATTGCCTACGAAAAAGCTAAAGCTAAATTTAAAAAAGAAGCAAAAACAGCCAAAAGACAATCCCTCTCTGATTTTACATCACGTGTATCTCCTTCCTCTTCCACTAAAAAGACTTGGGCAGACATAAAAACCGTACCCGTACCCCTCCTCAACCGTACCCGTACCCAACCTCAACCTCCTTGCTGAAGCCTTCAGTAATCATTGCTCCAATTACTCCAATGATACCAACTTCTCAATAGAATATACGACCAAAAGAAAAAAAACCTCATCCTTTTCGTCCTCCTCCGCGTTCTCTGTGATATATCTCAGCTGCAGATAAGTATCTTGAAACCCCTATTTGGTATATTGAATTCGAATCCGCTCTCCACAACACAACAAATAAAACACCAGGTCTCGACGGAATCTCCTACCCAATGATTAGATATTTGGTACCAGAAGGCAAACACAAGCTAATCGAAATCTGTTCACAAGCGGTTCATACCCTCACACATGGACCACATCATTTACAAGCACTGTTCCCAAGCCTAACAAAACCTCCCTATGAAATAGGTAATTTTAGGCCAATATCACTTTTATCGTGCCTTAGTAATATCGTCGAAAAAATAATAGCACGCAGATTGATGTGGTTCATCAACAAAAACAAGCTAATATCACACCACCAAGTGGCTTTTAAGTGAAACCACAATAAGATGGACGCTCTTACGCAAATCCATCATTTCGTGTCGAACGCTCTTCCTACTAAAGATCATGTCTTAATTTTTTTGACTGATTTTGAAAAGGCGTTTAATCGCGTGGGCACAAATTGTCCTTATCACGACACATCTGACACATCATGTACATTCGTTGGTATTGGTAATACCAATGCCGGGGCACCTGTTCGTACAATATATAAGTCTTAGTTACCCTTTACTACTCAAAACTATTGAAAAGTCATATCTTACTATTACATACCTTCTATCTTACTGTCATATTTTATATTATACGAAAAACTATCAAACCGGTATGAAAATTATTCTTTCGCTTTAAAAAAATCGAGAAACAAAAAATTTAAACATGGAGCCCGATAAACATATTTATCCGCGCATCAGAGGCATATGCGGGAGGATAGAGTTACTTATCAAAGACTCAGAGAATATTGTCAACGAATTCAACGATGCTTCGACTACTTCGTGCACTCCGACAAACGGCGCAGAACAGAAGAAGACAACGAAATGTCTGATTCAGGAATACGAAATCCTTAAAAACAATCATGCTGCACAAGATGAATTTAATGAGGTGCACAAGGGCCATTTCTTGAAATTTCTGGAACATTTGAAACACGCCTGGGAATGCATCCAGAAGCTGAAGACAGTGGATGACTCGATCGAATCCCTTGTAATAAAAAATAGTGTGAGGGAAATTGTCAACATATTTGAAAAGAAGTTTAATGCCGATGGTCAATAAGATCGTCGAAGTCGATAAGTTTTACATTGAAATTCGATTGTTGTTAAATTGGTAAATTGCTACTTAAAGTTGACAGTAGCTCATCCCGGTAGGTGCTACAATTTTACGTGCGCCTGGATTTCTGAATTGTTTCAAATTTCGGATTAATAAATTTTGACGCAAACCTGGCGATGTTGAAAAGGTTAAAACATTTACTTCTTTGTTGTTAGTTTCTTTAAAAGGAGATTCGAATTTTTGTATTGGTTTCCATGGCAATTGATGTTGGATTCATTAGTTTCTTAAGAGGAGAGCTGACTTCATTTCGAATAATCATTTGGGTTCCAATTCGTTTGATTCGTTGTGCTTTTGACAAACGGCGCTGAGCAGATAGCGTGGATAGTGGTGATGACCCAGGTCCTTAAGATCGTTCTTGCATGTGAAGAGTGAAATAAGTGAAGCTAAAGAAATTTTGCGAAATCATATTATAATTCGATAAGACAAACCGTAACTTTGCAGTCGCAACTGAGGCCGCCGCCATGAGCACGTTTCGCATCCAATGATTTAGCATCGGCCAGTAAGTCCTCATAGAAGTCACTGTAATACATTGGTGGCAGATATGCCGTTGGCAGCGCTGCCATCCCTGCCGAAGCAGTGCCAATATGAGCTTGATTGTTCGCTGATCCAAAGCCACCGGCAGCCTCCGAAAATGGTTTGAGGTCCGTCGACTCGAACGACGCGCCTGCGTAGTGTGAATCGGTGCCGGGGAGCTCTTGCAACCAATGATATTTGCCTGTGGCTTGACTCTTTTTTGATGTACGCTCTGACCTTAGGTTTTTATTTGTGACAAGCTCCTTGGCTAATTCACTCTCCTTGTCAATGTAGTAATCCTCATAGAGAGTTAGTACTTTCTCCTGACTCTCGTTGCCATCATCACATTCAGGTGATATACACAGAGCGCCATCACTCAAGGATGTTGTGGAAGATGTTGACGATGACGATGACGGTGACGACGATGATGATGATGCGCACGATGACGGGGACTGGGACGACGATGATGATGGCGCCTCAGTGTCGAATATATCGCAGTTTGGTGGCTCCACAAAAGTGCTCTCCTGCGTGCGTCGGCTGTTATAGCTGTCAGCCAGATTGCTTAAATACTTCAGATTCTTAAAAGCACTCACACGCTGTTGCTGCTGTTGCTGATGGTGATGCTGTGCCTGTTGCCGGTATAACTGCAGTAGTTGCAAATTAATTGCATTGTTTCCGCAATCCCCGCCGAGCAGTAATCTGGTGACCATTAGCAGCGTTGCCTAATTAAAACAAAAATTTTTTTTATCGTTGGTGTGATTAGTTCCTGGCCTTTTTGTTAGTTACAAGCACATCAACTTATGTGCAACTCACCCATAGCATTTTTTGCACACCCGCTTCACCTGATTCCTGTGGTTTCGCTTTCGCAGATATATCTGTTCTATGCCTATCAACGTGGCGCTAGTCCGCTTTTATAGCTTTCATGTTGAGTAGCCATAACAACGCTTTGTTCTAAGTGCTGACATAGATACAACGCACAGCCATAGTGAGCAAAAAAGGTACCAGGAGCAGTGACGTTTTTGTCGTCACTTGCCGACGCATGTGTTGCTTTAACAATGGCCAATGGATCAGATTACCAACACACTCACCCGTACTCTCTGAGGAGCACAACACATCAAAGTACTTTGAAACAGTCAAGCGCTAAAGGATTGATTGATTTTCAATGAGTCCAATACACGCCTGCTGAATGGTCCCAGCTTTCGTGCGTCGGCGACGTTGCTGGGTTAGTTGTGCACCAAGGCGATGGCGACATCGGTTTATCTACCCACAAAAAAGCCTTCAATATCGTCAATAGGGTAGAAGTTCAGACTATGCTTATTTTTGTGTGACACCAAAAGAAAGACTATTTTAAGTAGAATGTGGTTGCTGAAATATACAAAAATAAAGGTCCGAAAATCTTTAAAGATATGCTTGAGAATTGTTCTAAGCGAGCATGTTAACTTCGGTGGAAATGATTTGGTAATACTGTGTGGAGCTTCTACTATCCAGTAATTATAGAATCTCGACATTTTTATCTTCTTTTAAAATGTATCCAAGTTTTTTATGTACATATACTTCAAAAAGCAAAAATGTCTTGCAAATAAAAACTTGTATTCTATCCACCGGCTTACATGGTATCTATAATATACAGTAGTCTTAAAACCTACACCTGAAAGGAGTTGTACCGGTTTTGAGCTACAAGCACTCAAGCAGACAGACAACAGTAGATAAACCAACTCAACTCATCTCACAGAGCTTAGCAAAGGTCCGGGGGTTGAGCGAAGACATGCCGGCCTGATTTTTAATCACTGAATTGTTTACTTTCCAACCGATTGTTCTGTTGACTCAAAAGGTATTATTTTATATTAATTATCAGTCGCATCGTGATCGGACGTCAAAGCTCGTTATTATATATCGCTTCTACTCTTTGTTGTTTTTCAATTCGGTATTCTTTATTCTTTGGTTTTTTTCCATTTTTCTTTGCAAGTGATCGTTGCATGTGCAACCATGACCCCCAATCTTGGTGATAGCTGGATTTCCCTGATCTTCCTGTAGTAGTTCTTCAAAACTCTAAATATGTTATATGAAAATAAGACCCTCTCTGACTATTCGTGCTTCGCCGTTCATAAAGCCATTAACCTTCTAAGGAATATAATTTTCACGAAACCTTTTAATTGTTATTTTAAAAACCTAGCACATAATACTACGGCCAAACATGGAATAAAGCGACATATCCCTCATAAGCACTTTACAATTAATACCAACATTCTTTGCGACGAATTACAAATACAAACGAACCGGCAATTTACTATCGCAAACAATTATATGCCACCCAACTAAAACTTTTCCGAAAATGATATAATATGCTACATCAACAAAATCAACAGCCCGCTAATATCTTAAAATATTGAAAATGTCATCGCAAAAGCCATGTCATCGCAAAAGCCTCCTGAATGACAAATCAGTAACTCATTTTTCATCCCACAAATTTTTCAAACATGTTGACCTTAGTATGCTTTCTCCTCGAGTCCTACATAGGTGTCAATGGCTAGTTTCTGACAATTAACATGGAAGCGACCACTATCCGGTTACAACCATTTTCAAGACTTGTTCTAAAAAGGAAATGACAATTTCCTCTCCTAAGTGTAAAACAGAGTTAGCCGATTGGGATAAATTCCAAGTCTGCAGTAATAGAGTTGACTGGTCACCAAGTAACATTTATCGTTATATAGTTAAACTTACTTAAGCCATACGTAAATCTGCCAATAACTCAATTACCTGTTGTAAACCTATGTCTGTAGTAAACCTAATTGCCTACGAAAAAGCTAAAGCTAAATTTAAAAAAGAAGCAAAAACAGCCAAAAGACAATCCCTCTCTGATTTTACATCACGTGTATCTCCTTCCTCTTCCACTAAAAAGACTTGGGCAGACATAAAAACCGTACCCGTACCCCTCCTCAACCGTACCCGTACCCAACCTCAACCTCCTTGCTGAAGCCTTCAGTAATCATTGCTCCAATTACTCCAATGATACCAACTTCTCAATAGAATATACGACCAAAAGAAAAAAAACCTCATCCTTTTCGTCCTCCTCCGCGTTCTCTGTGATATATCTCAGCTGCAGATAAGTATCTTGAAACCCCTATTTGGTATATTGAATTCGAATCCGCTCTCCACAACACAACAAATAAAACACCAGGTCTCGACGGAATCTCCTACCCAATGATTAGATATTTGGTACCAGAAGGCAAACACAAGCTAATCGAAATCTGTTCACAAGCGGTTCATACCCTCACACATGGACCACATCATTTACAAGCACTGTTCCCAAGCCTAACAAAACCTCCCTATGAAATAGGTAATTTTAGGCCAATATCACTTTTATCGTGCCTTAGTAATATCGTCGAAAAAATAATAGCACGCAGATTGATGTGGTTCATCAACAAAAACAAGCTAATATCACACCACCAAGTGGCTTTTAAGTGAAACCACAATAAGATGGACGCTCTTACGCAAATCCATCATTTCGTGTCGAACGCTCTTCCTACTAAAGATCATGTCTTAATTTTTTTGACTGATTTTGAAAAGGCGTTTAATCGCGTGGGCACAAATTGTCCTTATCACGACACATCTGACACATCATGTACATTCGTTGGTATTGGTAATACCAATGCCGGGGCACCTGTTCGTACAATATATAAGTCTTAGTTACCCTTTACTACTCAAAACTATTGAAAAGTCATATCTTACTATTACATACCTTCTATCTTACTGTCATATTTTATATTATACGAAAAACTATCAAACCGGTATGAAAATTATTCTTTCGCTTTAAAAAAATCGAGAAACAAAAAATTTAAACATGGAGCCCGATAAACATATTTATCCACGCATCAGAGGCATATGCGGGAGGATAGAGTTACTTATCAAAGACTCAGAGAATATTGTCAACGAATTCAACGATGCTTCGACTACTTCGTGCACTCCGACAAACGGCGCAGAACAGAAGAAGACAACGAAATGTCTGATTCAGGAATACGAAATCCTTAAAAACAATCATGCTGCACAAGATGAATTTAATGAGGTGCACAAGGGCCATTTCTTGAAATTTCTGGAACATTTGAAACACGCCTGGGAATGCATCCAGAAGCTGAAGACAGTGGATGACTCGATCGAATCCCTTGTAATAAAAAATAGTGTGAGGGAAATTGTCAACATATTTGAAAAGAAGTTTAATGCCGATGGTCAATAAGATCGTCGAAGTCGATAAGTTTTACATTGAAATTCGATTGTTGTTAAATTGGTAAATTGCTACTTAAAGTTGACAGTAGCTCATCCCGGTAGGTGCTACAATTTTACGTGCGCCTGGATTTCTGAATTGTTTCAAATTTCGGATTAATAAATTTTGACGCAAACCTGGCGATGTTGAAAAGGTTAAAACATTTACTTCTTTGTTGTTAGTTTCTTTAAAAGGAGATTCGAATTTTTGTATTGGTTTCCATGGCAATTGATGTTGGATTCATTAGTTTCTTAAGAGGAGAGCTGACTTCATTTCGAATAATCAGACGTAGTTTGGATAGTAGGAGTTCTGCTGTAGATCACTTCACTGACGAAGTGAAATAAGAAACCGACCTTATAGTAAAACCTGGCATAGTAAAAGTTCCTGTTTCATAATGGCAATGCACCTGCAGTGGCTAAATTCAACGAATTATAGTTCGAATTGTTTCGCACCCATCGACTGTCATAGGTTTCCTAACCCCCAAAAGTGGGTCGGTGGTAAAAGGGGAGGCTGAACAAATGTTTCTATAAAAGTTGTATCACTGTCATTAAATCACCGTTATGGAAAATGTATTAGACTATATTGAAAAATGGAAATATACATAAATAAAATAAAAGCTCATCTACATACAAATATTTTATGGTGTCTCCGATACCAATTTATTTCATTGTACTACAAGCCGTAATACTATTCGCTGCGTGAAGAGTGTAAGAAATCAAAGTAAACAAAAAGGACAACCAAAAATAATTCGGTAATACCATTTGTACATTCAATATACGAGTATGACCGACCATAAGCAACTTTAGAGGATATCAATTACAGCAATTGCCGTTAACTGCGTCCGCTCAAAGCGGAGTGTATTGCATGCTTTTCAGCACATACGAGAAAGTAGAGCTGCGTACAAAAACTGGCTTGTGTAGTATGTGCTCGTATACGAGTATGTTGAGATAGAACGTATAAGCTGGAAAATAGAAAATATGTAAATATAGTTGGGCGCTGGGAATATTACCAAAACAACAACGACAATAAAAACAAAGTACAAGTATAAAAACACAATGTATGGTTAAGAAGGGAAACAACGAAGTAGACTTGTGGATAGAAACGAATGTAAACGAAATAAAATGCAAGAAATGAAAGCAGAAAAAAATAGATATATATTGAAATAAAAAATAGAAATAAATCATTTGTAGGGTTTCGCTAGCGAACTTCCAAAGTTCAAAAAACATTAAAAAAAACATCGTCCCCCAGTTCGGTTCGGTCTCAGTCGCAGTCTCAGCACGTCGGTCAGTCTGGGTTGGTGACTCGTTGGTGAACTATTGCATACTTTTGGTATGCACGCGAAAACGACACACATTCGAAAGCGATATTTCAAATCGGAATTGAATGAAAAACAAGAAAATTTTAAATAAATTTCAACAACACCATCAATTAGGACAGCAAATAACCGTAAAGCGAGGATCAATTTAAAAAAAAAAAAAGTTGGTTTTATTAAACGCTCATAACAAGAACGGATATGTTTTCGCCGTGTTCATAGCGTGTCCACAGCTTTTTTGTGATTGCAACTATTGGCTTAGTTATATTTTTTCTAGTTGTGTGTGTGTGTGTGTGTGTGTTAGATTTGTTTTTTTTTTTGTTTTTAAGCGCTCACATAGAAAAACATGTGAAAGAAACCCTATTAGTGTCAAGAAACTAGAGAAATGAATAGAAATGGTTTTAGGAGCGTGAAACGAGCAAGCGAATTTCCAGAGTAACCTAAACTAAAGCTATTGGAAAAAATGTATCAGGCTAACGATGAATTTCGAAGAATTTTGAAAAAGTAAAAACGAAAAACGAGTACTAAATAAATAAATCGCCACTGATTTGTTGCTAACGAATTTAGATATACATTAAAAAAAACTCAGCTCATCAAAACTCAGGATTTTTGCATGGACAAAGGCACAATGAAGCGCAAGCAACGGCGTTACAGGTGAGTGTTGTTGACTGTGTGTGAGAATTCAACAGCAACCAAGAAAAGAACAAAAAAACTTCTAATCTCCAAGTCTAGTTTCCAAGCGTGTTTAATTCTTCGTTTCGGAAACACCAAAAAACTTTTGGAAAACGAGTATTCCGTACAAAAGTTAGAAGTCGTTACAAAAACAACAACACCCCGTGACCTATATAATGTTTTGTCCTACGGGTGCACCACTACGGACGTTTGGACTGACACAATGCGTCAATGCGTTTGAAATCGATATTCCACCATTACGGCTTACATAAAAGACAGACAACAGACATGGATAAATATCAGAGGTGTTTGACAGGCCATTTGATTGCATCACGATTGAGTGGTTTCTTTTTCGTTGGTACTTACGGATTTTTTTTTTTTCCTTTCAAAGATTTCGTTACGGTTTTTTTATTGTTTGTTTGTTTGTTGTTGTGATTTTCTTGGATCTAGAACTACTTTCAATACACTACAACTGCAAGAGCTCGAACGCGCCTTTCAACGCACCCATTATCCGGATGTATTCTTTCGCGAGGAGCTTGCCGTGCGTATTGATCTTACAGAGGCGCGCGTACAGGTGTGGTTCCAGAACAGACGTGCCAAATGGCGCAAACAGGAGAAGGTCGGTCTTAAAGAGGGTTTGGATATGCTGAGCAATCAAACGGTGCTGGATGATAGCGTCATGGCGCAGTTGGAGAATCCTTTTGGTGAGCCACTCAATATGAATATTTTTGTTTCTAGGAAATTCCTATATAACTGTATTTATATTAATCATCCATAGGCAGTACACTACTGCCGGACACGCCGCCACAATCATCGAACTCATTGGACAACGAAACGAAAGCGCCATTCAGCAGTTGCGGCCTCTCGCCGACACGTCTCTCGCCGAATATATTCCTCAATTTGAATATTGACAATTTGGGCTTAGATCGGGGCGGTAGTCTATCGATGGAATGGTCAGCATATCCAACAGCTAATACGTTAAGCACACTGGCAGTGAACACGAACAATACGGCAATCACGAACGGCCAGCATAACAACAACAATAATACCGGCAATTGTAAATTATCACCGATCGATAATAATACAAGACAGGATCCGGATCAGCTGCAAGCAACGAGGCACTCAGCCCTGGACACTGACACAGATGTGGCCACAGTGACAGCATCAACTGTAACGTCAATGTCAACGTCAACGTCAACGGCGACTTTAACTGGATCGATGCTCCCAGCCAACCACAGCCATTGCCACGAACACGATCGTTGCGATCAACATGAACACGATCAACAGCAACATGCCAGCCTAGTCAGTACAAGTTTGAGTGCTGCTCTTGATCTGGAGGCAACAACTGCCTCCACATACGATGAAATGAAGTTTCTCAATATCGACCAATTCACGATCGACAGCTTTCGCGCCGAATGCATATTGAATTTGGATCATGCGTTGACCTTGGATGCGCACGATAAGGCATCAACGACCAACAATTTGTCGAGCTTGTCACACGTCTCTGCGTACGATGCCGCCAACGGTGTGCTGCCGGTGGTTGGCACTACGCACTCACAGACACTGACGCATGAGTCACTACACTGCATGGGCAAACAAGTACAGTCCTTACAACAACACAGTCATAGTGGCCAGCAAAATGCTACAATGAGTCATGCCACTGGTGGTGGTGGCGGCAGCAACAGCAACATTCAGCACGATGATGAGCAGATACAATTCCAATTGCAGCTGCTGCAGCAGGCACGCTCGTGCGCAACAATCCATACCACCCAATGCATAGGTAATGGCAATCATCTCAACAATCACCAACACCAGCAACAACATCAACATCAACACCAGCAACAACAACAACAACAACAACAGCAAGGGTTAAATGCGACAACACAACAACAACACAATGTGCTGCATTCACTGTGCCTGGATATGCCAACATCCTTCGAGAGCCTTTCGCTATCCTCGGTCGGTTCGAAGTCACCGCCGTTGTTGGTGCTCGAGAAAACTTTACCGCTAAATATCAGCATCGATGCTATGGCTGATCTGGTAGATGATAAATATTAGTCACCCATACACACATATACACACACACACACACACACGCATGCGCGTGCTTAAACCGGAAGTTGTGCTGCCGTTGTTGTAGCTGAAGGAACGAATGTTCAAGCGATCGACCGATCGACCGATCGACGAAGATGCAAATCGTTTAGGCCTAATTGTAATGATTCTTTCTAGTCAAAAATATTCTGTTTTTTGCTATAGTCAATTTGTGTTAGTTTTTAGTATTCAATTTATCTACAATACAATTAATCGGCCTCAAAATGGAGGCGACACTCATGTACGCCAAACAACAACAACAACTAATAAACAAATTTTATTACATACAAACGCAAGTGATCTGGAAGACCAACTAAACTCTGGCATACGTTTTAGAAGCACTGGTCGCTCTGTTCAGTCACTGTGAAATTCCTCGCACTGCGAACTGCACCAGAGCAGATCACATGACCACCGAATTAAGCAGTGGTAGGTGCTTTCTTTCTTCTAGTGTGTAGTGTAGTGTAGTGTAGGGAAATTGGCAGCCCGGCTCTTCGGCCACGTGGAAATACGTGGTTTTACTGATGGACCTAGAATGGGAACGGTAACTGGTGCTGGCATTTTTTGTCGCAAACAGAGATCTACGCCATGGACATCTGCCTAGCTGACTTTTGGAAAAAGAATAGTGTGCTGAGTACGCGGTCATTAGGATGTCGAGAGTAATGGACCTGAGATTTCTAATTTTTTTAGACGTGAAAGTTTTATTGTGTTTAGCTAGGGCAGATTACCTCTCTCAGCAGCTTGCATTTAAGGCTACCTAATAAGGTATTACCTGCTGAGATATCACTTACGCAAGTAGGACTCTCACCTTCTGCTGAAATCCTTTGGTTCACCTGTTATGATTAGGCGTTCTTCGAAAAATTACCTCCTTGCCTTTAACAGAAACGTGAACGCTGTGTTGTAAGTGTGACAGCATAAGGGCATAAAAGATAGCCACTTCCTCTGGGTTCCTGACCTGTAGACGGGCATGCCCTGGTTTCGCTTGCTACACTAGTTGTTTGAGACTGAAGTCCTTCCACCACGTCAGACTCAGTCGTAGGAGTAGTAACTGTCAGTGGCGGATTTACACATTTGCCGCCTCTACCGTCCTCTACAATTCGATATGCTAGTTCACAATTAGTTAAAATAATTTTTTCAAAAACTTCTGCACTATCGTCCTAAATACACCACCATTTTCCCGTAACTTTTAGGTAAGATAAAAAGTATCCGTTTATCACTAGTTGGTGTTGATACCCATATATTGTGCAATACTAATGAGATTGTTTTAAAGGAACATATGTCTGAAAGGAAGAAGGCAATCTACAGGCAAGTGGTGGCCCCAGTTTGGCGTTATGCGATACAAGTCTGGGGTACCGCTATTTCCAGAAACATTTAGAAGATCCAAGCCAACCAAAACAATGCGCAACGCCGCAGGGGCTCCCTGGTTTGTCCGCCACACCACACTACACAGAGACTTGAATATGCCAAATGTGCTAGAAGAGATCCGTTATATTGGCTGCAATTTCAACCAAACAGTCTGGCCAAAGCCTTCACTATTGGCGTGGTGCGACGGCGACTGAAGAGACTGAAGAGACCACCCAAATGAACTTCTAGACAGAAGGTCGCCAACTATGTACATCCGCTGCGGGATAACCGCCTCACTATTCATTTGCTTTTTTACTATTAAAAAAGTTAAACCGCTGCAAACGCATGCCGAATAATTTGTGTGGTTAGCGGTGAGGATACCGTGAGTGAACACCGGACCCAGAACCGATACCATTCCGAAAATTTCAATGTCAAAGACGCATCTCCCGCTGTTCGGCCAGTCACTGAAATAGCCGATGAAACGGTTAATTCGGTCCTTGACGGTTTACAACTCGACCGCTTGAAAGAAGCAATCAACGAAAAGCGGCTACAATTGGCCAAACTAAAATTTTGTTGAAAAATGTACTAAGAAACCGCGTTAATAGTTATCAATAGTTATAAAATAAATTAATCTATTATGTATTCTCTGTTGCTGTTTACGGCCTCCTCCCACCTCTCGACCAATTTGTGGTTGCCGTTGCGCCTAAAATCGTCTGGTCTAGAGTATCGAAGAAGTTGTTGAGCCAGTTTCTGAGGTCCTCTTCACTGTCGAGGGTAACGCCCCTCATATGGTTCGACAAGGAACGGAAAATATGGTAATCCGTCGACGCAAAGTCCGGAGAATACGGCGAATGCTGAAAGACCTCCAATTTGAGTGCGGCGTCGATGACTCGTGCAACATGGGGCCCGGCGTTGTCGGAAAGAAGTATGGTTTGGCCTCGTCGATGGGGTATTTTCAGTCGAATAGACTTCATCCGTATCATCTGGAGCCACTCACTCATTTCTTTGCCTCATATCTATGTATACGTATTTTTTTTGTTTTCAGCAAATCGCATTGAATGAAGATGATTGAACGAATGATTGATGAGGAGGTAATTAAAAAATTAAATTACTCAAAACGACGATTAGCACAGTTTTGTAGAGCAGAAAGAGCTCTATCGAATAAATATTATACACTTAGTCAAACAGCAAAAAATCGTTGTCAATCAAAAGAAAATATAAAAACGCTATTTACTTATTAACTTATTCTCCAACCTAATATATGGTCATATGAAATCTTGTTCATTAGTTCTGACACTATTCACAACAGAGTTAAGGCGTTTAGATTTCCTTAGCTTAAGGAAATCTTAGAATTGAAATAATCTTTCACTCTTTTAAGCAAGAAAAGCTTCTCCCACCCGAGCAATTTGTCGCTGGTGTACCTAGAGCCATGCAAACTGCTACATTCAAGTTTTGTTAAAAATTTCGCAAATTCTGTTTAGACTTTGCGGTGATCCAGTAACTGGTTTCAATAAAAATCTTTCAGAGGTGTCATAGAAAATGCATGAATTCCTGAACTAAGACAGTATACATTCCTTCGAAGAAAATGGCCTTTTCGGTTACGGTTGATGTTGACTAGTCACTGATTTTGGTCAGAAATTAAGAATGTGCCAGAAGCTTATAACTACAATAGGATGACCTCACTTCGGCCACGAAGAGCTCGTGCAGTTAATCCGGTCAGACACACATAGCGAAGCGGCAGGTCACTCGTTACCGTGCCGCAACAAAACTCGACTACGCAAATTTTAGAACAATTTATCTAAGTGGTGAAAAATTGCTTATGTGGACCTAATAACCTAATATTTCTGTAAGAAAAAAAATTGTTGGCCCCAAATTTTCCACTCTAAGCTTCAACTTAGCTTGTTGCTAAATCCGCCACTGGTATGCCGAAGAAAAGCAAGCACAAACGCATGCAATCAATTTTGTTAATAAGAAATTTATAAATATCCTTTTATGCACAGGCCACGTCAAAGCACGGAAATTAATTTTACGGTTGCTTGACATGACCCACTTAATGGTTTAGAATTACCCAGGTTGCCTCGCACGACCGCTGAGTGTGTTCGCCGAGAGCAGTCCGAAAATGCAAGCTTTAAGTCTAACTGCTTTGCTGCTCGTCCACTTCGCCGGTCTTGTTTTGGCAATTTCCTATTACTGCAGTGAAATGCTGAATGATGTGAAGTCCGCAAAACCCGGGTGGACGCAATTGACAAATTGTGTGCTAGAGATCGGCAGTGATGCGTTGAACATGAACACCAGTGCGGCCATATGGTGGCGTACGAAGCAAGTAAGTTATGCTAGTGCGGACTTACTGAGATCGCTGAACGCTAGTGCATCAGATTCCAGGTCTACGACGGCGTTGAGAACATACCACAGACGGCTTACGATCAGCTGGGCTATATACTGCGTGCAGTCCCGTACAACGATCTGGCTAATATCAGCATGGATGTGGTCGATGTGATTAAGGCATTTGGACGGGTACGTCAAATCGACCAGCTGGAAGGCTTCAATACGACGCAGCGTCAGTTGATTGCCGAAAAAATACGCCACGAATGGGTAGGCAAACGACCGGAGTTATACTCTGAATACGATCTGCGTATAATGGCTGTGTTTGTGTGTCATCTGAAGGAAGAGGACATCGCAGAATTGCAAGGAGAAGCATTCAAGTGGGCAAGCGATTAGCACGGATTTCGGCGCGCCTTATTTACGGATTTAATTTCCATTTGCAGAGCGGCGGTTGCATACATTGGCCGGTTTAAGGACTGTGCACAGGCGACGGCATTGGCCAATCGTGCCAAAAGAAATGATGCATTTGGTGCGCCAGCAACATGGTCCAAATATGTGGTAAGTAGTTGTGCTGCATTGATATAATTTGGGGTGTACTCAAAAGTTGGTGTTCCGTGACCGATCCCAGCTCAGCAGCATTGGCAGCATCATAAGAGGTCTAACACCAGCGGAACTGGAAACTATTGATCCAGATCTACTGCATGTCAATATAAACTATGCGCCTCAATTGAACAAAAGCATTGCAGGGCAGCACAGGCGAAATGCAACGGTAATCTCAGAGCAGAATGCAACAGCGTTGAATACAACTGTCATAGGAGTTTAACGCTGCGTTCGAATAATGTGTGGATTGACAAAGTGAGGCGGTTACAACGGTTTTAATTGATTACATTTCTAATACAGTAAATTGCACACGAAGACAGAAATATAGAAACACACAAACAAAACAAAAAAAAAACAAAAAAAAAATATAAAACAAAACAAAACAATAAAAAACAAAAATTAATAAAAAAAAAACCAAAAAAAAATTGAGTAGAAGGAATAGGCTGCATTTGCACAAATCTGACGAGCTTAGCTCACGCCCATCCTCACGCTCACAAAGGCAGCAGCGACTGACTGACGCTGTTGCGCGAGCTTGGCCGCTCGATGGTCATCGATTGTTGCGGCACTTGGCTGTCGGGGCTGATACCCAGTCCAGCATAGATTTCCTTCATCACAAACAGTATGGTGTCCTGTGACTCCCTGTAATAGTGCAATAAATATAGTCCCTTTATCATTGCCGTTGGGCAGTTCCACTCACCAGTAGCAAACATGACTGCTCAGCGCAAATATGTATTCATTGATAAATTCTAGCGGAGCTTCCTGCAGTACGTAGTCAATGCGCTTCGAGTCATTCAGCTTGCCCAGCGAGAAGTCAATTTCGATCATTTCCGAATCGGACATCGTCGTTGAGACTGAATCTGTGCGTGTACGCTGCATCGCATGTGAGGAACTTGCTTGAGATGCTTCGTCATTTTGCTGTTGGGTCTGGTCAAGTTGCAATTGCATCTGTAGCACCTAGGTAATATACACAAGCACACCATATGGGTAAAGAGACGATAGCAGATATATTATATATATTTGTTTTTTAATTCAAATTGTTACACTTACTGAGTCCACTTCACTCTGCATAGCATCATCGACCTCTTTCTTTCCCTTGGAGTATGATGACAAGAAATTTACACTCTCCAATGTTGTTTTGAATGTGTCCAAGAAACGTTGTTTCAGATCGGCGCCAACGCGCGTCATCGTCTCTTTTAATTCGAGGTGCATACGTTTGCGTCCTTTGTGGTGTGGTATCAGCACTGGACGTATGCCGGTCATCTCCGGATTGACAAGCGCCTCAATACGATAGGCGACCGGATCGAATGGATGGAATATATTATAGAAGCCCGGACATGTGGGTAAACGGAAATCCAACCCTAATTTGTCAATGCCACGTATGGTGACGAACATGCCTGAAAAATACAAAATATCAATATAGCGTCAATATAGAGTTACTATTATTGCAATACGAATAGACAGCACCCAACTCACCAATGGGCGAACCAAGCGCAAAGAATTTCTTTGGCTGGAATATTAATTGTGTGTAGCTTATGTATGGTTGGCCAGTGCCAGCAGGTCCCATGGTGTAACTTATCTGCTTCGATGTGTAATCATTGCCAGCACCTGTGTTCATGTGCAGCAAACCATCCTGCAGATGCTGATCGGGGTTCTCCTGAAGCGACAGTGCCAAATTGACAAATATATTATTATATAATACTCGTGCATAAATAAAAATCAAGGAACAATTTTGACTTCCGCTATGACGAAATAATAATACTCTTTATTCAGTTCATATAGTAGTACGACTCAGAAACGGTCCGGTTATACGATGTGCCAAAATTCTAAGTCTACAAACAAAGTTTTTCATATCAGAATTGTCATTCACCAGCCGGGCCGATCTCGTTAAATAATCTACCATCTTATCGCACTGCTCCGTGGTAGCGTACTTGAGTGCTGTATTAGAGCAAGAGCTGCTCTTAGTTTCCTTAAGTGTACCTCACAACTGAACTTCATGAATTAATGTAACAATCACGGACATTGGGACATAACACAGCCTTTTCAGACTCCTCGCTTCACATCGGCCAACTTCCATTCATTTTTTGAAGATGGCCGAAGTTTGGGGGCCTTTAAAATACAGTAATTCTAGGATCTTAATCTTGGTTTTGTAAATAGACATTTTCTCCCAGATACCAACAAAATAAAATAAAATAAAATAAAAATATGGATCTAGGCGCTATGTGGTCTCTGATGTCTTCTTGAATTACTTGTCACCGCGTAAAGAGTTTACAATAATAAGCGTCATTGACATGGCTATCATGCTTACCATATTCTGTTCCTCGCACTCCTTGATAGGTTCCTGGTGGCAAAGCAGATCGAACAATATAAGCGAGCCTAGGCTATGTCCGGCCAACGAAACGCCGCCATTGAAATCTGGATGGTTTGACCGGTACTTTAGGTATACTTCATTCAACGATGTTACCACAGTGTTCATGATTTTCTGACAGAATGTGGGGCTTGTGTAAAACAGCACGTCGAGCAGTGTGTCGTTTGTAAAGTTACGCAATTTGGGTATGGACTCAAGTGTTATCGATTTCAGTTTCTCATCAATACCCAATTCCTCAGAGTGCAGGTGGCTATGCCAAGAAATGGGCAACACCTCAACACGCCCAACGAGACCCATTTCGGTGGAGTTCTTATAGTGCGACTGTATCAGATGTTGTGCAATTTCACGGAAATCATCAACTGTACCGCAAATGCGAGATTAGTAGACCGAGATAAAGGACTGAAATTAATAGACATACCGACTTCCTCGACTGTACGCATTTTGAGATCACAGGCTGATCCGATGCCGTGCACCATGAACAGAAGATGATCGACACGCTGCGATTCGCCTTGTTCAATGGTGAAAGCAGACAAGTTACGTTTTACCGCACGTGGACGCATCGAAGTTTGCTATAGCAAACCACAAAGAGCATATATATTATAGATAAATATTGTAAAAAGTATATAGATAATTTCAATCTTAAGCAATACTACAATATACTACAAACCGTTGCACCGCCCCAAGCATCTACACTCTGCTGCTGATGGAAGTGCACAATCACTGAAGGCCCGTGAAAGACGACATACTCGCCCATTGATACTATTATCTTCTGGCGCCAGACGCCATTTTCTGCAGCGTGTTTGAACTCCGATTCAAGCAATGCGGCCGTGTCCTCATCGTAGGGTACATACTTGGAATCCACTCCCTTGTAGAACCACGAACAGCGTCTCACTTCGGTTGCCGGGCCCACCCAGTAGACCGGTGTCTTCGTACGTTCATGTATGTTGACAACATAACGTCCACCCTCCACTTGGACCACATCGGATGAAACATCTGGTAATGTATGAAGCGCATAAGCACAACTGAAGCATTACAAGCACTCACGGTTACAGCTGTTCTACTTACCAGTGTTGGTGAGACTAGTTTCCAAGAGCGCTGAATCATAGTGACTGAATGGTAGCCAAACTGGTTTTGAGCCTACGACCCGTTTGAAGAACCAATGATGCAGCACTGGCGTGTAAGTCTGCAAAAGGGTGACATGATTAAGGCCATTAGTCCCAACAACTGATTTCCGTAGTGATTTTAGGAAAAATTATTTTAGTGCGACAACGCACATCAAACCTCTGTTGTGGGGCAACCTTTTACTTATGCTTACCTCACGGAGTGGTGACGGTTTATTCTGTTCGTTTGTGTTTGCATTCGCCATTCTCAGCTCTTGCAGTAACTCCTCGGGTAAGTCGGCGAAAATCGCGCTATTTTCCTCCGACTGATGATTACTTGTGATATCCACTGCGTTTGTTTGCTGATATTGCCCTTGATTCAGTTGTTGCGATTGTGTTTTTGTTGACTGTTGTTGTTGTTGTTGTTGTTGTTGTTGCAGTGTCAAGTTATTTAGTTCGGAGAATTCGGAGCACGCTGAAGATGGTGGCTCGACCAGAGTCGAGGAGATAGGCGTATGTGAACGCCTCTGTTGGTTTTTCACTGCTAAACCACTGTGCACCAAATCGTAGTTAAGATCACCAATACCACCACTATTCTCCTTAGGTGGTGGATTATTGAAGAAGTTCTGTATGCGTTGATCCTCGTTATTTATGCCACTTACTGACGCTCCAGTTGTTTCACTTGCAGTGGTGGATGCGATGTCAAAACCGTCGCCGATCTTATCTACGTTTGCGATTGCGTTCGTTGAATTTGAGGAGAAGTTCGTGTTCCCGCTTGTCACAAAACTATCAAAGAATTTTGATGTATCTACTGGATGTTCCTCCAATGGCCTTTGCTGCTGCTGATGTTCATATAATCCGCCAACCGGCGGATGCAGAGACGAATTTGACGTGTCACTAAAGTATTTCGAGAAGGAACTGAACGACGAACAGCTCGAATTTTGTATATCTCCAACACTTTGGCAATGGTTTTCAGGCCTACTTATTGCCTGGTCGTCATTTACGGCGTCGTTAGTCAGTAAGTTGTCGAAGCCCAGTGGCAGGGGATTTTTTGGAACGAGCGATGCGTGCGCGGCTTGCGTTGGCAATTGCGCGTTGGGTGGTGGCACCACAAAGCCAATCGCTGTTTCTTGTGTAGTCAGTTGGGTACGTTCTTCTACGGGTTTGGGGTCAAAGAAGCTCGTCACTAATACACCGGATGGTTGCTGCCCTTGGGAGGTACTCGACGCTAGTACGGTGTTATTGCTAACGGCTTCTGGCGCTGTACGATTGGTGGTGGTGGCAAGGAAGTTAAAGCTGGCGCTGTCTTCGACTTGGTTATTTGCGAAAAATTGTGACAAGTGTGTTGCTGGTGGCGAAGCTATTTGGATTGGTTGAAGTGACTCAATCACGCCTTGCTGAATAGTAGAATTAATGCTATGAGGTGCCTGCTCGGCGGAAGATTGTGGCTGAGTAAGCTGTGGTGCTGCTGCTTCACGCGATGATGCAATGTCACTTGATATGGGGTGCGTCGGTTTCAGCTCAGTGATTGTTGTTGTTGGTGAAATAATTTCTGACTGCAGAACAGAATATGTTGAAGTAACTGAGCCTTGGCTGTCTCGAAGTCGGTTAGTATCAAGTTGAAGATGCAACCACTCTTGGGAACTTGCTTCTGTTTCTGTTGTTGTTGTCGGCGTTGTAGTTGTTATCACAGTGCTCTCCACCTCTTGCGGAGTAGACTCTATGTGTTCAGATGTTTGAGCAGTTGATTCTATTGGGGATAATTTTGATGGCTGTGTTTCTACTGTATCAACGGCACTTTGACTTGTTAGCTCCACTACTGGTTCCGATGGAGTGATAATTTCGTTTGGTGGCGCAAATTGATTGAAAATTACCGGCGTCAATTGCTGTTCGGGTTGTTGTGGTGTTAGTGTTGAGGTTAAGTACTCAGCTGGTGGTGCTGTAGGAAGCACCAGTGTTGACTGATTGAAGAATTCGCTTGGTGCAGTTTTGGCAGCGAGTTGTGGTGTGAATAATGTTGCAGGCACTGTGGGTTTGGTTTCCGTTTTCTCTGGATGCTTTTGTTGATCTAGTGTTGTTGTAGTTGATAACGGCAATGGTGTTGAGGTTGGTACTGGTGCTGTTGGTAGTACCGACAACGGATTACTGTTATTTGTGGGTACCAAGGGTATTGGGCTGATCGATGGCTCAACCGGTTGAAAAAGGCTTGGCTGCGCTTGAAGTGCTTGCTGCGCCGGCTGTGGTTGATTTACAAGTGCCGCTGGCAACTGCGCAGTTTCGTGTTGCGTCAAAGGACTTTTATAGAGACGTGTGCCTTTCTGCAAACGAAATGATGTCTGCCCACCAGCCGGTGGTGGCTGCACACTAACAGTCGGCGGTGCCTGTGGGGGTGGCACAAATTGACTTGTCGACTGAACGTTCGGCTGGCTAGGCTGAAAAAGCGACGCGTTTGGCAATGAAGGTTGATGTGATTGTGGCTGTAATTGTGGCTGCGGCTGCTGTTGTTGTTGCTTCTCACTTGGTGGTCCAAGAGGCTGTGGTGAAGTTGAATTATTGAAAAGTGGTATTGCTGGAATTGCTGCACTTGTATTCAATGCAGCTGTTGGAGTTGGATTTGAGAAGTAGTCACTAATTGATGTCTGTTCTGTTGCCGTGATTTCCGGGGCATTTGGCGTAAAGTTAACAGAAGCGGCCGCCGCTGCCGCCGCTGTTATCGATGGTGTTGTTGTTGTTAGGTGACTATTATTACCAAAAATTGTTGGCGGAGCAAGGATTTGCGTATCCGACGTACTTGTGCCACCAAAATAGTTGTCGAAAGTACTATTGGCAACGTACTGTGTGTACTGTCCACAGTCCGACTGGTAAGTGGTTTCGTGTGATTTGACGTTCTGTGCAAGACTACCCGCTGCTGACTGTACAAGACCCGTAAGATTTTGTAGTACGCCCGTTGGTACTAAATTGGTAAGTGAGAAGAGACCAGATTTGCGCTCCTCACTTTTTGCTTCGTTTGTATAATACGGCGCAGATGTTTCTAAATCGTGCTGTGCCGGTTGTAGTGGCTGTAATGATGCTACCGGATATGGTGGTATATTGTACGACGGCACCTGTGGAAGTTGTGGCTCCGACGGCAGTAATGGTTGTTGCTTTGGTTGACTTTCATTCGATAGCCCCGGTATTGGTGCGTATAATTTTTTTTTCGCTGCAAATCGATATGAATTCTGAACGTTTGCACTATTACTCGAAGGTGGTGGTGCTGGTGTTGCAGTTATTGACAAAGAATTCAACTCAGTTGGTGTGTAAAATTTGGGTGGCCCTGGTAACGGCGCGATTGATTGGATTAAAGTTGTGTCTGTACTTGTCGTTGATAGAGAGGCGGCAGCATTAAATTTTGACGGTTGCACTGATGCTGCTGACAATGATGTCTGTTGTTGTCGTTGTTGAATATAAGATGATTGTATTTCGAGTTGTGCCAAGGGATTCGAATTAACATCATCCGGTTCGTAGGTTAATGGTGTACGCTCACGACTGTTATTGCCACTGTTCGAGTAGAAGCGATTGGAAAATGTTGAAAACACATTTGAAGCAACCGCTGGCAGTGCCGTAAATGAGGATGCTGCTTGACTCAATATCGAATCGGTATTGCTATCGATTCTTGTTGGTTGTTGTTCTAATAAAGTATTAGCATTGGTATCTGGCGTTTGCTGTTGCGACTGTTGGCTATCCTCGGTGCTCGAGTCCAAATTAATTTCGTCTAAACTGTCATCAGTATCGTTTGTGGCTGCACTGCCCACAGTTACCAGAGTTTTTGGTTCTAGACATCGAAGAGAGACAGATAAAGAGAAAGAAAGAAAAATATAGTTAGAGGGAGTATATTAATGCATAGAAAATGACTGTGTGACTGTGTTTATTGACAGCTGTTTAGCTTAAGTTTGTTTTGTATATATAATATTGTGTATAAATATGTGTATGTATATATACTTTGATTTTTTTTTTGTGCACGCAGGTATTTACACTAAATTAAATTTGAGAAGGTAAAGCAAGCGTCCGTACCAGCGGTCGCTCACTTATCCCATTATGGCTGCTTAAAATGCAACCCACAACGCTGGACGCCTTGCAAATCAAGTTCAATAAAATCAACAACAACAACAACAACGAAAAATAACAACAAAAATATTATTAATTTTAATACGGAAATACACTCAAACAGCTCGTAAAGCGTGTGTGTAAGTACATAAATGAAATGAAATTTTAATTTTTATAAGCGAAACTCGTTTGGCGCAATTAATAAAGTTATTGCAAAGATGACAGTAGAAAAAACGGACCAAAAAAAAGTTAGCAAGCGAATAATGAAAATTTTTAATTGCAATAAACATACGAATTTATGCCTACAGCGCATTTCGTCGAAACAGCAGCGAGCTAACAATGCTCGCCCTAATGCGCTTTCAAATTTAAGCCGGTGGACAGCGGTTCAACCAACAGCGGTTGGGCAACCAAAAGTCCAAGTCAGAACATAAATCCAGTCAAAGAATAAAAAAAATTGTAAAAACTTATTTTTTTTCTGGTCTGTGGTCAGTCAAGATATAACGTCTCTTAACGTCTCTCTACCTTTTTATTCGGCTTTACTACTAGCTACTCGTGCGGCCAATTCTTGTGCGCGCTCAAGAGCGAACAGCTTTCTGGTCTAAGGGCAAAATATGGCACAAACACTCATTTTGAGTATGGGTTTTTGTTTTTTGTTTGATTTTTTTTTTTTGTTTTAATTTTTTATGAATATTATTTTTTTTTAATCTCACAACAAAATATGTAAATTTATAGACTGATTGTTATGCCATCATAACCATAACCGCTTCAAACAGGTTCTAACATTAGACAAATGCACACACACACACGCAACTTGAGATGGACGCTTCTGAGTACGCGTATATGAGGTGTGTGTCTGTATGTCTGTATGTTGCTGTATACTTGTTTTGTATTTGTGCTTCAAACAATTTAGTCAGTAATTATCATTTAAACCTACTTTATCGTCAAATACAAGAATAAGAAACAAGCACAAGAATCTACCTACCCATAATGTCGATGTTTTGATACCCTTCTGTCAGTGCGTTAGAATATTGACGTTCAAATATTAACAGATTTTATAAGATTTAGTTAAATGCGCATTGAGCAGTTTATGAGATCGATTTTTTGTTGCTACCGCAGCTTGATGAGAAATCAATTTACGACAATCGCTAACGCACAAATATCTGTCTATAGCTAAGAACGCTCTTCGTTCAAGAATCGACCGAAAACACATTCTATACTTCAGGGTTGACAACTGCCATAGCGATAACTGTTACAAAAACAATTGATTCTATCGATTCTTTTAAACGTTAAGAACAGTTCCAGATGGAATATGGATAACTCGATTTATATGTACAGTCGAACCTTTCTATAACGAACTCCTATGCAGCGCAGCTCTGCTTATAACGAATTGATTTCAAGTGCACATCTTTTCTGTATAACGAATTTTGATATACGGCAGTGATTTTTTGGTCTCGCGAGCATTCGCTATAGGGGAGTTTGACTGTATATATCTATCTGACAATTAGTAATGGGACAATAAAACTGGATGTCGCTTAATTTCTAATAATTGAAAATCTTGAATTATAATAACATATATTACTCCCCTCTATATCTTTACAAAAATAAAAAAACTTTTATGATCTGTTAATATAAGTTAGGTACAACCATAAGACATCAATAAAACAATGTACTAATAGTCTTAATATGTAGAGGCATATGTACACGACATTTGGGAAATAAAAAAACTAAAAAAATTTTACTCAATGTTAGGTGAGAATTGGTTTCTTTTGGCGTTGAAACTCGAATGTTCGGCTCTTAGTTCGACATAATAACGACAGCTTTAAGACAGACCAGTTTACCAGATAGTTGCGGTCACAAATAGCTCGAATGACAGAAGTCAGAAGGAGGCATCACAGTCCCAACCGATCAGTAGAACCTGCGAAATCGGGCCAAGTCCGTTAACAGTTAAAGGAAACTAGAATAGACTAGATACTGTTACATACATTGTGTCTTAGAATGTGCACATAAACGTGCTCACAAGAATTGCACGGAGTCAACCTTATACAAGTCAAGATAAAAATATGTTACCGTTGCATAATAAGCTTTGAATTATCTATACTATATTAAAAACATTCAACGAAACCATGCGCGATGTTAAATCAATAATGCTATGGAGCTAGATTCGAGATAGAATTGTATCTTAATAAAAATAAAAATAAATGTTAAAATTCTTTAATATTCTCTTTACACTATTAATTAGTCTCAGAACTATAAATGCTGCTCCGTTGGTTGTATGTTGGATACACGATCGACCAAGTTCGTGCTCAGCATGGCAGCAGAATTTTTACTCAAAAACGAAATCTTCTTGGTTAGTTCACAAACATCACGACAAACTCGAAACCTCAAAACTAATCAAATCATACGGAACAGAGACGAATGAATGCGTTTGTGGTCGCATGTTAATGTTGCCAGATGCCAATGTATCTCAACAAATCAAGTCGGTCCAAATGACAATGCTCATGGTTATACTGGTGTTAGTGACTATGACGATGAGGATGACGATGATGATGATGATGATGATGATGATGATGATAATGATGATGCTGATTATTATTATTATAATATTGCTGACTACCTAAAGCTTTGAGTTGCGTTTGAGAAAAAATGTCATGACATTTTGAGCTTTGTAACAACTGCAACGACAACGCCAACGCCAACGACGGTGTTGATGCTGGCTATAGGGATGGCTTTGGCGATGGTGACATTAGCATAAAACCAACCAACCACATGCCAAATTATAACAGCAGCAGCAGCAGACAATGACGACGCTGAAAAGTTGCCTCTGCCGCTGTCGCTGCTTCTGGTGCTGCAAACCAACGCGTCAATTTTTCGATCGTTAGCTGGCTTGCTTACTGGCTTGCTCGATCCATCGATCGTTCAGGCACGCTTGGCCGATAAGCAAAATATTTCATTCGGTTCATGCGCTCTCGGCAGGCAGCAAAGCAATTTGCAGATGCAGATACAAATATGTGAAAACAACAACAACAAAAACAAAAACAACAACAGCGCAAAAAACGAAATAACTCCAAATAAAAAAGACGAAAACGTGCTTCGCACTTGGAAATACTTTTTTTGCGGGTGCTTTATTTTAATTATTTTATTTTTTTCTGCTTATTTGTGGTTTCGGGGTATTCCAAAAACAAAAATAAAAACTAAAAAAATTAATAAAAAGTTGAAAGAACATTGTTTGGGTCTCCAAAAATGTTGCTTTGGTCTTGGAGCGTGCTTTGAAGTTAAACATGTAAAAAGGTGCGCAGCATAGAAACATGCATGCGGTCGTTGAATCATCAACACGAACCTCATGATTATGATCACGATCGTCATTAAGAGCACGCATGGACTTGTGCCTCCTTGAACCCTTTTTATACGGCTCAAGTACTCATAGCGTAGAGTTTTAATAATATGTGTTTTTTATTACAGCATTACCTCCATGGTAATCGTGAATCGGCGGGAATAAGAATTTAAAACATAATAAAAATAAAATTAAAAAATAAAAGTCACCTTACTTTTTGTACCATGCAGTTAGGAGCGTGCTCGAATTGAACATGAAATTGTTGATTGCATTCTTTAACGTTGAGCATGAAGCAGTAATTCATATTCTTAGTAAGAAATAACTTAGGAATATTCATAGAATGACTACGTACAGAAGTACAGAGTCTATAAATGAGAGAGTCTAGAAATATTAGTCCTCGTCAGGTCGCGATAGTATAGCGCACAGCATATTGTGCTGCATTTAATTGTATGTGAAGAATTGAAGTACCAAACAACCCAGGTTTATTGAAGCTCTTCTTTCACTATTACCAAAGGTAAAATTTTTCCCAACGCTTTAAAAAAAAAATGGAATGATGGACTATCAAAGAATGAAAGCGCTTCAGTTAAGCGAGTGGGCACATCAAATTTTACATAAATATTTGTATATAACAATCTAAACCGCGCTATGGGTGCTCACAATCAACCATAACAACACACCAGAGAACAAGGAACAGTCAGAGCACTTAATTTCTATGGGTGAACGTGCTTTAAGTAAGGTCAAGGTGGGTTTACCGTTGAAGAAGATCATGTTTTTTTTGGAATGACCCTGTGTCATTCACATCGATTACCCTGAAAACGACGAATATTATTCAGAGCTGTTGGATAGATTCACCATTATATTTGAAGCAAAAACGCTCGCATTTGTCGAAGAAAAAAGTGCCCTTACACTGTAACAACGTGGAGAGGCGCCATTGTAAAAATCCATAATTTGGCCTACGCACTAATGCCCAGTTCAGCATATTCTCGGCAAAACTGAAGAAATCACTTGGTAGTAAAAGTTTTGGGAACAATGAAGAGGTCATTACTGAAATAAATTCCTATTTTAAGGACCTTGAGAAAACATCTTAAGAAATAAAACACTTTTTGCTAAAAAAAAAAAAAACGACACTCGGAGATGTACCATATATAATATATAATATATAATATATACAGAAATTGATTGAAACTGTTTCCATAAGGTTTTTCTGAAATTTGTTTAAATTCTTCGTAGATTACAGTACCCTATAACATGTTAATATATTTATGCTACTAATATAATAACATATGGTAAGGCCAGGATTGGATCATTAGCAACACGTTTATAAATGAATAAACACTTGAATGAAATTCAACTTGCTTTATGAAGTCTGAGTATTTTCGAAAATTACTTAACTTAACTATATAAATTCAGGAGTTCCACAGGGAAGTGTGCTAGGACCTTTATTATATACCCTATATACAGCAGACATACCATATCCCACTCACAATTCGTCGATGATTGCAACTTTCGCCGATGACACAATACTCCTAAGTGCTCATAAAAACATAAATACTGCAACATCCATGTTGCAAGTAGACTTTAATAAAACACTTGGCTGGCTTAGAAAGTGGCATATTAAAATAAACAAAAACAAAACAGTACAAGTTATATACACTACTAAGACTAGATTCACACCAATCCATATAAATATTGACGGAGACCACGTAACCATTCAAAAAGAAGCCAACTACTTAGGATTATTATATAAAATAAAAATAAAAAAACTTTGAGTCATCAGCAAAAGACTTCTTGCCATTAAATTAGTGGAGAGTGTGCAAATGACATTCACTTACATACATTTTTCCTATATCCTTGCGTCAAAGTTCACAGCTTTGAATGGCCACATACTCTATTAAGGCATCTACTCTATGGCACAGCTTGGTCAAGATTTGACAGCATTAACACGCTGATTGATGGTCATAATGTGCAGTTGATGATTATAGAGTACACTCGAATTTGATGGCTTGGGACACTTTGAGAATAACTTTTCGTTATGACTCAATACAAAAATCACTTCTTCGCTACGCATTATGACTGAGTTAAAAGATTTCAAATGAAAGCGAAGTTGTGTTGAAGTTGATTGTGGGTAGTTGAAGTAGTATATTTCGAAAGTATCTCTAGTGCTTAACTGACAATCACTAATTTATGGTATTTCCAATTGAAAGTCAACAACAACAAATGACATAATTGTCACAACAAAGTAAAGATAAAGCTTAAATAAAGGTGAGATTATGTAAGTCATGCATAAATTTGTTTCAATGACTGTGGCTTTATGGATTTTTAACCTATTTTATGACGGTAATGTTCTCGTATATCCGGTCTGACGTACATCCGTTCCAACAGCACTGACTCATATATGGCGTATACGCAACTTAGGGAATACCCGAATACTCGATAAACTTCATAACAAAAATAATCTTATCTTATGAGAGCAACTCATTATAACTACACTAACTAGCTGAGTATGATAATGTTGGTTGGGGTAGTGGTTTGAGGTTTGAGGTTCGGCGGCGCTTGAGTGGTAGAGCGGTGTTGGCACGCGACACGCCCTTATGGAAAATATTACACGGCATACATTATGCAAAGTCACTTTTTGTTGTTTTATATGGTTAAATATTTAAACAATATAGGCAAGTAAACGGTACATAAACAAATTCTATTTTATTTAACTTTTTCCAAGTACATGTTTTAAGCAAATAATTCGGTCGTTTGAACCCACGTTCGATGTGCGGCCGGCCGAGCCTGTGTGACATAAACCCTAATCAGTCAGTTTGTCAGTTCATATGTCCGTCCACCTATCTGTCCCTCATACAGTCAATATAAGCCAGTCAGATCTTGGCCACTACAAAAGGCAGCACATTGAACGTGTTGTGTTTTAGTTGCATCTGACGCAAGTGCCGACGACAACTTTAACTTTTTTTTTTAACTGGCGTAAGGATAACATTTAAAATGATAGTGTACTAATTTAAAAATTAAAATAATAAAAATTTAAGTGCTTTTAAGTGTTTTCATGCGTTACAAAAAATCATCAGATTGATTATAAAATGTACGAATAAATGTGTGTAAAGTAGTAAGAAAAAAATTATAAAACTAAACGTTAAAAATTTTTTTAAAAAAATTGTACAAAATTATTACTTTTTTTTTAATTTTGTGCGCACATTACGAATGTGTTAATTGTAGGGTAAAAAAAGACTGTGAAAACCGTGAAATTTAATGATGATAATTTTCCCCATGTACGTAGATATAACAACAAGAAATAAATGAATAAATAAAAATAACTAAAAAGATATATTTAAAACAATTATTTACATAACAATTATGACTTGATTTTATTTTGTTTTGTTTCTTTTTTTTAATGTTGTTTAATGCTGTTGTTGTAAGGCAATGTAGAAACAACTTAAAGTCGTGTCAAGGTCAAAGGTCAGAGCAATTAAAACGAGTCCTGTCATTAAAATAATAAACAATGCAAATAATAATAATAATAAACAATCCAAATAATAATAATAATAAACAAAACAAAAAAATTATACAATAAAATAATTTTTTTTTTTTTAAATTTTTATTATTTTAAAATTAAAATAAAATAACTTAATGTATGCAAAAATATATATATAAAACCTAAACCCATTTCATATGCAAAATATACAACAACAAAAGTATTATAATAAAAAAAGACAAAAAAAATAAAATAAAAAATGAGTAACTGAATTCACAATTGAGGAAGAAACACTTCACGCACGTAGCTGCACGACGAACACGATTTTTACGCCAAGAGCATACGAAAAGCGTACTTTATTTATAACGAAAAACAAATGAATTTTTTTTGTAGAGTAGTAGCTTAAGAAGAAGAAGCATGAGCAACAACAACTGAAGAAATAAAACCTTGAAAAATGCTAAGCAAAAAGCAGCAACAGCAGCGACATCAACAACTTTGAATAAGTACGAGTACAATAAGTTCAAAGTAAGTTCGCCATTAAAAAACCAATAAGAATAAAAACCCAAAAGACAACGGAGACAAAAGAAAAGTGTACGACAACAGCACTAACAATAAAAGAAAGCACGAACAAAGAAAGTCGATCAAATTGCGCTTGAACACACTTCACTTCAATTCAATGCAATAATCGCAGCCATTAAAAATTTTCAAACATTTCAGTAAACACGCAAACTTGTTAACAACAACAAACAGTTATCCGGTCACGGCAATCGCTTCTTCGTGCCGGAAACTAACATACCCACACACAGGGGATTCTCTGGCCAAGAATAGACAAGGCTCGCGTATTGTATCATATTATTATTATTATTATTATCATCATGTCAAGCTACATATCCTCAATCCACTGCTTTCATTCAAGCCAATATTGATTGGATATACGGTAGTCTCCCTAATACCGAACCGTGGTTTCGCTGGAGACTCTGCCAATAGACAATAACCTTTTGAAAGCGCTTCAGTAAAATTGTAGGTGAGACTGACAACAAAGATCTGTGTTTTATTAGCGAATGTAATGACGTATTTGGTTGGCATGTAATATTACTTGTGTAAACGCTCAAGAGGCTTAGAAATTAGTGACAGCATTGTATGAAAGCTATATATGTACCAGTAATCAATTTTTCACGGGTTGCATAATCTGATAATATAAAAGTTTCTGATGATTAGGGAAAACATTTTATAAAAACCTTAACTTGACCAGTGGACTCACATGACACCGCACAATCCAGTAATTCATTATTACATTATAACATTACATTATCTGGGGTTATGTGTATTTAAATTTAAGCCCGATTTCCAAAAAAAATAATTCCTTATAAAAACTTAAAGTAGACCCTTAGATAGGGTTCCAAGAAAATTTTATAACCTGTCAAGGAAGCGTTTGAAATTTTCAGTCCGACAAAATTTGATAATGATACATACATGCGCCAAAAAAAAAGCTTCAAGTTGACCAATGGCTAGGGTCTTGCGCACATGATAATCAAATAAAATCAGTTCAAATTTCAGCTCTATATTTAAAATTTAAAAAAAGAAAAGAATATTTTCTAATTTAAACACTTAAATGGGTTTGCATGAAGAATAGTGTTCGAACCGAGTCGGTTATAAAAAATGTACTAAAGCTCAAGAGTTCAGCTTTCCATCTCAAGAACTGAGAGCCTAATTAGATGTAAGATAAAAAGTATATTAAATATTAAAGTTTTTCGAATCGGTGCATTTCTATAGCGATACGAAAACTCCATCCAAACTCCATCGAAACTCCATCAGTTAAAAATTTTCACTCAATTTACGATGCAACCCAAATATCAAGCTTCTTTTTAAAACCAAATTTTCAAATGTATTATAACTGGTTTCTTCTTGTTGTAAAGTTTCTTAGCAATATCAGGACTTCTTAATTTGTTAATTTGGTAACCCTGTCCTAAATTACAGTACCAAAAATGAGCGCCACTTGTCAACCAATTTGTTTACATGAGCTCAGTCAGTGCACCTCAGCTCGTCTCGTCGAACTGATCAAGAATATTTACTTTATGAGGTCTCTTCCGGAAGTCCGGAACCTTTAGCTTTTTTCCAGTATAAATTTTTAATTTAAAAAATTTTAAATTTAAAAAATCAACTACGATAAATATCAGCGCTCAACGTGTTAATTTTTGTTCAATTTATATTTATGCATTTAAATTAAATATACTCCATATCAGTTGAGTACAGAATTATTCATGAAAACTTCGATTAAAAGAGCAGAAAATTTTATCTGGAAATGCAATATCTTGTTTTCACAATATTCACGTATAGCACAGCAGCAGTAGCAGCCAATCGAGATGAGCGTGATTCATTTTAATCCAAATCGAGGCAACTCAAAACGATGCTAAGGCACTCGCTTCGAATCGATTCGATTCGTGTTGATAAACAACGCATCTGCGACCTAATCTCGAAAAGTAGATCTACCTAAAAATTAGCATGCCATGAACAGAATAAACCAACCAACGAACTACCAAATAAACGGGTTCAAGCAACAACAACAAAATGCTCTCCACCACCGGAACTTCTTGTTTCCGTGATTCTGAGTGTATTGAATATTTTAAAATACGTTCTTTCTCTTGGAGTGTCTTAATACAGCGCGTGCTCAAAATGCAAATTTATTGTTATCTTAGAATGCCAATGAAGATCGCATGTAGTTCAGTAACGAACTTGAAATACTTTTTGGTTCAAAGCCGCCATGAAAATGTATATCCAATGACGCGTATGACGCACGCATTATTTAAAATGCATACAATTCTTCTTTGAACGCTGATTCTTTAGGAACTCTGAATGGTTGCTTCATGGGGCGAAGCTGTTTCAAATTGGGTTGTCATTCTTCACACATTTCTCCGCTAGTGGACCGACCAATCGTTATGAGTGCTGCGACAAAGGTGCATAAAAGTCATTACGAGTGTTAGAGCGGTAGTTGGGGTACTTTTCTGTCACACAAACTCGTATTTTAAGAGCATACAAGCATACAAGAAGTCGCATAAAACATACCAAATTTGTGCATTCAGTTATAAAGTACGAGTGTCTTTAGTTTCGGCTATGGTTTGTTGGTTTTTGTTTTCAGTCTCCAGAGTCTTGTAATAAAGATCACACCTGTCGCCATGTAAGATGAACAGTAATTACGAATAATATAACAATAACTACAGACACACACAACATCACAACACAATTGTCTTAATATGTACATTCAAATTAACGGAGTTGAATTCCATGAGATACTCGTACAACGATACAATAAGCTAAAGAATGAAAGTAATAAGACACCAACAATTGACTGTAGACTTAAGTAGTAACGTTTCTATAAATAATAAAAATAATAATAATCATTATAATATAATCCAAAAAATAACGCGTGATGAAAACTATCTGATTGGCCGACATTAGAAACTCATAGCAAATAAGCAAACAATTGTACAAAAGATTTAGGCCAATTCGCATTGACTGAAAGGCGTACGTGTAGATGAAATTGATCAATCGACTTTTGGCAAGATCATAACAACAAAGCAATACAAATGAACAGTTACTATTGTTGATTGATTATTAACACAGATACACAGATACAGCCTCAACACCACCGATGTTTTTGAAAAAAAAAATTAAATTAAATAAATAAATTATAACTTCGGCTATGCTAAAATATTAATACTCTCCACTCTCAAAGTTTTCTATGAAAGCAACAATCTTAGGTTATTCTATTAGTTATAGTTTACATGTATAGTTCTGCTGGAATTTTCGTTATATATGAACAAAAAAGTAAGAGGACTTTTTAAAAAAGTTTTCAATTAATAAATACGTTTGTATATGAGAGGTACCACTTCCAGTGATTTTAGCTCAAAATCCAACGGACATGGCTAAATAAACTCGCCTCGTTGAGCTAATCAAGAATATAGTATCGTACCTTATGGGGTCTCCGATGTCTCCTTCACTGTGTTAAAAATTTCAAAACAAAGTTATAATACCATTTACTCGTGCAATTTTTTATTGGACCATTCTACCAGACTTGCATACATTTTCACGTATCTCTTTTTCTTAACGAGTAACTTCGACGACCGTGACGCGTATACAACGCAATAATTTAAGCTATCAACCGTACAAACATCTTCATCATCGCATGCCTGTTTCTCTTTCTCTCTCTCTCTATCGCTCTATCTCCCTCTATCTCTAACTGTCTTTTTCTACTTTAAAATGATGCTCTTTGCTGCTTACTACTTTTATATTTGAAAGTCAGAAATATGCAATGAGCGGCAGTGCGTGCATCAAAGCTTGCACAATTTTACGCATGCAACTTTATTCTCTGGTTTTTATATATCGTTTTACCGTGACGCACGCATGCATGCAGATTGTGTTTTTGTGTTGGCTTGTCTGCAACACTAAAGACCATCGCATCAAACACCTGTATTTCATTTGTCTGGTTTGAGAGCGGCGCACATAAAACATGTTTGCTATCGAACATCGAACCAAATAAAAGATCGCGCCGTTTGATCGAACATATTGTCAATTTCAACATTCAACTGACTTAAGTAAATATAAGAACTGATTAAAACTTAAGTCGAATATCCACATTTAGAGTAAGATGTTCGTGCATATTGAAATAACGTATGTCTGCTAGGTTTTCGTGCCAAACATGCGTCAATGAAATGGTAAATATTTACAAATAGGCATTCATGAAATAGTTTACTTATTTCATTGTAAAACTATCGAATGTAAGTTACAGTTTTCAAAAGAAAATCCAAAAAAATATATATATCGATAGTTTGCGATCTTATTTATTCGATAGTTCGCATTCATTACTACTTTCAGTTTCATTTGAGATTTCGTCGCGTTAACACATATGTTGAGTTTAGAGCACATATAGCAGCCGAGCACAAACATACACACACATATGTACATGCGCAACAACAAACGCAAACATACACACACACAAGCACGCATACAGCAACGCGCGCGCGCGCATTTCAACACTTACATACCGCTATTTGTTGTTATTATTTTATTATTGTCGTCCAAGTTGCTCTAGTCAAATGCAAGAAAACTGACAAATTATAAACGGCCTAAAACGATTAAAACTGAATTTAAAAAAAATTTTTTTTGTTAATGTTTTTGATTTTTTTTGCAATTCGCTCTATAAGTGAAGACAAGCTGCCTGCCATTATAAAGTATATAGCTACGATATAAATAACAGTTGTTAATAATAGAAAAAAAAAGAAAAAAAATAATTTCATACATAAAAAAAAAAACCAAAAATTGCGACGGGCGCCAAAAACTGTGTTTGTTTTTCTGTTTGAGATAACGAGCGGGTGCGGCCGCAAGAGCCGCGTTATGGAGGCGCATGTTCGCTCGCCATTCAAGTTCGTTGCTTAAGTCCTTCGTTTTTGTACATTCAACGACAACGACGACGACAAAGTTTTTGAAGCAGCGTCTTGCAATTCACGTCGTTGTCGCCGCTCCGGCTGTTAGACCTAAACAGGTAGCCGGGAATTTGAAATAGCCTTATTTTTTACTGTATGCGTGAGTGTTTATTTATTTGAATTATTATTATTTTTTTATTATTTTTTTTTTTATTAATTTTTTTTGTTGGTGTTTTGTTGGAATTTTTGAGAAATTTTTCTTGTTGTAGCATTTGTTGTTGTGGCATGATATCATTTTTAATGGTGTGGGGCATTCAAAAAAAAAAAAAATCCATTTGATTAATACAATTTACGGCGATTTAAATCAATTTAACTAACAAACAACGAAGAAATATTTTCAACAAAAAAAAAAAAACGAATTTTAATAACGTTAAAACGCAGCCACCAGCAATTAATAAAAACAACAACAATAAAAACAGCTGCCAGCAATTACCCAAGACCTTGTGGTAAATATTTTAAAGACAGCGGCAAACCAAAGCAAAAAATTAATATATACCAACTACAACAATAACAACAACAAAAGGCGCAAAAAGATATTTTAACCAAATGCTTTGCGTTAATAAAATAAATGTGCAAGCTTAATGAATTTTTTTAAGCGTTTTGTTTCTTCTGTTTGTTTTTATGGCTTTGGTTAGATTTACAGCGTGCAACAAGAAATAAAATTAATAAAAACAAAAACAAAAAAAGACACGACAGCAACAACAAATTTGTTAAATTACTACGCTAGCAAAAAAAAAATTGGGAAGGAAAGAGAAAAAACGCGCAAAACCGTTGTACAACAAGGCAGACGAAAACAGACAGCCAGTCGAGGGACCGAATAGAGGTAATAGAGGTAAGTGGAAAGAAAAGCAAAATTTGGTCGTGCCGATCCTAAGATGCGCTATACGCTTTACTGTATGACTTTCGTGGTAGTAAAATGGCAACTCCAAAAAAAGTCAAAACAATCCAAAAAAGTTTTCTCTTTTGTGTGTTTTAGTTTCGGAGCGAAATTAGGTCTGTGGAGTCTGAAGTACTTACTAGAATGTCCTTTGTTAAGGAGAAAATGATACACATTAAGCTAGGACAATACCACTTCCATTGTAGCCCAATAGCAACAATAACTTTTATCAAAAAATCTCAATTCGATAAAATTGATTTAGCATAGCATCGGTGTGTTGTGTGTACCCAAACAGTTACATACAAAAATTGTCTCTAATAATTCGGCCGCTGCATTTGAAAATGCTTATAAAGAGTGCTAAATACATAATACTTAGAAAATATGCAGTATGTCACATAAAAAAGTAATTAATTACAGTCATCAACTCATTCGGATGTGACTCCTAAGTTCATTGAAATGGGAGTGTTTTAGGAGTCAGAATTGCTCCTCTTATTAGTGTGCCGTCGTAAATAAAAACCATAGTTGTTATGACTTTTTTAACCTCAGAACAGAGCTATGAGCTCATAAAAAGTGACTGTACGAGGGTGTACCCAGAAGTAATCGGCCTAACATAGATGCATACTCTTTTTAGCACAGTCTGACTATTTTCTGTAACCGAGCATGTACAGATGGCTTAATGGGAAAATATTTGGTAACAATAAGGAACTGGAATATGCTGTGCGGCCATAAAAAGAAAAAAAGAAACCAAACTGCTAATTATTTAGTTATCAATTTTTCAAGTGTAGCTTTTAAGACTACATTCTCAACACGGCAAAAGAAAATTAGCTAAAAAGACTGTGCATCTAAGTTAGGCCGACTACTTCTGGGCACACCCTAGCATGTTAGGAGTCTTGATCGAGATTTAGCTATTCTCATAAGACATATGACGAAGCTGTGCAACCAAATTTAAAAGGACCACGGCAGTATTAGACGACTTTAAGTAGATCACTTTATTTTTTGCTATGTGTAAATATTCAATATTTATAAACTTGTTACTTATAAATTAAAATTTTTAGGGATAACTTTTAAAAATAAAATATATATATTATATAAGAACTAAAAATTTTCATATTGTATTTTCTGACCCACGATTTTTAGATTTCCTTTAACTCTTTTGTTTGAAAAGGGCGCACTAATAAGAATTACAATTTAGACTACCAAAAGAACCGCAGTCTGTGTATAACTTTTCGTTGCTTTTTGAGTACTTAATTTTCTAATGAAATAAGTACACTTTTAATACCTTCCTTTTAAAAGTCTTCTTCAAGGATGCCCCCAAAATCAACCGAGTTGAAGCATTTATAAGTAATTTTTAAGTACACAAAGTGCTTTGCTTCGGTCGTCTTTGTCGAAGTCCGTCCCCACTGTGTTACAAATTCTATTATACGTATATTTATGCGACCATGCGTTACGTGAAGGGTACACAAAACAAAAAACAAGAATACAAAACAGATGCAAATTATAATAAAAACAATAATAATAATTTCTAAAGTGCTGAGCTGCGCCGTTTTTTGTTCTTAATTTTTTATCTTTTTATAAGTAATTTTGTTGTTGTGTGTTGACTTTGGCGAACCTATTAATGTAAATTTGCCTAATGAGAAACGCGAATTAGTTTCAAATGTTTCAGAACGGCACGCTCTTCAAGCGAATTGCTTCACATTCACACCACGGTACGAGCATAGGATGGGGTAAAGCGAGTTCACGCTGATTTACAATAACTAAAATGAATCAAGTCAGCTGCCAATTTGATTTGAATTGATTTGATTTATGCATCATTCGCTCCACTTCTTCAGCTCATCTTGCACCCCCTTCGGTAAAAAGTGGGAAACTTTTTTGTTAAGACCAAAGTCTATGACAGAAAGAGCAAAGTTCAGACATTTCAGGTCGAGTGTCATTTTACATGTTGCCGTAGTTTGTTGTTGTCAAACGATATGTATGACCTTATAAGTCGGCCACGTTATTTAAGATATATATAGAGATTTCCCTGTATTTTTATGGAAGGTAACTGTGTACTTCTATTTTTTGTTTATTATTTATTTACTTTTCCGAAAATATGTAGTGGACATGAGAAAAATGAACCACCCCTCTACCTACATAAGTGCAAATTTCGATGTATAGTATACAATTTTTTCATATTCAACAAAGCATTCGAAAATGGCACGCCTTTAAAAAAGTCACTTTTCCGTAAGTTGATAGCTCCGTGCCTACCTATAATGACAATTTCGTACATGAACTATTGACCACTTTTCCAGCAACTGATTATATCAGTTAGCCTCAAATAGGTTCCACAAATTTTAATTTAGCGCTTCAAATGAGACTCCGGACAGATTTTCAAAGTAGTCAACGTTGTGACGACTACTTGATGCACACCGAGCCACGGCTCTCGGAAAGCCTGTACTTCAAACTTCATAATTTCAAGCCAAAGAATACTTCTAGGTGATCGAGACACATCTAGAGACGCCGCTCACCAAATCGGTTGTGGTGAAAAATGGTCTGAGGGAAAAGATAAATATGTTCGAAAGGCATATAGAACTACAGCTGCGCAAAAAAAAAATATAACAACACTGACACTTTTTCTTATTGATCAAAAAACAAACAATTAGTGTTGCGATGTTTTGAAATAATGGTATTTAAAATATTGTTTCGTATTCCCCTATACGAAAAAAGTAGTACAGCTCTTGTGATGTTTATTCTTTTTTTTTTTTTTTTTGTAATTATGAGGAAAATTGTTAAAAATACCGGCCACGCAACGCTTGGCATCGATTCAACCAACGTTTCAGAACAATTTTATTTCAAGACTCTTGAATGACGTCCCAAAGTAATGTGTTATTGGTTGGCTTAGTAGCAGCAACTGCCTTTCTGACATCAGTCCATAGATTGTCAGTGGAATTGAGGTCTGGTGAGTGCGAAGGCCACTTCATTTGTTGGTTCGTTATGGTTTAATGGTATGGTTTATGTATTCGACCTACTTCATAAGGAGGAAATATGCGCATACCATTACGCTTGATCCTACATGGTTTAATGGTTTAATGGTGTTTGTTGTGCATTTTGGATTGTATTCGGAGTTTTGAGGACGCCTGACGTACGAACGAGAGCCTTTTCCACTAGACATAACAAATTTACTCTCGTCTGTCCATAAAATATTCCTCAATTTTTGGGCTGTTCAGTTAAGATGGTCATGCGCTTGGCAATATGCTTCGCGTTCAAAAGAGACAACTTTATTGGGCTGCACGCTTTTAAATTGTGTTGTCTGAGACATGTTGGAACTGTTTGCACTGTCGTAGTTATATTCAACTACTTTTTAGCACAGGGCTTGTTTTCGTCCACGAGTTTCAGCCTTTTCTTTTTAGGGCGTTTCTAAGCATTTTATTTGGACAACCAACCAATCGACCAACTTCTCTATAGGATTTTCAATACAATTTTTTGATGTTTTCGCGCTTTTCCGTACTGCAGTGTTTTCCACGACCCATTGGTATTGATAATTTTCGATTTATTTTATATTCAAAGCAATCCTCCGAAACATGGCTTGTTCTATAAACAAAGCGTGCTATTATTGCTATTATTTTTTTTCTGTATTTTTTTTAGCCACATATTCCAACAGCTGTACTACTTTTTTCATATACTAAGCAATATTTTAAATATTATTTGAAAAAATCGCAACACTGTTTTCTGATCAATAAGGAGAAGTGTCATAGTGGTGCTGTTATTTTTTTCGCAACTATATAAGAGTCAAACACTCCAAAAGTCCTTAAGATTATTTGGGGACTTATACTTTAGCAGCGCTCAAAAAAAATAAATAAATATATAAATAAATCAATCATTCAACACAAGGGACACAAACTCGAAGCTATTATTTAGTAATCGCTCCTATATCTTTCTCGACCTATAGAAAGCAACCATTATTCATTATAGAATAATAAGCGTCGTTGTAAATTGACAATTTTCATTTATCATTTTTTGTTGTTGTTGTCGTCGTTGTTTGTCATTTGAATACCTTCAAAACAACTTAAGCGCATTGGTTATTTATTTTGTGTTTTCTGACGCTGCAATAACGAGTTATCTTCAAAAACCTTGACCATTCCACGTAGTTTAGATGCTGTAGTTGCTAAGTTGTTGCTTTTATTGCTTCTCAGCTAGGCATTTGGTCGAAAGCAAAGCCACCACAAACAACTTCGATTCGAACAACAATAAAACGAATATGTCGACACGCACAAGAAAATAAAATCAAAAACAAACACACGAATAGCGCTGAATAATTAGGAACATTAGAAAAATTAAGTTTTCCATACAGTTTTCATTTCAAGTGTGACTAGAATTAAGTGTAGAAAAAACCGCAATAAGAAATAATATTTTTATATATATATTTCTTTTGGGTTTCTTTCCAGCTTAAAGAAATGTTAACTACTGAATTGCCGCAAAGTTGTTAAGTTTTGCATGGCATAAAACACAGCAAAAAATAAAATTAAAATAAAAATAAAATAAAATTCAATTTCAAAAACTGCAAACTGTAAAAAAGTATCACGGCGATATTCAACAACAAAAACAAATCGCTGACATGGCGTGGAGAACGGGATGTTTTTTGCCGGTGCTGCTAATAATGTTGCTGGCGCAACTGCTGGCCGTTCGAACAGAGCCCTCTGACTACGACGACGCATTGCTTTCGAACAGCGGCGATACGGTGGGCACTGCGAGTGACAGCGACAGTGGCGACGAAATTTATGAGCCAGCACTGCTGCAACAGGTGATCGACACCGAAGAGGCATATCGCAATACCATTGACCGTGAAACTGTGGTTGTAACCGAAGCACCTGGCTTTAGACATGAGACACGTGCGCAACGCATAGGCCAGTCCGGTGAAGATGTCAGCATTACGGAAACCACAGAAGTGGAAAGAGAACGTAAAACGCACAATATGCGAAATCTAACCTCTGAACTGATGATAAGTTCAGCCGAAGAGTACACAGAGAATGAGTCCATGCCGAAGGCTGCGACAACCATGACGATGACAACGACGCCAATGCCGTCTTTACATGTAGTACATCGACAAGGCAACAGCGGAAGCAGTGAAGATGCAGTATCCGATTACATCAGCGAAGAGGAATCGGCATACTATGACCACCAACACAACGAACATCATCATAAGCAGCAGCAGCATATGCCACATGCACGTAAACCGTTGCGCGATGAAAATGGCAGCGATTACGGCAGTGATGAGCAACTTGTGCCAAATCCGATGGCTTTCTACCACGACGTGCCAACGACAAATCAGCTCGAGGCCAACAATAACAACAGGCTACAGCCTTCAAGGCCACAGGCACATGTTCAAATGTTGCCACACCAGGCGCAAGCGCAATCATTCCGTCAGACGCACAATTCCGATGAGGATTACTATGAGGATGAAACCCGTGAGGAAAACAATAGCGCCTCGAGCATCGAACGGCATCGTTCAATTGCCGCCAATGCAGCGGAGACTTTGCAACGTGCCGCAGGCGCGATTACTGCGCCGACACCCATGACTGATTCGCCACTCACACCAACGACAGCATCAATAACTACTTCAAGGACAAGAACAACAATGGCACCATTATCAATGACGACGACACCGACGACAATATCAACGCCACCGTCGCCACCGATTGCTCGACCCCCCTTAAGTAAACAACCGAAGATCTTTCATCCGCCAATACCGAAGCCCGAACTTTTACCGGAGCAATTGAGAAACTACATCAAAGATGTTTACATACGCATGCCTCTCGCGGTCATTGTTGATCCATCCGCGGCATCGCTCGAGAAAACGAAGGTCTTGTACAATGATGCACTGCAGGCCAAGAACATCAATATCAGAATCGTGCTCGTCACGCTCAACGATTCGGGTGAGTAGAAGCAGTTGTAGTAGTAATTGTAGTAGCAACATAGCACTCGAGGGCGTTGGATACGGATCAAGGTACGCACCGACATCCCGCGCCCACCGTGCCATGTACAAGAGAGCAGAATTAGTACAACAAACACTTTTATTTTCACTCGATATAGGCGTTCCTTCAGCGTACAGTTTCAACAATACCCAGGAGTTCCTGGCCGGCTTGAATAGCACGAGGGAACATGACGGTGGCAATGCGTTTATTGGTGTGCTGCATGCCGCCGAACTCGTGCCCTACGACAGTGCCCTCTTCATATCGACAGCAGCCGTACCGCCACGAACCGAACTTGTGCAGGACGCTGCAATTACGCTACTCAAGAAGCGCATACGGGTGAGTATATGGCTTCAACCAATAATCTATCGTCATCTAATCGTTTTTGGCCTCTTATATTATCACATTAGCTTTTCCTTTTGTGGTATGGCGAGCACACGGCCACCGAGAATGAGACCGAAGAATCTGTAGGCGGCATACTGGGCGAGGTGGCCATACGCTCTGGTGGCGAAATCATACATATTGTGGGCAGTAAACATGCGCAGGAGATCGATGGTGGCACGGTGAGTAACAGCAAATTTTTTCATGTGTAAGTCTAGCCAAGTCCAACCCAAGCAAACCATGAGACTCTTTGAAGACTCTCTTGGTCTTAAAAATTCAGTTTACCATTCTACGAAGTCACACCAATTAATCAATTAAAAATCCTCATAAATACTCTTCTTTCGATCGACTTGGAAGTCATTAGCACTAATAATTTTTGAGACCTATATAAGTCTTTTTTAGAACTCTTTTCAAGAGGATTCGTGCTGCAAAAACTGTCGGAGTCCAAACTGTCCAAAAACTCTATGAATTACGCAATTTTCTCTTGAAAACCATGTCAATTAACAATCTTGTGATAATCTTGTGTGCAGGTGCATGCCCCGTAAACCACTCGAATTGAAGCTCTTGGAAGAGTTTTAGGTATGAATAATCCGCAGACCCCCTTCGTAATAAGCTTTCGTAAATAAGTTTACAAAGTAACTGGACACAGTAAGGTTTTTTAAGCATCTTCATAATAAACCCCTTGTATACCGATAGAATTGAAACTCTGAGAAAAATTTTTTTTTGACAACGGTTCGATTTTTAAGATCCTACGTGATTTAAGTTCCGGAAACTGTCTGAGTAGCCAGCATTAAAAACAAATTTTTCGTATTATTTTAGGGGGAAATTTTTGTCCATTTTTTAATGCAATGTAAGTCACTTAAAAATCTTTTAAGAATATTCTTGATGAACGCTCCAAAACCTAATGAATTCAAATTGTTTAAGTATTTCGAAAATGGTTTGTTGGGTTCAGAGCAGGCGAGTATATGTGACTAGATTAGATGAGTGTAACTTGAGCACCGAGTGTTAAAGTCGCTTACACCACCCTGAGTAGGCCACTATGTCACCACCATTTTATAGTAATTCATCTTGCTTTTCTGTCTTTGTATTTCTTATTTATGAACAATTGAAATAGATATTTTTTGGACTATTTACAGTTAACACTCGTTGCCGACGCGTATCGCGGTTCACAGGAGCTGGAGGTGCCAGTAGATACAACAATGTCCAGTCTTCATTTTAAAGTCGATGCACCAATGCGGCGTGCAACGCTGGTTACACCCAATGGTGGTTAGTGGGTTTCTTTTGTTGTTGTCGGCAGGCGGAAGCCTCTATGACGTTCTTGATTAATTGTTTAATTTATTAATTGATGTTTGATTAAATGTATTGTAGTACGTACGTGTGTATAACCTAACCTACTAACCAAAATGAACTAGTTGAACAACAACATATTTAACAAGCTTTAATTTAAAAAATAATAATAATAAACAATGCAAAACAGAACCCAGTGACAAAAAATCCCAAGCTCGCAATGAACCGGCAGCACGGATTGGATTGAATTGACGAATGCACCCCAAGCTGAACACAGCACTGCAAGTGGCGTGAAGGCAAGCGATTTTGTCAATCAACAGGTGAATGGCAATGCGAGTTGATTGTGAACTATGAACTTTTTACCCATACACAGGCATACACAACTAATACACTTCACACTCAACAGGACAAACACACGCACGCACACACATGTAGTATATGTATGTATGATTGTTTATTTGTAAGCACAGTACGCTGTTAAAATTTAGTTCTAAGCAACACGGCTGGCTTTGCTAATGTCTGTCTGTACATATGGACCACCTTTTAATTACCAACATTCTTTTTTTTTGTCTTATTTTGTTTGTCTGTTTTATGTGTTAATGTTGTGTAAAAATACAACAACAAGAAACACCGATTTATGATGTATATGTTAATTGTAATACTAAAAATAATAACAACAAAAATGTATCCTATAAATGTGCGTTTGTAAGCAATTAAAAATGAAACAACTTTTGCTTAATTTGCTTTGCTTTCTCTATGTCAAAGGACTACTTATTGCTTACTGTATAAGCGTGCTTACTTTCCTCACCTAGGTCAAGGCCAACGTGCTGCACACGTTCTAAAACTCTAAATTGCTAAAGGTATAAAAAAAAGAAGTAACGCATCGTAATATATCATCTTTCAGGGTCGTTTTTGAAGTATTTTTAGAAGGATGTTGAACCGAGATAACACAAATTTTATTATACAAATTTTAAGTACGACCGCGACGCTTAACGAAGGAATTAGGGAGAAAGAAAGATAGAATAGTGACTGGAAAAGTCGAGTGGAGAGTGTGAGCGAGTGCATGATAGCGTTTAGAGTGCAGTGAAGCCTTTGTAGGCTTATGCGCTGAAGGCGCCAAATTTACACTAATTTACAATGATAATAAGTCGATGGGACCTGGCTCCAACACATATCATGGTGGTTGAATTCGATAGAGTGGCATTCCCCTCGTAATCCGAATTCGAATTAGAGAATATTTCTTTAGCTTATAATTCACACGGTGTTCATTTGTTCGGGTAGAACGTTGGATCTTCGCCATTTAATTGGGCATTCTAACTACTACCAAGAACCATTTACTGAACAACAACCATTTATCTCAGTAAAGTAAGAAAATACCTATTTTTTTCAACATTTCATATATTTTTGCTCTGCAATAGCTTTGCATACGTCGACAATAAGCATACCAATAAAATACAATTAGATTAGACAACGGTGCGATGTCGCATTCATTCGCCAGGGTGAATGGTATACTTTGATGAGCGTAACTCTTACAATTTATAATTTACAATTTATAATTTCTATCGTTTGACAACCATAAAGTAAAAAAATAATAATAAAATATTGTCTCCCTAATGCACACCAACTCTAACAAACACACATATTTATCTATGCTAAAACTCTTTGAACAAAAAAATGAGGAAGAATCCTCTTAAGATTTCCAATTTGAATCTGCACAATTACTATTTGCTTTGCACTACTTACTATATGAGATACTTTTATTCTATTATGCCTTTTCGCACTATTTTTTATTTATCCCCGGGCACAGTTGGCACATTTTAAAGTCGTATTTGAAATGCAACAGACTTAACTGAAATTGGTTAATGCAGCCACAATATAAACACAGAACAACAATAAACGACCGACCTATATATCTAAATTTCTGCTGCGGCTGGCTAACCCCTCACTACGTTGTATTAATCATTTTTATTTTTAAAAGCTTGCTGAAATGAGTGAGAGAGAAAAATCGTCGTCTTACGGAGGCCAAAGTCTGAATATATATTTTGAAGAGCCGCATAGTCATAATTTTAATCTTAAAGTATAGGTCAGACGGTGGCAATAGCGGGATTTGAAGTGAAGTGACTAAAAGCTAATCTCGCGCCAGATACAACATGTGCCTGACTCTGAGAAAGAAATCCATTTTTTTCGCTTTAGTTTGAATTTCCGTTTTCTGATTTGGTTGACTTACCCGGATGTGACGCCGATTGTTTTACACGTCCCAATGAACTGGATACGATAGTTGAGGCTTACTTGATTTCAGGCTCCTACCAATCAATACAATTCAAGCTATTTGCATTAAGCAATTACACTTTGACACACAGACCTACTAAAAAAGACAGTCACTTCCAGTTATAAAAAATAATTCAAATATAAAGTTCATTTTCGTTTTAACGTGATTTATTCAATTGTTTTTACTACTTTGTATAATCAAAACGAAGAGCGCACTACAAACACACACAAACAAACTTCACATTATTTAATTTGACTTTGGTTCGTGTACCACGCACATTTTTGCGAGAGTTTTCGATTATGAAAACAAAAAAATTAATACGATTCGCAATTTCGAAACCAAACAACAACAACAACAACAATGGCAACGCACGACTTAAATACCAACAGTTTGGAAGATTGACGGACACCTCGGAAGGACGGAAGAAGGAACTTGCAAGCACTTATTTATTTATTCTTATTGTGTTTGTTCACTTTTTTGTACGTTTTGTGTTACAACGCTTTTCGCAACAATAAGATATTTATTGTGGCCAATTTGTCCTTTCTGTCTCTTCTTTGCTCACTAATGCTTGTTTGTTTGTGTCTGCCAATAAGCAAGCCTAATGAATAATGAAGTATATACAAACATAATACAATCAGCTGTATCGCTCTGACACATACAACGCTCTGACGAACAGCTGTGTCTTGTATAATGAAAACGTAAGAGAAACAGAAGCACCAGAAGAAGAAGCATGGCCATTCAATTAGAGTGCCAAAGAAATGGGTTAATTGAATTTATTCACAAAAAAATTAATTTTACAACTGTTTTCAGAAATCAATTTAAAAAAATTGGTTAAATTCAAACCGGTGCCAAATATACGCGAAGAGGGTAATACCCTGGATGCGTATGTGCCGTTAAATAAATTGCGTAAGGCCGCAGTATACACGTTGAAATTGACGCCGGAACTAGAACTGATCGATCGCGATTATTATGTGTTTCTACGCGCCGAACGTAAAGCCGATCTATTTCTGGGTAAGTAACGCAAAAATCAACAAGATTAATATTTTTAATCGATCCAAAAAAAAATAAAATAACTGTGTCAATCGGTGAATGCGTTATCATATAATTGAAAAGGCATCACAATTGCGGGGAGGTCGCAATAGTACTTAAACTGAGGTACGATAGATAATCCAACCACCCAACCAACCACGCAAACAACCATCCATATCATGGATTGTTTTCAAAACTGATTGATAACATATTCACCCCGAAATGACGGTTTCAATTTGCGAACGTCACATGAGGAATGATGCCAATCCTATCAATGCCCTTGTCTTATTGAGCACCAGTTGTGCGCGCCGACGTAAATGGCAACAAATAAACAATGCACTTACAGATTCTTTAAAAATATTTTCTTCCGGTAGGAGCTATCATTAAACGTTTCGAGTCATACTACTCAGACAGACAACCATTGTATCCAACTGGCTTTCATGAGAATGATGCCTTAGCGCAGGGACTTGCACGTTCTGCTAGTAGAGGCACACATGCTAGCCTAAGGTTTCCGAGTGAAAAAATTTATGCGACAGCAACAGCAGCAGAAGCATCATCAACGAAACTGGAAAATGCCAAACCAAAAACTGAAGTAGAAACCTTTTCTGAAACCGAAGTGTTGGTACACAGCGATATTGGCAACGCAGATCAACATAATGGGACAGTCACTATTACCGCGACGAGCGCTTATGGCAATCAACGTAATACGCCAAACTTATTACACCACTGCCGCACAAAGATCGAAATGGGCGTACAATCAAAGCTGCTCATCGCAACGGGCACAACGGGTGAGCTGCAGTTTGAGGTAACAAACATGCGTGGCGAAGATGTTTACAATAACATACAGGTGACGGATGAACGACGTTATCTGCTGCGGTTGAGCCCGCAAAGGTGAGTTGTTAATGTTAGATCCTTTATACAACTGAATATAACTTGTTTCTCTGTTTCATTAGCCTTCAACTTGGACCATACCAAACGGCCGTAGTTACGTTAACAGTACTGGTGCCAACGGGCACACCTCAAGGTACAATCGATCGCATCACGTTCACAACGCATGGCCGGGAAACATCATCGCTTTCGCTTGTGCTGAAAGTAGTGAACTCAATCGAAGCCGAGGTAATAAACATAGCTAACCGTTTTTCCATGTGCATATAAATCGTCAATTTAATTGATAGGATCACACTGCTCCTACCGTAACGTGGGAGTTTGGCAATCGCTGCGACTATGTTGCCGCGGATTCTTTGAGTTGTGCCGAACGCTTCTGGACTATGGATATAACAGCACAAGACTGGCAATCGGGCATCATGCGTTTGCAAACGACGCCGTCCGAAGGTCTCTTTTATCGCAATTCCTATACGGTTGGCTCAAACGATGCGCTCAAAGCGAGCTACTTGGCTACATGTTGTGAGCCAAAGGTAACAATAACCGCCTATGACACCGCTGGTAATCAACGCAGCTATAACATTGACGTGCACGACATTGTGCTTACCGAAGCTTCAATTGCGGCCATTGCATTAGGCGCAATCCTCCTGTTGCTTCTGATTGTACTTGCGATTGCTGGCATTGTTTGGTGTTGCCGACGACGAAAGGTCTCACTGGAGTTACCGACGTACCGCTCACATTCAACCCGAAGCATGGAGTAGTCTTACTTTGACCATTATTTGTAAAATATTGGAAATATTGTAAAAAAATGAAAACAATTCAAGTAAACAAAATCGAGACGGGAATTAAAAAAAAAAATAATAATAATTCATATTACATTCAATTGTTCAATGTTTGATGAGAATGCACAGAATAATCAAACAATGTACATGGCACGTTAACCATTGGCAGGCGCTTCATGATTCTGCCTACTTGCTGACCCGTCTGTTCCGTCTGATTGTACTATAGAATATGCTTCGACTGAGTATCAGGTAGCTCACTGCAGAAGACTCAACCCCTCTTGGGAATACGTTGTGTTGGAATCTTTGAACTCAACACCGGGATATCTGTTACCATTGGCAGTTGGCCCACTGGTTTTCAAACAGGAAATAAGATCCGTGCTTAATTAACTAAGCAACAGCGAAATCTATGAAATATATAAGAAAGTTCCCAAGATAGGCCGCGTCCTCATTCCCCACTCTCGGTCTACGTATGACCACTCACGCTAGTAATCTGTATAAAAATCAAAAGCTTTTAAGAGCTTATAAATATATATTCCAGGATATGTACTTTTCACATCTGGACATGTAACACGAGGATTTCGTCAGACGAAATTGGTTGTCTGCCCTGTATGAGCTGTCCGACCAAATGTATCAGGTGGCCGTTGGACCACCTACTAAACCGAGCATGAAAAGCATTTTAATCAGTGCCGGCAGTTCGTTCAACCCCTATGGGTTGTTTAAAAAAAAAAGCATATGGCCGTGCAACCCGTGTCGTGTGGGATTTTTCATCAAAAAAGAGGACGCTCTTCTGGCAGAGTAAGCTCAGAAAGGGGCTCTTCTCCGATTGATAAAAATACCGTATAAATGTTTCTTTAAGTCGGCTTCGAGATTAAGACCCCCTTTTTTTTTGCAATGTCCATTCCTACTTGTAAATGTGCTCTTGAACTGCTCAGTTACCCCTGTGTCACGTTTTCAGGTGTCGCATTCGTTGGTTAGGACTAAAGATATTGCATCACATTTCGTCTTGTATTGATACTAGTGAATGTTGTAAGTACCAAATCAGACATCAGATAGACATCATAGCAACAACAAAAACGCAACAGGTAATTGGCATCGAGATCTCTTCCACTTACCACGATTCAGTATACCAGATACGAGCCCTGGCGAAGATTGTGACGTCGGCGCGTGCACAATGGGCGGTGCAGCTGGCAGTAGCTGCGGTTTATTGGGGAAATCATCGAAAGAAAGACCTGTTACAGAGGCGCTCAAAAGCGGATTTTTCACGACGCGCGATGAAGACGACGACGACACGTCACCTTTTGACTTTTCAGACATTGCTTTAAGTAAATTGTTTTCTATATATATAGTTTATTAACTTGCGTGGAATTTCGACGCTACGGTAATAATATAAGTTCAAATAAATTTTACAAATTATTGAAACCAAAAACTAGTCATAAAATTAAATAAGCCCTCTCACTTTAATGCCACAAAACGCGACTGCTTCTTCTTATACATTGCAACACTCACCCAAACGCGAAAAGCAATGAACACACAAGTGTTGGTAAGAAAATATAAAATGCATTACGTCTTCTTAATAGACAAACTTCATTAAATTGTCGCCTTCAAATGCGCTTTCCGGTATTATCCTGGCGACTTTCCTGGGCTCTTTCATAAGTGATTTTGGACACTGCATCTCGTGCCAACCTAACGGCACCATTGGCACACGATTGTGCCGATAATCGCTGGCATAAGCGACAACTACACCGAACTCATTGTCCGCGGTACTTAAAATTAAGCAATTTTCAATTTGATTTATAACTTTAGCCAGTATAACGTCGCCCGGTTTGAAGCACTTATATATATCGACTCGATCTTTATCCGTCTCACGTACATCTTCTTTACGCAATAGGCCTCGATAACCGCAATCTAGAACTGTGTCTCCGACAGTGAATACTGAACATTTCGCAAATCGTTGGTTTGTTGTCAATACACGAGCGGTGACAACATCGCCGACTCTGGGTACTACTACACAACTGCCAGGCTTTAATACATTAATTATTTTGGACTGAAATTATTAGAAGTTTGTTGAGTAAAATGTTTGCAATTAAATCTTGAAAATTGTAGTTTACATTTGCAGTGTCGTCGGGCTCATCAACGTAAGCTATGCCTGACTTCGTGGAATGAACGTATCCGTCCATTTCGACGGTCCCGACGCCAGGCACTATATTCGGGCCCGACTTACATAGTCTTTGACCCGGTAGACAAATCAAAATCTCCGTGATATCTTCTTGTTCTGCTTCCGTCATTTTCTCAAAATAACAAATATTCTTTGCATACACGCGGGAAAAAGTAGTGTTGCATCGTGCAATTAAAAACTTTGGTATTTTTTATCAATTTTTTACAGTGGAAGCTGGAGGAGGTTAGAAACGTTGATTATTAGCTGAGGCCGGCTGCGTTATTTTTTTGGCGGCTAGACTTGTGTTGTGTTTTTTTTTGTTTTCTATTCGTTTGTTGCGAACATGGATTACGGTTTAAGTTATCGTGAGGTGATACCCAACAATGAAAATGACGAGGAGTGGATGGTTGTTGAAATAAATAGTGGTAAGCTTATGATGTTTTTTGCTGTTCTTTAAGCCACTTTTAATCAATGCCCTTTCACGATCTTCTTGCAAAGACACTATCCATCCACTGCAGGACATCAAAACATCAGAGAAATCTGGTGGCTTTTATTACAAGAATTTGGAGAACATTCAGAATAGAAATCGCTTTATATACTGGTGAGTAGAAATTCTTTTTGAATTGATAAATGATAGAATCACGTGTATATGAAAATACAAACGTAATTATTAAAATGGTTAATGCTCTTATAATGTAGTAAATAAATATTAAAGGTATTTGTCCACAAAACTACAAGTGAGTAAATCAAATACAAACAGGTTTGAAGATACGCACGCGCTTATGTAACTCTCAATGCGAGTTGTGTTGTTTACTTCCCGTACAACCTTAAAGTCTACAAGCTTCAGAAACGCAACCGAGGCCATTGACGCGCTATTTTCTCAACTAAAACTATATCTCCATACTTAGCTATATCCCATACTTCGACTTTCTTAATGCAGTTAATAGAGTAGGAGTTTATATTGCTGTAAGGCACCTAGCCACATGATAAATCTGTTCCAAGAAATGCAACTTTGTAAACACGTTCCTACATAGCATATATATAATTAATTTATTTTGTATGTTCTCATCAGGCGTGCATATAAGAACTTTCTGGAGTTGTCGGAGATCAGTTTGGACTATACTATACCCAAAAATAGGGTGCGCCTAAGTTTCCCAGACACAACTGTATTGGCTGTGTCGATAATTGAAAACGAACAAAACGTTACGCTGTTGGTGGCCACAGTCAACAGTCTGCATCGCTTCGTTTTTCCATATTTCGAGGCGCCGAAGCCTTTCTGGGGCCAAAAATTCGGCATAGACCGCGAGAGTCATCAAAGTCGCGCCGGTACGGCAAGTAGCACTTCCAGTACGGCGGATACCAACTCAAATCGTATTAACAAGCAACACGCGTACTCAATATTTCATAACATCCATAACAACAGTAGCTTAAGTGATCCCAAAAATAATTATGTCATTTATTGCGATGGCTCTGTGCATCACCAATTCCCACATGCCGGCACTTGTTATATGCCACTTACGGGTGAAGATGCATATTTCGCATTGGCGTATCAGAGGCAGTTGATGTTGTATATTATGAACACAAGCACTGGAAATGTTACACTTCTCAAGCTGGAGGAGCCGCATTTAATGCCCCGGTTTCTAAGCAACCTGAAAGATGCCCTAACTGGCAAAAGCACACCAGATGAATACGCCATGTCGTTGGCCTTTTGTACCATCGATGACATCACTTATCTATTGGCGATCTATACCAATGATCAACTTCGACTTTGGTCCACTAACACGCTGCAGACAGTAAGCACGTTGCACTGCTTACAAATTCCATTGAAGGATCACATGCATACCGTGGAATCATGTTCTTTACGCAAAATCAATGATGAGAGCTTTATTGTTTTTCTCGAACATAATACGTACGGCGAGTTTATCTGTGTGGACATTCTGTCATATGCGAAAGAGGGTAATGCAAACAATCTGAGTCTTGATATTCGTAGAACCATACCCGCACCACATTTAAACTTGATCGATTATGCTGTGTCCGAAACGCGCATCTGGGCTTTGTGGAACACAATCGACGGTGAGGTTAGTGTATCCAGTTTTGTTCTGAAGCCCAGCATGGGTATGATTTGGGTATCGGCTGCCTTAGAAAGGCAGCCACCGCAAAATTTCTCTTCGACGATTGAGCAGGGTGTCGATCCAAGGGAAGCTTACTGTTCGTACATATTCCACCCCGGTAAATTCAATCGTTATGTGATTGCCAAAGCTTTTTATGTGAGTTCCAACAAATTGCTTAAAAACAATCAATTGATTATGTTAATTTTTCAGATGTTTCGACGTAGCAACATGGACTTCAACATGAAACAATTGACAATGACAGCTCTCAAAGAACATGTCTGTCATGCGGTTGAGGATAAGATACAAAATGAAGTGCGCGAATTTGTCATCAGTGATGAAGAGTACGTCAAAATAGCTCTGCGTCAGTGGGAAGAGTTCTATTCCTGCTGCGAACAGTATCATGTGCAGAACATAGAACCCACTGGTGTGGTTATATTTGAGGATATCGATGCTGTGTGCATCGTTCGAAAAGAGACATTCTCATTGTTGCTGCCCTGCGATATGCTCGAACACTTACTACTGATTGGAGATAAAGCCGACGAGGAGATGGTTGTGCAAAAATACTTTGCCGATAGACCTGAACAAGGCGTTGACTTCATGCGACTTTTGATGCTCTTGGTGAAAGTGGATGAATGGGTGCCGGAAGAATGGAAAGCAAATTTTGACAAGAGAATGTATCATTTGGATTCGCCGGCATTGCTTATCTCAAATCTATCCTCCGATCTGCTTAACGCTGTCGTCGAACCCGCTTGTGATCCAATCAATTTGCAGGTTATGTTGGAACAGTGCCTGAATCAAATTAATGATATATGCGCTATAATTGAAATGCTACATGCTGAGTTACGCATCGATAGCGAAGACAGTGAGCTCCAATCATACTCAGGTAAGCTCGTAATGGTGAAAGCAACTTTGTTTTGCCACAGTCATCAAGTCGATCTTCATACACAGGTTCACTCTTTGGCAGCGATTATGGTTTATCTGTGATCACAGAGTCAGTTAAGCAGTCAGCTATGTTGCGGTAAATAAGAAGTTTTGTAGTCTCCCTGGCTCTCAGTCACATAACCTAAGAATTAATCAGAACTCTTGGTTTTCTGCAGTTTCACTTTGGCCCGCAATTTGGCGATTCTCGAACAATTGGCCGTGGATTCCTGCAGCGTACCAATGTTTGCGCTGAATGATATACAGTCATCGCTCTTGCCGGAGACTATTAGTTATTTGCAGGCCTACTGTATCATAGCGTGGATTGCTGACACACCAATCAGTCTGAATGCGCCACCAACACAGTAAGTCATGAAAATATAATTTGTTTTTTATATCACATTACATAGAATCCTATGAGTTAATTTAAGGTTCTAAGTCTATTAGATCTTATACGGACCATAAGAATGAACTATTTAAGTTGAATCACTCATGTGTCTGTCTAGCCCACTTTTATAGCCAATTTGTTTTGAAACTACTAAACCGCTAAGTTGTGTGATATATCAAGTGAAGGGGTTTATTAAAAAGGTCTCAAATATATTTTTTTATTTTAACGTAGTTTTAAAGTTGTTTAAGAAAAACACTTGGCTCGTTTTATTTTTTTTATTTTTACCTATAGAGCTACAATCTCAGCAATATGTCACTATATCAAAGATATGAGTTGTAAAAAAGTAGGGTCCCCTCTATTTTAAACTAGTGTCCGTCCAGCGATTGAAATTCTACCACAATCGTAATAATATTGATTTGTATGTAGTATGTTATTATACACTTAGTAACCACATGCGTTAAGATAATTGTGACACTATGTGTGTGTGACAACTTTTAACTGTTTTTACGCATACAATACCTAACTAATTTATTAAAATGTATATTGTGCATATCTGCAAATGAAAACCTGTCGAATGGTATATTCTTTGTTAAAATCGGTTATCTAGTTTAGGCATAAAATTATGTTAAAGAGAATATTTTGGCCTATTTATATATAGCTACATAATTAACTTTTTTTCCCCAACCGAATAGCGAGCTGTCGAAGCAAAATCTGATACAAATGAACTTGCAAAAATTCAACGAACCTATCTATTCGAGAGATAAAAAACTAATTGACCGCACTACAGTCCTTCACTTGTTCATCCAGACAAGAGGTCTAACACGGGCATTGTCAACAATGAAGGCATCTTTCAAATATCCGCAAAGGCAATCCATGCAATATACACTGAAGCCTTTGGTGTTCTTCATTAGTAAACTGCTGTAAGTAGGGATAGTGTATTGTACATTCCAATTTATGAGACAACGCAATTTTTTTTTTCATTCAATGCGTTAATGCAGCTGGGTGTTGGGTAACGAGTTCACATTTGGCGAATGGCTGTTCGACAGCGGCCAACACGTCATCATTCAAGACTACACGCGTCAGTTGTCCCCTTGGTGCAAATGGAATTTCCACTCCCGTAAGTAAGCGAAGTGCCAAAAGGTGCCAGTGTGTGTTAATGTCATTTGTATCTGCCTTCTAGGACGATTTATACTCGGCATTTCGCTGATGGATTGCGACGAGATGGATAAAGCATACGTTCATTTTCTTTTTGCGGACCAAGGTGTGCTCAAGGAAAAGTTTCTTTTCGAACGTACCCTAAAAGGCACGGAGTACTACGAGCAGTATAAGGATTTGGTCGGACCGAACTTCAGTGAAAATTGTCCTATTGAAGCTATCAATAATGCCAAGGCGCAGTATTACCTCAAACTGATGGAATTATTGGAGCGTTCTAAAGCTCGCCATTTAATGATATCTCTGGCAAACATGGCCATGGGCGTCTTAAAGAGCGATGATCCTAACATATCAGTGTTTCAGACAATTGTATTTTCCACTCATTTAGCTCTGGAACACTACGATGAGGCGTACCATGCACTCATTTATAATGTAGATCATTCGAGGCGTAAAGATATGCTGCGGCAACTATTGATAACACTGTTCGAGCGCCAGCGACTTGATCTGATGATGAATTTTCCGTATACCGGCCTGTACGATGAATTCGAGGATATCGTAGAGGGGCGTGCGCGTTGTTTGAAAATGGATGAGAACGTGGTCTACAATTTTCTGTACTCTTATCATGTGAACAACGAGAACATGCGTAAAGGTAATAAAGCCATTTTATGTTATTAATTTAATCATGTATTATTTATTCAAATAGCAGAGTAGAGTAGTAGCAGAGTAGAAAGGTTACTCTGCTTAGAGTACCGTGTCCCTTGACAATGCAGTAGTTTCCGGGCGGTTTTCCATATTGCTGTCTGAACCAAGTTATCCGAGTAGTGTTGTTTAGATTTGAGTTATTCCAACAAGGGATCTAAAGCAGTGCTTTTATCGCCTTAGACAGTTGTTTTTTTAACTGCCGCTAATCAAGTTCGAACCATATGGCTTTTGAGTACCAACATACCACAGGAACCTGCTCGACATTAAAACGTTATTCACATAACACATCTGATCTTCCCCTACATATGGTAGTATGGCCAGCCTGACCAATTTCCTTCATTTTGCATGTGGTGTTGCTGCCATGGTATGCAAAATCCGACCAATAATAATACGTAAACGCCACGGAAATCATCTCTTTGCCTTGGTAACCCCAGACTGCCAACATTCAGGTACGGCTGGTACTCTTAGCCACAACAATGACATTTTTCTATTACCCTCTTTTTTAAATTATTATTATTATTATTATAATTTTTGATTTCAACGCTTAGCTGCTTCGATAATGTACGAGCAGGCGTGCCGTCTACTGATTGAAATCAATACACCTGACGCCTTGAAAACACGCTATGATTCACTTCTTAACGTCATAAACTCATTGGAGCTGTGTGACGAACGTTTTCGTTGGATTGTGAAGCCAGAATTGGCCGGCTATGGCTTGAATGCACCCAGTTCGGATTGCAGCGATGACGATTCAGGGGATGTTGTCGTTGTGACCTTAAACGAAATACGTTGCGAGCGGCTCCATACGCACGCGCTGATAGACCTCTCACACCACCAGCCGGATGTTGTCTCGTACGTCAAAGTTGGCGCTGAAGAATTGGCCTATCTTCTGGCCGGCCATCGTCTGTTTATTTTGGCATTGAAATTGGCTAAAAATTTCAAAGTATCGTTATTACCGATTTTCGAAAGCTTAACGGTTGCGTGCGTGGGCACAGATACTGAAAACGCTACCGATTCGTGGGTTTGGTTGCAAGAAAACTCTCTGTCCTGTAAGTGCTTTAACCTTAATCAATCAATGAGGATAACTGGATTTAATTTGCTTATGCTCCGCAGATCTTCCGAGCCCAAACAATTCCGGCAAAGTAGCATGGCAGCTGTTCAAGCGACTCATCGAGGATTATGAGGAGGACGAATCAACCGATATTAGAAAGACTGTCGTCAATAAGTTGATGGTCTTGAATGAACATGTGCCGCAATGGCTTATCAATTCATACAAACAGAGTAATTGCCACGAATATTTGAGATTGCTCATCAAGCACAACCGCCTGCTTGAGGCGGCGGATCTGGCAGTAGAAATTATCAATGGTATGATGGGTGCCGGCGCGGAGTACTTTAGCTTCAAGCATCCTATCGGAGCTAACAACCCACCGCCCGCTTTACCCGTCAATGCTATCGACACGTTACTATATGGTCTCAGACTGAACGCCCAAACTCGTGTCGACTACAAAGTAGTAAGTAACAAAATTATAACGTTTTTGGGTTGATATCCCCTATAACGATCACAATTCCAGGCTATTCTCAATGTGGAGGATGCGGTTAGCAACTATACGGAAAATCTATCGACGTTTATGACCGCAAAAATTCAGGAGGCCTTCGAAAAAAAAAGAATCGATTCCAGGAGTAAGGCTGGTCCCTTGACGGAAAAAATTATGAAAAAATAAGCAAAAATAAAAATTAGAAAAAATAGAAATAATTTAAAAAATAAGAAAAAATATATATAACTAGCAGGGCCCCGGCGCGTTACTGCTTTCTGCGTTCTGTCTACAGCTGCGATTTTCTCGTTGATCTTCCAGTGTTTGACTTTTTGGGTGGCATTTCATGCTCTTCTTTTCTTTGATTTTATTTTCATTCGAATATTTGAACTTGTCGACTTTGTACAATTGATCTTAATATATAGCGAATTCGACTATTTTTTCGCACCAAACTTAGCCATAAACATTCTCCAAGATGAAATCCATCTATGTTCTAATTTTCTTGGTGCTCGGTCAGACGGTGTCGGATGCCATAGGAACCAAACAAACAGACAAAAAAGCACCCTTTTTGTATACATATACTATATATATATAGATTATATAGATCTATACATTATATAGATTAAAAAAAAACTAATATAAGGATATTTTATAATTCATAGCAACATTTTGTATATTTAAAAGTCACCCATCATAGTATCGGCAATGAATTTTTTGAAAATACACATGAACTGCGCGACAAAGGCTTCAAGATGGAAAATATGCTTGGCACCGTTTTGCATGCGATGCTCATGCAAAGCGGCAGACTCGAGAGTCTTCGCCTTGATGGACATGTCACAGTTGCACACCAGTTGCTGCACCAGCCCACGAAAAACGATGTGCGGTGGCACGCCCTGCGCAAGCAACTCGTACAGTCGGTCGCGTATTTTCTCGAGTTTGGCGGGTGTTTGTTCCTGCACAATCTGATTGGCAGTCTCACGAAGGTACACTTGCCAATCCAACTCGACGATCTTTTGCTGTGCCGTAAACGGATACTGTTGTACTTTGCATGCCTCAAGCATTAATAAAGCACGGCGTAGATTTCGCTCCGACTTCTCAATGATGCGTGTACATAATTCGGGCGGTAGTGTGAGACATTCACGTTTGCATGTGCTTTGTAATATGGCTGTCATATCGGCCTCCGATGGAGTCGGCACGCGTATGCCGAGACAACGCGAACGTATCGCGGGTATAACACGCGATGTCGAGTTCACTGACAGTATAATACGACACGTAGCCATGTACTTTTCCATTGTACGACGCAGCGCGTGCTGTGCATCCTTTGTCAGTTCATCGGCCTCCGACAGCACAATCACTCTGAACTCACGCTGGCTGTTAGTATCGATTTGTTGTGTCTGTGCAACTTGTTTGATCAGTTCGATAATGACGACACGATCGTAAATTCCAACATCAGATGGATTCACCTCAAAGTGATAGTTACTATTGACTGTCATAATGGTAATCTTTCGATTCGATGGTGTTGTGAAGCTTGCCGTCTCATTTCGAAGACGCTCCACGCCGGCGCCGTATAATTCCCGTAGCACGGCCATAATGCGTGTCTTTTTACCAGCTCCCGATGGACCGTAGAACATTAAATGGGGGAAATCACTCTGTTTGCATAAATTGCGAAGATCGGCAGCTTGTTCCTATGAGGAAATTACAAAGTTTTTGTCAGTACATTTCATTACAAATTCTCAATGTATTAATTACTTTGTGATAATCCAACTTGGCAAGTTCGCGTGGTCGATGTTTGTCTACCCAGAGTGCCATAGTGGAAAGACGTTTACTTGAAATATAATCCACACAATAAAACTTTTGCTCTTCCAAAAAAAAAAAGGCAGAGGAAGCAACTCAACCGACCGCTGTTTCGCGCCTTTTGTGGCTTTCGATGTCAGCTGTACGCGTTAGTCTTCCTCTCAATCAGGAGTTGTCAATTTAAAAGCCGCGAGCGTATGTCAGGAGAGCTTATTAACAAAAGGGAAATGATGGGATATTTTAATTCAACACATTAAAGGCATTAATTACAGACTTGCACCTTTATATTTTCTTAATATTTGAAACGCTTTTAACAACGTCCATGCCTGCTACAAATGCTAGTGTTGTAAAACTCTAGCAAGTAACTTTAGCGGGAGTGAATTTTTAAATAAAACAATTTAATAAAAAGTTGGCAAAGGGACCGAAGACTGTTTACTATAACGAATATGTGTTGTATACAAAAATTAGCGATCGACGGTACAACAAAACAAATGCCGAATTTCGATGTTTTGTTGTTCCGCTGCGAGTCGAGTCCATATGCTTTACTATAAAAATTCGATGTACGTATGTATGTATCTATGTAGTACATACTATGTAAATACATATGTATGCATTGAAGTTCTACAGTGAGTGGCTCTATTGCGAATGCAATACTACATTCACACTAACAAGCCGGCTTTTAAATTAGATTGAATACCTTGTGCACTCATGTATTGCTTTCGGCTTGTGACTCTGTTGTCCGCGAATGTCAAGATGATTCACAATTCAATGTTAGCTACTTGTGAATTTACACGAGTAAGTACCAAGTAGCTCGTGAGACAAAGCATAAGCATTCCTTATGTGACCGTTTCTCTCTTTCTCTCTCTCAACAAAAAACAAAAACTGTATAAGTGACTCGCGATTCAATGAACCTTTTCATTTATTTACGAGTTATTGCAATTTTTTGAGTGGAGGGAAATGAAAATCTACAGTGAATTATTATTCGATTGCGTTCACATGAACACATGGTACGTGAATCCGAAGATATTCTCAAGCCAGACTTGCTATCGTGTCTGCTGTGAGTGAAAGACATTCACACTTGCTCACTTTCCATTTCCACTCGGGTTGCGTGCTCTGTTGCGGGTCGCTTCACAGCCAATTTGTAAGTCTTATACGCACTTCCACAACTAATCTGAGTCTGTGGTAGTTAGACCATCCCAGGGACTAAACTCAAGTTTTACACATGTTGCCGAAAACACTGAGGCGCTCTTGCCGTTGTCCGTTTTATGGGTACGTATGTGCTTCCGTAGATTGCTGGTCGTACGAAAGCCCTTTTGGCAAATTTCACATTTCTGTGGCCTTTCGTCGGAGTGTGTCAACTCGTGATTACGCAGTGTTTTTCGTGCCGCAAAGGCCATTTCGCAGTGACTGCACTGAAATGGGCGCAACAATAGGTGGACCGCGCGATCGTGCTCGTTCAGATGCGAGAGCCTATTGAAGGTCTTGCCGCACTTGGTGCACTGATAACCGTTGGATTTGTGTTGGGCTATGTGCTCTTCAAGCTCCGCGAAACTGGGCTTGAGGCGATAGCAAATCGGACACAGCAAACTGGGATCGTCCGTGTGTTTCTCCATATGGATTTTGAGATCGGAAGGCTGTCGAAACTTTTTATCACAATGTTCACAATTATAAGGCCGCTCGCCGGTGTGTAACATCTCGTGTACGCGCATCGTTTTTCGGGCGGCAAATGTTTTCTCGCAATAGACGCATTTAAATGATCGAACGCCTTTGTGGACGGACATAATGTGATCTTTTAGGTGGTCTTTTCGCTTAAACGTCTTCATACAGTAATCACATTGGTAAGGGCGTATATCGTTGTGCGCCTTCGATAGGTGATCGCTGAGTAGGCCCTTCGTCTCAAATGCCTGCGTACAGCGTGTGCAGCGCCACTTTGCATTTTCATCGGAATTTGCCTTTGACGTATCGAGATTTTTATGTTCGTGTGTCTCCATGAAATGACGTCGCATCGAATAGTAAGTTCGAAAACTTTTGGAGCAAACGTTACAAACATGAGGATTTGCATTGCCTTCGTGTGCGGCGCGTATGTGCGCCTCGTACATGAAGCGTTTGCGAAACTTCTGTTTGCATTGTTCGCAATGGATGACTTTGTCAGCCGTACCCGATTTTTTTGCACTTTTTTGTAAGGGCTTTAAATTTACGATTTTCGGAGAGTCGATATTCTTTACGGAAGCTTTTGATGTTTGGTGTTCGTTTTTTACGGAAGCCGTTGATGTGTGGCCGTCGTTGCTATTGATCTTGTCCGACTCCATGTCTGTGGAGTCGTGCGATGACGTGAAGACCATTGGCTCCTCATCCTCTACACAAAAACCATTAACTTCTTCCTTCTTTAGCGTAAATTCTTCACTAAAGGTGACATCTTTCAATGGATCCTTATTTGGCTGTTGTGAAGACATACAATTAAGCTCTATGAATAATATATTTCGTAATTCGTACTACCTCTTCTTCTGTGTCAAATTCTAACTTCACACATGGCAACACGACTGGCAAATCATTCAGCTCCATTTTTACTTCCTTTTCTCCCCCTCTTTCTAACACCAGGCGTTCCTTAGAATTGTGGTTTAGAATTTTGCCGTCTTCCACGCCTCCGAGCACATTGTCCAGATATTCCTGAGAATCCCTTGCTACACTTCGATACTCCATGAAATTTCGCAGTTTCTTGTAGCACTGGCTACATGAATGAGTGGGTGTGAACCTTTTTATCTGCTCCTTCTTCACCGTAGCACCTATACAAGTCGTTATCCATTCATTAATTTGAGTTTTCTCGAGCACACTATGTGCGCCATCAAAGGCTCCTGGCGCGCGTAGTTTTCTCAAACAGGTGGCACAAAATAGACGCAACCTTGCGATAAACTCATCTTCGACAACCTTCTCGGTTATGATCTCCTTCAATGCAATCGATACACAAATGCATTTCTGCTGGAATTCATAGAATATGCGTGCTTTTGTATAACAGGAGTGACACAGATAACATGGATAAATTTTGAATTCGGTTTTGGCCGTCAGATCCACCGGCAGCCCTGTCGTCATTCGAAACCATTTGTGTACATTCAGATCCAAATTCATGTCATGGCTGGGTTCGCGTTCATTTCTATCGTCCGGAAATTCCTGTAGACATGAACGGCAAAATTTGTCTACGGTTGCACGTGTTATGGGAAGCATTTCAGTTCACACAATTTTGTTTTAAAATAATAATGAAATTTAATAAAACATAACAAGGTACAACAAAAAAAAAAATGCCTTAAAGTAAAGTAACCCATACATTATGCGACGTCGAGCACAACAGGGTTGTATGACCAAGTTTGTGGTTGATCACGAACAGTCGTTCACAGTCTTATTTTGAGTGGTGTTATTTATTTATTGGGTTGAGCATATATATAAAGGAAATGAATTCAAATATTGCCGTGATTCTCGTAATTAATGAAATTTGGAAATTAGTGAAGAAAAAAGTGTTAAAGCTATTGTAACTAAGTGAAATACTACTTTCTAGTTTTTTTACTACTACTACCAGGGGTTGATATCCTCGGAGAAGGCTTTGTGTCCAAAATAATAATATTCCAATGACAAAAAAAGCATTTGGTGTTCTATTGATGTCCATCGAATTCCTGATGGTGGAGTATTCATCAATACGAAATTGTTCCCAAAATTGGATAGAGGCGATCAAAATTTGCCTGAACCGTATATATATATATACTAGGAAGGTCCCGGCGCGTTAATGCCTTCTGCGCTCTGACTACTGCTGCGATTTTCTCGTTGATCTTCCAGTGTTTTATTTTTTGGGTGGCATTTCGTACTCTTAATTTTTTTGATTTTTATTTTCATACGAATATTTGAACATTTCGACTTTGTACAGTTTGAGCAGCACTATCGGTAAACTCAATTCCCAGAGGCTACTTTGTTTTTGTGTTTTTTTGTATCCATACAGTTTGAGAAGCATCTGAAAATTGAGTTAGTCTTAATATTTAACATGCTCCATGATGACATCTATCACATATACCAATTATTATGGTGCTCGGTCTAACGGTGTCGGATTCCATAGAGATCAAAGAAACAGACAGACAAACAAACAGCCTTTATATATATATATAACCAAACTATAAATATAACTATGCAACCGATAAACACAACTGCAACAAAAATAAAATATATGAAATTGTTGATGTATCACACAACATTCTTGCAAACGCAGATGTTTAATTCTGTCACGTTGTGTGACTGGTCGAAAAATGTATGGGGTCTATCGCTATTAGACTTCAATTGGCGTTTTTTAGTGTGTTTATTGCCTTTGAGTGACACTGGTCGCTGTTACAAACACTGTTAACCTATTGATTTTTATTCATTCAACCAATTCGTCATCATTCAAGATAAACATAAGAAAAGGAAAACAAAGAATTGAGATAGTGAAATCCTAAAAATAAGGATTAGAGACATTTAGAAAAATTTATTAAAGTGCGTGTGCCTGAAAGATGGGCGCTGCATTTTTTCCAGTGCTGTTCTTCACTGCCGTTTGGGGCACCGTTGGCATTGGTATGCCAATGATGACGCCAAAGGGTCCGCATCAAAACCTCATACGCTGCATCCTGATGCTGACGGCTGCAACATGTTGGCTCTTTTGGCTCTGCTGCTATATGGCACAGATGAATCCTTTGATCGGACCTAAATTGAAACAAAACGCTGTGCTTATGATCGCCAAGTCTTGGGACAACCCACTTTTGGATGGCTGAACAGATGCTGCATTTAGTGTGATTCCCTATAGTTTCATATAATCACCTGAACCATGTGAAGTAGATGCAAATGTATAACTGTCGTTTAAGCAATATTTAATTGTAATCTCAGTACTTTTTCTGTTTATTCTTCGAGAAATAACCAAAGTGTGAAATATAAATATATGATTTACTTAATATCGAATCGTATTTATTGAAAAATGATTGGCAGTTTACATAATGACTGCTTACATGGTAAGAAGTCGTCGACCCGGGTCCGAAGTGGTCAACCTGGGCTGCTAACAAGTGAAAAGAACCGAGAGCAGCTCCCCAACGACTTTCACATTAATGCTGTTGCCCAGCAATTTGTACCTTTTATCGAGATTTATTTCTGATTGAAATTCGAATGTTTCGGGAAAGCACATAAGATAGGCGACTTCTCGAGGCGTAAAGTAACGCAACCGCAGTTGTCTGAACAAGGACATGCGTTGCTCCTCCGCAATGTTCTTTTCAATGGAGGAGTCAGTTTCCTTAAGTTGACTTTCAATTCGTCTTGCTTGATTGAATATGTCGTCCATTTCTGATTTCGATAATGGCGTGAAAACCGAACCAGTGCCTTCAACGTAGCGTGCATAGGATTTGGTAAAGCACATTGTAACCCTTGATTCCGGATTACGTATGTCCATCACCCAGACACGCTTACTGAGTACAGTGTCCTGGATTACTGAGTTTGTTTCATCAAATTTTAAAAACTCTGACAAAGTCGGTGGCCCACACGCTTCGCTTGTAAAAGGAGGTGTATTGTAAATTGAACTCTTACTGTCTTCGAATGATATATTCTTGCGGGCCAGGCAGTAGTAGCGTAGACGCGAGTTTGGTACATTGAATCGGATTGGGTTGAGCACAAATTCGCGCCAGTGGAAACCCGATGCGTCTAAAGCTTCAATCAACTGATCGCGTGCCGCTGACTGTTCAAAACCAGCAACGTTCTCCATTAGCAGATATTCTAATCCCTTACACTTCGGTAGCAGTGCGCATATGTGACTTAATGCATCTGAACGTTTGTCGTCCAGATCGCGTTTTAAGCCTTGACGTGTATGCGGCTGACACGGTGGCGACATTAACAGCGTGTTTACATCCCACTTCTCAAAGTCCTTCTCAGTTAGCCTCTGCACATTGCAATTGCGCACATTCGTGTCCTTGTGGTTATACTTGTAGACAGCATTCGCCGCAGTGTTTATGTCAATGGCAGCGACGACGGTAGCTGGCAGTCCGCTAACTAAAAAGAACAACACACAAGCACATTGCATTACGGCAATGGTTAAGCAGTAAATCGGACATTTATACATACATACATTTCAGAGCGTAATGCATGCCACCGATGCCGCTAAACAGTTCCAGCACTCTAATTTTCCGCTCATCTGTCCCCATCACGCATTCAATCAATTGCCGTGAAAACACAGAACTCCAGTACGACCGGTTGATTGCGTTGGTGGGAGGGGACAGTGCTGCCATTCATTCAGAGCAAAAACTAGCTAAACTGACGGTTTGATTTTTGAAGCTGATTTTTGAAGGAAAAAAATCTGAAACAACCGTTTCTTTCAGCACTTTACCGAGTTTTCTTTTAAAATTAGTTCAATTATTTAATCTATTTCATCAACCATCTCATTCAGAAAGTATTAAGCATTTCATTTGTTTTTCGGTTAAAAACAGAACCTTTGTCGGCAAGCTCCCGTTTAATGTTCTCCGCGAGGGTTCAGTGATGAAGGCCGCGGATAACAATCCTGTATGCCCTTTTATCTTTTAACTGATATGAATGGAACGTGATGTTCAGCAGCTCAAAATGGCATATAATACGACGATGGGCATAACTGGTGGAGGGCAGCATTCTAAGACCCACTTTGGGGGCTAGTTCACCCCCAGTGATGCCGACGTTGAAGATGCGTTGATGGCTTCGGAGATTTGTGTTGAATCCTTGAATCAGCTGGATTGCTGATAATTGGAGTGTCAGTAGGGGTCTCAGGCCGACTGTGAGAAGCGGGGTTACATTGGCGTTAACATTTACTAGAGATGAAGTCTCGCTTATGTTGGTAGACACTTTTTCAGAATCGCTACTAAGTGGTGCCAATCGATTTGCATTAAACCCTTTTTTATGCTAACTAAATTTTTCCTTCGCTTATACATTTTATTTTCTTAATATCATTACTTCACTTGTTTGACGCTTCTACGGCCGCCCGCACAACATGCTTTTTGTATACCTTAAGCCCAACGCTTGTATCTAAAAAGTTTCATTAACCGGCACAACCAAAGCTCCCATGTGAGCAGCAGATGCTACGTTAGCCACAACAGAAAGCTGTCTCACTGCCCATTTTTAGCCACAATCAACCTCACTCCGAGCTACAACTCTAATCTAGCAAGGCAACTCAACCTAAGAGTCGCCAAAAGTCTCATCCGCTACCTCATCAACATCAAATCGCATTCCCTCACCCAGTTGGTAACAATGAATCGAATCGCCATTGTCATCTCTCGTCCAGTGAAGACAATACCCAATCATTCTCATCTCCTAAACAGGTCGCCCAACTCTCCGTTGTGGCCACTCGCTTCGACAGTTTCACTTCGGTGGCATGATTGGAATGCAGACCAATGTGATAGAGATTCTCGTCGCCATCTTCTCAAAAATGAGCAGGCTACACATGAACATTGTCATATGGAAAGCTGACAGCGCCCTTAACCGCAGAAATGAATTGGAAGTGTTCATGACGGGTAACTCCATTGACGTCATGCTCATATCCGAAACCCATTCTTCTTCAAAATTCAGGGCTATGAAGTCTATTCAGCCAATCATTCGGATGATAACCGTATGCGAGAGGGAGCCGCGTTACTCATTCGGTCATCTCTACGTCACCACACGCTGGAACCCATCCGGACCGACTCTATTTAAAGCGTCTCTGTCAGCATCCACACAACTCAAGGCCACCTGGTCATCGCATCCATTTATTGTCCTCCACAGGCCCCGATATTAGAGCAGCAGTTCATTCAACTAGGACCTAGAGTCTCAAAGCACGGATCAACCTCATCGAAATCAATTCGGACAAGGATGTAGATGATGCGCTTAACCTCTTCACCAAAAATATTCTTGAGTCCGCCGAACTAGCCTCTTCACACTGACCCCCTTTTTTATCCAACCAACCTCAGGGTCTCCTAAAATCTGAGGTGTCGGAGTTGGTGAGATACAAGGGCTACGGCGTCGGTATATAAGATCACAAAACGTATTTGACAAGGCTGCATGGAGGAGAGCTCCCAAGAGCTGAGGCAAGTAATGAAAAACGGTGCGATCAGAACATTTTAACAATCTGATGGCAAACGCACATCCAATGAAAAAGTCGGGCTTCAATCTATGCTGCGGATCTGCCACTTCTCCTCACAGTGGAAGTGCGCAAAGATTGCCATGATACCTAAACCCGGTATTCCAGACCACCTTGTCGCATCATATAGACCGATAAGCCTGCTCCCAACATTCTCTAAAAATTCGAAAGAATTTTTTGAGCAGATTGTAGGCAGTATGTGGTGTTCAGGTAGCCATTCCTGATCACCGGTACAGCTTTCAGTCACGGCATTGCACTCCAGAACAACTGCATCGAGTCGTTCAAAACATCTTATCTGAGTTGGAGGATTCTATGCCAGCAATAGCGATCAACAGACACAAAGTCATTCTCTTGAATGGCAACGCTCGGCCACACAATGCAAGAGTTGTGAAGGATACACTGTTGAAGCTCGAATGGGAAGTTCTGCTGCATCCGGCGTACCCACCAGACATAGCGCCTTCTGATCACCACTTGTTTAGGACCGTTCATTTTACACAACTCCCGAGTAATGCCGGGGCACCTGTTCGTACAATATATAAGTCTTAGTTACCCTTTACTACTCAAAACTATTGAAAAGTCATATCTTACTATTACATATCTTCTATCTTACTGTCATATTTTATATTATACGAAAAACTATCAAACCGGTATGAAAATTATTCTTTCGCTTTAAAAAAATCGAGAAACAAAAAATTTAAACATGGAGCCCGATAAACATATTTATCCACGCATCAGAGGCATATGCGGGAGGATAGAGTTACTTATCAAAGACTCAGAGAATATTGCCAACGAATTCAACGATTCTTCGACTACTTCGTGCACTCCGACAAACGGCGTGGAACAGAAGAAAACAACGAAATGTCTGATTCAGGAATACGAAGAAATCCTTAAAAACACGCATGCTGCACAAGATAAATTTAATGAGGTGCACAAGGGCCATTTCTTGAAATTTCTCGAACATTTGAAACACGCCTGGGAATGCATCCAGAAGCTGAAGACAGTGGATGACTCGACCGAATCCCTTGTAATAAAAAATAGTGTGAGGGAAATTGTCAACATATTTGAAAAGAAGTTTAATGCCGATGGTCAATAAGATCGTCGAAGTCGATAAGTTTTACATTGAAATTCGATTGTTGTTAAATTGGTAAATTGCTACTTAAAGTTGACAGTAGCCCATCCCGGTAGGTGCTACAATTTTACGTGCGCCTGGATTTCTGAATTGTTTCATGTATTCGAAAAATCTTTACTCGTTGGCATCCTTTTCGCTGCTGCACACATCAGGATGAAACTGCTTCGAGATGGGAATAGAGAGCGTGCGTATCTCCTTAACAGTAGAGTTAATATGTGTTGCGGCTTTGATGGGCAAGACGGGACTTGAAACGCTTAATTGTACACTGCTTTGTTGCAACTTTTTTCGCAAATTTCGGATTAATAAATTTTGACGCAAACCTGGCGATGTTGAAAAGGTTAAAACATTTACTTCTTTGTTGTTAGTTGTTTAAGAGGAGATTCTAATATTTGTATTGGTTTATATTTACCCATATTTCTGTTTAAATATGACTAAAACTCTCGAGGAATCCACTACATCATTCTTGGGGAGCCGTTAAGAAGTTCTTCCTGATAGGCAGCTATGCTGCATAGATCTAAACCAGTGGTAAACAGAAGACGCTATGTCTGGTGAGTACGCTTTGTGCGGCAGAACTTCCCATTCGAGGTTCAACAGTTGAAGTTGCACTTCTCTTTTATGAAACTCTTTGTAAATATGTACTGTAAAAAATAAAAGAGGAAGGGAATGTTGTTTCTGACGTTGCTATTCAACAGCATGCTGCGGATATGCCATTTCCCCACACAATGCAAGTGCGCAACAATCGCCATGATATGAAAGACCGGTAAGCCGGAGAACCTTGTAGCTTCATATCGACAGATAAGCCTGCCGCCGACGTTCTTCAACTGTACTGTTGGCAGTACAAGGCGTTCAGGAAGCCATTTCGGATCACTAATTCGGTTCTAGGTTGCAGCAATGCGCGCTAGAGAAACTGTATCGAGTTGTTCAACATATCTTAGCTGAGTTTGAGACGAAACAGTCTTCCGCCACAGTCTTCTTGGACATCAAAGAAGCCTTCGACAGGGTTTGGATTAATGGCCTGTTGCAAAAAATCAAAGCGCTCCTGGCTGGCAAGCAGTTCCAACTCTTGCAAAGCTTCCTGTGAGAACGAACCTTCTCAGTGGCGGTGAGGGACAAAAAATCGACCATCAGGCATCGACCATCGCTCCGGTCCTCTACTCCTTATATACGGCAGATATACCGTATGCGAACGATACGGCAATCATCTGCAACTTCATCTCGCCAAACGAAGCGGCGGATAAAATGTCCTGCTACTTGGATAGATTCCAAGCCTGGTCCAAGCGCTGGAACATAGCCATTAATGCCGCCAAAGCAGCACACTGCACTAAGGCAAGGTATTTGCCCAGTTGTGACTTACAACGAAAGCATCAGATACCGCAGATGGAGTAAGTCCGGTATCTCTGTTTGATCCAGGACAAGCGTCGTACATGGCGTGAACATGCAAAGGTAGTTACAACGCACTGCTATCAAAGGCTCAGGAAGTTGGATTGATTTCCTCGCCTTTCGAACAAGCTTTCCACAGCGAATAAGAGGCGCCTATATGGCTTTACGCCATACAAATATGGGGCACCAATGTCGTATACAACATTAGAAGGTTGCAGGAGTGTCGCAACAAGGCACTCAGAAGACTCACGGGTGTCTCATGGTACGTCCGCAACACCACACTGCACAGAGACCTCAAGATGCCGATGTTTATGGTGGTAATTAACTTCTCCAGAACCATAACAAGGCGTAGACTGAAATGGCTACAACCGCACCATGCCCCCTTTAGAAGATAAAGTAGCATTTTGACCATCACCATAGTCTAGTTTAATTCTGAATTTACTCGTTATTATTTTTAATCATACAAATATGTCATGCAGTTTACTGCGGTTAATGCTATTCGTTATATGTAAAGTAAAAAAAAACAAATGAAGCAGCGTAATTTTAAAATTTCAGTATCGATGCAACCTGATAAAAATTCTGATATGTCTGAGGGTCGCTGCGTACACAACTTATGGGTGACTATTTCGATGACCTAAAAACGCGTATTAGAGGACTACGTGAACCACACGATTTACTGATCGAGGGATCCATAAAGATTTTCAGTGAAGGCAACGGTCGATGAACGGAACTGACATGAAAAAGGTTTAAAATGTGATTTTACTGCTAGAGGAATTACAAATAAGGTTGAGACGACAAAGCCCACGGGTTATACAAATGTTGCATGGCTTTGTTGAGCTGAACAGTAACAATGTACTCTCGGAGAGTCTGGCTTACCTCAACGCTTTCAGGAGATCGACCCATATATAGAGAAGCTGAACGAAGTGAACGATATACCAAGGCGGTTGTAGTAAATGAAAAAATAAGCATGTTCGAACGGAAGTGGAGTGCTGGTGATCGTTCGGATCCGCAAAACTGTTCAAAAAAGTGTTAAAGCGATACTGAAATATTGGAAACGATGAGTATTATTTTATTTATATTTAAATCATTTATTTTTTACAGTTGTAGCCGTCTGTGAGTCTATTTTTAATTCCTTGATGTGCTTTACAAATTCACAGCCTAGGTATAAATCTCTAACAACCGATTGATAAAAACTATCATTATTCAAAGTGCAATTTGGCGATTGTTTGAGAATCATTTATAGGTTTCATATATCAAAAATTCTAAACTTTCTGGAAGCAGCCGTCTACATGCATAGTTCACAGCCATTTGCACCCAATGCGACACAAATATTATTAAAAAAGGGGGTGCTTGTTTCGCTAAGTTCGGTATAAATACTCCTATTGGTTTTTAACATAATATTAGCGTTGTCTGTTCCGATACCAATTAGGTTCTTAATATTTAGTTTTAACTGTTGCAATTATTTTCGTCCATTCTGGGAAGAATGCCTGACACCGTATACTTTTTTTGATGTTTGGACGAATGTTGTAAATTAATAAAAAAAATAAAATGCTACGTTAGCCACAACAGAAAGCTGTCTCACTGCCCATTTTTAGCCACATTCAACCTCACTCCGAGCTACAACTCTAATCTAGCAGGGCAACTCAACCTAAGAGTCGCCAAAAGTCTCATCCGCTACCTATTCAACATCAAATCGCATTCCCCCACCCAGTTGGTAACAATGAATCGAATCGCCATTGTCATCTCTCGTCCAGTGAAGACAATACCCAATCATTCTCATCTCCTAAACAGGTCGCCCAACTCTCCGTTGTGGCCACTCGCTTGGACAGTTTCACTTCGGTGGCATGATTGGAATGCAGACCAATGTGATAGAGATTCTCGTCGCCATCTTCTCAAAAATGAGCAGGCTACACATGAACATTGTCATATGGAAAGCTGACAGCGCCCTTAACCGCAGAAATGAATTGGAAGTGTTCATGACGGGTAACTCCATTGACGTCATGCTCATATCCGAAACCCATTCTTCTTCAAAATTCAGGGCTATGAAGTCTATTCAGCCAATCATTCGGATGATAACCGTATGCGAGAGGGAGCCGCGTTACTCATTCGGTCATCTCTACGTCACCACACGCTGGAACCCATCCGGACCGACTCTATTTAAAGCGTCTCTGTCAGCATCCACACAACTCAAGGCCACCTGGTCATCGCATCCATTTATTGTCCTCCACAGGCCCAGATATTAGAGCAGCAGTTCATTCAACTAGGACCTAGAGTCTCAAAGCACGGATCAACCTCATCGAAATCAATTCGGACAAGGATGTAGATGATGCGCTTAACCTCTTCACCAAAAATATTCTTGAGTCCGCCGAACTAGCCTCTTCACACTGACCCCCTTTTTTATCCAACCAACCTCAGGGTCTCCTAAAATCTGAGGTGTCGGAGTTGGTGAGATACAAGGGCTACGGCGTCGGTATATAAGATCACAAAACGTATTTGACAAGGCTGCATGGAGGAGAGCTCCCAAGAGCTGAGGCAAGTAATGAAAAACGGTGCGATCAGAACATTTTAACAATCTGATGGCAAACGCACATCCAATGAAAAAGTCGGGCTTCAATCTATGGCGTGCCAGCAAGTGCATCAAACAACAGCCAGATAGATAGGCTCCAAACCGTGGGACTCAAAACCAGTGGTTTGCACAGCATGCTGCGGATCTGCCACTTCTCCTCACAGTGGAAGTGCGCAAAGATTGCCATGATACCTAAACCCGGTATTCCAGACCACCTTGTCGCATCATATAGACCGATAAGCCTGCTCCCAACATTCTCTAAAAATTCGAAAGAATTTTTTGAGCAGATTGTAGGCAGTATGGGGTGTTCAGGTAGCCATTCCTGATCACCGGTACAGCTTTCAGTCACGGCATTGCACTCCAGAACAACTGCATCGAGTCGTTCAAAACATCTTATCTGAGTTGGAGGATTCTATGCCAGCAATAGCGATCAACAGACACAAAGTCATTCTCTTGAATGGCAACGCTCGGCCACACAATGCAAGAGTTGTGAAGGATACACTGTTGAAGCTCGAATGGGAAGTTCTGCTGCATCCGGCGTACCCACCAGACATAGCGCCTTCTGATCACCACTTGTTTAGGACCGTTCATTTTACACAACTCCCGAGTAATGCCGGGGCACCTGTTCGTACAATATATAAGTCTTAGTTACCTTTTACTACTCAAAACTATTGAAAAGTCATATCTTACTATTACATATCTTCTATCTTACTGTCATATTTTATATTATACGAAAAACTATCAAACCGGTATGAAAATTATTCTTTCGCTTTAAAAAAATCGAGAAACAAAAAATTTTAACATGGAGCCCGATAAACATATTTATCCACGCATCAGAGGCATATGCGGGAGGATAGAGTTACTTATCAAAGACTCAGAGAATATTGCCAACGAATTCAACGATTCTTCGACTACTTCGTGCACTCCGACAAACGGCGTGGAACAGAAGAAAACAACGAAATGTCTGATTCAGGAATACGAAGAAATCCTTAAAAACACGCATGCTGCACAAGATAAATTTAATGAGGTGCACAAGGGCCATTTCTTGAAATTTCTCGAACATTTGAAACACGCCTGGGAATGCATCCAGAAGCTGAAGACAGTGGATGACTCGACCGAATCCCTTGTAATAAAAAATAGTGTGAGGGAAATTGTCAACATATTTGAAAAGAAGTTTAATGCCGATGGTCAATAAGATCGTCGAAGTCGATAAGTTTTACATTGAAATTCGATTGTTGTTAAATTGGTAAATTGCTACTTAAAGTTGGCAGTAGCCCATCCCGGTAGGTGCTACAATTTTACGTGCGCCTGGATTTCTGAATTGTTTCATGTATTCGAAAAATCTTTACTCGTTGGCATCCTTTTCGCTGCTGCACACATCAGGATGAAACTGCTTCGAGATGGGAATAGAGAGCGTGCGTATCTCCTTAACAGTAGAGTTAATATGTGTTGCGGCTTTGATGGGCAAGACTGGACTTGAAACGCTTAATTGTACACTGCTTTGTTGCAACTTTTTTCGCAAATTTCGGATTAATAAATTTTGACGCAAACCTGGCGATGTTGAAAAGGTTAAAACATTTACTTCTTTGTTGTTAGTTGTTTAAGAGGAGATTCTAATATTTGTATTGGTTTATATTTACCCATATTTCTGTTTAAATATGACTAAAACTCTCGAGGAATCCACTACATCATTCTTGGGGAGCCGTTAAGAAGTTCTTCCTGATAGGCAGCTATGCTGCATAGATCTAAACCAGTGGTAAACAGAAGACGCTATGTCTGGTGAGTACGCTTTGTGCGGCAGAACTTCCCATTCGAGGTTCAACAGTTGAAGTTGCACGTCTCTTTTATGAAACTCTTTGTAAATATGTACTGTAAAAAATAAAAGAGGAAGGGAATGTTGTTTCTGACGTTGCTATTCAACAGCATGCTGCGGATATGCCATTTCCCCACACAATGCAAGTGCGCAACAATCGCCATGATATGAAAGACCGGTAAGCCGGAGAACCTTGTAGCTTCATATCGACAGATAAGCCTGCCGCCGACGTTCTTCAACTGTACTGTTGGCAGTACAAGGCGTTCAGGAAGCCATTTCGGATCACTAATTCGGTTCTAGGTTGCAGCAATGCGCGCTAGAGAAACTGTATCGAGTTGTTCAACATATCTTAGCTGAGTTTGAGACGAAACAGTCTTCCGCCACAGTCTTCTTGGACATCAAAGAAGCCTTCGACAGGGTTTGGATTAATGGCCTGTTGCAAAAAATCAAAGCGCTCCTGGCTGGCAAGCAGTTCCAACTCTTGCAAAGCTTCCTGTGAGAACGAACCTTCTCAGTGGCGGTGAGGGACAAAAAATCGACCATCAGGCATCGACCATCGCTCCGGTCCTCTACTCCTTATATACGGCAGATATACCGTATGCGAACGATACGGCAATCATCTGCAACTTCATCTCGCCAAACGAAGCGGCGGATAAAATGTCCTGCTACTTGGATAGATTCCAAGCCTGGTCCAAGCGCTGGAACATAGCCATTAATGCCGCCAAAGCAGCACACTGCACTAAGGCAAGGTATTTGCCCAGTTGTGACTTACAACGAAAGCATCAGATACCGCAGATGGAGTAAGTCCGGTATCTCTGTTTGATCCAGGACAAGCGTCTTACATGGCGTGAACATGCAAAGGTAGTTACAACGCACTGCTATCAAAGGCTCAGGAAGTTGGATTGATTTCCTCGCCTTTCGAACAAGCTTTCCACAGCGAATAAGAGGCGCCTATATGGCTTTACGCCATACAAATATGGGGCACCAATGTCGTATACAACATTAGAAGGTTGCAGGAGTGTCGCAACAAGGCACTCAGAAGACTCACGGGTGTCTCATGGTACGTCCGCAACACCACACTGCACAGAGACCTCAAGATGCCGATGTTTATGGTGGTAATTAACTTCTCCAGAACCATAACAAGGCGTAGACTGAAATGGCTACAACCGCACCATGCCCCCTTTAGAAGATAAAGTAGCATTTTGACCATCACCATAGTCTAGTTTAATTCTGAATTTACTCGTTATTATTTTTAATCATACAAATATGTCATGCAGTTTACTGCGGTTAATGCTATTCGTTATATGTAAAGTAAAATAAAGTAAAAAAAAAACAAATGAAGCAGCGTAATTTTAAAATTTCAGTATCGATGCAACCTGATAAAAATTCTGATATGTCTGAGGGTCGCTGCGTACACAACTTATGGGTGACTATTTCGATGACCTAAAAACGCGTATTAGAGGACTACGTGAACCACACGATTTACTGATCGAGGGATCCATAAAGATTTTCAGTGAAGGCAACGGTCGATGAACGGAACTGACATGAAAAAGGTTTAAAATGTGATTTTACTGCTAGAGGAGTTACAAATAAGGTTGAGACGACAAAGCCCACGGGTTATACAAATGTTGCATGGCTTTGTTGAGCTGAACAGTAACAATGTACTCTCGGAGAGTCTGGCTTACCTCAACGCTTTCAGGAGATCGACCCATTTATAGAGAAGCTGAACGAAGTGAACGATATACCAAGGCGGTTGTAGTAAATGAAAAAATAAGCATGTTCGAACGGAAGTGGAGTGCTGGTGATCGTTCGGATCCGCAAAACTGTTCAAAAAAGTGTTAAAGCGATACTGAAATATTGGAAACGATGAGTATTATTTTATTTATATTTAAATCATTTATTTTTTACAGTTGTAGCCGTCTGTGAGTCTATTTTTAATTCCTTGATGTGCTTTACAAATTCACAGCCTAGGTATAAATCTCTAACAACCGATTGATAAAAACTATCATTATTCAAAGTGCAATTTGGCGATTGTTTGAGAATCATTTATAGGTTTCATATATCAAAAATTCTAAACTTTCTGGAAGCAGCCGTCTACATGCATAGTTCACAGCCATTTGCACCCAATGCGACACAAATATTATTAAAAAAGGGGGTGCTTGTTTCGCTAAGTTCGGTATAAATACTCCTATTGGTTTTTAACATAATATTAGCGTTGTCTGTTCCGATACCAATTAGGTTCTTAATATTTAGTTTTAACTGTTGCAATTATTTTCGTCCATTCTGGGAAGAATGCCTGACACCGTATACTTTTTTTGATGTTTGGACGAATGTTGTAAATTAATAAAAAAAATAAAATGCTACGTTAGCCACAACAGAAAGCTGTCTCACTGCCCATTTTTAGCCACAATCAACCTCACTCCGAGCTACAACTCTAATCTAGCAAGGCAACTCAACCTAAGAGTCGCCAAAAGTCTCATCCGCTACCTCATCAACATCAAATCGCATTCCCTCACCCAGTTGGTAACAATGAATCGAATCGCCATTGTCATCTCTCGTCCAGTGAAGACAATACCCAATCATTCTCATCTCCTAAACAGGTCGCCCAACTCTCCGTTGTGGCCACTCGCTTCGACAGTTTCACTTCGGTGGCATGATTGGAATGCAGACCAATGTGATAGAGATTCTCGTCGCCATCTTCTCAAAAATGAGCAGGCTACACATGAACATTGTCATATGGAAAGCTGACAGCGCCCTTAACCGCAGAAATGAATTGGAAGTGTTCATGACGGGTAACTCCATTGACGTCATGCTCATATCCGAAACCCATTCTTCTTCAAAATTCAGGGCTATGAAGTCTATTCAGCCAATCATTCGGATGATAACCGTATGCGAGAGGGAGCCGCGTTACTCATTCGGTCATCTCTACGTCACCACACGCTGGAACCCATCCGGACCGACTCTATTTAAAGCGTCTCTGTCAGCATCCACACAACTCAAGGCCACCTGGTCATCGCATCCATTTATTGTCCTCCACAGGCCCCGATATTAGAGCAGCAGTTCATTCAACTAGGACCTAGAGTCTCAAAGCACGGATCAACCTCATCGAAATCAATTCGGACAAGGATGTAGATGATGCGCTTAACCTCTTCACCAAAAATATTCTTGAGTCCGCCGAACTAGCCTCTTCACACTGACCCCCTTTTTTATCCAACCAACCTCAGGGTCTCCTACAATCTGAGGTGTCGGAGTTGGTGAGATACAAGGGCTACGGCGTCGGTATATAAGATCACAAAACGTATTTGACAAGGCTGCATGGAGGAGAGCTCCCAAGAGCTGAGGCAAGTAATGAAAAACGGTGCGATCAGAACATTTTAACAATCTGATGGCAAACGCACATCCAATGAAAAAGTCGGGCTTCAATCTATGGCGTGCCAGCAAGTGCATCAAACAACAGCCAGATAGATAGGCTCCAAACCGTGGGACTCAAAACCAGTGGTTTGCACAGCATGCTGCGGATCTGCCACTTCTCCTCACAGTGGAAGTGCGCAAAGATTGCCATGATACCTAAACCCGGTATTCCAGACCACCTTGTCGCATCATATAGACCGATAAGCCTGCTCCCAACATTCTCTAAAAATTCGAAAGAATTTTTTGAGCAGATTGTAGGCAGTATGGGGTGTTCAGGTAGCCATTCCTGATCACCGGTACAGCTTTCAGTCACGGCATTGCACTCCAGAACAACTGCATCGAGTCGTTCAAAACATCTTATCTGAGTTGGAGGATTCTATGCCAGCAATAGCGATCAACAGACACAAAGTCATTCTCTTGAATGGCAACGCTCGGCCACACAATGCAAGAGTTGTGAAGGATACACTGTTGAAGCTCGAATGGGAAGTTCTGCTGCATCCGGCGTACCCACCAGACATAGCGCCTTCTGATCACCACTTGTTTAGGACCGTTCATTTTACACAACTCCCGAGTAATGCCGGGGCACCTGTTCGTACAATATATAAGTCTTAGTTACCTTTTACTACTCAAAACTATTGAAAAGTCATATCTTACTATTACATATCTTCTATCTTACTGTCATATTTTATATTATACGAAAAACTATCAAACCGGTATGAAAATTATTCTTTCGCTTTAAAAAAATCGAGAAACAAAAAATTTTAACATGGAGCCCGATAAACATATTTATCCACGCATCAGAGGCATATGCGGGAGGATAGAGTTACTTATCAAAGACTCAGAGAATATTGCCAACGAATTCAACGATTCTTCGACTACTTCGTGCACTCCGACAAACGGCGTGGAACAGAAGAAAACAACGAAATGTCTGATTCAGGAATACGAAGAAATCCTTAAAAACACGCATGCTGCACAAGATAAATTTAATGAGGTGCACAAGGGCCATTTCTTGAAATTTCTCGAACATTTGAAACACGCCTGGGAATGCATCCAGAAGCTGAAGACAGTGGATGACTCGACCGAATCCCTTGTAATAAAAAATAGTGTGAGGGAAATTGTCAACATATTTGAAAAGAAGTTTAATGCCGATGGTCAATAAGATCGTCGAAGTCGATAAGTTTTACATTGAAATTCGATTGTTGTTAAATTGGTAAATTGCTACTTAAAGTTGACAGTAGCCCATCCCGGTAGGTGCTACAATTTTACGTGCGCCTGGATTTCTGAATTGTTTCATGTATTCGAAAAATCTTTACTCGTTGGCATCCTTTTCGCTGCTGCACACATCAGGATGAAACTGCTTCGAGATGGGAATAGAGAGCGTGCGTATCTCCTTAACAGTAGAGTTAATATGTGTTGCGACTTTGATGGGCAAGACTGGACTTGAAACGCTTAATTGTACACTGCTTTGTTGCAACTTTTTTCGCAAATTTCGGATTAATAAATTTTGACGCAAACCTGGCGATGTTGAAAAGGTTAAAACATTTACTTCTTTGTTGTTAGTTGTTTAAGAGGAGATTCTAATATTTGTATTGGTTTATAATTAACCCATATTTCTGTTTAAATATGACTAAAACTCTGGAGGAATCCACTACATCATTCTTGGGGAGCCGTTAAGAAGTTCTTCCTGATAGGCAGCTATGCTGCATAGATCTAAACCAGTGGTAAACAGAAGACGCTATGTCTGGTGAGTACGCTTTGTGCGGCAGAACTTCCCATTCGAGGTTCAACAGTTGAAGTTGCACTTCTCTTTTATGAAACTCTTTGTAAATATGTACTGCAAAAAATAAAAGAGGAAGGGAATTTTGTTTCTGACGTTGCTATTCAACAGCATGCTGCGGATATGCCATTTCCCCACACAATGCAAGTGCGCAACAATCGCCATGATATGAAAGACCGGTAAGCCGGAGAACCTTGTAGCTTCATATCGACAGATAAGCCTGCCGCCGACGTTCTCCAAAATATTCAAAAGATTATTATTGAACAGATTGTTGGCAGTACAAGGCGTTCAGGAAGCCATTTCGGATCACTAATTCGGTTCTAGGTTGCAGCAATGCGCGCTAGAGAAACTGTATCGAGTTGTTCAACATATCATAGCTGAGTTTGAGACGAAACAGTCTTCCGCCACAGTCTTCTTGGACATCAAAGAAGCCTTCGACAGGGTTTGGATTAATGGCCTGTTGCAAAAAATCAAAGCGCTCCTGGCTGGCAAGCAGTTCCAACTCTTGCAAAGCTTCCTGTGAGAACGAACCTTCTCAGTGGCGGTGAGGGACAAAAAATCGACCATCAGGCATATGACAGCCGGCGTCCCGGGGAGCGTCTTCGCTCCGGTCCTCTACTCCTTATATACGGCAGATATATCGTATGCGGACGATACGGCAATCATCTGCAACTTCATCTCGCCAAACGAAGCGGCGGATAAAATGTCCTGCTACTTGGATAGATTCCAAGCCTGGTCCAAGCGCTGGAACATAGCCATTAATACCGCCAAAGCAGCACACTGCACTAAGGCAAGGCATTTGCCCAGTTGTGACTTACAACGAAAGCATCAGATACCGCAGATGGAGTAAGTCCGGTATCTCTGTTTGATCCAGGACAAGCGTCTTACATGGCGTGAACATGCAAAGGTAGTTACAACGCACTGCTATCAAAGGCTCAGGAAGTTGGATTGATTTCCTCGCCTTTCGAACAAGCTTTCCACAGCGAATAAGAGGCGCCTATATGGCTTTACGCCATACAAATATGGGGCACCAATGTCGTATACAACATTAGAAGGTTGCAGGAGTGTTGCAACAAGGCACTCAGAAGAGTCACGGGTGTCTCATGGTACGTCCGCAACACCACACTGCACAGAGACCTCAAGATGCCGATGTTTATGGTGGTAATTAACTTCTCCAGAACCATAACAAGGCGTAGACTGAAATGGCTACAACCGCACCATGCCCCCTTTAGAAGATAAAGTAGCATTTTGACCATCACCATAGTCTAGTTTAATTCTGAATTTACTCGTTATTATTTTTAATCATACAAATATGTCATGCAGTTTACTGCGGTTAATGCTATTCGTTATATGTAAAGTAAAATAAAGTAAAAAAAAAACAAATGAAGCAGCGTAATTTTAAAATTTCAGTATCGATGCAACCTGATAAAAATTCTGATATGTCTGAGGGTCGCTGCGTACACAACTTATGGGTGACTATTTCGATGACCTAAAAACGCGTATTAGAGGACTACGTGAACCACACGATTTACTGATCGAGGGATCCATAAAGATTTTCAGTGAAGGCAACGGTCGATGAACGGAACTGACATGAAAAAGGTTTAAAATGTGATTTTACTGCTAGAGGAGTTACAAATAAGGTTGAGACGACAAAGCCCACGGGTTATACAAATGTTGCATGGCTTTGTTGAGCTGAACAGTAACAATGTACTCTCGGAGAGTCTGGCTTACCTTAACGCTTTCAGGAGATCGACCCATTTATAGAGAAGCTGAACGAAGTGAACGATATACCAAGGCGGTTGTAGTAAATGAAAAAATAAGCATGTTCGAACGGAAGTGGAGTGCTGGTGATCGTTCGGATCCGCAAAACTGTTCAAAAAAGTGTTAAAGCGATACTGAAATATTGGAAACGATGAGTATTATTTTATTTATATTTAAATCATTTATTTTTTACAGTTGTAGCCGTCTGTGAGTCTATTTTTAATTCCTTGATGTGCTTTACAAATTCACAGCCTAGGTATAAATCTCTAACAACCGATTGATAAAAACTATCATTATTCAAAGTGCAATTTGGCGATTGTTTGAGAATCATTTATAGGTTTCATATATCAAAAATTCTAAACTTTCTGGAAGCAGCCATTTGCACCCAATGCGACACAAATATTATTAAAAAAGGGGGTGCTTGTTTCGCTAAGTTCGGTATAAATACTCCTATTGGTTTTTAACATAATATTAGCGTTGTCTGTTCCGATACCAATTAGGTTCTTAATATTTAGTTTTAACTGTTGCAATTATTTTCGTCCATTCTGGGAAGAATGCCTGACACCGTATACTTTTTTTGATGTTTGGACGAATGTTGTAAATTAATAAAAAAAATAAAATAAGTTGAAAGTAAGTTGAATTGGTATTTAGAAAAGTTAAGATTATCGATTTCCGCCTTTTTCAGTGTTGTCTCGCTATTCGACTTTAAAAAATGCTAGATGTAGCGGGAAAACAGCTGAAATAGCAACACTGGGGGAGCCAGCTGAAATAGTGTTAGGAAGGTTGTTTTGTCTTTGCTGCGACAGCTGACGCTGGCGCCAAATTGTGATGAAAAGCAGCATAAGGGAGCCGAGCGAAGGGAATGATGACTACTTTGGCGCACTTCTTGCTTGTTTTACTTACGCCTTCTCAATGGCTTGGATCGGAACGAAACTCACTTGCTTGTATAACTGCAAAGAAATGTAGACTTGAATTTTTGCTTATTCAACAGTGCATAAAGTAGAAACGATTAAAATAGTAATGGCCAAGCAAGCAGGCAGGCATCCATTAAACAAAGAAGACTGGCTAAGGCTGACTGGTGCTAGAAGTCCAACATGCAAATGGTGGGGATGAATTATAAAAGTACAATATAAACCAAGAAAAAAAAAAAAATTAATTAACAGGGCAATAACGAATCAACTTTGGAGTTGGATAAGTATACTAAATTTTGGTGTGGTATTTGGGGTTGCCTTGGTGCAATGTTGAGCTAAATGGCAAGATAATTTTCAACAATAACAACAATAATTGCAATGTTTATCTAAATATACTGAAGAATAATAGAAAACAAGGAGAATAGCAATGCCTACACTCAAATGATCGGATAAGCTCATATTATTATATAATATTTTTAGAATATAATAAAGTTCTTGGCATAAAAACGGCCTTCCATTAAAATTCTAGAGGGCATACAAATTTTCGAAAAAAAAAGAAAGATCTATCAATTAATTGTTGTTAAAGTTTTAGCAAATATTATTCACATCGTTTTATGGCAGGCATATGTAGGGCCCAAGAGCAGTCAAGTCCGCTACCCAAGAGCCGGGAGTGGAGTAGACTTAAATTTTCGTATTATTCAAAAGGATTGAATTAAATCAGAAATAAACTTGACTTTCAATTCGAATTTATGGATTGTATGGGTATAAGCGCTACGGCCGGTTTCGACAAATGTACAGCGGATTAGTTTGTATGCATACAAGTTTGTGGTGTAATTGATATAGTTCGAGCAGATGCTCGCTCTTGCCTAAACTTTCTTGGTGAACAAACACCAATGAATGCCAACGAAATAGAAAAGTATTTGTGTGGAATTCGTAAGAAACTCCACGCTGATGGATGAAGAGGAGGGAAGGACTTTCGTAGGATAAAAAATAGTCTATCTGACATTTTGCTTATTGTCATTCATTCCACAATTTAAATTAGGTATATTGAACTTGACGTAACTGAACACAAGTGCTACCAAAGAGCCGAAGGGATACAGTTTATGTTTTAAAATATATTTTTGTAACAAGCCTCAACCTGATTCACCAGTGAAAACACCGTTGTGCGTTAGGGGAAAAGGACGTATGAAAAGGGCTTTATATTCATCATATTTTGAATAGAGACCTCTGAAATGAATCCTAGTTAAAATTGGTCGAATTTAGAGTCTATGATTGAAAGTTAAGTGGATGGGTTAGTCAACTCCTCTACATATTAGCCATAATATGTATACTAGTATATGTACGTAACATAGGTATTGTACTTATAAGGTCTCGAATACCTTCTGTATTATGTCGCAAATGTTAAGGGAACGTTTTAAGACCTTTTCATAAAGAGTGTAGTGTATGATGGAAATCACTAAATACGTAAGAAAAACGAACGAGGAAAGCTGGTCGTCGTCTGCCGGTTTTGGCCAGCCGTACGTACGTACGAACAATTAGTCAACAGACAAAGATTGTAGCCGCGTTGGTAATGGAAAGATACAAAAAGAGGTTTGTTTAGGTATGCGAGTCAGCCTAAAAGGTACGCCGGTGCGCTACTTTGACAACGAGAGCGCACAGCCCTTTTTAACGCCACAGACGTATTTGGTTTAGGGTATAAGACGTGTCGAGCTGAGCTGAATTGAGCTAAGCGAACGCGAACTTCGTTTGACTTCAACTTTAGCGTTCATAAACAAATTCTCACTGAGCTCGCTCATTGTTTCTTGTAACTCTTCGGTGTTGTTGCTGTTACCGCCGTCGTTGTTGTTCTTTCTTTTGTCTTATTATATGTTTTTTTGTTCACTTGGTAACGTCGCCACCGTCACAGTTTGCGCATTCGCTTTGTTATTGTTGTTGCTTTTGTGTCGGCTGTCTTAAAAACGAAAAAAAAGGAAAGATTGAGAAAAAAACCGCTGGCAAAACGTGCTAACCAAACTTTGTTATTGACGCTTTCAGTTGCCAGCGCGATTTTGAATGAGTTGTACACGGTTTCAACGCCAGTCTAAACGAGCCAAGACATTAACGACGGGATCTAAAAAGCGCCGTATTCGAATTGGCGTTTTACAACGAACTCAACACGACCAAAAAACCGACAGACACTCTTAGAGCCTTTTCTCGATTTTTCATGACTATAATTTTTATTGTTGTTGTACTTCTTGTTGATATATATATGTACATATGTGCGTAGTCGCGTGGGTTTTTTTTTTTCATTTTGAAAATGCTTAACGCTCCTCTATGAGTACGTATAAGCTAAATTCCATTGTGAGTGCGCGAAATGTACCGTTGCAAAGTCAAATTCCATGCCGGACACTCGTTTCGATAACACGTTTACAGCAAAGGATTTGAGCTAATTTGCTCGTCGCTCCCTGTCAAGGTGAATTTTGTAGTCCTGTCGTAATTGACTTGTTTAAGCGAATGTCAGCATGCAGGTTTTGATATGTGCCGCGCGCAACAAGTGTGTCAATAACAGCAGCAGCAACAACAAAAAAGCCGCATATTCGTATGCGTATCTTCTAGTGTGTTTAACCTGTCGTTTTTCTATTGGTTTTTTTGTTTATTTGTTGCTGTTGGAGTTGGTGTTTGGCGCACAGGTTCAAGTTTAACCAGTTTGAGCCAAGAGCGCTTGCGCTGGTTGGGTCGCTCATTTTACATTACCACATACCTTCGAAATGTAATCTGGAATGTAAATCTTGTCTAAATTGTTGGTGTCGCTTTTGTTGTTGGTGTGAATGGAATGCTGACGTTGCCACCTCTAGCCGGACGCCCTGACCACTTTAAAGTAGGTCGGCCCACCGCATGCCAAAAATTCACTTGTTGTTTCAAACTTAGATTTATAATGATTAAACGTAGGCTTATGTATATTTAAATGATAATGTAAATGTTGAAATGCTCCTCTCTTTCAGCATGGCGCATTTATTTTTTTATCAAAATTATCTCAAATTTTCATCTTTAATACTACAGGTGTGGTATTAGGGGTTTTTACCAAAAATAATGCCAACGCGGCAGATTAGTTTGGTTTAATGCTGGAATGTCAGCTTCAAATGCCAAAGTATACAATCTAAAAGAATAAGCAAGAAGATACAAGAAAAAGCAACAAAAACAAAAAAACAAAACAACAGAAAAAGGAAAACGAAGCAATTACTTTGAAAACTTGCAAATTACGAATACATATTTGAACTTTCTTTAAGATAAGAAAAAATAAAAATTCAAGTAGCTTAATCATACAAAAGCAAAACAACAATAAAACAAAATATACGCGAATGCAATTGCAATAAGAACAGCAGCAGTCGAACAAAATAAAATGAAGCAAGCACGACATCAACAAGAACAACTGTGCCAGCTATCGAAGCCAATTGATTTGAGTGCCGACGCGTCATCTACACGAAGAGTGGAGGAAGAAGCCGCCACCGATGCCAGTGCGCAGGCCAATGCAACGGCACCAGTTGTAGTTGTTGTTGTCAATGAGGGGGATTGTAAGCTGGAAAATTTGAAGGCAAACGAAGTTTTGAACCATAAAAAAACCAACAAAAGCTGTAATTACAAAAGTACCGATATCGACAACAGCAACAATAATAAGAAGACTTACATTAATGATGCACAGATCTCCACTGCCAAAACCAAAGCCACAAATGATGATGCGAAAATATCTATTGATGCTGGAACTGATGATCATAATATTGACTTTGTTTGCGATGAGGTTGTAGAAGATGCAAATGTTGTTAAAGTTCATATAGAAACAAGTTACGCTACAAAAAACGTATCCAATGCAAAAGTGTATTCCAGTCAACACGAACGGCGAAGGAGCTTTAGCGTCGACACTGATGGCTGCGAGGCCGTTGAAGAAGTGCCTACAACGGCGTTGAATTTACCAAAGAGCGGCAACCCTAAACATATGTTAAAAACTGACGGTAATGTTGAAGAAACAACAGAAGAACTACGAACAACAACAACAACCGCAAAAACAACATTAAAGCTTGTGCTGGATTTGAATGAGTTTGATAACAACGACAACTCAATGAAATGCCGAACGGCGTTCGTAGCGCCGTTGCGCTCAGAAGATGGCGTTAATTTGGAAGTTGGTCAAAACAACACATTCGATAAAAGCTTAGAAGAAACTGGCGCAAACGGCAGAATTAATAGTGGCGATGGTGATAATCATATTGATGATGTTGAGAAAGCGGTTGATGTTGTTGGTGATGCTGGTGTTGTTGGTAATTGTAGAAATGGTCAGAGCGAGTTGCGCTCTTTCTTCGTTAGTCGCAAACAGGCACGATCAACGGAGGCAACGCTGACGCCAAAAGACGCTGCAAAACACTTTGCCAGTCCAGCAACGAAAGCTGACGCAGATGAACGCGCGAGTGCACTGACCGAATCAGTTGGCGGATACGCGTCGAAAAAAGCGCAACACGTCATTACGATACAAATCAATAGTGGTGGTGGTGCAAGTTGTGTTATTAGTGGTGGTAATGATAACAACCACAACAATAATAAGAACAACGAGGATAAATTGTACAACAGTCTTGGACAAAGGGATAACTCCATAGCGAGTACAACTTGCAGGGGAAAGCAAGTAACCGTTGTTTGTTTAAACGTGGTCGACTGGGAAAGGCTCAACGGGCAAGAAAACGAGAATAATAACAGCAACAATAAGTCGGTTGAAGAACCGCCAATTTGTGGTGTGTCAGTTGTGGATAATAACAAAAGCTATAGTAGTGGCTTAGACTCGAAGTGTGCCAATTTACGATCGAAGATCGACCACGACAAAATGGTTGTAGAAAAGTCCACTGATACGGCGACGCAGAATGTCGCACTGACAACGCCAGCAATTACAACGACTAATTTTAGCAACACTAACGTCGGTGATTCTGGTGGTGCTGGCAATGATAGCGCTACATCGGTCACCGAGTTGAACGTATCAAATTCATCCTACCTCTACTATATGGTGTCCAGCGGTCAGTTCTCACCCTGTGAGACACTTGACAGCGGTACATGCAGCGATTTGGACAGCGGTGCCATTGGCAAGACAACAAGTACAACGGGCGAGAATCTTATTCGTGGTGGTGATGAGGAGGGTGCTTCCATTGTTGTTGGTGTTGGAAACAGCGATGTACCCAAACTAGAGATGCATTTGACAACAACCAAAATACGTATTAACAACGCTTCGCCCTCGTCGTCATCGTGTACTTCGTCATCATCGTTGGCGTCTTCAGTGAACGCTGCCAATGCGAATCTACGTCGCGGTGATCATGAGCGCGCCTATAGTCTGACCGACAGCGAGGAGAGCGAATCGTCTTCGCTCAGCTGTGATTCGTTACATTCGAGTGAGTACGGGCCCCAGATGTCGGTTTCGCTCACAGGCAAATTGTTGGCGCGCCATGGTGGCCATCAACGCATCAAAGCCCGTACGTCTGAGCACGGCGTGTTAGCGACGTTCCTGCCGGATTCATTGTTGCGCGACATTCGCGATCGAAAGTTCGCGACAAACGACTTCGTTACTAAATACGGCAATGAGCACGGATCTGGCATAGGTGGCGGTAACGCCGATGCCGATGGTGAAGGTGAGGCCATTCTTAATGGCGATGGTAGTGCATTGTCTGCACACCATTCACTCGATTTGGCGCACGATCAGTCGTATATCGGTGATTTGCAACAAGAAATCGAGGATGTTAACGTGGCTGTGCCCACAGCATTGTCACAAGCAACGCGGTCAAAACGCATTGGTATATTGGGCAGCGGTGGCGTCTTCATAGATCCGATGTTAAATGCTCGTCCATGCAAATATGAAGCCGATAAATACTACAATTTCCATGTTAAGGAGCATGAAAACTTTCGCAGTTTCGGCAACGGTGTTGGTGTTGGCGTGGTGCTGCGCATGCCTGACGGGACGGCTGCCGATGCCGTCGACCTGTGCGAGGACGAGTTGCGTAGTCTGCACGACGATGCCTTCGCCGGTTATAAGGATATACTCTGTGGTTCTGCTTCGTCGACTATTCGCTCCAGCAAGGGCACCGTGCGAGGGGTTAAGAATCGTGTGCGAAATGGAATAGCCACGTTCTTACAGTTGCAGCAGCCCAGTATTAAGGTGAGTAAGAAAATTTACCTACACACTATTCTGACTTTACGAGTATCTTAGTCTTACACATTTACATAGTTCGATAGACTATGTAAATAGTCGGGTACAGATGAGTAAGTTGGCTGGTGAACAACTAAATAGATAGAGAGAAAGTATGGAACTAAGGCAGTCGGCCTCACTTCACTTATATATACTTATATATACTTATATATACACTCACTATAATCCGGCCATAATTTACATAGAAGAACTTTTTTCAGTACTTCAACATTCATATTTTTTGATGTTGATATTGGTCTAAACATTGCCCTATACCGAGGAGCCCAAGGCATTTGCATCTGATGATAGTGGAGGCCATTGTGAGGCCGATATGAAATGCGGAAGGCTGTCTTCCATCTATTCTTGGTTGGCGTCTGATTTATGTAATGGTTCCGAGTCTTGTTGCAAAGTTCACTGCCTTTCAGCTTCCCATGACTTCAGTGCATCTTTCAAAATGCTTCTTCTGAACACATTCGCATTTTGCCGCGAGTATCGGTTATTGGACATCACCGCCGCCCAAAGCAACACAAACGGTGCTGCTTTATTCCTGGTGGCCAATCGGCTATCCATATTTTTGTATGGTCTTTCTAGTAGATATATACAATATTTTTGTTTGTTGAGCCAAACTTCTTAAGCATAAGTATGGCATAGTATGGCTTACTTTGAGCCGATTTTCCTGCCAAACCGTCGATGACTTCGTACCATTCGAGCTTTAACTTCTGAACCATTACTGGCGTTGTTTGCCCTCTTTTGCCAAGCCTGTCAGTACCATTGTAACGTGCTATGTTCTGAGACGCGAAATATTTGTTCATATTATGGTGTATGCGTGCCCTAACAATATCCACTTGGGACTTTTCGGCCAGATAAAGCGCTATTATTTGTACATTATTCCGTTTGTACCTGAGACACTTTGTATAGACACAGAGACTTTTTATCGGATTTACATATACATATATATATTTACAAATATATCGATGAATAGTTGGAAATATGGTAGTTGATTAGACAGATCGGTGGTTAGGTAGAGTTAGATAGTTGAAGACTGTTATATACATAGCTATATGTAATATATGTATATGCGCTTTTCTTGTTCAGTCTTCCTACGCACGTACGAAAGAAAGCACTCCCAATAAACTCACGCTTGATGTGTCCATCATCAGCTTCATTTCTCCGTGTCGGCGTGCGAGCGTGTGTGCTTGCTCGTATGTTGGTCACGTTTACGGCGAAAGTAATTGATTTAAAGCTGTTTGACAAAACAAAGGCACGAAACTAAGCAACAACAAAAATTTAAAACAAAATAATAACAACAACAACAAAAACTGGCTTACATCGTCGCCACTTTTCATTTGGTTGATTTGATTTATTTCCAACCTCTGAGCACCACAACAGCAGCCCAATATACACAATGACGTACGGTATTAGTGATAAATGCAACTGAAGTCGATAATTAACACATTTGACCGTAAATGTTTCTTGTCGAATTCACCGTTAAGCGCGCCAATCGCTTTGTTTCCGTTCTGTTGGGGTTTCTGCTTTCGGTGCTTTTGACTGCGATTCCAACATTGACTTCGATCGCGGTCTTTCTGCTACTCTCCCTGCTTCTTTGTCTGTTGCTTATTAATCGCTCCATCTTTTACTGCGGCATTGCCTATTCAAACACCTGTAGCTTTTTTAGGGTCTACTGCCGAAAATGTAATGAAGCAATTTTCTTAACGAGCAAGGCGAACGCTAACGGTTTTCGTTTTCTACTTTCGTGTTTTATTTTTGGTCAATGGGTGTTTTGTTTTCAATTGTAGATTTCGGAAAAATTAATATGAAAATGAATACGAGCCTTAATGTTGATGCTTTCATTGGATTTCCGGAATTTCTTATTACGTTTATAATACAGTAATCATACATTTGTAAAGTCAAAGTACTTTCATAATACGAATATTGATAGGATAGGTTAAGGCCTACATAAAATTCTGTATTGATATATGGTGGTGGAGTTTGTTAGTAACTTAAATCCTAGTCGTCCTTTAAATATTGCTCCCTAGCATTTCGACATTATCCACAGATTGTTTTGGTCATATTAGACGATTCTGTTTAGATTGACATGTCAAGTGAGAAAACTAAACTCTTTGTTACATTTTTGAACAATTGACTCAACGTAGTTTAACAGCTATATAATTCCTATTAGTACTTATGTAATTATTTATCAAAGTGTATTTTATCGCCTTCAAAATATGCCTCACATGATTAAAATATAATGTGATATAGTTATTCAGTTATTCAGTCTATTCGTCTATTATGTAATATTCTGAAACTTGTTCGGGCTTATCATCAGAAACTAATGTGTTAGGAAAATTGCAACCACAAATATTTTTTTGTTACATTTTCGAACAAACATTTTTCGTTGGCCAATTCTAGTCGCTTCTCCTTGATTGTTTCATTCAAGCAGATATCATTGAAAGACAATTACCGCGGTTGACAAATTTATTACGAATAACATTTTACGACAATGAAGTTGGAAGTGTGCGTAAATAAAGATGAGGTAGCAGATAGAACTACAAGTAACTCCATCCATCCTAATCATCTTTACAACAACATTAAAAGCGACTCGAGATCAGCTTAAGTACTGCGTCTAAAATAATATGTTAGAAACTTCGGATTTTACGAAATAGGTCTAAAAGTACTATAAATATTCGTTGTCTGGAAGCGATGCATTGCGCTGAAGATAAAAAGAATACAAAACTAAACTAATCTATCGAAATTATCGCAACATCTTTGAAGAAAACATGATTAGATAAAAATTAGTCAGTTGCAACAGAATAAACTGACTAAAAGTGGGACTCAAATGAGCTGATATTGTAAGGGAGATGAAATTTAAATACAACCTGAACAACGTAGGTATGAATGTTATTCTCAAGACCAATGGAGGAGATGCTAGTGCAAATATATTGATGAATAGATTGATAGTTAGATATATTGATTTAGAGATTATTTGTTGGTTAGGTACATATACAGACAAATATACACACAATATATTAGGTGATATAAAAAGTATACGCGTTTTTTATAACTTGTGTTGGTAACTTGTGTTGTGTTGTGTTTTTATAACTTGTGTTGATTGTGTCAAACGAACACGCGTTTGAAAGGTGACATTTCAGGCTAAATTTTTTGTGAAGACAGCAGTCTAACTCGTTGCTCGTGTTAAAAGTTATACTGATTTGAAAATGAGTGAAATATTTGAAGAAATGGGCTGTGTTACTTTTTTTACTATAAAAAAGGTAAAACCGCTGCAAAAACATGCCGAAAAATTTGTGCGGCTTAGGCTGAGGATGCTGTGAGTGACCACTGAACCGAGAAGTTGTTTGCTCAATTCCGTTTCGGAATTTTCAATGTCAACCATGCACTTAATTCTGGTCGGCCCGTCACTGAAAAAGACAATTAAACGGTTAATTCGCTCTAAATTATCCACAACTCGGCCGCGTGAACGAAGCAATCAAGGAAAAGCAACCAGAATTGGCCAACGAAATATTTTTGTTCGGATACTTTTTATATCAGCCAATATTTATATTGGATTGTCATATATGTATTCGTGGATAGGTTGATAGAATAATATATTAAGTACATAAATATATGTAGATTTCGAAACATCGATACACTCAGATTGAAAAAAGAACTATAGAAAGATAAAATTAAACTGGTCGATTGACCAGTTTCGGAACTCGATTCACTGCAATTTATACAAATCGGCATAAAATAGAATTTCCTTTCTTAGGTTGTTTGACTTTTATCGATTGAGATTCGGTATTCTGACAAACACATTTCAAGGTTGCCAATTTTGATTGCTGCTAATTATGAAGTTATTGTTGTTGTTCTTTTAAAGTCTTTAATTTGTTTTGCATACTAATTCTGTTAATATTAGATATTATACTAATACGAATATCATAATTGATCTGCAACGATATGAATAAAACCAGTTCGGTAAGCAGGATAAGGTCCAAGCATCTGCCGCTAAGAATAGAAAAACGATTTGTTGTACAGAATACTTCCTTATGGTAGGTGCGGATCTTCTATGATTTGTGGGCGACAGATTTTTAAATAACTTCGTCATCGGTTGAGTTAGTTGAATGCATGCATTGTTGTGAAAAACAATGCCAATTGAAAAATTTTGCGTTTACTCAAACTATTAGCACTTCCTGGAATGAGCTATACTGTCCAGCATTTATAAAAGGTGTCTCGATTATTGGGAAGAGCGTTAGCGTTCCAAATACATAAAATAACATTTATTCATGCAATGAAGTAGCTTATAGTTCGGTGATCTTTAAGTCAAACAGTTACTCGTATCTAGACCACACTTCGTCCGGATTACATTCGAGCATCCGTAACTCGAACTTATGTAACTCGAATATCTTCATATCTCAAACAGAAGAATCCGAGCGTTATTCATTCGAATTTTTTGGAGAAATCACAGTTTATGAAGAACATTTGTTTTGTGTTCTCTTTGACTCGCTGTCGGCGCAAGTGTCAGCGCTTTTTCTATTTTCTCTATTGCTGTCTCGCTCATATTCACATAACTGATTTTTCTTATGCGTGTATCTATTGTTCGGTGAATCCCCTCTTTGTAAGACGAATGACTTTGTTTATTCTTTTCGCTTTGTGTGAATGAATCCCCGCAAGTTAGTTAGTCACAACAAATTATTTTTTTGAGGAGTTGTAGATATGAAATGGAGCACAACTGAGGAGTAGACCATTCCAGCATATGCTCTTTCTTTCCTCATCACTCCTCCTGAAAGCAATAGGAACTTCACAAGGCTATTCCATCAATATCCGAGGCTTATATCGAATGACTTGTCTGATATGGTGGGTTATTAGCCTGCAACTACCAGTCCTTGGGGATGGGAGCGCCAAGGAGCAGTGCCACCACAGAGGATTAAAGGGTATTGTGGTGTTAGGAATTTCGATTTTTTTTTTTGTGAAAGAATTGTACATTCTTTGGCGGCAAACTTAGTTCACTTACGCTAAGCTACTGAGGCATTCGGTGCTGCATTTTGAGGTAGATTTTAGCGTTTTGGTTAAAACTTTCAACTTGTTTGTTATAGGCTGATGAAGTTGATGAATACAGTATGAGTGAGAATAGCTTCTATGGTGACAATGTACTTATATTTGGTTGGCCTAAACTAACCTAAGGTATCTTCAACGGTTTTTTTAAGTTTAGCTGAAGTGCGACTCTTAGAAATTCATCCGGATATCTCCAGCCTTTGAAAGTTTACAGCTATATCAGACTAGTGCGAAACATTTTGAATCTTTGAGCCTTTGAAATAACACTTGGCTTAATTACTTTCAAATCATTATTTATTATTATAATTATTATATTTTTTATTGTTGTTGTTTTTGAATTTGAAGTCTTTGTTGACGTTTTCGTACACCAAATTACAGCACATTATACAATATCATCTGTTTTCGATCACGTAGACTATACAGGTCTCAGTCCCTATCAAATACATTGCATACAAATCACAAAATTCACACATCAAAAAGAAAAAACCTACATGAAAGTGAAATTGTTAAGTATTTAGATACATGCTTTTGAGAAATACTTTGTTCAAACATCAGCATGCAATGGCGCATGCGCCTCATTAATGCATAACAGTAGAGTCTGTCCGTCTAACTGACTGCCTGTATATGGAATATTTAATGGAATTGCATTGAATAAGCCGAGGTAAGACAAAAATTTAATAGAAAATATGAAAAAAAAAAAGATTGCATTCCAAGCAAAGTTTACCTTTAATTTCGAACCATCCGCCGCCAATGCCGCCGCCTATCTTCTTGCCTTACAACCATAGTCAAAGTCGTCGACGGTTGAGCATTTTTCGAATTTGAATATTTCACTTAATTTTATAATTTAATATCGCGATGAACAATAGACACGCCGATGATAGCATGCAAAGATACAAATAAAATTAAATGAAATGTTGGCGTGCGTGTATGAGTAAGTGAGAAAGAGAGTTTCAGGTATAATAACAAGCAGGTTTCTTTAGCAACAACAATAAACGAAAGTGAAAAGTTTTCATTGTGCGTATCTCAGTCAGTCTGTCTGTCTGTCCGTTCGTTCATACATTCATCCATTCATCCGTCCAGACTGTCTGCATTTTGGGATTTTTTTTGCTGCTGCGGCTGCTGTTGAACTGTGCCTGTGCTTTTGGCTGGTCTTCATCGCATTATGAGAGCGAGAAAAAAGGCAGCAATAAAAATTTAGAAATAAATATCAAAGTTTCACGCTTGACGTGAACATGAAACCTTAATTAGAAAAGTAAATTGAAACGAAAAATTTCCACGGGGCGCATTACGAGATTTCCAAAATTGCCAAATAGTGTCACAGATGATGACGATGATAATGATGGTGTTCGTGATGATGCTGCTGAGGTTGGTGCAACAGCTCGGTCGTTTCTGGTTTAAGTCAGCTTTGCACCGGCTTAGCGTTAAGACACATGGATTCAAATACATGCATATGCACAGATACAAATACATACAGCGCAAAGAATCTCGTTTCGTTCGCTTGTTGTCAAGAACAAACAGGCAAATAGTGGTATCTCATTTGGGAAAGCAGCCGAACAGGTCTTATACCAATTCGATCGCTTTACTCGTACTGTTGCTTAAACGTAGCGTTATCTTTTGGGATACTCATTATTTTTGCATATAAGATTAGTTACTGAATATAGTATGCGATTGATCTAAACCAGCAGATAAATAGATAGATTCGAACATTGGTTTTTTAACGCTCCATACGGCTCGCGCAAAAATAGACTCCACCGTGGTTTAACATACGTATAGTTGGATAGATGAATTAATCCATAGGCGAATAGATACGAGAGTAAAATAGTTAATACCGATTTCTTATATACTAGTATTTGTCTAATCCAATACAATTCAATCACAATTGTAATAATATTGAATTGTAGCATGTCATTCTACACTTAGTAACCACACGCGTCAAGGTAATTTAACAAAATGCAAGAGTTTTTCATGCGAAGCGTGTATGCGAGATTTTTTTGTATTTGTATGTGTGACAACTTTTAACTGTTTTTACACCCACTAATTTTATTGCAAAGTATGTGGTAAAAATCTGCAAATAAAAACCTGTCGAATGGTATATTTTTTGTTAAAGTCAGTTAAATAGTTTCGGCGTAAAGTGTCGCGAAAGAGAATGTCTTGGCCTATTTATATACAGATTTTACTAAGTTTTTTAAGACATCCAATTAGTACGATGTAGGAGGGTTCTCAGAGTAGGCAACCGTTTTGATGATAACCTTTTAGTGCGATAAATTCAGGTCAAATCTAGGGAAGCCGCTGTGTGCGTAGAGTCAGTCAATTGATTGATGTCACTAACGAAAAGTAAACCATTTTTGAATATTAATATTCAAGGTTTTGCAAGGACTTACTCAACTACCCACGTATATTGAACAATAGGTGGATCGGTAAATGAAAAGATAGCTTCATTATTTGACGGATGTATAAATACTTGTTGTTAAATGAGGAAGTACATAGATGTATAGGTATGTATGTGGCGAGTTAGATGAAACAATATGAGTATGTGGATTGTAAGATATTTAAGTAGATTCATAGTATGAAATGATATATGGGTAGAGAGATAGGTAGAAAGGTGTTTGGCCTTCAAGTCCCATCACTCATTTAAATTTGAGACTAAGGACATGACTTTTAAATATATAAAAATATAGAGATGGATAGTTAGATTTGAAGGTAGATAAATAGATAAGTTGATGGCATATGGTTGGGAATGCAGATGCAAGATAGTTAGATGTATAAATATAAAGGCAGTTTGATGTCTAAATTGATACAGTGTTAAAGGGAAACATAGCTGGACAGTTAGATAAATATATAGATAGATAAATAGACATAGATAGATAGATAAATAGATAACAAGACAGACAAATTGATAAGTGGACAGTTCGTTAGATAGATAGATAGATAGGGAGATAAGTAGATAGTTACATTGGTAGATAGATAAATGGATAGTTATGTAGATAGATAGATAGTTGATAAGTTCATATATAGATATATGGAAAAATAGGCATTCATCTACATGGTTAATCAGACTTTTACAACCCGCTTATATTCTTTGTTGAACATAGGTAGGTAGTTGTATCTCGACGGCTAAATAGATCAATGAATAATTAGAAGTATACAGATAGGCAGTCAACAAATGGATAACTATGTATCAAGCAGGATAAGTAGACTAGCTACCTATGATTGAAGTCTGTGGGAATCTACTGCAATCCTAATTCAAACCAAAAAAAAAAAGCCGTGAAGTTAATTTAGCTTATTTCTTATCCAGAAGAAGCGTGCGCAAATTGTGATATTTTAATGTAAAAGCAGCTCTGCAAGTTCGCCATGACACTGCACCAATTCCAGCGAACTTGCACATTTCCAAACGACCAGTAGAGTTTATACGGTTCAAATAGTTTGGAGGGGGAGAAAAGATTTGGAAAGATTTTAATAGAGTTACCAAAACTAAAGGCGGCTCAAACGAATGCGAGTGAATGCGCTGTTGTTGGTCTGTGTGTGTGTGTGTGTCATGTATGTTTGTTTGTTGTTGTTGTTATTGTTGTGTGATTTCTCGACTCTTGTCCAATTGGCAATCCAATCGCTGCTGATCGCTCGCCATTCAAGTGACCTGCTTTCTCTTTTACCAAGTTTTTTTCTGCTTCTTCATCTCCAACAACACCAAAAACAACAACCACAACAACCGCTACTGGTGCTGGTGTGCCACCATTGCTTCTGCTGATTCAGCTTTTCTTCTTCTTCTACACTATTGAAGTTTGTCGCCGTCATCGAAGTCTCCGTGAACATGGCACTGAACTCTGGCAATTGAAGCAGTTTGAGCTGCAGATGCAGATGCAGCTGCAGCTGAAGCCGCAGTCGAAGTCGTTTGACGATAAATTAAAACTACTAGAAAACTCGATGCAAGCCGAAAGATGCACAGATACAAAGTTGATGATGCGAAGAGTTACATTGGCGACATTATCAAAGCATTTGCATTTATTTAATTTTTTTATAGTCTACAAGCAGTGTATTATAACTGTGTTATGAACTTTAATCGGCTTCAGAGTTATCTGAGTAGTAGAGGAGTTGATTTAGGCACGTAGGTCTGTATTTATGCAAAATAGTCCCTAAGTTTTTGAGTTACAGAACTGAAGTTTTACACGAAGTTTTCTATTTTCAATATGATCTATACACAACCGTCTACATACATCCAACCACTACATTTTGTACCTCCCATACGACACAGATAGATAAATAGGTAGATAGATAAGTAATTTCATAAACGTGCGTACTGGAGGTGCATGGACGCTTATTACTATTCAAGCTCTTAAAGCCTATTATAGGATAAACAAATCAAGCGATGCTGAAATAACAAGTGGCATCCTCGACAATGATGCATTGCAACACACTAGCACTATTGGAAAGTAAGAGCACATAAGCAATATACCATGGGCTAAGTGGGGACCGTTCTAACAACGTACATAAGTACAAGGTGTGGTATAATACATAACAAACGACACTCTAGCGAAGTTAAATCAACTGAGAATTTGCCACCCAATTCCATACAAAGTCCATATTCGAATTCACTTGAAATTTGGATAGATGTTATATTAGATTCATACACCAGGATTGCAAGAACTGATGATTACAATATTGTAAACCGGTATTGTATTGAGCCGTGAGGCTAATTAAGCTGTAGCATATTGAGCTGAGATTTCAGGAGAAGCTATTACGGCGCTATACAATTAAACGTATAAGATTGAATTACCACAAATTTTGTTAATCTCTTTGTTCGTGAAGCGTAAAGCAAAATAACCCTTTTTCTTGATTTTTAAAAACTTTTTTTTGCTGTTGCATAATCTTTGCTATTGTTGATTTTGTCATTAGCGTTCAGTGAGGACGTTCACGCCAGCGACGCACCAATTCGTTGTGATTGGCAAACTCATTTTTCGTGGCGCATGCCAGCTGCTGCCAAAATCAGTATAAACCGCTACAATTTAATGATTTGTTTTGCTTTTTAAACTAATTAAGAAAATGCATTAAACCCGACTTAAACAATTTGGCTAAGCCTACGAACAGGTTTCACTGTACTTGATTTGACTGCAGTGCAGTGACGCCAGTTCAATGATTTCTTTTTCAACTTGTTCTGCGGCACAGCAGTATCACCACCAACAGGAGTAACAATAACAAAAACACTACAACAACAGACTTGCGGTCGAATAAAGTTGGCCAAGTAACGGAAGCGTTAATTGTCAATTAAAAGCAACGAGAGAAAAAGATACCGATATCCATGTAAGAAACAATAAAACAGAGTTGCAACGCCATAGTTTTTTCTAGCTTTTATTTCCAGATGATTTTCATAAAACTGTCGGAACATTTTGTTGTTGTCGATAGCAAATGTAAGTTTTTTGTTGTTGTTGCTGTCTTTCTTTAATTCATGGACATCAAATGATGATTGCTTATTATATTCGATTAATAAGCGTTTGCGTTTTCTAATTGGCAACGTTAACAATTCAAAAATGGCTGCAACGTTTATTAAGCCGGCGAAGGTGATGGTCAGCGACACAGGATGACACGAGTGAATCGTATTGACCGACGTTTTTGATTTTGTTTTGGTGTCGTTAAAACGAACGTCAGGGTAGACGCTACATTGCCAGTTTAACTGCGACAATCAAAAGCGCGTGAAGATCACTTCCTATAATGTTTTTTTATAGTATTTGTCTTTTTTATTAACCTGAAGTATTTTTTTTTAATAGAAAAACCAAAATTACAGTATTATGATTACTCAAATATTATGATTAGAGTATTAAAGTGAGAAATATTGGTCTGAGGTCAAAAACTAAATTAAATAGAAACAATAAAATTGAAAACAGCAGGTAAAATTGATGACAGTATCACGGGAGTAACACTCCCCACCGGGGAACCCGCGCAGCAGTTTGTACTGAAACCTTTGACCAGTAGACGCTTGCAGCTAATGCATTTGTTATGACTGCTGTATAGAGAGTGTGTAGAGCGTGTGCAGTGTAGAACTCTGTTCCATAATATTAGATTCCTTATCCTCGCATCTGACATAACTTTAACTAACTTTTTCTAGTGTGATAACAAGGGTAATTAGTTATGAACTTAGGCTATAAGAGCTGACTTTTTAACTTGTTTATCTAGTAAGGTAATCACTTTGTTACTGTGTCTGGAGACAGCAAATTTTTATGTGTTCTGACATTAATTATAACAAGTTCAATATCAGTAAGTTCGAGTAGGCAGAAAGGATTCATTTCCTTGCGCATAAACACGTTCACATTTTTGTGTGTGATATTGTAGACGACTATGTCAATTATTGATTTCGTTACAGACGCAATGGTAATCATGTTTTTTTCGGTTGGGAGGTCTTCTAAAGCATCTACAACTGCTGGAAATGTTCTTTGTTAGCATAATGCCGAGGTTGGAGATGTATAATGATAAGACAATTTTAGATTTTAAATCGTTAATTAAAAAGTCTTCACGAAATGCCGATTTAGCCTCGTTGTGGTACCTTCCTCCACCGACCAATACGAACAAAAATTAGTGTTTGCAAAGCGTTGCGTTGGCACAGGATGTGCCGTTGTCGTTGTCGTTGTCGCCGTCTTTGCGTGAGCGATGTGTTTACACGCAAAGATTAACTAAGACTTACATTATAAGCTTGTCTTACTGAAACCGGCTACGTTTAGGCAAATGACCGCTTTGTGTACGATAACGAAAAAGGTAAACGATAAAAACGTCTAGTAAAATCTTTTAGCCAAGACAATTAAAAATAAAAGAAATAAATCGAAAAAGTGAAAGAGTAGAGGAGGGGCGACGAAGACAAAGAAGTAGAAAATTATTACATTTGTCAGCAATGGAATTAGGTTACAAGTGGCTTAGCATAGATTGCACACGGCACCCGGCAACCGGCACACGTTGTCGCAACACCGTAGCGAATGTCGTTGTCATCAACGGCGGCAACGGCAGCCGTGTTGGCGACGCCCAACGTTAATTGCCCTCGAATCAACCGATATAATTATTCAAAATCTTTTGCGGCGTTGCGAAGTTTTTTTTCGCCTAATGGTTGTTGTTGTTGTTACTGGTTTCACAATTTGCACTCAATAAACTTGTTAGCAGCAAAGAAAGAAGAAAAACTTAAAAATGAATACGAATGCTAACAATCTCGTTTTATTTATTGTTTTTTTTATTTTCATTTATTATTTTTTATTAATTGCCTTTATCGAAGTCAAATCAATGTATGTGTGACTTTGTCGTCCATTATTAATGAATCGCAGTCGATTAGGATCGCAGATTTTCAAGGTCAGAAACAGGTTAAACACGACATATTAACATTTAGCCAATTAATTATGTTTGCTGTCGTTGTTTTTACAAGGAATTTTTTCTACTTCTTTTTCAGAACTACAAAGAAAAGGAGATGGGCAAAGTGGTGCTCTACACGACCAGCATGGGCATCATACGTGACACATACGCCAAATGCACAAATGTAAAGAAGATTTTACGTACGCTCTTGATTAAATTCGAGGAACGTGACGTCTTCATGAGTGTGGAGTATCAGCAGGAAATACGCGAACGTATGCATTCACAATTGATACGTGTACCACAGCTCTTTGTCGAAGGACAACATATTGGTGTAAGTACCACAGACGTACGTTTTTAATTCTAACCAGAGTTGCCAACTATTCTTTTTTCCATTGCAGGATGCCGATATCGTTGAACGTTTAAATGAATCGGGCGAACTGCGTCAGTTGCTTAAGCCTTATAAGGTAAGTAGTAGTATTGGTGGCCCTGATCTTGAAACAAATTACTTGAAAGAATGGTACCAAGCACAGTTAATGTGGTACTGAGGCACCAATGTCAAGAGAAAACAAGTTTACGCAAATCGAATGGAGCTGTTCCCGATTTCGATTCATAAACAAAAACGATTTCTAATGCAACACTTTTAGTACTCTGAAACAATTTAAATTGATATTTTTCAATATTGTAGTGACTAAAGTGACCCTACTCAAATGGAGCTTATGAATTGCAGCAGTTGCAAGCTTTCGCCCTCTATACAAATAATAATACTTTATTTTTCGATATTTACTGGCAGATTTATTACATTATAAAATGGTTTATGTAATTATGGTTCTCTAAGAAATATTGATTACAAATTTGAAGAGACCATTCAATTCATATTGCGGCTATATCTTCCAGTAATCTAAAGACTCTGATTCTCTAAAGAAGTACCAAAATATATCCCTTTTAAATTTGATGTCAGAAAACTAGTTAATAATTATTTTAAATAATTACAATAACTATTATATTAAAAAAAAAAAAAATAAGATGTCATAATTTTGGTTATTATTGTGCTTATCTTCATGTATAGCTCAGGCTAATAATCATGGATTTGTATGGTAGCTTTGCTATATGATCCACTAGTAGACAAGTAATCTGTTTCGAAGCTAATTTGCATAGGAATATAGAGCTCTCTTTCAATTCATATTTTTCTTTTTCGTTTCTTTTTGACGTTAGCAAAATGCTCTTGTAATCTTCACTAACTATATCTCTCTATTTTTCACTTTCACAGTCGATTGCAACCATATTTACCTGCCAGACATGTGGTGGTTATCGCCTGCTGCCGTGCCCCTCGTGCAACGGTTCAAAGAAGTCTGTACATCGAAACCACTTCACAGCTGAATTTGTGGCGCTCAAATGCATGAACTGCGATGAGGTGGGCCTGGTTAAGTGCCACGATTGCTAAGGGGGGCAGCTGATATGGGATTGACAGTTTAATTGTGCTGCCTACAAGGGCAGCGACCACAACGTTGATGGAGTCATGGAGTCAACGATCGTAGTGAACAACGAAAATTCATATAGACTAAAACAGTTAATATATACATATAAAATTTTCTTCTGTCTAGTTAACCCTTTTTTTCATATTTTTGTATTGATGAGACAATATTTTGTTTGTTAGAAAAAATCCACATTTAGTCCACAATTTTTTACTAATATCATAGGTACTACTGATCCTTGTCCTTGGGCGTGTAGTCTTAAGCGTACTCATGCAAGTCCAGCAGAACCTGTTGTGATACTTAGATAATCCATCTTGGAATTTGCACGTAAACTCGAAAAACTATGGGAAAAGCAATAAATGCAAGACAATCAAACGAAACAGCTACTAGAAATAACTGAAGTTTAGCCATAATAAATTTTTTTTGAATTATTTTTTTTTGTGTCAATGTGTTTCGAAGGTGAGCTAAGGGCACTTGGCGTGATTACTTAATTTATTTGTATGTGTATTGTAGCACTGTAAGTCACATTTTGTGTGTGCGTTTTTTTTATATTTATATATAAATATATTAATAATATATACGCATAAATGCCGGTTTTTTTAAGTTTCTTAAGTTTGAGTGCATGAAATGCAGCTCTGTTTGGAGCTTTCAGCTGGTTGCGTTGTTTAACACTGTAAAACTAACCTACGCATTTGATCGGCATCACACTCCAATAAAAACTTTTTTTGCAGAACACGTATCTAAGTAATTTACTTTTCAGGTTGTTCAAATTGTTACATTTCGTCTCGTATTTGTTAACAAAAGAATCTCACCGAAATGGCTGAATTAGAGGTATACTTAGCTTTTGGCGCACATAAATTTTTTTGTTTTCTGATTTCTACGCAACCACTTTAAAGACATTCAACAAGGCCGCCGAAGATGTGAAGAACCTCAATAAGACGCCCCCGGACAACGATCTGCTGGAGCTTTACAGTCTCTTTAAACAGGCAACTGTTGGTGATTGCAATACTGGTGAGTTGACTAATTTTCAGGCCACGCCCTATTTATTTATCTCTTTATTTCGTTTGTCTCAGACAAACCTGGTTTCCTCGATTTCAAAGGCAAAGCCAAATGGGAGGCTTGGAATAACCGAAAAGGCATGAGCGCCATTGAGGCACAGACCGCCTATATTACAAAGGTGAATAGCCTGATCGAAACACTTGGTTTGAAGTCCTAAAGCATTCGCTCAACTTGGGCGTTGGCTGTCATCACTGAAACAAGAAGACAAGAGCTTCTGGCGCTTCATTATCCTTTTGTTGCCCTAAACATTAAGCATCGCCATTGATTTTGTTTTTGCTTAAGGTGAAAATAGTTCCAAGTATCTCATCCTCACCACAACCTTATGTGTGGAAGAACATTTGCTGGCTTAAATTGAAACACATGCATATATATCAAAAATAAACGCACAAAGCGAAGACACTCACTAACATCGCTTCAACCAATTATCGATTAATTAATTCATATTTAATGAGCGCCGTGACTCAACAATGAAATTATTAATTTTTCTTTGTTACCAAAAATGGTTGGGTGCTTGTGACGGACTGTCAGTAAGTAAATTATTTTAGCACTCAGTCAATAGCATATACGAGAGTCAGACGCATTTACGATGATAAAATAAAGAGGAAATATCCATAGTACGACATTAAAAGAAATCGCGGTGAGCATCTTCGATGGTATCCATGCTCCATCTCGGTACTGTTAGATCTGTCAAAGATACTCGAAACCTTACCCACGCAAAACTGCTCTGACACATCCTAGATTCCACTCTTCCTAACATCATAGAGCGCTGCCTCTTGATGACGACCCAGAACTCTCACATACGGAGACAATTGCGTTCAATAACCTAGTCTTTTGCGATGATGCGAAGTTTATAAAAAAAACAGATGAGGGAGTGAGTGAATATAAGTGTTCCGTGTAGATGTCTTAATACTGTGCAGAATTTTAAAATGGGCGATGTGAATGGGCTAAACAGTTATGGAGCTCACGGTATCATTGGCACAGTTAATTAGTTCTCTGACTGCTATATTAGCCTTTTTCGTTACAGAAGCTAACTTCTAAATATTCAGCACACTAACCACGAACACCAGCCACACCATTCTTATCACACCATGCCCAACGTATTTTCAATAAATAAACGTTTTTGATTACAGCTCAGCAATCGAAACAACAATAACACAAACATTTTCACGTTTTCTATGGGAACTCATTTTAGTTAATATTATTTCTTATGCTTTTGCAGGAATACGTCTAATTTATTGCTTAATATCGTTGGTAGCATCGGCGACGGCGTTCGCGACACGTTGTCGTTCATAGAACTCACGTTGCAATTCGCGCAGATTGATTTCGAGGGTCTCAACCACTTCAAAGTTCATCTCGTCGCGCGCCTGTTTTATGTACCCCTTGATTATGTTGATCTGTTCGACGAGCGGGTCGTCGTGCGCCACTCCGCCGGCCGTGCTCACTTGATGTGCCGACCAATTATTGATGGAATGTAGGTCAGACTGTGATAGATTTTAATGTGGTGTATTAGTGGCATACCTTCTTGGACATGAACTGAACACTTACCCCATGGACAAAGTTCGCTTCGTCGTTGTTTGCATTTGACATGCGATTCTGATCGGCACCGAGTCCATAGCGGGCAAACGCCTCCATTGCCATGCGTTGTTCCGTTTCGATGCGTTGTTTAGTCTCCATGCGTTTCCGTTCCTGAATTTGTTGGATATCCTCTTCAGCCGGCAGTGGTGGTAGTGAGAGCATTTTTTCCTTAATCGTTTGTATGCACGACAATCGTATAGACTTTTTGAGTGCTTCCGCACGACTGCCCTGCTCAGAGGGTATGGCGAAAATGCGTTTGCTACGATTATCTATAGATTCGGCGGCTTGACCAATCTTGCCGCGCAAAGCGCTTGCATCGGCAATTGTGAATATCGACTCGCCCTCGTATAGGCTATTTACAATCTTCAGGTACATCTCCAGATCGGGCGTAATGTCCTTATGCAGTTGCTTTATCTCGCCATAGATTTGTGTGATTAACGGACGACACGTGCGACTCTCATGCATGTCCTGACGAGTCTCTAGTAACCAAAGACAGTGGTGACAAAGACGTATCGTTTTCTGATTGACATTCGCAGCGGGATCTTCGGTGCGATCCTCCTGTGGTTGCTCGGTACGTGTCTTCGTCGAGAGACTTGCCAAATTCACTGAAAACATATAATAATTATTTTCCAATCAAGTATTTGTTTAGTGCGCGTGCTTCGAAACTCACTTGCGGTATCAATGGACAAAAATTTAGAGCAATCGTGACACATAATGCCACCACAGAGTCGACAATGATGTTGCCTACGTGCTATGTGGAAACTTCTTGCACAGTTAGGACAAAGTTTCACCGAACTGCCATCCAGCCAGGCGACAATCTGAAAGTTTCGATAATCGCTTGTCATTCCAGTTGCAAAAATGTTTTAAGCCATCATTTTATCATTACCCACTTTCTGTTCGTGTTGTTTGCGCAATATCGGATCCGTTGGCATGTCCTTTAAAAGTTTGTGCAGTCGAATGATTAGCTTATTCGTTTCACTGGCGTAGCGCTCCAATCGTGGATTACGCACCGACTGAAAATATTCCATATGAGCGTGCTCAGCGCCAATTGTCTGCCGGTCCATAAAATTGTACACGTTCATACGTGTCATTGCATTACTCGTCGCTGTTGACGAGGATGCTGCCGTGCCCTCAGTTGAGGCGTTCGAGGCGGCTTCCAATCCACTCGCTTGCTTATCTGCACTACGCGTGAAATCAAACGTCGCATCATCGAAGTTAAGCAGTATTTTCTTCTTCGCTTTGGAAAATATGTCCTTAAATATTGATTTGAGTGCATCCTGTTCCTCGGCGTGTGAGTTCTCAAAATGATCTGTGAGAAACTCAATCGACTTGAGGTCCTCGCGACAAATGGGACACAGAAAGCCCTCAAGAATTTCACCGGTTGCATCATCGTCGGGCTCATCGAAGGGATTAGTGCCGGCCATTGTAGCGCAGTTATCGTACTCTACATTACTCACCAATTTTGTGGGAGTTGTCTTGCGGTTAGGCGTGCGAACTACCACCAACGACAGGGACGGTGACGAGAGACACGCGATGACGACAACCAATCCGACAACTGCGTCTGTATGTGTTTGGCTCTTGACCAATGAACTACAACTCAATGATAATAGCAGACCGAAAACATTGAAGAGGATATTTTAAATGTGACGTTGCATTTAATGAGAGGTATACAAACAGAAACTGACAATTCTGCCTTTATTTATACTGGCTGAGCTCAATGTTTGCCAAAATGTGTTTTTCTAACTCACTACAAATAGCGAGGGCTGCAAGCACTTGATGGGACGATACCCAAATGTATGCAAGCTGTTTAATTATGTGAGATAACGTGTATTCAAATTTAAGTTGGATAGGTCAAGCAACAAACGCATTTTTCTAATAATAACTTAAGTTTCATATCATACTAACACAAAGTTTCATCACAATAAGGGGAATGGTATAGAAACGCATACAGACAAACATTTATATAGTATTAGTATGGCTTTTTTTGCTTAGATACGTGCTTCTCATCTCTATTCACATACAGCTGATTTCCACAAATAGGAACTGTCGATGAGGAGTGTTAGAAAATGTTTATAGGAAATGAGCTAAGTATCGACCTTAGGACGATGATTTACTTCAATTGCTTATCCCAGTCTTCAAATAGCGTTTTCCAGCACCAATCAGGTCATTATTCATTACTTTCTAATACAAAGTAATGTGTCTGTAAATAAATTAGGAAATTTTGTGCAGTCTCAAACCTTTTGAAAGTGATATTAAAAGCAATTATTGTTAGGATGCCTTAAAATCATTAAGCTACGTTTTTGTGGCGGGTTTTTATATATTATAAGTGTTTTTATATTTTTTACGCGCAACATCGCCAATAAGATCCAATCTGCGCAAGAGGCAAAACAATTTGGCGTAATTGGTGTCCATTTGGACAAATTAAGATCAATCGACGTAATAAAGAAAAACCAAAAAATTAGACAACAAAAAGAAGTGCCAAAAAAAAAAAAATTCAACAGGCACACGAATGCTGCGCACGGCCCAACAAGAAACGCGCTCAAAAAATCAACGAACGAACAAATTCGGGTGAGTGAGTAAGAGCCCCAAAATGACAACAATAATAACAACAATAAGACGGCATCCAACAATCCGACACACGACGGTTTATGGTTAAGCGCATCGATGCGTTGAAAGATACTTTTCATTGTTATTGTTATTGTTGCTTTTAGCTTTTGAGCAACCTGCAGCTGTGTTATTTGACATCGCTTGCGCCATTCCAACGCGTCGCACTTTCTCCGCGCCAAGATCCAACAATTTGTACTGTGATATCGCAGCGCAAATTCTTATTCGATCTGCTTGATCCGTCCTTAGTGAAGCTAATGAATTCTTATCGTTACTTATTTTTCTTTTATATTTTGCAGCTTATAGCCAACCAAAACATAAGCAACATGAACAAAATACTCATAGACAAACCACATCACAGATAGTACACTTATAGGCGATAATAGCGAATAAGAAATACGAAAAAAAAACGAATGCCAAAACGCAAAGTCGATTGAACAAAGATTAAATTTTTGACTGTTTTAGTTTAATAAGCATCCCTGCAAACATACATAATTCAGACACCAAATGAGTTGGCTACGATCGAGCCCATTGCGGCACAGTTTAAATAGAAGCAGCGGCTCATCGGCCAATACACCGCCTAAGTTCGCCGCACTAGGTGGTGGTGGCGGTGGCGGCAATGGGAGCAGTTCAGGTCAGCAAACCGTAAATTTGCGTCAGCGCCCAATCGATACGGCCACCGATTGTGATCCGCGCGCCTGCTACGACAGCTTTTGCAAGCATTGGCAGCAGGCGCACGAAATAATACAGCACTCAGAGCTGCCGCATAAGCCGCCAACGCGCGATGATGTGCTGGGTGTGGTCTCACATTTGGACTTCATGGTGACACTGGTCTTGGTCGAGCTACATCATTGCAATAAAATTGCGTTGCCATCGACAGATGGTACGACAACGCCACCAGCACCGTGCTTGGAGTTCATGCTAAGTGAAAATCTGCTCGATAAGCTGTACGAATGGGGCTGCACGACCGGTCGCTATGCGAATGCCGTGCGCCTGGAACAGTTGAAGTTGTACGAGTTACTTGTCAGTCATTCGCGTCATCAGTTGCTCTGCCATGAGCCATTTTTGCGGCCATTGCTGAAGATACTCGCGTCCAGTCAGGGTGAAATATTTCCGGCCGATTTGGAGAAGCGCTTAGTGATATTGCTGAATCAACTCTGTGTAGTGCTCATGCAAAATGTACATTTGCTGGATTTGTTCTTCTTCTCGGCACAGGCTCAGCTGCAGGAGCGTGGCATAACACCGAAGAGTGGCACAACAACGAAGTGAGTTGGTTTCGGCTTCAATGGTGGAACAACTAAACAACTAATTTCATTATTCATTACAGTTTCATAATATTTTCACTGCTTATACCCTATGTACATCGCGAGGGCAGCCTGGGTCATCAGGCGCGAGATGCATTGCTACTTTGCATGGCTTTATCGCAGAAGAATTCCAATATTGGCACCTACATTGCGCAGTATTCATCAATGTGCCCGTTACTCGTTACAGGTCTGGGTGGCCTCTATTCGCGTTTGCCCAACTCCATTGAAATAACTTCGATTGACTGGCATCGTATTACGCCGGATGATGTCACCGAAATTCCCGAATTAACGCTATTCATGAATGCACTGGAATTTTGCAATGCGGTCGTCCAAGTGGCCCATGAGATGATCAAGCAACAATTATTGGATTTTATGTACCAAGGTTTTATTGTGCCCGTGTTGGGCCCGGCTATACTTCAGGTGGGTGGCTTTTTAATACTTGTACGCAAAAATTGTCTTCGATGCATTTCTGTGGTGTTGGTTATGTTCAACTCAATTCAGTTCAAATTGGCGTCTTTAGGTCTCCCACGTATTCTCTGTCTTTCACTCTATCTCAAATTGTCGAGGCCGTTGTAAATGTGTGTTCTTGTCTAATCTTTTTAAACCTGTGCATTTTGTCTATGTCTGTTCTATTCTCATCATCTGATGCCAGCAAACCATTTTCGGAGTGCTAAATAAAATAATCAAGTTGTTCAATTCGGATAATTTTCGAAGTATTCAAATTTCATCAAGAATATTTCTAACCGCATTTATTAGGACTGTCTTTGTTGTGTTCACATTTACAAATTTTTGTGAGTCTAAATTCTGATAGTTTCCGGACAGCTTAATGAAGAAGAAGATAAGAAGGGACGGTTCATTATGAAAACTACTAAAGGATACGCTATTCGAATAATTTTTTGTAGACTGTTAAAATAGTCAAAAAAGTTTCATAAATCCATCCGAATATGGCTCTTCAATTAATTGAAAATTAGTGGCATTTGAGAGGATGTCTTATTCGTGAGTCCTCGTTAAATAAAAATAAATAAAATGGTGTCGTGGGACATTCGGGTAGACCGAAGCTGTAATAAGATTAACCACCAACTTAATGATTATAAAACACTGACGAAAAAAAAAACCCAACGACAAAACACTACGCTGTTGAGAAGTACCAACTGCCTTTGCTTAAAAACTTAAAACTTAACTTCAAAGTTTAAATGGAAAATTCTGACGTTATTTTAGCGCGATTTCGCATGCCATAACGCGAATAAAATAGATTCGCTGTAAAAATGTAACACGACGAGTCTTCTAGTAGTCTGATGGTTTGCTGGTATCTGCTTAATACTTATGCTTATATACTACTTTGTTTCATACAACACGTCTTATTTATTGTACTTCGAATGGGTTGGTCAACAGAATTAACCACGCCACGAAATATCGAAACAATTTCTTTGAACTGTTTTGCAGACATTGAATGGCAAACATTTACAGACAGACGTCGATTCGCAAATTTCGGCTATGTCCTATTTGGACCTGATATTACGCTCCATAACCGAACCGGGACTGCTGCGCGCATTTGTAAAATTTCTACTGGACACGGAGAAGTTCGATGGTGAGCGTATACTTGATGCATTAGTTGAGCGACTCAATTCGCAGGATGCGAATCTATGCATGGTCACAATGGCTTTGTTCGACACTCTGCTGGGCCTGCATTGCGAGGATTTGATGTTGGAACTGATGCTGAAGTACATGCTGCCGGGCAAGCATGTGCCCATTTCGTATCGACACAAGATCAATAAAATCGACCCGTACATTAATAGTGCCGAGTTCTTTCTCGAGCTGACGCCCGATGTGATGAAGCGCGCACGTGAGCTGACAAAGCACAAAAATCTCGGGGAGACAGTGTCCGCACAAACGAGCACAAACACAGGTGCCGGTGGTGCTATAACTGGAGCAACTGTAACGGCTTTGCCCTCGCCAACGTCAACAATGAGTAAGACGATCGGCGCCAATTGGAACTACTACGGTCTGTACACGGGCGACAGTTTATATGCGAACATCCATGCGTATCTATTCGAGGCTCATTGGCGCATTGTGCAATGCCAACGCGACTGTGAGAAGTGGGCCAATTCGTACAAGTACCAAAAGTGGCCTCGCAATGGCGGCCAGCGCTACAATGCGCACGCCCTTGAGTTGGTCAAACAGTTCTTTAGCGAATTTAGTACCACAACCGGTGCGCTGCACATGCTAAACACCGTTGATGGTTCGACGGACAATGGCGAGAAGAAGCAACTCGACAGTCTGCAATCGATTGGCGAGTCCAGTGGATATGAATCGTTCAAATGGCGACCTGCTGACGATGATGGCGATGTTAGCGATGTCATTAGCGTCGGTACGACCAACACAACCACACAGACATCGTCCAGTGGTGAAACGGATAACTTGGATAACACTTTAGTTGCATATAGTAACAGCAACAGCAACAACACAGGCGGCACAGGTGCGAAACGAGAAGCTTGGCGCATATCGAGTAGTCGTTGTGACTTGATTTTAACCGATTTGGATTTCTCAGAGGATTTATTCGCACAGGGGACCGCAAGCTTAGGTGAGTACGCTTGCATTACGGAATTTTTATAAATGAGATGAATGATTTTCACATTCCCACAGGTCCCTTTCTGAACGCCATCTGGGCCAAATTGCAGACGTTCACAAGCAATACTCTCTATGTTAACCTACACCTGACAGGCCTTATAACACGACTTGCCTGGTACCCGTTGCCACTTGTCCACTCGCTGCTATTGCGACCCGATATTGCGATCACCTCGGATACGCCTTCCTTTCATCAGGTGTTACGCATATTGAAACAGCAAATTGATGCCGAACTACCAGTGACCGAGGATTCTTTGGAGATAGTCGATATTGCGCGCTCCTATTTGATCGATCGTGAATTTCGGTTGGTGAATACGCGAAAAGGCAATGAAAATTCACCAGCACACACGGCGACTCACATCAATAGCCATCACCACCCGCATCATCATCACCAACAGCAGCGTTCAATATATGCGACAATATCGGCGGCCACACCTGTGCAGGCGACGCCTACAAGCGCGTATGATCCCTTCCGGCGAAACGATAACAAACGTCGCAGTATCAGCAAATCAATCAGTAGCATGTTTAGCCGAAAGTCATCAACGACGCCAGCGCCAATGCCAACGCCAACATCATCGAACTCGCTAGGTAGTGGTAAGTTTGTGTATCACATATTTATTGCACCAACACACACTGAGACAAACCTTACACACACACACACACACACACACACACACACGGTAAAAAAAAATTAAGAACAAAAAATTAATTGGTGCTCAACTTACATGGATCATAACCACTTCATTCTGCATTTTGGTTGGTTCTGGGTATACTACAAATCAATAAACATCTCTATGTCAATACACCCAATTTTGAACTTGAGCACCTTTGAAACCCTCACTCTCATTCCATTCCACTTACATATCCCATGACATTGCAGCCAATCCCATCCATTTCACACTCGGCGGTACTTAGCCAACCAGTAACCAACACCATTTCAACACCGTTATTGAATTTACAATAATACCTACAAAAATAACAACTACAACAATAAGAATAAGAATAAGAATAACAATAACAACATTTAATTATATATATTCTTTTATTTTTCGTTGTTTAATTTTCTATTCGAAATACTAGCTTCATCTGGCTTATCACAAATTTACGCATTTTTCACCGGTAAATATGTCACGCTTATGTACAATATAAGTCTATCTATCTGTATATCTTACTGTCTATTGTAACGTAACGTAACGTAACGTAACTTAAATGTAATGTAGTGTCATGTAGTGTAGTTTAGTGTAGCGTAGCTTAGCGTAGTGTTATATTATATTACGTATTTATAGAAAGAATCTCTCCTCTGTTCTCACGCATGTGTAGCTTTGCAAACTTTCTGGTTCTCTTTCCCTTTTTTGTGCTGTTTTTTGTTACACCTTTTTATGCTTTTTATTGCCACTTGGTATGGACCAAGCGGTATGGATTAGTTTGTGAATTTTCTAGAATTTTTTAAGTTATTGCATTTGTTTTATTATTCTGCAGTCAGTGTAAAGTACATAGTTATAAATCGAGTATCGAACCGTTTCGGGGTCGTACAGTTTTGGAGTCTAGTTCTCAGAACTTTGTTGTGAGCTGATCATCGAAACCAACGAACTTCGGGCTCAAGAACCGTTCCGTGATTCGAATTCATAAAATGGAACCTCTTGAATTAGTCTTATTTAAAGGCCCTAGTTAATTCTTCCAGGAAGCCATCAACCTAATATCGTTTTGTATAGCAGTGTTGGCAGCTACCTATTACAAAAATAGGACAGTTCGACCTCAAAAAAAAAAAAAACGGGAAAACGGTTGACAACAAAAAAAAAAAAAAATAAATAAAAATATAGAAAACAGGACAAAATGTTTGCCTTAGCAGTATTTTCAATATTTTTCCACTTATCAATTATAATAATTATTACTATAATAATAATAATCCAAATATCCATTTTAGTACACCTCTGGCTTCCTGTCTTTGCTGCTTAGTATCAGCCAATCGAATAAAGCTTTTAAGATAAATCTTTTTTGCCAATACAAGTTTATAAAATTATACACATAGTTAGGATAATAACTTAATTAATAACATTTTAAATAAATTGTAAAGAACTTAACATAAAAAAAACTAACTCTAATTTTTGCGACATTTGATTAGAACACCCACTTGAAAATGTCAAATAACATAAAAACATAGGGTCAAAGACCACAAAATTATTATTTTATTTTAAATTCTCTCTTCAAACTTAAAGAATTATGAGTGCTAACCATCCCCAAACATTTTCCATAATATTCAAGTTGGGCGAGTATGGCGGCGATGTCAGCAAATGCACGTTTTGGCTCTCAATTCAAGACTTTACGAGACAGGCCGTGTTGATAGATGCGTTATACTGCTGGAACTTCCATTCCAAGCGTCCCAAAATATTCTTAATTGCAGGGAAAGCCGTTTTCAGTACACCATTGCATGCTGTACATTTAAAGTATGTAATAGCTCCCCATACCATTATACTACCGGCACTACTCTGCAGTCGATCTAAAGTGTATCCTCTTCCTTTCTAAGATCATGAAAGTAGAAAGCATAACCAAACTCCTCTCCAAATTAAACTATTTTGATCCGAAAAGACTACACGCTGCCACTCCTTGGTCCCGTTGCATCTTTCGTTTTATATGTTTAGCATTCGAAATAATTCTTTATACAGTCCGCACGCACGCTTTAATAGAAAATTGGTAAAATTAAATAAATAATAATTTTAATAAGCCAAACACGACAACTTACACGCAAAAATCAAAAATGTGATAATTAATCGGCTGTCGCAAAATTGTCTCACTTCAAAGAAAATAGCAAAACAAAATAACGGTACAGTTCCAGAGCTCAAAGTTATTTTTAGAATAAGTGTGAATGAAGAAGAATGAAAGAAAGAAATAATGAGCATGATACATATTCAGAGTTCTGAGTTATTTGCATTTAAGCTGACATGTTAAAGAGTGTGCTAATCGGTTGTCGGGCAGTGTATAATATATTTAAAATTGAAATTGTCATTTTAGTTGGTATATAAGTTTCAAAACAAATTCTGGGAAATACAGACAAATAGCAAACTCTGTGTTATCGTCGAGCTTATTATAATATATTTTTTTAAATGGATTTAATGATCATAACCCAAGTACAAATTTCTTTGTACGAATTATTAAATTTCATCATCGAAAATATCCACTACGATATTAGGAGCGATTATTTAAGCTTTAAGTGCATGAAATCGCTTAACAGTTTCTTCGGGTTCGAGTTTATACTATGGAAGCTCTTATTTGCAACTACGATTGATTGCACCAGCGATGGTAAAAACGGTGTTACAAAGTTGTAATTTTTTTAAAGAAAAAATATTTATGTAACCACATTAAAACTAAAAAAAGGATAGATTTCCCGATAGGCGATGTTTGACATTTTTTCCGACTAAGCAAGTTAAGAAAGGAACAGTTCCGTACTGCGAAAGGTTGTTATAGTGTGGCTTAAAAATTAATATTATTTATCTAACAAAAAACTAATAATATATTTTGTTTACTAAAAGGTACCGTGGAGCCTTCGAATTCGCATTACAGTCAAACTTTCCTATAGCGAATCCCAACGGGACCAAAAAATCACTTCGTTATATGGAAAATTCGTTATACCGAAGTGATGTAGTATAGAAGTTCGTTATGGGAAAGTTCGACTGTATATCACTGGAAACTGAAGTCCTCATAAAAATGCATTAAATTCGAATTCAACGATTTCAAGTTTTGAGATTTTTTTAGTTTAATAATAAATCATTAAATAACTAAATTCCTGACAGACTCGAGGTCTTCAGATTAAATCGGAATTGTGTTAAATTCAAGGAATTCCTTGAGCACGGCAGTTTAAGTAGGGATCGGTGAAATGCCAGCAAACAGCAAATCTTCGGTACACAGGGAGTTTATAATAGGTTTTTATTTTATTTGTGTGCATGATTTAATTTATTTAATTTAATTTTTCTTTTGCATAAATTTACATTTGAATGTCGTAATTGCCCTTCATGTGTTTCTATTAAGCCCCCCACCAGCAGCGTTTTTCTGTTGATTTTGGCTTCATTTTGTGGCTGTATATGTAATGTCTAAAAAAAAGTTTTATTTTATGATAAAAGCAACTTAAAATTTTATCTCACACGACTTTTTGCTTCACAGGCGCCGTGTCGTCATTGGTCGGCACAGAAGCGAATACCACAGGCGGAGGCGTCACAACGGCCGCTGTCGAAGGCACGAATACATGTGAGACGAGTTTGACAACGGTAACGCCGCGGGAGAGGCGTGGCAGCGGACGGGAGAACGGCGGCGTGCAAATGGCAATGGAAACCGAAGCAGCAGTCGCAGTAGTTGGAGAACAAAGTCGTATAATGGCAAGGACGTCGGCGACAACAGCGGTCAACAGCGGAGCGGGGCAATCGCAGGGTTCGCCCATCATTGGAAGAAGTCGTGGCGGCGGTGGTGGCGATGAGCGTGGCAACGTAAACGGTTCAATGCAAACGCTCTCAGAGCACTCATCGCTAACGCTCACCAGTCTGGGCTCAACGCTACTCGGCGGTGGCGATAGTAGTGGCATTGGTGGGAGTACTGCAGCATTTAGTGTTGCTGGCGGTGGTGGAAGTAGTGTCTCAGGCGGTGGTGGTGGTGGTGTCTCATTTGGCTCGGAGCCCGTTTCACTCGATTCAATGTCATCGATGGGTGCCATTGCCAATACGAGCGGCAGTGAACGTAGTCGCGATTTGGCACTTTGCGCTGTATTGTTGGACGAGTGGCTCAAAGAGCTGGCAGCGATTGCACAGGAGCAAAGTGTTGTTCTTGTCAATAATAATGCACTCTGACGATGGCGTGGGCAGCAGCACTACAACCAGCAGCAGCACCACCACCAACGGCAGCAACATCAGCAGAAACCATTTCATTGTTGCCGTTTCATTGGCCGTGGCTATGATTTTCTTCTTCTTCTTCGCTGCCGCGGACGTTCTTGTTTTTCTTATTATTCTACATTGTCTTTACCTGCTGGCGATCACTCATCATTTATGTTTGACACACGTTGTTGGTGTTTAAGTTGTCTCTATTATATTGACTCTAGGGAAATATCCTATGCGTGCATTGTCTCTGTTATACTTTCATTCCTTATATGATGGTTATTATTATTATATAATAATTATTATTTTTTTTATAATTATTATTATTTTTTTTAAATTAAAATCTCTAAAATCTTTTAGTGATAACAGTAGACAGATTTACCGATACAATTCAGACAAACGCATATGCATATATACTTATACATAGGAAAACACAAACACATACACACAAAGATATGTATATAAAATATACACGTTTTTTTTATTGCAATCCGGAATGTAAAACGTGTCGTTGTTATTCATACATACAGGTGCTGCTTCTACGTTGTTGTTGTTTCTTTGCTATGCCATCTCTTTTTTATACTCTTCATGCTGTGCATAGCCTTATAACTTTGTCATGGAGTTTGTAACACAGTCAAGAATAAATGGGAGGTCCTAAAAAGTATGCTTTAAGTATTGATCCGCTCGACTAAACGTTTTGTGTTTTGACCTATCCAACTAAAATTATATTGTAAGACACGTTATTTTCGATTCATAAAATTTAGATTTAGAAAATGGAATTCCTTATGACTACTGCATCGTATGACGTCAAATGTTTAAATGTTCGTGAATATTTACGTTGAATATTTATATTTAAAGGTACGCTTCGAGCCAATTTTTGTATGCGTGTTGCGCTTCTTTCTTCAATTTGATAATTTTAAGACGCTCGTATTATATACTGCGTTACTGTCAGAAAGTCATAACAATAATTGCGAAATTTTTAAAATGCTGACAGTGTTCTACTTAGGCGTAAAGAGTATTACAACATTGGCATAGGCGATGGTAAGGGCCGCGCTTTTTTTATTTACATGCGGACTTTCCTGTTGTGTTCAACAGCAGTAATAATGCGTTGTGCCAAACATACAACACCACGGCCCACCGTGCTCAGTCTCACTGCTGTGACACAAAAATGGTAAAAGGCTATCAACGAGGACAACAGGCGGACAATCAGCGAGAAAGTTAAAAAGGCAGGAAAGCAACCAGACAGGCATTCAGCGTGAACGCGCGTAAACGAGCTAGGCCGGCCATTTAATCTTTTCGCCATTCACCGTTGATAGTGTGGAGTCGCCAATTTGCGCGATACGCCACACGACGCACGCCGTATGAAGTGTTTTCTCATTGTTACGGCGAGTCGTTGCTGCCTTAAGCGGCTGGTGAAGTGCTTAACTGCATAGTTGAATTTTTGCCGAGCAGTTGGAGAGGCGGTGAATTGGATGAAATTGTAAATTAAATACGCGCCCAGGTAGCATGTGACGGAATGGGCATAATCACCAGAAACACCAACAACCGAATGGGTGGACCGGGCGGATAAGGTTTTTTTATTTATTTATTTACTTATTTATTTTTTGGTGGGTGGGAGACGCGGTAGGGCGGCTGACAAGTGGGCGAAAATTGATTGCAATTTGAATTTATGATGAGAAGTGTTTTGGCTAATTTAACGTTAATTATTGTCTAAAGAAACAGCAAAGTGTGCGTCGACATCGCCATAGGCGTCGTCGCCGTCGCCGTCGCCATCGCCATCGCAGGTTCATGCTCGCCTTCACTTCAGCGTTGACTGTGATTCTGGATTCGCTCGAAGCATTGACGTTCGCATTGACAAATTTCGCTTTACCTTCAACTATCTCATTGGCGATTAGGGTGTTGTGTATACTTAGCATTCCATTAACGCAGCACTTGTACGTAATTGTCGCTGTGGGCAGGTACACCACGGCACACACAGCGCCACCTCTAAGTACCTGAAACTGGAGTAATTTACAGTATATGTGCGATGGCGACTGGCCGCCAGTACTGACTACCTTCGTCCGGAGTTTAATTAAGCAAACATGTAAATTCGGATTAGCCATCTCCTTAGTATGACAGCCTTCCGGCGTGCCTGGCCTGCTGTCTGATGCCGAACACCGAGTGGCGTGGCATAACTTGGCGTCTCATGGTGTGGTTAGCATTAATGGCAGGCAAGCGTCAAATGTAAATGAAATGAACGGCACATTATGACGACGACAGCTGCCATGACAGCGGTTTCCGTTATTTCGGCCGGACCAGTTCAAATGTGTTTAAAGTTGCTTTACTTGATGGCTGTCTAAATGTGCGGTAAGCACTGATGGGGGTAGAGTTGTTGTCCTGTTTGGAAAATGCAAGTGAAAATGCGCACAATCTAATGGTTAAGTAACAATATAAACGTATGCGTAATATAGCATTGAGCCTCACTCTAATGGAAATTTTGAGAATATTCCTAGGCTAACCGCCTATTTATTCCTTTTTAATACGGAGTCGCACCAATAAGTCAGTGACTTCTATAATAGAATATAGAAGACACATTACGTGGCATTAGAAATTGTAACACTGTGAAGGAGACCCCACGAAACGGATATCGTACAAAGTACAAAAATGTGTATTTTGGGCCGGGCACTCATCAAGACTAAAATAAAGCAAGGGACCTCGGTTAACCGTGGGAATTCTCTTTGTCTATCCGCTAATTTCCTCGTCACTGACATCGCTGGTTTAGATCCTTTGAAAACTTCTTGACGCTTCTGATTAAAAAAGTGCAATAACATTTTAAATAACGATTTATTGAACAATTTGAAAAAAAAATTACATCAAACAAAGTAAAGGTTTTCTTGCAGCAACTTAAGCTTCAGATAGCGTGCATCCACTTCACTTGGTTTGGTTGGTTTACTTGATATTCCAAAAAATTGTGCTGCTAAGAGCGCACGCGCATAAGTTGATGAAAGTTGCCCGGAGCCTGAACACTTTCATGGCACAGACAGCAACCATAAATATGAACAGCGTTTCTAGAATCTGGCAGACGACCAACTCTTTAAGATCGCGCTCTGCTGGCGGTGGTTCCTCCTCGCTAACATAAAACTTCCAAAAGTTAGCCATGGTTCCTATTTTAGCAACTTAATCACGATTTGTATTAATATTCAATGAGTAATATTGTTATGTAATGTTCTACGATTCTCTGATAGATTTGAATTAGAAAGCCAACTCATAACACTAAAGTTTCAAAAAGAAAAGACGTTCAAAAATTTTTTATTTCCTGATTGCTTGGATTTTTCCTTTTTATATTCCTCTCTTTTTTACTATTCCGTGAATACAATTAAAACTTTGTCATGTGAAAAAGATTTCGAAGAGCTCACAAAGTAATCATACTGTACATATGGATATTCTCGTTCATCTCAACGAGACGACTTGGTCTTTAATACTTGTATCCCTTGCAAATAAAACCTCAAAGTAAGTTCTAAAAGTAAGTGTACTGAAAATAAGCTAATTATGCCAATAATTATCCCAAGCCATGTAACAAGTGAATGAAGAAGTATTTTAGATGGATGTGAACTATCTAAAATAGTAAAGTTGGACAGGATAACCAAGTCAGATTATGAGACAAACTCTGATACAACATTGGGAATAAGAAATTGTAAGTGGTTAACGACACCGTTGATAAAGGCATTGTCATTGTCAAATGTAATACCCGTCTAACATGACCAAATCATGAGAGAAATGATACGACGTTTCGTTTCCGTTTGTCTCTTACATGTGTCATTGTGAGAGAGGTGATAATTATGTGTTTTTGTATTGAATTGGTGTGTCATGCGATTTGATTTAATTCTGATCAATGATGTAGATGGATGAGGAGAGTGGTTTGACGGCCGGCAACTGACACCTATCAAATTATTTGTTAGTTTTAGTAGGATTAACTTTAAACATCTTGTTTAACATATTTTAATTTCAAGTTTTCAGTTTTTTGCTTAGTAACTTAATATTTTTGAAGTCTCCTTTTTCATTGTGTTGTAGTTTCTTCTTTATTTTTGTTTGTTCTTGTTTTATTATTATTGTTATAGATTAATATTATTTATCATTTTATTTCCACGAGTAATGGCCATATTATCAGCTGACCTCCCCAGATAATTCGTCTTCTTGTTGTTGTTTGTAGCAACTTATCTATTATCTATGTACATCAAACATTTAATTACATTTGTTTCTGTGAGTAGTTTTTGGCGCCGCTAAAGTGCTCTTATGGATTTTAGCTTCAAAACTACATGGTGCCAGTGTAAATTGTCATTGTTGCCTTTTTCTGATAATACTGGTCCTTAGGACAAAGTTGACAAACTATTTTCTTGTCATCAATCGGTCAACAGCAAGTAGGTAAAATTTGAAATACAAGATTTGACCCACACAAACAGGCTGAGCTAAATAAAAGCGTTGAATAAAAAGTATATTGTGCACATCTGTTAATGAAAGCCTGTCGTATGGTATATTTTTTTTTATCAAAATCGGTTATATAATTTAGACTAAAGATAATAGTAAAGAAAATGTCTTAGCCTATTTATCATATACTAGATTCCGCATGCGACTTCGCTCGCCTGGCATGGACCAATGTATGAAAACCATACCACGGAATCCTTTTATCGGAATAAAAGCATCGAGGTCGAGCTCTATATGGTACTTTTTTAGATTTATAATTATAAATTGAGAAGTACGATTAAATACTATCTGTTGCGTTACACATAATACTTAGAAATAACTAAGGAGCTGAAGATGTAATACTTTTCCATATTTAAAGCATTTAGTTTAGTTTAAATAGGGCACCAATTTCATGTGTGCCCCGGCCACTGCACACATTCTGTTTGCAAACAACTTACAAATATAAACATAAAAGTGAAGAAGAAGCATAAAAGAAAAACGAAAAAACGTACGAATCTTTTTGTGCTTCGTCTTGCAGTGGTTATGCAAAAATTTATTCCTAAGAAAAAACATATTTTACTGTAAAAACTGAAACATAGATATAATCCATGACACTCAGTGACAACTGAACATTCTACTGGTGAAAGTACTTTCAAAATCGAATGAGTAGTTTCGAAGATTATCTCTAACATCCAAACAAACATTACCTCCTTATAATATTAGTATAGATATAAATTTAAAGAAATGCTTAAGACTAAAATACAATAAAGCGTGGCCGGGTACAGCTAGAATTTTATATGGATTACGTTGTATTCCTATGCTTTGATGTACCAGTGGTAGTTTGCTTATAGATGAGCAGTAGATGAGAAGATGCCTGAACGTTTGTGTGATATGAGGTGGATGGGGACTAGTTATATTACAGATATGAGAGGTCGACAAAGTGAAGTTGTACTTTTAATCTAATTTTGGATACCAGCGGTTTTCGATATAACAGTGAACGACGTGATCTGCTATAAGCTAGAAAATCAAAGGTTCGATACCTTGTCTGGTCGAGATTTTTATACATATCCAACATTTGCTGTATCCCATATGAACAGAGAATTCTGCAGAGGACTTAAACAACACCTACTTCATTGGGAACTCATTCATTGTATAAGGTTGAATGAGAGGCTGATTTTAAGCCTATAATGCAGTGGCCGATGAGAACACAAAATAGGTTTATTTTTATTCATTTTCCCCAGAAGTCATGACATGTAACGGCTTTTCATGGTCGTCAGATTGCTTAAAATTATAGTCTATCGATAGATGACAGTCAACGGGAGCAACTCCAAAAAGTCAGGAGGCATTTTGATCTACCATTGGCATATATGTGATTATAATAATTCGAGGTTGATTGACGGTTGCCTAATCCTTGCAAACGATTGCATTTGTGTAAATCACTAAAGCCGCACTCGGTTGTGTACATATTAACAAACACACACACACACAAACGCACAAACATACATACCCATGTGTAGCTACGTAAAACACAAAAACACCTACAAATTGCTGTCACACACGCGAAGCGCGAAGCGGCACAAAATCGAAAAATAATCGCAGCCATTAATCAAACATGGCACACATGACGATGAGGATGCGGATGGGGGTCGAGTAAGATTATACGGAAAAGGAAGTGGAAATGAAGATAGCAAGCAGAAGCGCATGTGGCAGTAAATGATGAAGTCGAAGGAGCTGGAGGAGTAAAAGAAGCAGGGCAGCTTGTGCCTTTGGCTTTTTTTCTTTGCAGTGGCAACAGCGCATAAACAGATTTTGTGTTATTTATGCAAGGCATTCGATTACGTTTGACATTTGTATTGCTTCGTGTGTCTCATCGTTGTGGACTTAGTTACACCCTAATACAAATAAACACACACACCCATACACATACACACATACACATCCGCACATATTTAACATTTAACACCCTCGTTAGTGGGTTCACGTCGAAAGCGGATTTGACTGCACTTAATCACAGCCTAACTGAAGGTCGCTTTCGTTGACTGCCCGCTTTACAGAGTATCAGTGCCGCCCAATCACCCCCAATCACCCAGTCAACCACCTACTCAGCCTCCGTTGCCTTATGCCCTTGCAACATGGGCCAAACGCTGCTGTGGCGCTTTTGTTCTTGGCCACCCAGCCAAGCCACCAGCTGCATCCACTTTTCTTAGCTTTCTCTGCCACTATTTTTACGATTTTTTTTTTTTTGTTTGACTTTATTTTATGGTTTTTTGAAGTTGTAGCGCCGTATTTTTTGATAAGTTTTTAATGAGGGCTTTGTAATTCAGCGTTTGGTGTTGCCGCAGTAATAGCTTAATTGGTCGACCTTATGAATAATCGTTGAACAACTGAAGGACTTCCCTCATGTTACTTTCATAACGTAATGCCTTTGTGTCTTACTACGGACGCAAAACGTTCCATTGTGTTGCCTTAGCCATGATCTGGGAAGAGTAGAGTGGGCGAAGTCGGTGGTTCCGTCAAAGTTGGCGCACATAAAAGGCAAAAGCCGGACAAGATTTTTCACAGGCTGAGCTGGCCACAAGTCACGGCAGTTGATTAGTAGTGCTACGACGACAAACACGAAGACAAAGACAACGGCATCACCTACAAACGAAAATGGCGAAGGAGAAGCGGGAACTGCGCACCTTTAGGGATATGACACGCTTTCCGTTGCTCTTCTATATGACCATCGGTGATGATATATTTTCGGAGCGCGATAAGAATGCAGTACGCCGTGTTCTGTTACGCGCCTATCTCATTTGGGGCTTTTTTAATACCAATGCGTACGTTTGCGGTGAGGTTATGTATTTCTTCAAACACATCACGTCGTCGACAACGCTCCTCGAAGCGACCGCAGTGGCGCCCTGCATTGGGTTTTCGCTGATGTCCGATTGCAAACAATTCGGCTTGACCGTCCATCGCAAGTTACTAGTTCAATTGCTCGACGATCTATCCGATATGTTCCCGGATACGGTGGAGAAGCAACGCGACTGTCGCGTCGAACACTATGAACGGTATATGAATCGTGTGATGACCATATTCACCCTACTCTGTATGACGTATACATCTTCGTTTACTTTCTACCCCGCAATTAAGTCGGCTATCAAATATTATTTCCTGGGCTCGGAGATATTCGAACGCAACTACGGCTTTCACATTTGGTTTCCGTACGATGCTGAATCCGATTTAACTATCTATTGGATATCGTATTGTGGCCTTGCACATTGTGCCTATGTGGCTGGCGTATCGTATGCCTGCGCCGATCTGTTGCTCATTATGGCGATAACGCAGTTATGCATGCACTTCAGCTATATTGCTAATCAGGTGGAAGCCTATGATGGCACCGAACGCTCCCATGCTGAGAATGTTCGATTTCTTCAGAAAATGGTAGTCCATCATGCACGTACGCTAGAGTGAGTGCTAAGTGCATTATGAATATTTTGCATAGTTACAACCAAATACACAGTAACCTCCCCAATCAAAGGTGCAACTATAGAAACACTCAAAATACCCAAAGCGACACACCGTTACCAGAAATTCATAGCCACGTCAGATACGAATGGACTTCAGGGTCCTGTAAATCAGAGTCGCATGTTATCAAAAGCCAGAATCTCTCTGGGCACGCTGCACCAGTTGATGAAGCTCCCACCTTATCAAAAAGGATGTTCCCACGTCAATGGTTTCTTTGTCCAAACTAAGTCTCACACCTACTTCCACGTATATTCCCACACCTATTCTCACATCTACTTATATATAATATCTACTACCACCGGGCACTCGCCAAAATTAATTTCGCACTCCCTCCCAATTCTACTTCCCCGTCTAATACCGCATCTACTCACACATCTTCTCCTGCACCCACATTCGCATTTACTCTCCTATTTACTCTTATATCTTCTCAAACATCTATTTTCAGGTCTACTTCCACATCTTCTCCTACATCTGCCTACATCTGCCCCGTTGTCTACTCCACTATCTTCTCCCACATCTATTCCCATTCCTTCTGCCGGGTCTACTATCACATCCTCTCCTGAATCCACATTTCCTTTCACATTTCCTTTCACTCTTATTCCCACACCTACTCAAACATCTACTGTCACGTCTTCTCTCAAATCTCCTCCCACACTTATTCCCACATCTGTTCCCAGATCTACTACCAAGTCTATTCCCACGATTTCCTCTGCAGCCACACCGTCATCTAACACATCTATTTCTAGATCTAATCCCACATCTTGTCATGCATTTAATTCGTAATATTTTTTATCACAGGCTCAGTGAGGTGGTCAATGATATATTCAGCTTTCCAATACTCTGGAACTTTCTTGCTGCCTCTTTGGTCATCTGTTTTGCTGGTTTTCAAATCACCGCCTCGAACATCGAGGAAATCGTTTTGTATTTCATCTTCTTCACAGCCTCACTGGTTCAAGTCTTTGTCGTCTGCTATTATGGCGATGAGCTCGTCTCTTCGGTAAGTTGTTTTAAGCAAACATAATGTGAGAATCTTCAAAGAAATTATTCATTAATCTCGCATTTCCCGTACCATGCAGAGTGTTCGAATTGGCGATGCGGCCTTCAATCAAAACTGGTTTGCTTGCAGTACGGAGTATAAACGCATCTTGTGCATGCTGATTTTACGCAGCCAGAAGCCCGCTTCAATACGTCCGCCCACATTTCCGCCCATTTCATTTAATACCTTTATGAAGGTGACCAGCATGTCATATCAATTCTTTGCATTGCTACGCACCACGTACCAAGGCTAGAGAGGCGGTGCATGCGAGAAGCGGCTTTTGAGAAAGCGATTTTAGTGAAAAGCCAAGAAGAGGAATTAAAAACAAAGACAAATTATATATGAAAAAGTAGAGTGCATTAAAAATATTGGAAAAAAAAGAACAAAACGGGAAGAGTATCTTTTCAATTAAATGCAAACTTCAAGACGTGTTTCCGTGCTTTCACAATATCTCATTTAGTTCATCGGACTTCATTTCCTTTCATGGCGCAGCAGGGCAAAAAAAAAAAAGGAAGTAAGAAGAAAGAAAATAAAATGTCAACGTAGCAAAGCCGGACAAATAAAACCAAACGCAACCAAGCTAAGGCAGTCTAAGCTAACCCAGGCACGTCACGCCCGCTCAGCCCGGTTAGCTCGGAAAGCAGACAAACAAACGAACAAAGAAACAATTAAGCAGCCGGAAGTGCGGTCAACCCAAGAATGAACAATTCCGGCCATTAGCCGCGAATATATATTCGTACCTCATGACAACTACAAGCACTGGCTAGCGGCCACCGATGATGTGTTCCATTCACGGCTGCTTACGACTCAACCATAAAATATCAGATGAGCTGTGGACGTGAAAGTTGGCTGATTCTATTATATTTGTTGATTTCATTGTAGACCATAATCGCCTCCAGATTGTTTTGATAGTTCGCCAGCGGAATGCTCCACTACAGCTGGGAAATGGAGAATGTACAATTGGTGACTGGCCAAAGTCAACGGCATCGACATTCTTTGTCAGGTATACGAGTACTTAGAACTCAGGACTCGGTGGCCTGTATGTTGCTGTCCATTTTGTTGCTGTGTGTGTGTTTGTTTGTGACCCAACTTGCCGAACCAAACAAACTCGGCCGAGGCTTAAATACGCTAGAGACAGGACAATAGCAACAGCAAAGCAAGAGACCGTAATGCGCTCTAATCCAAACTAGTTCTTCGCATTGGTGACTGTGATCATTGCTTCATCATCTGCTTCTTTGTATTCCGTACAATGCTGTGATTCATTCTGTGCTGTAGTTTGTGTACTCCTTGTGCGCTCCTGTGCTGGCCACGGTGCATAATGAAAGATGCTGTCGAGTTGAACTGGACTCAATAGAATGTAGCTGAGCATAGTTGAGCAAGTATATATAATCAGTAAAGACGTTGGGCACCTTCCACCTACACACACGCGCGAACAGAAAACGATAAAAGAAAAAAAAAAGAAGTAACATAATACTCATTATACGAGGGTCAATCAATGAGTTCATTCAGTCTTTATTTAAAGTCGTCTAATGTTGGGTTCATATAAGTACTGCTTACAAGGCCCTCAAGAATTTAGCTTTGAAAATACGCTTCTCTCTTGGCAATAACAGAAACAAATTCACATGAAGTCAAGTCGGGGGAGTATTTCGGTGCATTCTTCTTCGTTGCCTTAAAAAAAAATAATTAAAAATAAAAATAAGTAAATAAAAATAAGAAATCGTGCCAGCAGATTCACTCGGAAAAATCCACTGTTATTAATGTCTGCTGGTCTATGGCCAATAATATTATTTGATACGTGCTGTTTTACCCGGCGTTGCCCGGCTTACAATTAATTTCTCATAGTTTAAATCAAATACAAAATTTGTCTAATAACTGATGAACATTTTTACGAAATTTTTAGTATTCGTCCAGCGGTTGAAACTTTACCACAATCGTCATAATAACGATTTGTAGTATGTCATTATACATTTAGTTTCACGCCCACAATACCTAAACAATTTTATTATTTGTAATATTGTAGTATTGATTCAGTTCTGCAAATGAAAACCTGTCGAATGGTATGTTTTTTGTCAAAATCGGTTATATAGTGTAGGCGTAAAGTGTCTTGGCCACTTTATATATAGATGCGTGTATGAATTATAATTTACTCTATAGTTCGCTGACTTCTGGGGACTCGATGCAAAAATGCCTTTAAATTCAGTGCAAAGAGCTCCAAATATAGCTTCGGCATTGACCACCATTGTCTTGAGCAAATTTGGCATACATCGACTCGACATCTTTCTCCTACTTTTCTCCTACTATAAAAATTTTTAATGCCGAGATGCTTACGGTCTCTGCCTTTGTACTTTAGTTCGACGCTCAGCGTGAAGCTTGTCGTGGATAATGAATATATGGTTAAGGGTCTCGTTCTCCATTGACAACATTGATGAATCCTCGTCGCGTGAGAGTTAGCAGTATACGATGGCAATGGAAATTTCTCTCAGTAATACCACCTGCGCACTCTTTGAACTGCCCAGGTACAAATACACACCGAACCCAAAAGAAAAAGAAAATAATAACCAGTAGTGTTGGTTAGACGACGATTCGCAGTGTGCTTGTTGTTGTTGTCGTTGTTTGATGACGATGATGGCCCAAAGTAGCCCATGTTGCTGAGGTTTCGCACAACATTTTATCAGATTTGCTTCGGTTCGCAATGTTCACGCTAAGTACATATTTGGTTTCCGGTATAAAGCGAACGTAATTTCATAGAATGTTGGCTACCGGATGTGGGTGGTGGCTGGTTTTAGGCGGGGGGAGGGGTTACGACAAGCAAACGACAACAATAGCTGTGTGACTTTTGTCGTGGGTGTTATGGATGTGGGTGTGGAATTGGTTGGCTTGACTTTGGGGGAAGTAGCGTGTAATAACGTAATAAAAAGATAATGGTGCTTAACGCATTATTTCATATCCACTGCGCAAAGCTACAATTGATACTTACAATGGGAATTCAAGAGGAGTGTGCTTTCATCTATTCATATGCATGTGTGTATGTATGTATGTGTGTGTGTGTGTGTGTGTGTGTGTGTGTGTGCATGTGTGTCTATGCAGGCTTATTAGGATGACGAGTTGCGCAATCTAACGGTTATAATTGACTGTGTTGCAATTGATTCTATTGTACTATAACTGTGATAACTATGTATATATTAGTATGTGTATATATATGCGTGTGTATTTGTGTTTTTGTGTATAAATGGGTCTGCAGAGTGCTCTGCGCGTAAGCATTAGATAAGGCTATAGGCAAATGATTTCATTGCTACGAGTACACATATTGAATTACAAACGGTAAAGCAATTCACTCTGCATCTGTGTCCGTCTGTGTGCCTTTCTATACATAAAAAAAGTAATTTTATTTTTTCCTTTTTACTGCTTATTATAGCGGCAGTCAGAACACTGCAAAATGTTGCTTTACTTCGTCGGCATCTTTCGTAATGGCAAACGCACTCAAACCGCCCAGCAGGGTAGACTACGTTTACGGTTCATACAAACACACACACACATACACTACATACACTAACACTTACTCTCACTCTCGCTCTCAGTCATTGTAACTCTTTTGAAGCTGTGCGCGACGATGATAATGACGACGTCACCCATTCAGCCAACATTCAGTTAAGCAGTCAACCAACCGTTGAGCATGAGATTCATATAGACAGAGTTTCGGCAAAATGGCGCCGGCGCAATGATATGCACAATTCTACTGCCACTGCTACTCCTCATACTTCATAATTATCATTATCAGCAATATTATCATGAAAATTGCATAGCGTCAACTTCGCGCCGCCGACAATGTCGCCATAAAAAAAAATAATAATAATAATAAAAATAATAAAAATTCTGTTTCCGCTACCGGTGCAGTGTAAACTGTTGCCATTTGCTTTCAACAAAATTGTAGCATACTTGCGTGCACTATTGAATACACATAGGAGTATGAAATAAAAAATAGATTAAAATAAAATAAAAAAAAATTAAATAGGTAAAGTTCCCAATTCAATTGTTTATTACATTCGCTATAAATGAATTCCATCGCATTTGCAAGTCAACTGAAATGTTGATTTTTTCGTTGACATTCAAGTTTATGAATTTTCTTCGAGTTTTACTTTATTCATTTCAATTTGTATTTGCCACTGGTATGATATAAATTGGAGCATAACTTGTCGTACATACATACATACATACATACATATGTAAACATCTACTGCTGCTTTGACAATCCGGGCCATAGTTGGAGAATTTAATTTCCGCGGTATTGGACATAATCCCCAAAAAGCTGCAAAACGCCAGCCACCGCAGTAACAACAATAAATTCTTATTGGAAAATAAACGAGCCTCGAAGTAGTCTAGTTTTACACTTGAGTTATGGGCGCTTGATGCTCGACTATGCCGTTTTCGTTGTCGGTGGTGATGGGGATAGTTGTTGCCGCCATTTCTTGCTGCCATTGCACGTTCAGCCTGCACTTATGCTATGAATTTTTTGTTGTCGTATTTTTTGCCTTTTGTCGTTTTTCGCTTTTCACGCGTGCCTGTGTGTGGCTGCATTTCATTTATCACTTTTTTTTTTTTACATTCGGCTTTTTATACCTTTTTATTTATTTATTTATTTATTTATTTTTTGAGTAGTTTCCGTTTTTTTCTTCTTGTTTTTGCCACGCGACCTTTGACCCAGTTAGCGTCTACGTCGGTGGCGGCGACGCTGCTACCGAAGCGTTGAGAGTCTGTTGCGCTGCACCAAAGTGATTGTTAGCAAACTAGAAATGCTAAGCTAGGAATTCTTCTATGAGATGACATGCAAAACCATACCAAAAAAAAGGATGAGGAACAAAATAGATTGTTTAATAAATCCGAGTTTCGAGTTGCGATGTGCTTTAAGCTGCAAGTACTATACGTTTTTTAACAAATAAATTTTTTTTTTTTTAAAGTAAAAACATTTTCAAGTGTTTAACTATGGTGAGAGAAGATCGGAAGTTATACGTGCAGTTGTTACTTTGTCATAGCCGGCTTTGCATAAAGCTTAGGTCAACAAGAGTATAGTTGCAAGGTGCATGCGAGGCGAATTGCATGCTTTGCTATTAGAAACGTCCTGAGATAATCCCCCTTGGAAAAAAATGAGAGTGATTTATAAAAATACACGAAATTCAAGTTAAAATTAATTTTATTTCACGCTCTACTTCCGTGAAATGATGTCGAGTTGTGATGGCGACAACAATGACGAAAAAAAAAAAATTAACAACAAAAATAACAACAAAACTCGTAAACAGCAATGGCCGACTTGACTGAACTCGGCTCGAGTCAACTCGAGTTTCAGCAACAGCTTGAACACTTCACAGCTGCAATTAGAAATGAAATGTAACGCTCACAACACCCACAACAACAACAACATATAATGACACAACTACAAAGAACAGTAGTCGCAACGGGACAGCCAGACTATTTAGCCTACTGCTTAATTATAGTTGTCAACGTCATTATCGCCACCAGCGTTATCATTATTATCATCGTCGTTGTCGTGGTTATTATCATCATCATCATCATAGTCATTATCAGCATTAAACCAACAACATTATTAAAAACAACAGTAACAAACACACGCATATGTGTGTACACAGTTATGGCCTAATCATAATCATAATGATAATGATAATCATCATCATCGACATCATCATTATTGTGTACGTCAACTGTTACGTATATGCGTGTAATGCACACTTATGCTCTACCATACGCTTTACACTCTTTACAAATCACTAACTCACTCATTCCCTCAGTCCGTCTCTTTTTTTTGTTTTCACTCACTCGCATACAGGCATATACTGCACTTTCGCACTCAACAGACGCTTGTCCAGTTGAATTCGCTCTTTTGATTAAAGCGTTGCGGCGAGTGCTTAAAGCACTTTACGCAAAACAACAAGACAAACAACAACAACAACAACAAGCGGAAAAGGGTATTATTAATATGCGTATGTGTTTGTATGTTTGTATGCGCGCGCGTAAGTGTCTCTTTCGCCATTAATAACATAGTTGCATAGTCAGCTGTGTGCCGCTATGTGCGTCCGTTACTACCATATATGCGTACGTGTGTGAGAACTTGTGTATCGGCATTCCTACATTTATCTGCACGGATTGATTGGCAACGTAGTGTTGCAAAGCGCTTCGATTGCTAAAGCCAAACGCTGAAATAATAAATGCACGATACCATGGCCTAAGTGAAAAGTGTGTGCGTGTGTGAGTGTGTGAGTGTGTGTCTTCGGTGGGCATGTTGGTTAACGAGTGCTTTGAATGGCTGTTGGGGTGGATATGGTGGAGTGGCACAGTTATTTGTTTGCAGTGATTTAAGCCGCTTAAGAGAAACGAAGACCGTAAGTTTTCTATATAAATATTTTTTTATGTATTGCTTCCCGCGAACTTTTTAATTTCTTCGTTGTGTGCTTTTATCTGTTGTTTTATCATTTTTCGTTTACTTACCCGGACTCACGTACTGCTGGGTGATTTTGTTTCTGTTGATTTTTTTTTCTCCTTTTGTTGTTAGTTTTTCTTCAACTTTACTTTTAACGTTAATGCTTTTAGGCGCTCCATGTTGAAGCAAACTTATGCAATGTAAAAATTGTTGTTATTGTTGCTGTTGTTGTTGTCGGTTGGTGTTGGTTTTCACTTCGTCAGAATCACGAACGTAACGCGAAGTGGAAGAGGAAAACGAAGAAGCGTTTGACCGACACTTCCCGAGAAATTATGCAAAATGAGGAGAGACAGGGAGAAAGAAAAAAAAATATTGAAAAAGTAAATGCAAGTAAGGAAGCCAACCACGAAAAAGATGTCGAAGAAGTAGGAGTATTAGATGTAGAAGACGAAGTCGAATAATAATGAGAAGAAGACAAAGTAATAGCACATCACTCCTGCTCGCTTCTGCAGTGTATGAGAAGTCATCTTGATGAGAAGACTGAAGGAGAAGCACACAAATTCTATGTTGTCAATGAGTGTTGCATACTCGCTATCTTTCTCTCTCTCTCTCTCTCTCTCTCTTTTTTGCTCACTCTCTTGTTTATGTCTGCACACAGTCATATACAAACACACACAGTCCGACATGCCAGTAGGAAAAAGTTCATGTCTTCCATATGATTTTTCTCACCTATAAGCCAATAGAAAATGTTACGTCGCTTGGGTTGGCACAAATTCATCTGCACTTGTAACTTACTTGAGCTGAGCAACTTCGTGAATATGAAAATGTTACGTCGCTTGGGTTGGCACAAATTCATCTGCACTTGTAACTTACTTGAGCTGAGCAACTTCGTGAATATGCGCGTTTCTTTTTTGTTTTTCCCTACTTCGCCAGCATCGACAATAGCAGTTTGACGTATGCACACAAGAATTAATACTTAAAGTAACTACTTTGGTAAGGACAAATGAGGCATGCCGTTTTTCTTACAAAGCCATGTATTTTGAAGAATTGAAATTGAATTGAATTGAGATTATAATAATGAAGGCGAATAACTCTTGTTAGATTTGGTGCACAGTTTATTTCCATGCATTTGCATACATTTATTTGGATGCAACGTCGCATGTCTATAATTGAATAATCTGTTTTTGAGTGAACATTTTCTTTCCGAATGCACCATTCAGTGTAGCTTCCTCAGCTTTTGATAGCAGCAAGTTAAGAAGACAAATAAGCTATCAAAGTAAGGTGCTTATCAGAGACGTATTTTCTTTTACTCCGAAAAACTGTAGGAGAAGGTATAAATTCATATACAGGTACACTCTCCTATTTACTTCCGCGTTGACTTATAGAGTTTGTAAATAGGAGGGAGTTACTCTCCATAATGATTATTCGCATTCATCATACTGAAAACGTGAATTACTTAATTTTTTAGTTGAAAAGTCATTATGAATAATTATTATTATTTTTGTTGTTGTTGGAAATTGCATACAGAAAGCCCCACTGGGTTGCCATTCACATGACTGCCGCCTTCATTTGGCAGCGTACAACATTACCTACGAGCGCGGCAACACGTATACGCCACTTATATATATACACAGACACATAGATGCTCCGGTACAGCCATGGAAATAGAGTAATAAATTTCCATGGGCTGTTAAAGAAATTATTGAAAAACATTAAATCATAAAAAGAAAAAAAAAAAAAGAAAAACAAAGAAAGAGAAATTTGCATTAATTTTGCCTGCCTGCCTGCCTGCCTGGATTGTTTATTTTTTTACGCTTCACGCAGTAAATGGTATTACAATTTTGTCATGAAGTTTGTAACAAAGTGGATAAGACATCCATCGAACATAAAAAATACGTTGTATATTCTTGATTAACTCTGTACTTTTACCCTATTTCATCCTATATTTATTAGCATGACTTTTTGGTTATTTGACATAATGAGCTCAGATACTAGCGCACTGTATTTCAAGTCCATATTTACAAACTCTAGCATTATTAGATCGTATAGCGCGCATATAAATCCATGAATCTCTGTGGTCAACTGCAGGATGTATAGGGTCTATTTTCTTAAACATAGGTCAAATCAATTTTTTAATATCGTTGTTTGCGCAACCACAGGAACGTTGGCAAAAAAAATAAACAAAAATTGGTCTAGAGTTTTACAATTTCGGCATAGCCGAAGTTAAAATTTTTGTTTTGTTTTTGTTTTTGTTCCCTCATTCTTGCTTTTGCTTCTTTCTGGGAGACCTCAACTGAGCCACGTCGAACTCACGCTGTGCGGCTGCACGCAATGAGTGAGCACAGGTGGCGTATGCGCTCTTACAGCATCAGCAGCCTCCAAATCGTCCCTATGGCGCCCGTCAGCCGCTTGGGCACGAGCAAAAGACCGAAGTCTACCGAACCGAATTACAGCGCTACAAATCGTGTAGCTTCGTGCCGTCTGTTGATGCCGTATATCTCAGCATGGCTTAAAGCGTTTGGTTGACCGTGCAAAGCGAACAGTCTTGTTTTAACTGTTGCCATACGTGCATCGTGTCACTCGCATACTGATGGCGTCTTCGATTTTCGGCGGATTTCAAATCGCTTCGTTGCTATTTTGACTGCTTTTGTGTGTGGATGTGCGTTCATGCGTTCGTTCGTTAGTTCGTACGTTGATTCGTTTGTTCGTACTGATTTTGTGACATACTTGCAAACGCACGTGTTGTGGTATTGGTATTGGTGCTTCTGCTACTGCTAGCGCTACCGTTACTACTTGCGTTAGACTGGCAGACTGGCAGGCAGTCAGGCAGTCAGTCATGTTGGAGTCAGCAATGCTTAGGTAATGCGAAACGACAGCTGCACATTTAGTTTCACGAGACTTATCGGTATCCTTATACCAATTGGTCTGTTGACCAATGTATAAGATAACTGAATATAATGCACACACACACATACATTCACATGTAAACAAACAGAATGCCGAATGTGTGGAATTGTGCTACTACTGAAGTGCAAAACAAAAACATTTGCGAAAGAAGAAATTTCAATTCGTGACTGCAACCATTTTAAGTTGGTATGAACGAAAACGAAAGCATGCGACAACAAGAACAAAAAAAATAACAAAAATAAACAAAAATAAAAACCAAAACCAAAACCAAACGTGAATCAAATCGAAACGCAGCAAACTTTGAATTCAACTCGACGCTACGCAACGCCACTCACTTCACCTCACCGCAAACCAATTCAAATCTCGCTGATTGCCAATTGTGTGCATCCGTGTGTATGTTTGTGTTTGGCAGAGAAATAGAGATAGAGAGAGAGAGTGAGTGTGGACGTATTGGACACCGCTAACGTTGCCGCGCGCTCAGCGTCAAACGGCATCGTCGTGGTTTTTTAAGACGATTTTTTTTAAAATAATTTTTTTCTGGCTAGTTTGTTCGCGTGCCTCTATTTGTGTGTGTGAGCGCTGCATACTGCGTGCCTATGTGTCTGATTGTGTGTTCGTAAGCGCTTTTCGCACATTCACCCGCTCACTAAGCCATCGTCAGCGTCGTTATCGGCGTCGTTCTTTCGCTCTTCATTACTGTGTCAATCGATTGCGTGAAAGTGGAATTTTAATTGGATTTTTCGTAAATCCCTAAAGACAATTGTAAAACGAAAAAACGTGCGGACACACAAATGTACAACGTGTGTTTGTGCGTATGTGTCTATGTTGCAGTGAGCGTTTGTAAAACATTCTTTGCGTAAATATCAAGAAAATCAAGAACAAATAATATGAAACAAAAAAACCATACGGCAAATGCACAAAAAAGAAAGTAAATAAAATAACAACAAGAAACATACCGGTAATAGAAGAAATTAAACAAAAATTTATAAAAATAAATTCTCAAAAAATCCAAAGCAACAACTGCATTGCGCGCTCAAAGTGAACTCAGCCAATCGCAGCCAGCACAATTCAACTTCAACAAGCAGCAGGCGTACTACTGAAGTGTCATCAGAAACCTGTGAGTTGCGTGTGTAATATTTTTTTATACTTGGATTATCGTGATTTAAAAAGATTCTTGGAATTTTTAAAAAATTTTTTTTTATAAATATTTTTTTTTGAGCACGTATTTCTCATATAAGCCAACTGAGTACTAAATATTTGCCAACCCAGCATGCATAGATTTTTTTTAAAATAAATTTGTACCACATTTACCTCACTCATGTTGAGTTTGTGTAGTGTTAGCAAAAATAAACAAAGAAAGGAAACCGAAAATAAATTTTCTTACAGCTGTACGGATTATATGAAATGGCGTATTTATTAAAAAGGTAAATTTGCATTTGATCCTGAAAAAAATTCTCTGATATCAATTAGAGCATAAAACAACATGAAATAATTGCAGCCATTAGTCATACCCAAAAGTATGCAACACATTTTTCGTTTCACCGTTCATCGTTACAATCGAAGGTAAATGAAATGTTACTACTGCCGATTAATGGAAAATAAATCAAGAATTATGTGAAAATGTTGTATAACTTTTGTGCTATTGAAAAATTTCACTCTCGAAGAACTTTGCTTTTAACGAAAGCTGTTCCCAGTCACTCCTGCACCCCAAGCTTTGACCCATACAAAGAATAACAAATTCATACACTGTATAAATACTTTGAAATATTTGTTAGAGTTTTGCATAAAGTTTTGGACTTTGAGTAGCAGCCACAAAATAACTGCAACTAGAAGTTTTGCTCCAAAGTATCCAACATATATTTTTAAAGTTTCTCATTTCATCATCGTCTTATTGAGCTGACATTTTCATATTAATTTTAAAGTTTTCCTTAGTGATTGCAATTAACTAAAACTTGAAAAGCAATTTCATTGAATAGAAAAGTTTCTTTCCTTCTTTTTTTTTTCGGATACTCGTATAACGTCCACCGATTCTGACACATTTCAGTTAAATTGCGTTTGTTATAAACTGAAGCAAAAACTTTAGTTCGACAATATTAAAAAAAGGGTAATCTATGTTTGAAATAGGTCGATTATTCAAAGCATCAAAAACTTGAATGAAAACTTCACCGTATCAGAAACTGTTGAAATAACTGTTTAACGTACTTTAAGGCAGCAAAAATGCTGTGCCTTTTTGTTGATCTTCTGTGTAGTAACCATAATTTTTCTTCTATTGATGGTAACTAACTATTACAATTCTCTGTAGAGTCAGCTAAATACCAAGACAACAAAAACATAATTTAGAAAATCGTACCTGTTCTATCTTTGTGATGTGTTTCCTTTTTTTTTCGTAAATATGATCTATTTATTTACACTTTTTACAAATATTTCTTAAACTAGTGAATTACTACTTATTGTTTTGGCAGCTTAAACTAATTATATGTAAAGACTAACAAAAAAAATCTATTGACTATACAAAAGGAGCTAATTAATATTTAACAGTTATGCATTTAAATTTACATTTAAACTTAAAAATATATGTTAAGAGAGGCCTCTGTCAGGAAGATCCTCTGGGTGGCATCGTTTTAGTCTGCTTATCTTAGCTCTTAGCCTTTCGCCAGTAAGACGCCTGGCAAGTGCGTTCGGCTGGGAACTATGCCGTTCCAAATATTTTTTGGCTTGTATTTAGGGACCGACTTTAGGGACTCCTAAATCCCTTTGACCATGGATCGCTGCAAATTCTCCTTAATATTTTGCTTTCAATCAGTCGTATTTTATCGAAGTGGGTTTTGGCGACAATTTCGTACACCTGCATCTCATACTTCCAGATCGGGCTCAATGTAATCTAAATAATAAATAGCGACTTTGTTGGCTAGAGAAAGCTTGTTTTTGGGAGAAAGTAGCCACGCCATTTTCTTGGCTTTGCACAGCACTGTTTGTTTTACCATTGTAGTATGTCTTCCAAAAGTGGGCCTTCTGTCTAATAAGACTCCCAGGTATTTGTGTGCTGGTTCGTATTTGATGGAAGAATCCATTAAAATGGCTGGACAAGTCGCTGATCTGGTAGTAAATGTGACAGTTGCAAATCTGTTTAAATTTATGCCAATATTCCACCTTTTGGCCCACATCTTAAAACTGTGTACATACTCCTGGGGCGCACTTGCAGCATCACAAATAAGACTGCTTCTAGTCAATACAGCGGTGTCATCGGCGTATGTAGCTATGAGAATGTTGTTCCTGTCTACAGAAGATATAGAGTTAGGTGTTGGCATGTCTGCTGTATATAAGGTATAGAGAGTGGGTCCTAGTACGCTTCCTTGTGGGACTCCAGGGCAGATTTGTCTTTTAGAAGTTTTGGTGCCATTAAAAACCACACAGAAGGACCTATTTTTCGGGTAACTGGTTACAAGCTGAAACAGCTGTGGAGTAAGCGACCGTTTCAGCTTGTATTTTCGACCACAGTGCCACACCCTGTCGAAAGCTTGTTGGATATCCATGATTATTGCCACCGCGTACTCTTTGTATTCCAGGGCCTCTGGTGCGAAGTTGACGACACGGTGGAGCGGCTCTGGAGTACCGTGACTTTGCCAAACTGCCATTTTGGAATCAGGTATACCACAGTAGTAAGCTGAAGGATTCGATTTAATAATACCCTTCCCAACATCTTGCCGAGGGCAGGTAAGAGACTGATGGGATATGCGTCCACTTCTGATGGCTACTTGTTAGGTTTCGGGATCATCGTAATTAGAGGTCTGAACCTCTGGGAAATTACCTATTCTCGTAACGCTATTGAACAGCAATACTATGAAAAGTACCGCCCTGGTTGGAAGCGATTTAATGGCATTGTTATTAAGGAGGTCCTCTTTAGGCGATCTTTTAACATTTAACTGCTTGATTTCTAGCCTGATCTCTTGCAACGTCACTGGATTTACAGGCATGGATATTTGGAATGGTGTCTCTAGGGATAATTTTGTGTGTCTTTTCATGAATTTCGACGTCAGATCTAGCGGTATAAACCTCTCCACCAAACTATGTGAAAAGGCCTTGGCCTTCTGCTGACTGGAGAAGCACCAGCCACCTCTTGAATCCCTAATGAGGGTCTTCGGAATAGCTTGCCTCTTTACCGGCTTGTTAATTTCCACAGGGTATAGTTGGTGGTTTCGTCTGGGCTTACCTTATTCAGCATTATGTCAGAGTGTGTTTGCCTATCCCTACCAAGCAACTTTTGCAGTCGATTAGACAGTCTCTTAAAAATTTGGATCACATGATAGTCTCCCATCCAGGCGTGTTCTTTTCTGACTCTTTTTTTTTTTAATTGCAGTAGGGCAGCAGCTGTTGGAGTCAGATGAGTTGCATGTTGTTTGTTTGTTGACTGCGCAATTTTTGAAGCGGCGCAAGCAGCGGCTTGCTTGATGTTGCACATAAAGATAGATACAGCATCTTCTATATCTTCCGGATTGTTTATTGCCAAATTCAGGTTTAAATTTCTGTTCAACTCAGCTTTAAAAGTTTGGATAGAAGAGCTGGATTGAAACAGTCGCTGTCTCTTTGGCTTGATTTGTGCTGTCCGATGCAACGTAGCTACGACTGGCAAATGGTCTGAGGAAAGTTCAAAGCTTAAATCAACAGTAAGCCTATTTCTTGCAATTTCGTTAATAATAAAGAAGTCCAAGGCAGTTGGAGTTAGCTGAGAGTTGTACCAATAGAAAGTTGGTTCACCAGTTGCTAGGATCTGACATGTATTGTTTACTATGACTTCCTACAATCGCCTTCCTCGAACGCATGATTTTAGATTGCCCTACCATGAATGATTCGCGTTAAATTCACCTCCGGCGATGAGATGGCCTCCCAAGGAATATATTAATTGTTCAAGTTCAACCTTTGCTCACGGAACATTGAGAGGAACAAGGCAGCTACTGTAAAGTTTCCACCATTCACCTGCACATTCACGCTCGCTAATTGTACGTTTATGCGCGTGATTGGCTCATTTTGAGAGTGCATAATGCTGGCTCGAATTATAACAGCAGTACCCCCTCTCCCGCTGCCACTAGGATAATTTGCATAATAAATGTCGTAGCCAGGTATGTATATCTTCTTTTCAGGGCATAAATGTGTTTCTGTTAAAATCATAATGTCGATAGAACTTTGTGGTGTGGGAATAATATGTGGGTTTTTATTTTGAAGGTATTTTCACAATGTTGACAGCTTTTTCACTTTCAAACAAAAGTTGCCCCTATAATGCACTACTATGCATCAGTTTGATGGCGAGATTTGTTTGTAGTTCTTCAGGTGATTCTAGGTCGGCTTTATTGTACTTAAAGCTGCCGTAATTATTATAGGATAATGACTACTATATGGTCCCAAAGGGTAGAGAAATTGAAATTTAATAAGTAGTGGAGTTTGAATTTGAGCATGGAATGTAATTGGAAAAATCTTTTGAAATGGCACAACAACGACTTAGATGTATTAAATATCCTGCACTAATTTGCATTATCACTTTCTAAGCTTACTAGGAATTGTTATAAATCGGTTAATGAATTGAGGAAAAATGAATGCGCATTTTTTGACAACTCTATTCAATTTAAAAAGATTTTTTTCCCCACTACCGAAAATCTCATTGTAAGAAAAAATTCTTAACATGAAAGATCGTTGAACTTATTAAAAAGTTCTTATTATTATATGACTTTATTCTACACAAACAATTTAAATTTTAATAAGATAAAATTTAACCAAACTGAAAAACCAACCCATTTTAGATTCAGTTTCACATCAAACTTTATTATGGTGTTGGTAAATTGGCCTCTAAAGTATTATGTACGAATTATTCCTTCAGAAAAAGTATACGGAGTAATTAATTAAAGGTCTTTTTGTAGGCTTCAAATTCGACTCCAAATTGTTGTGTCATAGCTAAGCTAAGCGATTGACTGATTGAACCAACTACTGTAAACAAAATGGTTGACAGATTAAGATCAATGTTGGCATTATAATAATTAGGGAGACTGCTGCCAACTTAAAGGAAGTAAATTTTTGTAAAATACATTAGTACGAAATTGAAATTACCTGGTTTAATTTTGTCTACTTTTAACTAGATACTGGACACATTCTATTCCAAATTTTTTTTTAGTAAATAGTAAAAAGGAACGGTCCCATTTTTATGTGGTTTGATTCTCTTAGCTCTGAACCAGACATACCTTATGTCCTTAACTTACATTTGTTGTAAACATTAATTTTTTAAAACGAGGAGAGCCTGTGGCCCACATAATTTATAATACTGTATTCTAGAAAGAACATTTGTTTGTTTTTAATGGCTAAAAATAACCCTGTAAACATAGTTTTTTGTAAAATCAAAAGGAACAACAAAAAGGAAGGAACATATTCATTTGCCCAGTGCTTTAGTGAGCAACTCTTTTTTATTCGCTTACTCATGAGCAACCCAACACTAATACATTAATGATAGCAAAGAGAGCGCAAACACACAAAATTGGTCTCTCCCCACGTTGTATATGAAACCAATATAGAACAGTAACAATAACACGGCTTCACAAAACTGATAGAACACACAAACCTCTCTATTGTCTTAACAGCTGTGTGTTGTTATTGTTGTTTTAACACGCTTATTTATATTATTATTATTTTTACTTATTTACTTATTTACAAATCTACTTACCTAGACCACTGACCTAATTTGGTTGCGCACATCTAGCGAAGACTACATTTCAATTAGTATTTTTTATAGAAAATCGGTTCATTGATTCGAAATATTTTCCATTATTTTCTACAACCTTTTCTCACCTTTTTGGCAACATGGCCATACCGTGTCGAAAGAACGATCGTGGTTTGGCAGCGATCCAATCATTGATCGGTTTTCGTACTTCCTCAGCATTTCGAAACTGTCATCCAAGCCATGCTGCATGGATCTCAACAAGTGGTAATCAGAAGGCGCTATGCCTGGTTAGTACGCTAGGTGCAGCAGAACTTCCCATTCAAGGTCCAACAGTGTATCCTTCACAACTCGTGCAACGTGTTGCAGAGCGTTGTCATTCAAGTGAATGGCTTTTCTTCTTTTTTTGGCTAGCAAACAATGACACTGCGATGTTGAAACGGTTTAAAATCTAATTTTCATTCAATTCATATGGTAACCATTTTCCCTCTTTTTGGAACTTTCCCATCTCATCCCATCCCATCTTCAACTGCTGAGCTGTCAGCAATTAGTTTGAGAGTTGAGCGGGTCTCTGTCCAATAAGTTTTCCAATTCATTAGCTTCGAAATATTTTGGTCCACCAAGCCTTCTTTGTTATTAACATCGACATCAACACTTTAAAATCATTGAAACCAAAGCCGACAATTGGAATATGGTGGAGCAGCATCGCCATAAGTTTCTAAATGTGTTCGATGTGATTCGGCAGCAGATTTATTCAAATCAAATAAAAACAGTAGAGAATGTCGAAAATGCAATTTTTAGCGTTCCATGATTAGCTTCAATATACATTAAATAACTTAATAGCACTAAATGGGTAGCTGCTATTTTAGTAATGAAAAATATCAAAACCATCGAAGTAGACAGCTGTTTGCAAGCTGTTTACACTGACACTTCGAATTTGGACAATCAGGTATCACTGACTAGAATTAATACAAGCTCCTAATAATATATTTTGATAAAAAATGTATCATTCGATAAGTTTTCATTTGCAGTCTGTCACAATATAATTTTTAATAGAATTCGTTAGCTATTGTGTGCCTAACAGTTAAAGGCTGACACAAACACAACTACAAGGAAATAATACACCGACACACTACACAATATAGAAAACTAGAACGTCATACTATTCTTCTCATGATGGGTTGATTCTTTTCATTGGAGCACCTTGTGATACACGACATTTTTCATTTCGTATTCAGGCGCAAAAACACATAAAGCGGTTTGTTAGTTAAACTTTTTTTTTATTATTTTTCTTTGACAGACTTTTGCTTTCGAATTTGACATACTTTTCAACGGCAAAGTGATGAAGCAATATTGATTGCAAAAATATAATTCAATTTATTTCTATTATTTCTGTTTTCCCGACTTCCGCGGTATACTTACGCACCAAGGCTCAGGACAGGATGTTGTTAAGTTTCCCTAAAAATTTCATCAAAATCAGTCCAGCGGTTTCGGGGTCTATAGCGGACAGACAGACATACATTTTATATATAGATATGGTTTTGTGGCACGTTAAAATTGAATTAGATTATTTGAGCCCAGTCAATATTAAATTTGAATCGATTATTATCTGCTATGTTTAAGTCAAGCGGTTGGCTTTTATCGATCTACGGACTTCTGACATTTGTCCAGAACAACAAAGGTAAATAATTTTGAATCATTTCTGAAAGTATCTTCTGAATCACAATGTATAGTGTATGCGACTAAGAAAAGTGGCTTAAGCGTATTCTCCTGCCCGTTATTCCGAACCACCAGGGGGGCCAACTGATTTTAACTTCAAACGCTTGCCTTTAGTTAGTGGCATTCTCTTTAGGGAAGTCACATTGTGTGCCTCTGGGAGTTGAACATTAATTGTTCCTTATAATAAAATTACTACGTCAAATCAGCTCAGACTTTGGACCATTTCTTCAAGTTATTACTTTCGTATGTGATAGTCCATTAAAAAGAGAAAATGAAATAAAAGAACCATGAAATACTTGAGACCTTCAGCTTTAATGACAATTTTACGACTTCTTGATTGGCAGAGGCGGCGGTCTGCACTTGACTATTGATACTGAAAACCGCTTTTAAGTGCTTCAAAGCCACTCGTATAAATAAACGGCATTGAAAGCGATCAACATAATGACACGTCAGAACATGTTTCAAGTGCATTCGATGGCGTCAGTTTAAAGCGACGCTCGTGCGATGTACGAGTACGTTGAGCTGATTAGGCGACGACGTGTTGGCATGCAATGTTGGATTGGCCAGGGGGCTAACGGTGGGACGGAAGAGAGTTAACAAAGAGGAAGATCAAACGTGGCAAGGACAACAGACGAACCGAGTCGAGTCGAGTTGAGTCAAGTCAAGTCAAGTCGATTCTAGCTGTTTTTGCATTTGATGATATTATGGGATGTGTGTGTGTGTGTGTGTGTGTGTGTGTGTGTGTATATCTGTATAGGTTTATGTAGCAGTTGCAAGGTCTTATGAAACAATGGGCGGGTACTAGTCGAAGCAAATGGCGTGAAATGTCTCATTGAACACGGTTGCGCAGTGAACTGAAGTGTTGTGATTCCAAGTGGAGTGGAAAGTTTTGCGCGTGCTGGGCGAGCATGAATGCGAATGTATGCTTGAGCACGACTTTATGACGGCGTCAACGACGACGATGAAGATAATAATGATGATGTGGATGATAAGAACGTTGAGCACAACAACGATGGATGTTGTTAACAATGTCAACGCCTGCCACATGGTGGCAGGCTCAGGACGGCAAACTGGCAAGCTGGCAAGCTGGCAAGCACCATTCAACCGTCAGCAGGCATCGACAGCAGGCGCATGCAGCACAAACAGCCAGCTAAACGTGCAACGTGCAATGGGCAACGTTAATCGTCAATCGTCAGTCGGTCCCAATTGCGTTTTGCCAAGCCTGTGCTTGTGCTTCCGTGCTGTTTGACTTTTAGTCTTTTTTTATATATATTTAGTACATTTGCTTTTCTAGTATTCCAAAGCTATATTTTTTCTGCTTTCTATTTCTAAACAGTTCGTGTATTTACTTTGCATTGCTTTCTTCAAAATTTCTTTCCACTTTTTGTTTTCAACTCGTGCACTTCAATTCCATTTCCAATCCCAATTTCAACGTAACGAGTTGACGAGCTTCCACTCTATATGGCGTATCTACATATGAATGTATGTATATGTGTCTATCTGTGTGTGTTTGTAAGTTTTGTGCTCGCATGATATATGCTTGTTTGGATACGCAGCTGGTTCACTGAGGTTGCTGTTGCATGCTCTTTTTACGCAGATTAAAATCTCTTCTCTACTTCAGATTTTTTATCTTCCTCTTTTTCCCCATATTTTTCTTCTTTCATACGCTTGAAGCAACCAGCTGCAAAAAAATGCAAAGAAAAAGAAGAATGCCAAAGAGGATTTTCACTTGAAATTCGCCTTAGCTTGTGTGCATTTATGCTTTCTATTCAATTGAAATTACTTTGGCTTGGCTTCGTTTCGTTAGCAACACTTTCTGCTTTCTAAGTCACTTTCGCTCATTTTGTTCATTTAACTTTCTAACCGGAAATGAAGTGCAAAGCTAAGCTCGACTTCTACAAAATGGCCGCCTTAATGTGCTTTCGTATTCAATAGTACAAGTACATTCTTTGTGACCATTTCATTTGAAAATCTGCTTCTTCTTTCTCTTCTGTTCTTTCAGACACTAACCCCATGCCATGTGTTATGAGGTTTAGAGAGAGAAAGAGAGAGTGAGTGAGAGATAGAGAGAGAGAGAGAAATGGAAATAAAAATAAATTTCGCATATCTCAAATTCTTTGTCAGCACGGTACTCGCAAAACATTGGCTTTCGCAATTGTGATTGGTATTTTATAAGGCATAACTTTTTGTGTACTTGTTCACACCTCTAAGCAGTATAGGCCCTCCAAAGGCTCTTCCATCTTATTAATATCGGAGGCTTGTGTTGGATATGATAAACAAATGGTTTGAATGATAGGGTGGCTTGTTATCACTTCTTGCTGATGGTTAATGGACGGGGCAAAGTGTGGAATGACATAGGGGTGGGAATTTTTCTTTGTTTTTTTTTTTGTTTTTTTCATTTTTAAGGAATAAGGAATGAGAGAAAACTGAAAAGCTCTGGACCATGACTCCAGTAAGGTTCACACACTCGTCCTTTGGCGCGTACACTTAGACAATATATGAAATAAATATATTATGGAGATTTTTATGTGGTATTATAGTTGCCGTCTGGATATGCACGTGAAACTGGGCTTCATTCTTTACAAATCCAATAACGAAAAAATATAAAGCGTATGAAAAAACCAAGCCAAGAACAAAGTACAGAGAGAAGTAGAAGGGCAACTGCAGGTGTGGCCCAATGGTCTTCTATGGAAAGTGAAGATCATCGGCAAACAACTAGTAGGCAAACAACACGCCCTTTGGATTTGTCCTTTCTTCCTAAAATCGCATTCTATTATGGTCCATTGAATATGTTGCTCATTCAAAAGTTATGTTGGCAACATAAACCATGGAATGTGTTGCTCTTCAGGAAAGGTGATTACTTTTGTGGTTGTTATAATTGGTGGCGATTTTACTACAATTATTTCTTCTGCGGCTGCAACGCGCCAGGTACCAGTTAGTATAATACTTTTTTTTATCGTAATGTCATATGTGAATGATTATTATTAACGTTCACATTTGTTTTTTTTTGGATTTTTGTTTCCCTAAATCGTCATTACTTTCTGTTTTATCTGTTGGGTGAGATATGTACTGAAAAAGTGATGAGCTATGAACGCAATATGACAATGTATATATATAATTTTTTTTATGAAAAAGTTTGGTCAAGATCTGTGATAACGGTTCAGTTATAAGAAATTTTATTTTCGTGCCAATTGATTGTTTTTCACATTTAATTTTTAATTCTATGAATTTTAGTACCTCGGACTTTTTGTATTATATATATATACTATATAATTTATCCTATTGCCGTTTTATTATTAATATATTTTTTTACCATGATTAAAAATAAAACACGAGTGACCTTAGTAGCTATTCTTTAACTGCATTTGTTAAATTGTCTTTCTCCGACTTCATGACTTTGGTCTGGGCGACATAGGTTTGGAGGAAACGCATTGGGTCGAAAGTCTCAAAGCGCTATATCAGCTCTATATCTAAAGCCTTTTCTAGTTCTAGTTCAAAACGTGCTGTGATGGAAATGTCATCCTTGCGTAAGATAATTCAATATACTTATATCTGTATATATATATATTTCAACTCTAAGCACCTATTAAACTCTTTTATTGCTTAAATATCTGCGTAATCTTCACTTTTCTTTTGCTCCTACATTGTGGCAAAACTCCAATTACAATGAAAGCGATGAGGGCGAACTGAAACAGATTTTATTTCTTATGACAATTTCTTTGTTAGAGTTGTCAACGCATAAACTGTATTTCAATATTGTTCTCGGTTGGACTGCTTGGCTCAATAGTGTTGGTCACAATTCACAACCCGTTTTTATAGTGATTAGTGTTCGCCCAACGGTTGAAATTCAACCACTATAGCGACAACACAATACATTTTAAATGTCGACATCTTTATACATAGAACGCAGATAATGAAAACAACGAAACCACAACTTACAGAGAACTTCTTATCAAAGAGTATCAATGTAAGCTCTACAACATTTCATATTCTTTGGTAGCCAAGCTCATTTCTCTTTCTCTGTCACATGTGACGTTGTGAGAGAGATGAAGAATATGTGTTTGTCATGTGAAGCGTGTGTGTCGGACTTTCTTGTAGTTATGTTTGTACCAACTTTTAACTGTTTTTACGCCCCCAATAGCTAATTTAAAAAAAGTGTATAGTGCACCTCTACAAATAAAAACCTGTTAAATGGTATATGTTTTATCAAAATCAGTTACATAGTTTAGGCGTAAAATGATGGTAAAGGAGATGTCTTAGTCTACTTATATATAGATAGTTATTCGAATGCTTCAACGATTCTTATTACTGACTTCTCGTTACTAGCAAAGAGAGTATGATGTATTTTTATAGATATTTTTTTCCTCTAACGTATGTGGCCGTATTTTGGAAATTTCCAAGTGATAATTATTTAAAAATGAAGTCAAAACGGCAGCGTTTCCACGAATAATAAGCATCCGCGCAACAACAAAGCACCGATGAAGACATTGGCTTAGTGTGTTCGGGACTCGCTTCTTTGGCTGTTCAATAATCGTGAACAACGTTCACTGCATTCGTCCTTGACGTCCTTGCCACAACTGCAAAATTGTCTTGGCTCGGATCGTCAAGAAGTTTAAGTGTGTGACTGGGTTGTCTAGGTGTCGTGCGTGTTTTAAATTGAGTTGGTTTTTTATTGTCTTCCTTGTGTGCAAAATGTGACAACATAGCACAATAACAATTATTGTATGGTATTGCTTTCTGACTAAAGAGTCATCGTTTCTGTGCTACTAGTATTTTCATTTCATAATTTGGCATTAACTTAAAAATCCATCTCCACAGCAACTTTTTAATATGTCTTCTCTTAGCCACACTATAAACTCATCGTTCATCATATTGGAATTATTTTATGTTCCATTCGGAAGCATAAATGATCATTAATTTTGAAGACATATGCTCATAAATTTCACGGCTCCATGGAGAACACTTTATCAACTGATTATAAGCCACTGAAGTTAACGTAAATAGCAATGGTATTCTAAATTCTATGCGGGTTTTAATAAGCCGAAATCGCAAATAACATTATCAATGAAAAGTTTCTCCAGAGAATCACTGTATTTCAATACCTGTACATTTAGACAATAATATGAGTGCTTCTCTATAACTGGTTTCTGTTCGCGTAACTAATATTCGTAACTAATAACTTCCGAGTAAACATTGCAAGCTTTGAAACGAAAATCGTGGAATGGGCCTTAGATTATATTAGAAAGCACCCACATAATTTAGACAATTCAGGTATTCTTCGAATATAAAAAAAAGTAGCTCAAAAGTGTACTCCTTCAAAGTACTAAGTTTGCATCCAGTCAAGTGATCCAATTCAAGTCAATCGTGGATGAATAATACCACATTTTCGTTATGAGCTGTTCTTAATTTTTAATTTTATTATATTATCAAGAAGTATTATAATATATTAAAGTAGACATCGGAGAGCTAATAAGGTACAAATAAAGTTTGATAATTGAGTGACTTTTTGAATTTACCATATAGTAAATGGAACACTATCCCTTTTTGGCTTGGAAGTGCGACCCGGGTGTCAGTCATCTTAAAGGTCTTCTTGGCCATCTCGAACACGCTTAAACCATTCAAAACCACGTACACGTGATAAGCATTCATTGCCATACACTTTCTTCAATAAATTATAAGTTTCAGTAGCGGCTTTGCCCAGTTTCATGTAAAATTTCACAACAATCCGTTGTTCTATTGTTAAACTTACATTTCTCCGTCGAAACAAAACAACAACTCTAAGGGAAGCAAAATCACGAGGCACTGCATTCAAAAGAGATGCACACTCCTTCTTTAGCAGCGTCAGTCTCGTTATTTAATAGCAACACCTCGTATACTCGCGATGCGACACGCTCGACTATGAATGCAATCATGCATGTGACCACCTTAAAGGAGTGTTTGTGAGTGATACCGTTTTTTGTGTGGGTATTTTCGTAAACGTGGGCTAGGCAAGGATCCATCACAACACACCAAGGGACCAAAGCAAAGTCAAAGAAGTGGACTATCTGCCAACACAGTCATAGCGACAGTTTTTTAGGATGCACCTTGAAAAGGGTAAAACGGTTACCGGCGAATAATATTCAGAGCTGTTGGACAGCGAAGTAACAAGTGGCAAAACGTTCATAAATTGCGCTAAAAATTCAGCCATCCAGCATATTCTCCAGATTAACCCACAATGACTATTTATTGAAAAAATTTCTCGCCGGTAAAAGATTTCGGACACTTATTGTAAGGACCTTGAAATAATAAATTATTTGAAAGAGATAAAAAATTGGGACGCAGCGCATCGAGATTACATTGATAAATAAAAAGTTATTCAAAAAGTTCCGAAGTTATTCCTCGTATATACGGGTACATTCTGCTAATGTTGAGGCGAGTTTATATAACCATGTGTATCTGTCTGTGTATCCTTTTGAATTGGCAGAAAGTAGTTCCACCGTTTCTGTGACAATTCCGGGGGGTTGGATCTAAGCTAACGGCGACTCATACAAATCAAGCGCGGACCTCTCCTTTTTTTAGGGTTCCGTAAGTTTGAGTGAAAAACGGAACCATTATAGGATCACTCGTGTGTCTGTCCGTCCCACTTTACAGCCAATTTGCTCCGAATCTACTGGACCGATTAAGTTGTGTGTTATAGCAAATAAAAGGACTTGTTGTCAGGGCCAAAAAAATTTTTTTTTTATATTTTTAAATGAAATAGTTTTAAAAATATTTAAGAAAATAGATGATAATTGGCCATTCCTCCCCGATCACCTAAACTACTGAGCCTAAAATTTTGCAAGAAGTACAGAAGTAAAGCACTTTATTACTTATGCATTTCGGGAAAACCTACAAGAACGAAACGTGGTGAAACGTACTAAAAAATTTGAAGCATTTCTTGAAGCCAATCAAAAAAAAAAGTAAATAAATAAATAAATAAAAAATTATTGAAAAAACATTTGGGTATGATTGAGTGAGTGACTTCTTGAGTAAACGTGTTGTATCACTTACTTGTTTAACCACAACGAAATGAGTGGATGTGATTGAATATTTCCTTCGGTTTTGGTTAAGTGAGTTTTCAATACAAAGACAAATGAAAATATATTCAGTAACACATTCAACGTAAATATATATTTTTTTACTTTCTTTTGGGTTATAATCTTTTCATCTGATTAATGCAAAACATGCACATTTGTAATCATTTTTGAAGCATTACTGGACTGTCTAACTTCAATACAAATTTTCGATTTAGTTTCATATATCCTTTGAGTGAGGCAATTTTTTTGATATTAAGCATTGCTTGCTCTCTTATTTATGACGATCGTTTCTTGTTGCCATTTTCATTTTGATTTTCTCTTTTGACTTTTCTTGTTTCTATTACAATATTTGTGGAAAACGTCGCATGCTAATTTCCTTTGGGAATTTCAATATTTGCCCCTTGCATGCTTGTCGTTGCCTCGTCGTCAGCCAAGCTGCAAACTCGATTAAAACACGTGCACTAAAGTAGCCTTAGTGTAGAAATCCAAAGTCAATTTTTAGACAATAAAATTGTAATAATTTTTTTTTGCGTTGGGTTTTATGTGTTTTATTTCACTTATTTATTATAATTTTATTATTATTTTCATATATATTTTGTTTTGCCCAAACACAGTCAACGAAGCCGTGGATTCAAATTCACTCACTCACTCACTCCAATTTGGGGCGCCAGGCTTAATGTAAGCCAACGTAACGCCACATAAAGTAATGTAAATAGCGCAATAAACGCTTTTAACGTGTTGTTAGTACTAGTAAGGATGATACGCTATGACACGACACGCCCCGCTACGCGCCGCTTCTTGAACGCCCCACAAATCGTTATTCGCATATAGGCCAAAATGTGTAACAAATTTCAAATTCGTTTTGCTCTTCTTATTTGATTTTCTTTTCTTTTTTTAATATACTTTTTTTAATATTTTATTTTGATGCGTGCATGTATAAAAACGTCACTGAGCCAGCCCGCAAGCCTCGCCCACCGCTTGAAGGCTTAGGCAACTCTTGACGTTCGCCGTTTGGCGCTGTGCGACTTTTGTATTAAGCTTTGCGCATTTGCATTGCTTTAATCGAACGCCTTCATTAAATATGACTGATGACAGCTAAAATGAAAACGAGACTGCCAACGACTACGTGAACATGAACGTGAACGTGAACGTAAACGTAAACGTGCTCACCCAACCAGCCAACCAAGCAACCAAGCAACCACACGGTGTTCGCAGCACCCATCAGTATAGGTCTAATTCGATTCAATGCTCCATCGCATCTTCGTTAGCATCGTTGACGTTGACGTTGACGTTGATGTTGACGTTGGCGTTGGCGTTGGCGTTGGCCTCGTTGCGGCTGCGATGCGTCACAGATTGAACGAAACAGACTCATTTAGTATGTAAATTGAGATAAATCGTTTTTTTCGTACTTACTACACACACACACACACACACAAACACACACCCACCTATTAATATACAGCCTTTTTGCATGCATTCGTGTGCGTGGGTGGGTATGTGTTTATTGCTTATCCCGCTTCACATACATCGAAAATTATATGAAGATAAGATTTTCAAATTGAATTTGGTTTGTCAAATCTGACTAAGATGTAATGTTGGCAATCATTTTCGCGCTCTGACTCATTTTCAACGAGCACAACGCGGGGCTTTCGTTGTTGTTGTTTTGTTTTGCTTCGCTTTACTTTGTTTTAGGATACTCAGCGTTTACATAATTTCGTTATCGAAGGCTTAACTACTTTTAACTTTGCTCATAAGTCGTGAAATGTAAGCGCATTTTCTCAACGCTTTTCGTGCAAATCATTTTTGCGGCACTTTTCCGAAACTCAGCTCTGTTTAACGTCACCTAAACCAATTCATTTTTGAGTTAGCAGAAGTTTAATTTGCAAGCAGAAAATAACGCAGCTCATTCGAGCATCGGCTTCAACTTCGACTTTACTTTTGCTTTTACCTACATACATTCATACATATGTTCTTTGTAGGTTTATATATACCGCGAAGACCCTCTTGCCGTCACCTAACTTTATGTGTCTAAGAGGAATGTATACCAAAAAGGGTTGATTGATTAATGTTTAAATGAAAAATTCCTTCATCAAGAGTCCCTTATTTGAGAGTAGAGACCAAGCATCTGTATGCTGCTAAATTCGCTTCCAGGCGCTGGCAACAGAAAAAAAACACCAAAAAAAAGAACATTAAAAAAAATATTTAAGCGTATTATAACTTCAAAGTACTTTGCCAGCACTATAACCACAAAATTTTCTACACATAATGCATAAGCTCAGCGAAAGAAGAAACAAAGTAAACTTCCACTTCGACTATAGCGAAGTTGTAATACGCTTCACGCGCAAAAGACTTAAAATTCAAAGAAGAGATTGCATGCCAGTTACGTAAGTAGAAGTTCCAGCTTAAATTTCAGCTCCATGTGTTTTTTTTATTATAAGAACTCTAATTTAATCCAAGAACTTTTCTTCCGTGTTCACTCTGCCTTGTGGCGGTACTATGCTCTGCCTTCATAAGGCTCTTCCATTTTACATCTACCATATCCAAGGCTTATGTTGGCTTAATTAATTGAGGAATGCGCCTGAGAGGATGGGTGATTAGCCCGCCGATACCATTTCTTGTAGATGGGAGTGCCAACTGATTCCGTTAAGGATCAGCGTCACCACAAGAGTTTAGATGATGGTATGAGGGTAAGAATTGTGTTTGTTGTTGTTGTGTTGTTTTTACGAACCAACGACCTCTAAGCTACCGAGTTGATTAAGTTTATTAAAGAATGACTGCTAAACGACACAGTAATCCGGGTGACTTCAAATTCTCAGGGTACAAAACTCAGCTCGCAATGTCAAACACAAATAGAATTCACCTTTAGGAACTTGAAGTCGCTCCATGGGCTTTTAAGATACAGTAATTCCCGGGTCTTGAAATTTCTCTGTTGGGTATATATTTTCGGTCCATTTGCCAAAAACAAAAATTTGTTTTTATTTATTTTAATAAGTACTTGAACGTGAATTAAAAAAATGTTTTAGTATAAGGGGTATCTATCACTGCTAACTGTCGGTTTGAACCTTTTCAGATAAATTTACAGTGTGTGTTGAAAAGCAAATTTCAATTTCTAAAGCTCTAAAATTGATTGACTAATTTATATAGTGGCTATGTGGCTACATCAACTCACCTCGTTTAGTTGGTTAGGAACTCTAACTGGACTAAAATTGCATGACAATCTTATAGTACTCTTCATACCACCGATTAACGATTAATTTACAAACTTTTTTTTGTTAGAAAATACACTTGTACGATTGCTAAAGACGTTTGGCTTAACAAATAATGTCAATGTGCTGTCACTTGTTTAGAAAGAATAAATTGGTTTTTGCGATGAGAGGAATTTTTTGGCCCCAAAAATACTCAAAGCTAATAAAATACTCTGATCAATGCTTTTCATGTGATGTTTACAGTAGTTTTAGTTTTGTATATGACTAATAGCGGGTGAAGGTGAACGCAAGGGTGTTGTGATGCGACAGAAGCTCTTCTATGTAGCGACTGCTGCATGGGTAGATTATCTGCATTAGCGTTGGTATCTTCAGGTCACTGACCAGCGTGGTGCTTTCGAACGAACGAAAGCGCGCACGTGATCCTTCAGAGTGCCTTGTCTGTGATGCCTGAAGTTTTGTAAAGTTGTAGGCAGCAGTCCAAATACCAACTGAAAAAAAAATTAAGTTGCAATAATTGAATTGAATTTCATTCTATTCATTCTAATTAATAGGTATCAAAGTAAAGGTCATTGGTCAAAGAGAGTACGGACTCCGTGCTCAGAAGAAATCCGAGTCCTTTGAGCCCATCCAATCATCTTCTTCGGTAGATTGGAATTTCTGTTTCGACAGATGCTGTATACTGTATACTTCTATTAAGTTTTACTGGATTGATTTAGCTAATTGTGGTCGGGCATTTTCAAGAAGCAAAATTACTTTGCCATGTTTGCTCGCCCATTATTCGTCTACTTCTTTCAGTACACTGTTCGAATACTATAGATGAGTTGTTGACATGACACCCTCTTTAACATAATATTTCCATACTCAATAAAACTTGGCAAAACTTTTGTACGTTGCTCAAGAGTACACGAATGAAAAGTGTATATGGAAAATCAGAGACAGCGAATAATGCTTATTTGTCAATTTTAAAACATAAAAGTCGTACTGAAAGACAAGTGGTACATGGAAAAGAAGTATACCAATGTCATCACATGAACTATCCGAAGCTGCGTTAATTGTTATTGTTTAAGTTTTATACAAAAGGAATTAAGAATAAAACTTTTTCTTGAAGAAATAATTGTTAAGAAGCAACTTTTAAAAATGTAACTTACTAGTGGATACGGTGCAAACGTTGTTTTGCTCAGAAAGTAAAGTTGTCCGTCTGAGATTTTTCTTCTTCGCGGCATTTTAAATAAAATTGTAAAAAAAAAGAATATTAAATAAATTTTAAAATCAACTCGTAATTTAAAAGTGGTGTTCGATTACAGATTCGGTATCCAAAATTTTATTGAAATCGATAAACAAAAACTGGCTCTATATCGAATTTATGTGGTCCCTTTCGAATTAGGTCCCATCAGAAGCAATATACATATGCCAATGCTTCTTTCAGTCTTCAAAACATTTTTAAACCCTGTGGGATTTGAAAGTGAGAAATTCCGGGAACTTATTTTACACAATGTACGTAACGCTTGCTATGGTCCCTGTGAAAAATGCTATTATTTATTTTATATAAGGAGTCCCCAATTTCAAATTTCCGCTTTCTTTTCTCTTGTTCGTGTAATTTCTTAAGTTACAGAGAAAAAGATTTGGCTCTGTATTTGTACAAGTACATATATAATACATATGAACGTATGCTATGCGTATGTATATTGATTAACCATTTGAAGTAGCAGTAAAAGAGACAAACGGTTTTGCTTCCACTTGCGCCCAACAGCCAAATTAGCTCACTCATTCATTTACTCACTTACTCACTTATTCATCCACTCCTTTAATTGCGAGGGTTTGTGTGCTTTTCTGCATGCGTACATGCGGCATAAGTGAGAACACATCTAAACATCTCTACATGTATGTATGTATGTATGTATGTATGTATGTACGCGACAAGTATATATTTCCCTGTAATCAAATAGCAACATGAAAATGTTGGCACTTGCCAACACTTACGCTCACATCGCTCGTTCGTCTCCATCTATTCCTGCAAAGATTTCAGCTGATTATTCTACAAATAAAAAAAATAGAAAAAAAACAACAACAAAAATTTAACGTACCGTGAATCCGCCATTTTCAAATGCCGCTGTCTTTGCCGTTAGTACTGATATCGACGTTGGCGTTTCCACTACCACAAGCAGCATTAAATCGGCTTTCTGTGCATGAGGCATCTTGAAGCATCTTCAGAGTCGCTACCACTGCACACTTAAACAAGCTAAGCGTCGCGTCGGCACTTCGATCAAGCCAACGGAATATGCTGAGGTTTCAACGCTTTTCAGCGATTTTACGCTACACTTGACGTGACATGTTTCACTGGCAGACGCTTCAGTTGTGTCAATCTGTCAATTGCAGTTTGAGCAGCTACCCCAAACGTACTCTTTTTATGTATGTATGTATGTATACCTGTTGCTTACATCCATGCATTCCTGCGTCTGACAACGACTCTGTTTATTGAAGTGCTGCCGTGCAAAAGTCATACCCTGTATCGGTTTCATGAATTGAATTTCGTTTGTTAAATTCCCGCAACTTTTTCTTCGAAATGCGAAGGGATGAAAGCTGTATATTTTCATAGATTTGCCATTCCTTCAATGCAATAAATTTGTCACACTTCACATATATCTTTTACCTATACCTATTCTATAATATTGTGAAGAGCAGAGAAAATCAAATACTATAGGACATATTATTTATGCTGTAACTGAATCTTGTTAGCAGCTTTTCAAATAATCAGAAACTCTGACTAGGAAGCTATTTACTGTAAATAGCTGTAATGATTGCTCATTTGAATATATTTGATATATAATGCTAATTGAACTCCCACCGGCTTCGCCAGGCAAAAAACAAACAAACAAAATGTGTGAGTCAGTATGTAACTGAATGAATAAATATGTATATAAATTTATAAAAAAAGGCAATAACAACAACGCGTGCCCTTCCTCTTGCTGTTGTTGTTGGTCAAACGATATCTCTCTCAGTAACAACAACAGCAAGTGAATGTTGTTATTTTAACAGAGTATCATTTTTGTTTTCGGTTCTCTGCTTCAATTAAACGATTGCGCGCTCAGCAAAAAGTATTTGTGGTTGTTCTCGCAGCTAACAACTTCGTTTTCGTTTCACAACTTCTACCCAAACCAAAGATGTTTCACATCAAAAACCATTCTCCAACGATTTGAATAAAATTAAAACATACTGCGTTCTCGAGCATCTTCATTTTCTTCTGCTCTGCCAGCAGCTTGCCTCCTGGCGTCAGTAGATGGTTGACTAAGACTAAATTATCTTGGTATGATTCTCAAAAATACTGGTAAAAGAAATAATTATATTTTGCCTTTTCGAAATTTACCTTTCGCTTTTTTAAAATGTCGTACCTTCTCCCTTGCTCATACAAATGCGTGAACGTAATTTTATTTATCTTCTCTTTCCCATTCTTGAAAGCGCAAAGCCACTTGCAAAGTGCCTGAGCATTATGAGCGACTCCCACCTAAGCTAACTTAGCTTAGAACTCTATTATTGCGAACTAACAATACAAAAGAAGCGTTGATTAAAAAACGGCCTTAATTGATCAACAGAAAGGGCATAGTCTACTACCACGAAAAAACTAGGCCACACACTTCTGTTGAGAGACAGTAATAATTGGTTAGACACGGCTGGGAAGTGTTGATGCACCGATCATATAGACTAGACCGAGCACTATCTGATTACCATTTATTTCGCTGCATACATAATTATATTGATGGCGTCACAATGAATTCCCTAAACGACTGCAAAATGGTATTGCGCCAGTTTTTTGAGCAGAAACTCCAAATACGGGATCGGGGTTTTATAGAAAATTAGCAGGGATCCGGCATGTTGCTGTATTCACGTGCGTCTCGCTCTTCGGATGTTTCAGCAGCTCTGCACTCTGTCTACTGCTGTGATTTTCTCATTGATCTTCCAGTGTTTGACTTTTTTTGTGGCATTTCGTATTCTTCATTTTTTTGATTTTATTCTTCATTCGTATATTTGTTCTGTTTGAGCAGCACTGCCGGAAAACTCAATTATCAGATTCTGCTATATTTTTGTGTTTTATTTGTATCTCATCAAGGCGATTTGCGCAGTTGTCCCCCAGGGTAGCGTTTTGGGGCCTACACTCTATACCCTGTTCACGCACGATATGCTCACTGGGTCAGAAATACCACTGAAGGATACTCTGGATCTGATCATTGCCACGTTTGTAGACGATAAGGCCATCCTCGTCAGAAACAAGTGCATTTACGAAGCCACGGACTCACTGCAGCAATACCTGCATATTTTTGAAAACTGGACACGACGTTGGAACATTTGCATTAACAAAAACAAATGTGCCAATGTGACGTACGCCCTACGGCAGGATTTCTGTCCGGGAGTTTTCATTGGAAACCAGCTGCTGGAACAGCATTCAGGTTACTAATACCTGGGTGTGTATTTGGATAGGCGGCTAACTTTCAAGACGCATATTTCAAGTATCACGAAATTCTTAAGACGGAGTATTGGTAAATTGCATTGGCTTTTAACTAGCAGGAATAAATTGTCCTTTGGAAATAAGGTGAACATTTACAAAACCATAGTTGCTCCTGCTTGGCGATACGGTTTGCAGGTGTATGGCATAGCAGCGAGGTAAAACATCACGAAGGTGAGAGTACTTCAGGCCAAGACATTGCGAATGCTTACTGGTGCCCCTTGGTTCATGCGAACGGCGGACCTTGAAAACGACTTAAAAATACAGAAAATTGGCGATGTGATAAATAGTCAGGCCAAGAAATATATAGAGATTAAAAAATCATCCAAATAAACTAGCAAGGCGCCTTCTAAAACGACGCAGAATGGGAGGAGTTAGGCTGGCGAGACGGCTGAGAAGATCGCACCCTGTCGATCTCCCTATTAGATCCTTATAATATTATTATTAAATCATTTCCCCACTTATTATTTAAGTTGTTTTGTTAATTTTTGTATATACAATTTAATTTAAGTTGTTCTAATAATAACAGAAAAATTAAATATAAAGGAAAAAAGAAAAAAAAAACAATTATTTGTATCTGTACAGTTTGAGAAGCATCTGAAAATTGAGTTGGTCTTAATATTTAGCAAATTCGACTCTTTTTTCGCACCAAACTTCACAATAACCATCTAAAGGCTATTCTAGAGGGTCCTTGAAAAAATCATCAAAATCGGTCCAGAGGTTACGGCGTTTATAACGGACAAGGAAACAAACATACTTCCAAAGTTATGTATGTACATATATTTAATGGAATAAAGCTGTTTTTTTATTTTCTAAATTTGTCACTCAGTATGACTTAAGTGGAGAGGTAACATTCTTGCTCAAATCCCCGATGATTAACTTGGTTGTTGGCCAGTCGATGTCGATTTGAAGAAGAAACACCCGTCACTAAAAGGATCCTTTTTAACCGCTACTCCTTACCTGTGAAATTGTTACGCCGCAGTAGCTGTATTCCTTTACATTTCTGGATGAGAGTTCCCAGGGTGTGATAGAAAACATAGTGACTTTGCACTACATGGTTCTTTTTCCAAGAGTTTCCGGGCGCAAATCCCGATAGTGCAAAACTCTGTTTGGAGAGCACATTTCTCATTGGGTTAGTGTTCCTAGTATTGGCTTCAAAGATACCAGCAGCAATGCTTGTTTCTATGCTAGATTTATCTGAAAACTATACTTTCGTTTCTAGTCTGATCTAATAGAAGACAAAGCACTGCTTTGATGTAATCAGAAATAAAAGAGTAGGAATTTTGGCTTGAACGAGCCTTGTTTTTGAAGAAGTAAATAAAATATAAAAGAAATATTTAACAAAAAAAAAAAAATACCAAAGAAACTTGAACCTGGGACAGATTGCTTTGAATTTGACTAAATTGATTTTGAACAAATCATTAACATACTCACACTGTCTGAATATGGCATACGACATTCTTCACGTCATTGATTCAGCAATGAATAGAAAAAAATAAATTGTAAGAATAGCACGGCAAAGGATGAGAAGACAAATAAATGTGTCAAGTGTGTTGAGTGCACCTTTTGAGTTGTGTTGCCGTCATTTTGCCCCTTTTGACTCCAAACTGACAAATTGGCTAATATAAGTTCTTGATTTGACTTCAAAGATGTCAAAGCACTTTTGTAATCATTTCTCTTTTTTCCTCTTTTTTTCTGTTTTCTTTGCTTTCTTTGTCTCTTTCGTCTCTTATTTTTTGAAGTGTATTTTGGCAAATGTTGAGTAGTCTCTGGGGCCAGGTTTTCAGCGTGCTTCCAGTTTCTTACTCGTATAAAACATAATTTGTGGCAATCTCATGTTTGTGTGTGTGTGTGTGTGTGTGTGTGTGTGTGTGTGTGTGTGTGATTTATTGTGTATTTGTGGTATGAAAATCCACTTATTCTCAACCAGACTTAGGCGCAATGAACTTTTTCCACTTAGAGTGTTCCTCTTGTTGTTGCTGTCATGGCTGTCCTTGTTGTTGTTGTTGTTGTTGTTGTTTATGCTGTTGTTGTTTCTAGTTCTTCTTATCTACGTCAAGCGTTATGTTTGTCGTTTGTTTCCTCAAATGGAGTCTTTTAACGAATTCGAACTTGGACTTCCTTCAATGTTTCTGAGTTTTGGCATTCATTCGTTTTACGTATCTTTCTTAGTCCGGCCGGTTGTCTTTCTGCCTTTGTGTTTAGCTTTGTGTGTACTATTATCTGCATATATCTGGGCACACGTGTGCCTGTGTGTTGTGTGTATTTGCTATATACCGTCACAAAATACTACAGGAAGTTTGCACTCCGGCCAACGCATACCGTAACATCTCCATCTGTATGCCCCTATGCTGTATTGCTGTGTCTCTTACGCCGTGTCCCGTGGCGTATGTGTTCTCATGCCAACAGTCTGCCAAATTTTTGAGTATGGCATTTGGTGTTGGTGTTGCTGATACCGTTGTTGTTGTTGTTGTCGGTGGTTCTTCCACTTTTGCGTCATTGTCTCTCGAGTAGTTGTAAAGTTGCCAAAGTCAGTGTGCTGCGGCAACGTGTGTGTCTATCTTTCTGCCTGTCTGTCTGTCTGTCTGTGTATGTTTGTGGGTATCACTCTCTCTTAAGCGGAATTGCAGTAATATTGAATGTAGACCAGTCACATTGTGGTTGCCAACAATTCCAAGCACTAACAACAACACCACTATTAACACGAACAGCATCAGCATCAGCAGCAGGAGCAATGGCAGTAGAACGTTTGACGTTCAGTGTTAAAGCCATCCTGACATTAAGGACAAATGTCCTGTTTTTCATGCTTCTCTTTGAGTTATGCATGCCTCCAAATGTGAACAAGCAAAAACGTACGCACACACACACTCACACACACACACATGCAAATCGAGACGTGCTCATGTACATGTGTATACATGTGTGCGTGAAAATTTGGTTGCATTTCAGCATAAGATATGAGCTACATGCAGCTATGTATCTCTGTATATGTATGTGCCTGTGTATGCATCTCTATTCGCCTCGTTGTGTTTTTGTGTGCGCGCACAATATTCATGTCGTTACAACGAAATTGCATGGCATATTATCCGCATTGCCAGATTCTAAGAGTCCAAGCCAACAAATGGACGCACACCAAACAAAAAAAAAACGGAAAATGCTGGCAAACAAACGAGCGATTGGAAGAGTGAAAGAGATAGCCTTAGTTAAACGGCTATGCATATTTGTGTGCACTTCTTTATAAGTGTCTGTGTTAGCCAAACTACAGCTGAGGCTGCTAATAATGGTTGTTCGTTTCATTAACAAATATAAGCGCATTTCAAAGTCACATCTAGCAAAATCAAATCATAAACTAAAAACAAACGAAAAAAAAAACAAAGAAGAAAACTGAAGTAAATCAAAGCGATAACCACAGAAACAACATGCTAAAAAAGCAAAAAAAAAAACACACACGTACACAAACTCAAATTAAAACAACAACAAAAAAAATTGAAAAACAAGAAAATTAACTTTTCTAAAATAGTTCATATGCTCTCTCTTACTTGCAGTACGGAAAAGCGCCATGGATGCAGTATGTTTGAATCGAAATTAAGCAATACAAGAGGGACACAAACGCTAAAGAGCTGAAACGCGTTATTAAAAAAGCCACAAAAAAAGAAGGGCGAATTGTCAGTGAAAAAAGGTAGTAACGCCACGGTTGCTCACAAAAGTAGGCAACACTTTTTTGAAATTCGGAAACGCATGCGCGTTTAGCAAAAACGATCAAAGAAGCGACAGCAGCGTGGTAAGCGCCAGAACAACAACAACAAACATCGTTCAAAGTAAAATCTGAGTGGCGCACGTGACGTGTTGTGAGATGATGTGAACATACAACTGGACAACGTGCTGTACAAATACCACAACGCTCGAGTTAATAGCGGCAACTTGTAATTCAAAGCAGACAACGTGGAAAGTTACAATAAGACCCACACACACGTGTAGTTACGCATTTCAACCATCTCACATACGTGCGCACGCAGGCACACACACACATTAACCAAAAATGAAGCTGAGATTGGCCTCGTTCATTTGCACAGGTAAGCAAAAAAAATATTAAAAAAAGAGAATACCAATAATACAGCACGCAGCTGTTAATGCGATCTGCCCAGGGGAACCGTAAATAATTAACACCGACCAAGAGTCCGATACGATTGTGACAGTAAATAAAAATCGTTACAATTTTCAACTTAATGCAAATTGTGAAAAAAGTTTATTTTTTATCCATATCCATGTGATATGTAAGAATCTATTTCCTTTCTATTTTATTGGGTCGTGCAATATGAAATTTACAGATAAGATAGAATTTTGTCAACTTGATTGCTTTGGAACACCTGAACATTTTAAAGTGCCGTTTTTTTTTTCTTTGGAAGACACCAAAAACACACACCCTAATATTCAACAAAAGAAGCTAACTGGTAAACTGCATTAGGAGGTGTGATTCATTATGAGTTCATGAAACCTGGCCCAACAATCACAGCTGAAATACACTGCCACCCATGGGATCAGAATTATGCAAATACCTAAAATCTACTCTTGAAATGTTACAAATGTTATTTCCTTTGAATTAAAAAGGAGTCGCCTCGTGGATCTTCTTTCAAATAAAATTCTCGATCAATTTCCTAGACCTTTTCATCTATTCCAAGCCTAGTTTTTTCAACTTATTATTCTGTAGATTCTATCTTGGTTTATATTAAATTTTAAATATTTTGTACTCGTTCTGCGAAGACCAAATTCATAGATATTTTACAGTTTCGGTAAGCGATTCAAGTATATTTTGTAACAAGACTCGCACGGCTTTTTAATAAAATTTTGATTTGACTCCACAATATTGTGGTATAAAAAAATTACTGCTTTGGAATCGATCTCCTCTTTATGCTCACCACTCTCAGCAGTTTTGTCTTGGTCAGAGATTTTGTAAATGAAACAATAATAATTTTCTTTCTAATTTCCTACTTCCTACCTTTTTCTTTTATCACTGGCAGCGCTAATTCTGACTTGTCTGCGCTACACGGTCTCCGGCGATGATTGGTCCCTGAGTTGTTCGTCGAACTGTACCTGCAAGTGGACAAATGGAAAGAAGTCAGCCATCTGCAGTTCGCTGCAGCTCACAACGATACCGACAACGCTCAGTACAGAGCTGCAGGTGCTCGTGCTCAATGACAACCACATACCTTATTTGAACCGTGAGGAGTTCACAACACTAGGCCTGCTCAATCTGCAGCGCATATACCTGAAGAAGTCCGAGGTGCAGTACATACACAAGGAAGCGTTCCGCAGTTTGAAGATACTTGTCGAAATCGATTTGTCGGACAATAAGATCGAGATGATCGACAAGGACACATTCATGGGCAACGATCGGTTGCGCATTTTATATCTGAATGGTAATCCGCTGAAGCGGCTGGTGGCCTACCAGTTTCCCATACTGCCTCATCTGCGAACGCTCGATCTGCACGACTGTCTCATTGCGCACATCGATCCGATGGCATTGGCCAATCTCAATTTGATCGAGTTCCTCAATGTGAAGAACAACCTGTTGGAGAGCCTCAGCGAGTATGTCTTCCAGCATATGGCAAACCTGAAGACGCTGGCGCTGGACGAGAATCCGTGGCAGTGCAACTGCAAGCTGCGTAAGTTTCGCAAGTGGTACGTGAGCAGTCGGTTGAACAGCGTCAGTCTGTTGTGTAAGGGCCCGCCAGCGCAAAAGGACAAACCCTGGGAGTCGGTCGATGAGGACCTGTTCGGGTGCGCACCACGGGTTGAGATCTACAACAACGAGGATGTTCAGAACATCGACATAGGCAGCAATACGACATTCAGTTGCCTCGTCTACGGCGACCCATTGCCGGAGGTCTCGTGGGAACTCAACGGCAAGATACTAGACAACGACAATGTGCTCTTTGACAGCGAGAGCATCGCCTCGGATAAGTTGTGGAGCAATCTGACTGTCTTCAATATGAGCAGTCTTGATGCCGGCACATACGCTTGCACTGGGTCGAATAGTATCGCCTCCGTGACGCAAAACATCAGCATCTATCTGACGGAGATCGTGCAGCATGTGCTCATTAAAACGCCGGAGACGTTTTGGTATTTCGGTCTCATAATGGGCACCTTCGGCACCGTTTTCCTGCTCATCTCGATTTCGTTTGTCGTTTGTCTGTGCAAGCGAACGACACGCCAGCGTCGCCATCCGAGCAAGCCTGGCGTTAAGTCGAGCGTCAGCTTCAATGACCAAGAGAAAAAGCTGCTCGACTTGAGCATCACGACGACGACGAACGATCGAGGCGATAGCTGCGGCATCGACAATAACACCACCTCGATGAGCAAAACAGATTCGGTGATTGGCTTCGATCCGATTGAAATCCACGCGGTCGACAACCATCGCGTCACGGGCCATGGCCACGGTGGCTTGTTGATCAGTTCGGCGGCAGCAGCGGCGGCACATCATCAGTTGGTAGCACAGCAACAACAACAACAACAACAGCACCAACATGCAGCGCAGCAACAGCAGCAGCACCAACAACAGCAGTCGCAGCACATGCACCTCGGCAATCCGGCAACGCGCCAGCAAATGATGACGTCGGTCAACGATGGCCAGTGCAGCATTGTTGGCATACCGACATCGATGGCATCGGCAAGTGGAGCACACGGTCACTCGCACCAGCATCCCGGCCACACTGGTCAGAGTCAATTGGCCGATGAGTTTCCGCTAAATGTGGGCGTCTTTCCACCGCCGCCGGAGTTCTGCTCCAACATTGTGCCAAATCCAACGTTTGGCAATATTTTCATTAGCGTATCCGTAACGCAGGATATGCTCGACAGCGCCGACCTCAACATGTACCCAGATCTGCTAAACATACCCAAGCGCATGCAAGATATTTCAGGCGCATCGGGTGTTTCAACGGGAGCAGGTGGTGGACCCACGAGTATTATTTGCAGCACAACAGACGCGTCCGCTTTGCCGCCAACAAGTATGGCAAACATTTCACCGTTTGCAACACTACCCCGGCACACACCGCGCCGCGGCATACTGAAAAAAGACACATCCCTACAGCAGCATCAACAGCAACAGCAACAGCAGCAGCAACAGCATCATCATCAACAACAACAACAGCAACAGATGGCCAACCTGTATCCGCACGACGAAATTGTCTCCTACCATAACTTAGAGACCGGCTACAGCCAGTCCTACAGCCAGGACCAACAGTCGACGCCAGTCGTCGGCAAATTACACTGCGTTGCCAGCAGCATTTCGGAGCTGCCACCTCCGCCACCACCACCGGCGATTACGGCCATAGCACAATGTCACCATCAGGTAACGACTGCAACCTTAAAGAACTGCGCCAGTTGCGTTGCAGGCATGCCACCACCACCGCCACCGCCCGTTGCGTGCAGCACACCACCCATCATCGACAGCGTGACGTCGCTGCGCACCCACTGCAAAAATGCCAACTCTACCACCACCGGCGGGAATGGGAATAGCGGCAGCGGCGGTAGTGGCGGTGCTGGTGCTCCCACCGCTGCCGTAGCTTATCCAAAGTACGACAACATGGGGCTGCGCATTACGGCAAGCGGCAACTCGACGCTCTCGCTGCCGGATGAGGAGCGCCGGGAGAACGAGAATCTTTTCAACGAGCAAATGAAGGCATCCAAGCAACATCAACACCAACACCAACACCAACATAAACAACAACACCAGCACCAACATCAACACCAACAACTACAACAACAACAACCACAAAAGGACTGTCAGGCACAGTCGAATAATGCTAGCGGCGCTGGTGACGGGAGTGGTGAGTTTGTGTCTCTCTAGTATTACGGGACACAGGTGTAAGTTAATTCCACGCAGTCCGACAACTACACCTCAAATAATTACGGCACTTAAATACTCATGTACACACATCCACACACACACACAGTAAATCAAACTCAATTTCAGGTACAGACTCGCAGATACAGATGCATAATCATAGCCAGGTATGTGCGTAACCCACGTGTATACAATCGAATTGGCCAATAGTATTAACCTATGTAGGATATACGCTCATTAGGCGTCGCCACGACCTCAGTCTATCTATTACAATCGATGACAACAACATTTTGGCAATCGTTGCGTTCATATCATTTAACCCTAAATCCATTACTCTACCATACGGCAGTGACGTGCTTTCGATATGAATTAAACGTTTGATTGATAGATACATAGTTGATTGATTGATTGATTGATTAATTCATTGATTTGATCGGATGCAGGCATGAGTAGCCATCAACTAATGAAGACACAAAGCAGATTAAATAAATGAATAAAGTTGCGAAGGGGTGTGCGAAAGCGTAGTGTAAGTGTGCTGAAAAGGGGTTGGCGAGGCTGCCTCCGCATCTGTCTATGTATAGTTGTTAAAATAATTTGTAAATAGAGTTAGGAAAAAGAAAATCCTATTTATTGTCTCTTTTTTTCTAGTAACTGCTTAAGCCAAACAAACAACAATGTTACTCATACGCACAGTGTTGAGCAGCTTGTATGCGTTATAACGTAAATATATGTGCGCGATGTAACGGTTATGTGCCAAAGTAAACTTTATTACTTCAAAGCTGAGTCGAACTTTATTTCTTTTTTTAATTGTATTCCCACTAGATAAGTGGACATGGTCTAAGCAATAAGAGTAGTTTAAAAATTATAGTTTTGAAGTGCTTTGGGTGCTGTCTTCTAACTATTCTATAACATTTTCAATGTATATAGTAAAAGCTTCTGGAGGCGGAATTTAGGTAGGTGACTGTAATCAAATATTTTCTTATTTTATTTCTTTTAATTCGAGTAAATACATAATGAAATAATAACAAATTAATATATAGACATAAACAAGACAATGAAAGATAGAACTACCATCAAAAGCTATATGAAAGTGGGAATACCCGTTTTTAATGCTTGAGGATTTTGAAGCTTTAACACATTTAAGTTATGCAGTCATAACTTCCGCACACTTCGCAGCAAATAATTTGTGGAGTCCACTTGCGAACGGTTCTCGTAAGCTTCAAATTAGTCTTGCTATAAAAGAAACAAAAATGCATAAATTTAGACGACAAAAATTAAACAAAAATAATCTGAAATTTATTATTTTACACAAATTATACCCACAAGGATATTAATAATAATAATACTTCTTCTCCTTAAATTTCATTGTCATTTAATTGAATTTTAATTGTTCTAGGAAAAAGAAATTGGAGCAATTTTTTATGAGTGTGACTAAAATAAGTTAAAAAAAAAACAACATTCATTTTTATTATGTTTATGAAAATCTCAATAAAATATGCATGCATTATCGCCATTTTTCATCAAATGCAGTCACCTACAGCACTGAAATAATTTGCATATTTTCGCACAAAGCAATGACCAACTTCCGAAAGTGTGGTAATTTTGTGTAATATAAATAGTGTCCGCGGTTTTTTTGTATATTTTTGAACAAAAGTTTGTGTTGGTCTATCGGTCTAGTTACGAACACCGGCTTCTTCAGTGATTGGAGAGCGAGGTGCATTATAGTAACCTTAGTGTACCCGAATTAAATCTGATTATAATTCAGTAGCAAATTGATAGTACATGCATGGAGAGCCTTACTTAAATCCAAAGTAATATTGGAGATATTTTCTTAATGTCGGCATTAAACGACTGCTTTTGATTTAAGAAACTCTGATAGGACATCGTTTGTGTAACTTCTTTCGAATAAGTTTTTTGTTTTCAAGCCATAGATATTACTTCTAGAAACTACGTGACCTAGCAAAATTTCGATTCAGCTTAAATACAGGCAATACGCTCTGCTAACAAATTAGTTCTTTATTGCGATCGTTTATCCACTAACACTACTCAACACTTTACGTTTGAATATTAATGTCTCTCATCTTTCAACTTCTCGATCATGTTTAGATAAATTAAAGTTCGTGAAAAAAAAAGAAATTTAAAAAAGTAAACAAAGCAAAAAACAATTAAAATAGACAAACACACGAAGTAAGGAAAGGGCAGAGAAAAGAAAAATTGAAGAACCCCATAAAATTATAAGAAAGCAAAGTAAAGTAAAGCAATGCAAAGTAAATACATCTCTTTCGTTCCTTCACTACCACCCGCTAGCTCACTTTCTCTCAAAAGTTGTTCGTTTGCTCAGTCTTCTCTCTGCTAGAACGTTCATGTGATTATGCTCTATGTAAATATGTAAATGTTTCGAAATACGATTGCATAATGAAATAACTAAATAATGAATCTATGCATACGAATATGTTTAATGTGCATGTAAAAAGTTGTGCTAAGCTAAGCAAGTAAATATGAAGGAAATTAAATTTAAAAAAATGAATATGTATGAGCAAAAAAAATAAAAATAAAAATAATAATAATAATAAATAAATAAATAATAATAATAAGAGTGAAATCATATATTCATAGATTGAAGAACTCGTTTTTATCCTCAAGTATTGTAACAACAAATTGACTAGACAAAAGTCAAGCAACAAAACACTACGTATTTGAAAGTCATTGAAAGCAAACAAACCGGAAGCGACAAGCGCCGTGCAATGACAAAATTAATTTTGTAATGAAATAAATGCCATTTAAGTAAAACAAGTCACATGAATTATGTAACATGCATGTTAACTCTTACTTTGCGAAACACACAAAAACAAAAAAACCAAAAAAAAAAACAATACTTTTACGTAGTGTATAATATATGAGCTTGAACAACAACCATTATTTAATATAAATATTAACATATACACACACATATATGAATATATATAGACACATATATGCTATATATATGTATGTAGTATATACGAAAAAAGGTTGAAATTATATGAAACAAATCAATTTAGTCAAATACATATATAGCGCCACATAGATACGAATATGTGTGTAGAAGTGCATGACAAGCAAGAAAAGAGCAGAATTAAAAAAAAGTAAAAAAGTAAAACTAGGAAAAATAACGTTGCATACTTCGGTCATATCGATACTACATACACTACACATGCACACACTCACACACACACACAAATATTTAGTCTGGACCTACATGTTAACTTTATTACTTGACGTTCAGTCATAACTATCGAGCTTGTAAATGAATGTCACAGAAGAACTTGCTGTGCAACAAAACCGTGACGGTTTTTAGAGTCTGGTCTACACGTTGGCTTTTTACTCGAGTTAATAGTTATGGTTTTCTAAAATAACGTAGCTTTGATGACTTTTCGCTCACATTTATAGTTACGATTATCGAATTTTCAGAAAATATAGGGCAATTTCTGTGTTACCCGAAATATTATCCTTCGCAAAATCTAAAATTACACGTTGTCTTTTTACTGCATAAGCGTAATAAAAGCTTTTGACTTTGGACAAACTATTGCATTACGAGGATGTATTTCCTGTGTTTCCCCCTGCCTACCATAATTTTTTACCAAATTCGTTTTTGTTTTGTTTTAAAATGTAGATACTTACCGTAGGAAGGTCGGGGCATACATTTTTTTAGTTTTTTAAAGGCAAATATAATTTGTTTTAGAATTAAGTTTTTTTTAAACAATAACAAGACCACAAGCTATATTTCTTCTTAATTTTTGTGTTTGTATTTGTAAGTTGCTCCAAAAGAGCGTGAGCAGATATTTGCTAAGGAGGTGAGTGCGCTCTTATGAATGAAACCATAGAGTATTAAATATATAAAAAATGCTCGGACAAGGAATACCGGACGCGGAGGGAACACATTCAAAGAGTATGAAATATATGAAGGAGTTCTTTTTGCTATTTATATATATTTAATATTCTTTGGCATGAGTCAGTCGTGCACCACATACTAGAGAGCGCAAAACAACGTTTGCCTGGTTTGCTAGCTGTTTATATACAAATTTACTGCTCCCAAGTTGAAAGACACAAGTAAAATGTATTTTAATTCATTAGTTTTAATTAGTTTTAATTATTAAGTTTTATTGTTTCATTTTATTTACTTAATTTTAATTTTACTTAAATTATTTTATTAATTTAATAAATTGACATTAAAAAAATAAAAACAAAAAAACCGAGAGAGAATTGCAGCCATGAGGGAGCACTTCTGACTTCAAAATGTTTGAGCATCAGCTATGCTTTAAAGGCCAGAAGCTTGCAAAGCTTCAGGATCAGAACTAACTGGCGAACGCAGAAATTGAGAAATTGAGAAGGCATGAGTTTGTCTGTTGATTGCCATATTTTATTGGTTAATGTGTCTTGTTTTTAAAATTATATACCATGGTCTAAGCTCAAATGATTATCACTTCAATGAAACAAAAATGTGGTAGAGTAGTTGGTTGATAAATATTTTAGGAAATAAGGAATACGCTTTTACATTTTTATTTCTATTTATTTTTTGAAAACTGTAATGAATGTCTGACAAAAGTCAGGCGTAACTATAAGCAAAATAGTTTAAGTCTAAATGCAGTTAACGTGACGCTGGGTCCGCTAAAAGGGCCCTGAAAAAACTCGTTTCTTATTTGCCGATTAATGTGTGCATATCTCTTGCCAAAACGTTATTAGTACATAGTTTAACATTAATTAGTGGACTATTGTATCTAACTTATGTAAGATGTGCGTAGGAGATTTTTTTTAATTTATTTTACTTCTGTTTGATAGATCCGACTTTTTTTCAAATAAATTCAGCTATTGAAATACAAAAAAAAAAATAATATTAATAATAATAATAAAAGAAAAGAACAGATGTAATGCTGAAGCGAGACAAGTCAACGTATAAATCGAGACTTAAATGCTGTCTACTTTATGGGGCAACAATAGTATAGACCATTGTACGTAAAGAAAAATTATAAAAACAACAACAAGAAAAAATTGCATGTTCATAATATCAATAGTCCTTACAATTGATGTCGAAAGATTTGTGCGTGTGTGTGTGTGTGTGTGTAAATATATTGTATGAGGAATAGTAAAGGAGAGCAACAGTTTTTTTTTTTGTTTAACATTAATAACATACACACACACACATGTACCAACAAGTAGGCTAACTAAACAATATGCATACACACACACATATATATATGTATAGTGAATTTCATGTAAATGAAAAATGTTACATTTTTATATGAATATTTATATCGATATAAATAAATAAATAACTGATATACATTATAGACAAATTGTGTGGGTGTATAGGTGTGTGTGTGCACTTGTTTATATTTGTATATATGTATGTTTGGTTATATATGCGCACGTGCGTATCTGCGAGCCTGCACTTTTAGTCAAATATTTTGAGCTATTGAAAATATTCCGTAATTTCAACAACACGTCCTCCCTTTATCATTTCTACTTCATTTACTATTTTTATTATTATAATTTTTATTATTTTTTGTTTTTGTTCAATAATATTTTTGGGTATATTTTGCTGTGTTGGTTTTACCGAGAAATTTGTTTGGCCATACTGGTATTTGAAAATTCTATTTTATCGATATTTATATTTTTGTGAATGTTTTTATTGACAACCTTTTAGCTTCTAAATTGCACGCACCAAGTCAAAAGGAAATTTCATTTTGGAATTTTCGACTCTAAACCAGGCATTAAAAATGTTGTTTGTCAAATAAAGAGCATCGCCTGCCCACCATCGTCAAGCCACTAAGTTAAGCAATCATTGGAAAATTATTGGCATTGACGTTGGTTTTGGCGTTTTGTGTTCAATGTGCAAATTTCTGAGTACTTAACACATACAAAAGTGATTTTTTTTTGTCGGCCATATTTATTAAGAATTTATTTCGTTTTAATTTCGATCAACTAAAAAAACCATCAAAACAACAATTCCAATGCTCAAAAGTATGCAACACAAATTATGTGTTTGCAAACTACTTCAAACTCAACGCTTTCAATGCATTTGTGCTTGAACCCCCAATGTAGCGTTTGAATGTGTTTTGATTTTAATTTTAAAAACCCTTTTCGCGCCGCGTCAAAATTGAAATATGGCAATTTTCTCCATAACTAATGTACTAGATACGAGGAATAATAACGGTTTAGCCGATTATGCCAATGTAAGGATTACTTTTCGCTTATGGACAATGAAAACTATATTCTTTGGACAGTCTCCTGTGAATTTTCACAACAAATTTCGAAATTCTGTATAATGTGACTAAAGTTAATCAAATATATATATTGTACACGTATGAAAAATTGCTACATTTCCTTGCAGGATATCCACCCGCTGACTGATTCTACTCTTAAGTCACATGTCATCTTCTGGAAGTCACTGGGGCAATAAAATATTGAGTCAAATAGTAGAAGCAACTGCTACCATTCTGATAAACATCTCACTGGCTTCGTGTAAGGTACAGCCAAACTTCAGCAAACATAATCTAGAAGAAGAGAGTTGGAATTGTTTAGCTTATTTGTTTAACTGCCACAGTAAGCGCTTGTCATCGATAAGCGAGTAGCTTAGAATATAACATCGGCGTAAAATTTTAGAACAATAAAAATAATAAATAAATAAATTAATGAAAATTGAAATTTTTGCTTATTGCAATTTCACTATACGTTAATCATAGACAATCAAGTTAAGGGCTCTCACTCTCACTTAACGACCTCTCACAGGGCACCTCCTTCTTTATTGTGACAGAATATGATAGACAGAGCATAACTGCTTGTTAGGGCAGATTCACTAACATCCAGGCGTCATGACGCACATAAATGCTTAAATTCTCTGTTATCTGACTTATAGCTATGTGTATATCAAAACTGAAAGTGAAGTCGGTGCAGTCAAAAAGACAGAGTGGCTTAAGCTGAGAAGCATAAATATCAATTTTTTCTTAATATAATCTAACCTAAAGTACAATTAACCTAAGGACTTCAGGTACCGCCTTGAGGCATAATTATCTAAAACCTTCCAGTCAATCTCTTCACGCGTTCGTGTTAGTCCCAAAACAATTTTATTTTCGAAAAGCTGTTAGTTAAATGCACTCCTAAAACGAGTGTCCGTTAACAGCGTTTTCACTGTTATAACTTGAAATTTTGATTGTTCGAAAAAATATAATAACGACTTCTAGGTTTTCGTGTGCTTTCAAATAGAGCATTTAATTAACTGGACTTCATATGGCTTGGAATAATTCCAATTTTGTAACCACTTTTTCTTAGAATTAATTAACCTTAAACATTTGTAGCGTATTTGACTTTTGAAACATCCTTCTAGTCTTTGGTGGTGAAGACCTCTTCGTGTAAAGCCAAGTTGTTTATTACCCTTTTATTTACTTTTCTTTTGTTTTCTTAAATAATCTATCAAAGTGTATATATGCAGACAGAATAAGCGACTAATTAAAAAATAAATTCTATTCATCAAGCAACGCTTGCTGCGAAATGCATAAATAATGAAAACGTGTATTTTATGCAGGGAGTGCCCAATTTAAACTCAATATTATTATTAGCAGATTTTTGAATAGATTGATTATTGCCGTTGTTAGTCGAACTTCTTTGTTATACATTTTCGTAGCGCTTTTGTAATCGCCTTTGGCAGAGTTCGGTTCGTGGTATTCAATACAGCGCCAAAAGGAATTTTTTGTTGTTGTACGAATATTTATTTTGTACCACTAATAATAGAATTATAATTTAACAATGCGACATCCTTAAGGCCGCTTATGGCGTTCCTACCTGTCTGTGCCTCTGCTGCTCCGTCGCAGCTTTTTAAATTTAAATTGTCCAAAGAAGGAGAGAACAAACACCAGCGTAACAATAGCACCAGGCATTCTGTATTTATTTCTTTCTTCCTTTGTCCCCCAACAGACTGCAACAAGCAGTCATATTTATCTAACCTTTATATGTATGTGAGAGTAGGTGCGTTTTTCTTAAGCCTGTGTGTATGTTCGTTTGTGTACGAGTATGTCAGTGAATAAGTGAATGAATGAATGAATGAATGTATGAATGTATGTAAGCGCATGCAGTTGCAAATAGTACTATATAAAAAACAAAAACAAAATATTACTAAATATTTAATATAGCAAAAGCATGTTTTTTTAGTGTTTCGTGTCAAAGACAACTCTAAATACACGAAGAAATTTATAAAGAAAAGCAAAAAATATATACATATATAAAAAAGAAATTAAAAGAAATAAATAAATAAATAAGAAAGAAATTTTGTATAGTTGAAAAGCGCCTATAGACTTCTTCCTAGATATACATCACGTTTTACATACAAACAACAACACATACATACAGACATACGTATATATATATATATATATATATATATTCTTAAATGTTTTTAAACCCAAAATTCAAACAAACACCCATTCGTAATTATGTATGTTATGTATTTTGAGCAAACACATATAAATAGTGCAGAAAGAAAGAGAAGTAGAGTAAAGTAAAAAATGGAAATTACATTAAAAATCATCACAGCAGAAATATAAAACAAAAAGTATAAAATATGAAATTGTAGTGCAATAAATATTTAAAAAAAAATCATAAGCAAAAAATTTTTTTTAATATAAATTTTAACTAATTCATGCATTTAGCCGCTAATTCAAAGAAAAAAAGAAAAAAAAATATAATAATAATTAAATAAAATCAATATAAAATCAAGTCCGAAAATTCATCTTCACCAAAGCAAATCTGACCCGGATGCGAACGCTTGCATTTCAATTCAAATTGTTCGATCCGAATTTGTAAAACATTATGTATGTTTATTATTTGGAGACTAGATTGTAAAGCTTTATTACATTACTACAAACTAATAACGATAATACCAGAACATACCAGTAATAACATAAAAATAGCGACAAAAGTGATCGAAAAATAAAAATTCAATGAAACCAAGCCAACTGTCTTTTCCTTACATGTAATTGTCATCATTGTCTATGAATCAAGAGCATTAACTTTCAACAAGCATGGCATTTTTTTTAGAAACCTAAAACTTGCTATGTCCCCTCATAAAAAATGCAAGAGATGCAACACAGACAGCCTGGAAAATGTTTAAGAATGCCAAAGAATGCCAAAAAGGTTTAAGCCATTGCTTACGTGGCCAAATCGAAGTTTTCCACGTAGACCCGTAGTCCACGGCAGAGGGGCTAGCCACACTATTCTTGAACACCGTGGCGATGCACTGCCCAGCTTTGTAAATGGCCAACGTAACAAACTTCACTGCAGAATAACCAAGCGACATATAAGATGAAGATTTTGGTGGGTCCACTTTTTTAGTTTTCCACATATCTTAGTTTTATGCTGCTCGAGCTTTTGGTATAGTTCCAAATTTACGCAGCATTATTCATATGCAGTGCAACGTGACGAAGCTATGTAAATAAAATTTCCTATGGTCCGATTTTGTCCTTGTGGGGGACTTCACAAAGAACCAAGCGATATTTTCGTTAGGAATTCGTGTAGCGGTTAATAAGTTTTATCCACATAACACGGTTAAAATTATAGGAATGTTCTTCGTTAAAGTCTACTTAAAAGGAATAGCCGTAAGAGCATTTTTACTACACATACTTTTTTCAGAGGTTAATATTATTTTGCCAAAAATTAGTAGAGCTTCAAATTGGTTCAGGTACTTATATAGGGTTATACAATTCTAATGCGTATGACTCTAGAGATAGCTTAAGTTAAATTTTAATATCGTTACGCTGGGGCACAAAAAATCTTCCATTTAACGTTTTAAAATTCATCCATTGCTTTTTATGGAAGAGATATGATCTGGAAGTTTCAAAACTTTAAATTGTTTAGAGTTTATGCGTATAAATTACGCATAAACTGACTTTAATTGACTTTAGAGATAGGAAAGGATCAAATCGTCATCCACTTCAGCTACCACAATAATTGATTGTCTACAGCAACACTTGTCCTGCGAGGGTGCGCCAGGCCGTAGCTTGCCATAGCCACTAACTATTTAACATTCTGCTTCTAATATTATTTGTGCTATTCCTAAAGCCTCTTCAAACCCATACGTTGACAAAGAGCGTATTATAGAGGACTATGGCAGGACAGGACAAATTATGTATGTCTCTCTGAAGGGGTCTACCAAAACTAAAAAGTAAAAAGTCGTTTTTACAAACGGTTGAAATTGAATCCTGTGTTTGCTCGGATACTGGCCCTTCTAATAACCGAATCCAATTATTTCCAACAAGCATACGTCGCATATAATATAAAAGAAATATTCCTGTATAACTTCAGATTTGTTAAGCCTTAATTATTGATTTTTGTCTGCCTTGTGGTTCAATGTAATAGTGCAACTTTTGACTGTAGAATTGAAATATAATATTCGTTTATAGTCGCTGAGAGTTGCGTTGGTCGACTTGGGCTTCACGTTATCGGAAAATAAAGACTCAACAATTGCTATCGGCGAGAGAATAAAGTCTGCGAACAGGGCGTACTACGCGAACATTAAGTTGTTTCGCTCAAAAATTCTATCAAGAGCACAGAAAATGAAAATGCAAAAAACACTAATACGACCAGTGCTTACGTACGGTGCAGAAATATGGACATTGAAAACAAATGATACCAATCAATTATTGACTTTCGAAAGAAACGTATTAAATAAAATATATGGCCCAGTGCGTCTAGAAGACGGAACGTATCGAATCCGATACAACAATGAACTCGAAAACATTATCGGCGGCCAAAATATTGTACGTTTCATAAAGGCAAAACGTATTAGGTGGATTGGTTACGTGATGAGGATGCCAGCAGAAAGAATGCCAAAAAAAGGCTTTTAAAATGCGCCCAATTGGAGGAAGAAAACGTGGGCGTCCAAGAAAAAGATGTATAGATAGACGATGTCGAAGTAGATCTTAACAAGCTGAGTGTTGGCGACTGGAGAGCTCTGACTAGAGATAGAGCGGAATGGAGGTAAATTGTTGATGAAGCTATGGTCCACACCGGACTGTAAAAGCTGAGAAGAAGAGCGAGAGTTTACCAAAACGCCACTGTCTGCCGTGAATTACCAACTATATTATATGGACTGCATCAATCATGTGTCAAAGGCATGGAATAGCAAATTGCTTCAAAAAATCTTGATTTTATCAATCTACTATATGGAACAATGAAGATGATATAACTTTATTTTTCTTATCTCATAATGATACATTTCGAAACTTGGTGGATGAGTTTGAATACTAATATAACTTCCCATGCTACTGTTAGGGATTTCAAAGAGGTCTAAAATGAGCTTTGCACAGCACGCTTACTTTCAGAAGATTACCTCATTGATCTAATATTTAAATCATTATAAATCAATAGGCTGACTTCATAAACGCAACACTGCAATGCATCTTGTTTACGATGCAAAGCATACTGAAAAGCAACACTGCTTTGTCAAATGATGCAAAGACATCTTCAGGCATTTATGGACGCAATATTGCTCTGTCGTGTTTTTCGTTTGCATTGAATTTTTTCTGCCTCCATATCCAAAAGTTTCTTCATCATTTTTGCATCTGCCTCAGATTCATTGCTCAAAAAATCAAGAAGTTCGGATCGTTTTTGTTTTATTGAAAATCTTGGAGTGGTGTTATGTATGTTCATCGTCCACGGGCTATCGGTGGGTGTCAACGGATCATCGCTAGTTAAATCTGTCACTAAGTTTGCCAGTGAACTTTCTACCAATTCTTCTGGCACTTGAACACTACTGCGGCTGCCAAAAACCTCGTCTAACATGTCAAAAATTCCCAGCTCGTTGAACTCTCCCCGATGTGTTGTTCCGCTTCTTAATCCTCTTATACGTTCCCACTATATTAATAAAACACCTAATCATTTCTTCTTTTGAAAATGGAAATGTACATTCAACCCCCTTAATCTCCCGCATTATCTTTTCCCAAATTGTATTTCGTTTCTTTTTTTTGGCGCTAAATTCTCCTTCATGGCGCAAACGTATTTCTACAAGATGCTTCTTCCTTTCGTTAGTCCACTTTTTCTCACTATTGTAATATTAAATTAAATCAATTAAATTAATTTAAATTATTAAATGAAATTATTAAATTAAATTAATTAAAAACTTAAATTTTACTTGTAAAAAATGTTTCTTACATTTCCATCGTTTCACGCGCCAAAAAATGCAATGCATCACAAATGGTAACGATGCGCCAATTTGAGAAATGTTGCGCATCACAAAGTATTTCCAGGCGTTAATGAACACTCGGCATTACCTTATTTTTGGCAATGCCCTTTATGAACTGTATGCATTGCAGTGTTGCGTTTATGAAGCCAGCCGTTACTTATACTAATGCACTAGCCACAAGAATGCCAAAGAGTTTGTAAGAATTCGCGAAGATTACAAAATATTAAGGGCGCCCCTTCCAAACCACTAAAAATTAAGCAGCACTCCAAATTATTTATATATATATACATAGCTCCTATCGATGTAAGCTACGGTCAAACTGACTGTGGTAAATGAAATTTTATATAATTTATCAAATTCCCAATCGATCGATGAAATACATTAATTTTCTAAATAATAAATGAAATTAAGAATTTAAAAATGTTGGATATAGACACGATCTGAACTCCGATGGAGTTGCTGAATGAATGTCCAAGATATACAATCCAGATGCACTAGCCAATCCAAAGGGTTTATAAGAATTCTCAATCGATTAAATAAATAGATTTTTAGAAAGTAAAATTAAATAGAAAATTAAAAAAAAAAGAGATTAGCTAAACTAACCGCAGGTACTTATAGCAATAGTATAGAAGAGATAATATAAAAATATAAGTCTGATTCCGATACAACATTTGAATTCACTCGAATATTTTCAATCGAACACGGAACGATTAAATTAGATTAAAATAAGCTCAAGGCATCCGTAAAGAAAATTAATTTTTAAGATATTATACAAAAATACAACGTTATACAAGTCAGCAAAATAAAATTCATACGAACTGAACCATTCAAAAAAAATAAAATAATAATATCAAAAAACCGAACAATAGAAGAAATAACTGTACACTTTCGCAACGAACACTCTCCCATAAGGAATTCAGAGCATAAAAAATCTAACTAACAACTAGGGTTGGCATACTAACCCTAAGACTAGCCTAAGATTCCGTATGACAAATATCAGCATAGAGATTATTATTAAATTAAGTTGTCTGTTATATAACAGTATTCCGATTATTATATCTAGTGACATTTAATGGTCAAAATTCGAAGTGTCAGTGTAAACAGCTGGCAAACAGCTGTCTAATTCGACGGTTTTGACATTTTTCAACACTAAAATACCAGCTTTCCATTTAGTGTTATTAAGTTATTTAACGTATATTGATGCTAATCATGGAACGCTTAAAATTGCATTTTCGACATTCACTACTGTTTTTATTTGATTTGAATAAATCTGTGGCCGAATCACATCGAACACATTTTGAAACTTATGGCGATGCTGCTCCACCATATTCCAATTGTCGCCTTTGGTTTCAATGATTTTAAAGTGTTAATGTCTTTTATTCAGAGACCAAAAATAACAGTTTTGGGGTCGATTTTTAACTAAAAAAATCATTATGATGGGATCGCCGTACATATATAAGATATATATGAAAATTATTGCTTATTTAATGGGCAATCCAAATAGCGCATACATTTATATTTTCAATTTATTTGTATAAAAATTAGAGATAATAATTATTTTCAATTTTTATTTTAAAAATCAAAATTAAAAAATATTTTCAATGTTTATTTTAAAAAACAAAAAATAAAAATATTTATCAATTTTTACTTTAAAAATCATAAAAAATAAATTTAATGAAAATAATAATTTTTTTAATTTAATTTAATTTAATTAAAATTTTTAAAGTAAAAATTACAAAATAATAATTAATAATGATTTTGTGAAAAAAAAAACTCATAAAGGTCCCTTTACTACGTCTAATGGCAGCTAAAAGCAGTTTAGCTAAAATTGGGTTGCCTTAGAACACTTTATTTGTATGCGTTTCCATGTGCATAAAATATTATATGGTTTACCCATCAGAATAAGTTATTTTAAAAATTGTATAAAATAAAATATAAATTTATAAGTCTTATCTTAATTTTTAATAACGTTTTACAATGATTTTTTAGTATTATTTCGCAAAACCATTAAAAAAATGAAAATGAAGCAAAATAATTACACCACAGCAACCCTGCACGAAACAACACATAGCGACCTGATTAGCGTCGGGTTTAAAACGCGAACTACTCTTAAAGCACTTACTGCGTTAAAGTGCTTTGCAATTGTGTTTACATGTCTGTTTTAAGTCGAAGTGATTTTAGATAAACCACTTTTAGCTGCCATATAAAAGGGGTATATGTCAATGACAAAGAACGGCTTGGAGGCTCAAAAAAAGTTCGATGCTAATGAAATACAAGACTTATTGGACGGAGACCCTGCTCAAATTTTCAAGCTAATTGATGACATCTTATCAGTTGAAGTATCAACTGTTACCAGACGTTTGCATTAGATGGAAACGAGCCAAAACGATTTTAAAAAAGAAGTGGTTTCGGTGCCGTATTGTGACCGGCGATGAAAAGTGGATCTACTATAACAATGCCAAGCGCAAAAAGTCATGGGTTAGCCCAGCAGAGCCCTCCACATCGACACCGAAGCCGAATATTCATGGTCGTAAGATCTTGCTGTGTATAAGGTGGGATCAGCAAGGAGTAGTGTATTACGAACTTCAAAAACCAAACGAAACGGCTACTGCAGATGTGTACTAACGTCAGTTAAATCAATTAAATAACGCATTGTTGCTAAAAAGGCCAGCACTAGCGTTCAAGAGACGTAAAGTCATTCCCTTGAATGCTAACGCTCGGCCTCACGTTGCAAGAGATGTGAAGTATGCGCTTTTGAGCCTCGAATGGGAAGTTCTGCTGCACCCAGCGTAATCACCAGACATAGCGCCTTCTGATTATCAGTTGTTGAGATCCATGCAGCATGGCTTGATTGATACACAGTTTCGAAATGCTGAGGAAGTACGAAAATCGATCAATGATTGGATCGCTGCCAAACCACAATCGTTCTTTCGACGCGGTATGGCCATGTTGCCACAAAGGTGGGAAAATGTTGTAGAAAATAATGGAAAATATTTCGAATAACACAAATTGTACCAATTTTTCTCAATGAATGTCTTTTTTCATTGAAAAAATGTCCAGAATTAATGCAAGCTCCTATTATGTAGAAATACTGTAGTAAAGTAAAAGAGTAGATTAAGGACTAATTTAATAAGTTTGTTTTGTACAGTTTTCAGACGCTTTGTGTGTCTGTGGGCACAGTCCACTCTGGACACTGGATGATAAGGAAGCTCTGCACCAGCGGCCTAATCACCTGCTCTGCCCAAAACATCTATCATCGTTCATGGACTGTGGACTCGATTAATGAAACCATCACAAAAGTCTTGATAATCAAATTGAAGAGACTTACCGTTTCGTATTAATATATAGATTCTTACAAGTATTTCGTACAAAAAAAAAATAATATAACATAAAGAACTGCTTTAAGTTACAAAGCTATGCTTGAAGCATTAGTTATTTTATTGTAATTTTCCGGTAGACTATCACATCAAACTTGACATACAAACATTTTCCATGATGACATCCATATTATTATCAAACAAATAAACAGATGAACATCTATATATATACAGATAAAAATATTATCTGGCTGGGTACCAAAACGAGGTATTAATATAATTTTTATTACAGTGTTGAGCTGCTCAGTTGGGTCTAACAGCAGTTGTGTTCAGTCCATAAGTTGTCTGATCAACAACTGTAGTTCATTCCATCGCTACTAAGCTCCGCACAGCATGTCTATCTAAAAAACCGCTCAACTGTAACCAATCTACTAGAATAACTCAATCGTTAACCGCAATTTCTCGGTAGGAAAACCAAACGATTTTGTTTACACAGCTTTCGGCGAGCTGATTTCAAGGCTTGTGGCTCTCCCACTCTGTAGTTCGATTGCTTACATCGTAACTAGGGCGTCGAACCCAGGCAGTACCTTTCAATTTTTCAATCTAGAAGCCCACCTACGTGAGCTCAGGGGTCCCACAAAGCCGTCAGTCATCTTAGTACGTTACACTTCAATGTATTTACTTGTATTTATGGATAAACGGTCTGTCTACACATTTTAAGTACACTCACAATTCCATGTGGGATGACGACGTATTACAGGGGTGCCACTCTGAGCTGAGGTATTAATTTTTTTTTCCAAAAATAAATATAACAAAAAAATAAACCTTGAAATGCGATCAACTATCATTCTATTTCATATTTAATGTGAAAGTCTAAAGTAGAAATTGGCCTGTCTGCAGCTCAGCTTTGTCTCGTCACGTCTGGCCTTGCCACACCCCGGCGATTTTGCTTTTTGATGATTTTGTTTTGATTTGGCTTACCTTTTTGTCCGTGTCGTGTAGTGTGGTGGCGTGGCGTGGCGTGGCGTATGGGCGGTGCAAACAGTACGTCACTCGTAATGGGAATGTCCAAAGCAGCGTGTTGCGTGTGGCGTGTTGCGCGGTCAATGCGAATTGCGTGTAGGCAAACGCTGCGGGTACGCGTCTGACGAGGCGGACGCTATATTGGCCAACATTGTTGGCTGGTCCGTATCGGGAAGGGGAGGAAGGGCAGTTTGTCGTACTCACTTAAAATGAATTTAGTAATTCTCATGCGAACAAAACTGTGCGAAACAAAAGTTTTGAAGTAGAAATCCAGTGCCAGGACAAAAGGCAGACATTCCAGCGTTCGCTGAAAGCATTTCAAATATGTCGCCAGTCAGCAGTCGCCTGAGCACACCCACTTGGCAATTTTTAAATGCTTCGCTCGTTTTGTTGTTATTGTTGTTGTTTAAGTATTAACGCGTTGAATGACAAGGACGGCAATACAAAACAACAACAACAGCAACAAACGTGTTATAACAATTCAACACTCATCTTCGTTGTGCAGCACATCCTCGAGTTCTGTCAATTTGTCCGTCTATCCATCTAGCCAGCCATCCATTCACATATTCATCCGCCCGTTCGTCGCTTGGCCAAACGTCAAACGAAAGTGCCAAAACGTAACCGGAAGCATACAAAAGTTAAGTGCTGCTTTATTTTCAACGCTTTTGTAAAAGCATATTGTTGTTGTCGTTGTTGTTGTCCAATTCTAAGCTGCAGCATGTGAACAATGAGAAAGGCGAACGCATGCGACGTCGTTCACAATCACGTCGCCAACGACAGCGAGCCACGGAAATGAGCGCAAATAAAAATGGACAAGTGCAGCGAAGAAGCTAAAGAAGAAGAAGAAGGGGATGTAGAAGCAGCAGCAACAGCAGCACGAAACAAGTAAAAATAAAAAGTGAAATAACAAAAAATAAAAAAACAACAACAACAATAATTGTAACAAAAAAAAAAACAACAAAAGGGAATTAAGTAAAGCATGGAAAGCGCAAAACGCCTCCGGCTCAAAACGAATCTCGCCGCTCAACGCTACACACAGTCCTTCGTTGCACTACACTGTCCGCTTATTCGTTTTTCCCAACACAAACGAAAGCACAAACACAAATACCAACACCAACACCAACAATAAGGCCAGCGCATTGCCACTGCAATCTACGCAAGTCGAACAACAAGCGCCCATAACCAGCTGAGCGGATTGTTGAGAGCTCAATCGTCATTCCTGGGATGTTCAATGAGTAGTCTTCATGTTGAAGACAGCTGCTGTTGGCAAGTGAAGTTGTCGTCTATTGCCATCAGACTGATTTTTTTTTTCGTAGCATTGTTTTGTTTTTTGGCAGCCAGTTCAATTAAAGCCTTTTTTTGATGTGGAAAACCTGCAAACAAATAAAAGCGCAGTACGATGACAAATATGGGGGATCATGGTGAAATATTTGTTGAATGTAGGTAAACATGATCATACATATATATGTATTTTTGCGGACAATGGGCCCGAGTAAATTGCCCAAATCATACGGTACTGCAATCAATATTTTACAATCATATGGTAAGTGTTAGAAAGACGATCTCATTGCCCGGTAGGGTGATTTAAAGGGAATACTCCTCATGGATTAATAAAAAATTGTAGCATCATGCAATTGCGTTGAAAAATACAAATAAATTAAAGAAAAAAATCGTCTTCCTCATTCTTAACACGGGTACTTAATGAACGTCCCTTGTACGTACAAAACAAAACAAAAAACGGTGTGCATATGTTTTGGACTGAGCGGGGTGATGAAGTTGTCGATGGAAGACAGTGCAAACAATAGAAAGAACAACGACGCTGCAAGCTTGATGACATTTGCATTTACAGAATTCATGTCGATAGCAAAATCGGCAGTGCTAACATCGGCATCTGCGGCAAAGCCAACGTCAACGTCAACGTCAACGTCTGCATTGGCATACCTCCAACAGAGGTGATGACTTAGGACTGTCATCCGCAACTCACGCCAACACTTTTCAACTTTGTTCGCTTGTTTAGTGGTAGTGGTTCCTTCTTACTTGCGCTCTTTCCCTCGTTCGTTGCAGTACTCCTTCGCTTCAAGCGCACCATGGCTACAAAATGGCGACTTTAATATTGTTGCCATCGTCATCGTCATTCGACAAGAGTCATAAACACTCTGAGGGGCGCACCACTTGGGCATGATGACGCGCGTAAACTTAATCTTATGGCTCACTCGAATGTGTGTGTGTGTGTGTGTGCATACACACACACACACACTCACACATACATAAACACACAAGCTATAACGAGGGTCGGTTGAATTGAACTGGGCCAGAGTTGGCTATTGTTTAGTCCAATATTTGACGCGTCTTCTACAGGCCCATTACTACTCGCATAATCACTTTTAGGTCTTTTGGTATATGTTGTTGGTGAAAATATTCATCAAAACCTTATACTTCAAATTAATAGAGAATGCATATTCATTATATCCAACAGCCAAGCAATAGGTTTCTGAATTTAAAAAGTTCGCAGTCGCCTGATCATCAGTGCGATGATGAACTACACTCCCCTTGAAATTACAACCATCAAAATGGCAGTGAAAATCCATAGTCGACGGCTGTGCTTGATTGAAAGTGGTTGAGAAAGAGCCCGAACATAACATGGGCTCGACCATAAGTCACTTCGGTATTGAAGGTTAGAGTTTAAGTTATCAGAGATTGCAAGTTGTAAGCTTGACACAATATACGAAATGGATCACGCTGCAGATAAGTAGTTTTACAAAAAACCAACAAATATTTGGAAATAAATCTTGTATCCCGAGAAAGTACATTAAAATGCATGCTATTAAGCAGAGAAATGGAATAGATACTGCTAATAATTCACTTATGCAATAACATTAAAACGTGAGTCGTTCTACTACTGGACAATGTAGGTAGTTGGATAAGCTTTAGACGAGATCGATTGGTGGGAAGTTAGGAACCCAAACTAAGTTACGCAGTGTAAAGAGTAAGAATTGCTTTTGAACTGATTCCAAGCAATCGCTGTACTGTCTAAACTGTGGTTCCCATACACAGGATCCATATTCTTGAATAGGCCTTACTAAGCAGTACAATGAACAGTAATTTAGTAGTGCAAGGACCATTAAACTATTTAGACCAACGTTTAGTGTTTAGTGAATCTTGAAAATGTGTGAACCAAAGTGCAGCTTTGCATCCATCAATACTCGGAGATACTTCACATCATTTTTTGCTGGTATATCGCGTTTACTAAGTATTATTAAAAAATATCATGAGAAAACTATTTGGACTGAGATTTCGGCACCTGCATAAGCGAAATACTACCGATTTTTGTAGTCAATATATATTCATTGAATTAACCATTACACTGCTGAAAAAGAACCACAATCTAAGTAATGGACTGCAGATAAGCAAGTTTTATCAATTATTTTTACGTTTATTAATTGTCTTGAGAACGTTCAAATGCAACAAAGAAGAAAAAATATTAGGTTCTTGGTTACTTTTCATTCCACACTCGTATATATTTTATCCAATTGCAACGCTGCATTCGCACGCGGTATCTCTCGGCCATACCTATGTATAGACTGTGAGTTATATGAGTGTTGGTCAAGTGTTTTGAAGCTGCGCAAGTTGAAGTCGCGATTTTTAATTGCATTTTGTTGTGAGCAGCGACGGTAACAAGAACAACTGCAAATCCAGTTAAACAATTAAAGCGCAATTAATTAAAGCTTAAATAATTAGCAGCAGAGGCTGTGTTTAATGCAGGAAGGAAATATTTGAGTTGCACACACACGCACACACGCGCGCACAACGAAAGATGATTTGCGCTGCCGGTGTTGCGAATTTTGCTTCGTTGCCACTTCTGTTGTTGCAATTATTTTATTAAAATCTCTCCAATTTTGTTCTTTATCGCCGCTCCTGCTTCATATTACTAACACAAAAGCTTTCTACTTCACTCGGGTCACTTCAAAAAAGCCGTTAGCGACACTAAAACTATAAAAAGTTGTATGTGCTTGACTCTTAGGGATCCTTCTATTCATCGAGACAAATCTGAATATAAAACGTAGGAAACTCTATTTCAAAACACAAAAAAAAAAGAAAACAAATGTTCACCCTATAGTAGTATGGATTTATTTTATTTTGTTTTCTTATTTACTATTAGGTATATTCCTACGAAATGGCTGCTATTCGCCAAATGCAACCACTTATGGTATTTGTAATAAAATTGTAATTGTAATATTGTAATTGGCATCGTTGTTTACAACTTTCGTCCAGATGCACTGCAAATCCTACTGATGGTTGGTCTAGATCAACGCAAGATTTCCAGTGCTCAAGATTGACATAATACGATTGAATAAATTTTGATTCGACGATGACGATATAAAACTCTTTCTTTTGATAAAAAAATCTTATTGAAGCGGCAATCAATATAGTTTGTACCGTGATTTACAGCTGACACATATCCGCATACAAGTTCAAAAACCTAGGGCAACCCCACCTATATTCAACTATACTAGATAGATCGATATTTGGGCAAAATGTAACACAACTGAATCTATGCGAATGCAGAATATGAGAAAATCCAACACAAATTACCCAATCAAGTAACTTGAAGATTACTACGAACATTTCCGGTTGTATGGTGTTTATTTCAAAACAGACGGGTTCAGAGCATCAATCAATGCCAATCTTCACCTATCGAATTACCAATTATAAAAAGTAAAAGCTCAACAACAACAACTGAGTTGTTGCAAGTTTAAAACTAAGTTTTCATTAAGTTGAGATTAAACTACAAGTAGACTAAAAAGACTACACCCGCTCGAGTTAAAGAGGTAAATTTGTATCTGTTCGTTTAAAACATGCCTAAATTTTTGTTGGACGTTGTTTAAATATGAACATGAAATACGAAATGTCGTCACGAGGGTATCAAAGTGAGATACTGAGATACGGGTGCGTCCCAGTGGCATAATACTTGTTCGTGCCAACAATGGTAAGCTTGTATTCGTGCTGGACTACAGAGATAATAATGGGGCAGAATGGAATTTTCAGCACACTAACTGGTGTCACGGCGTTGCGTGGGATTTGGAACACACTAAATTGATTTCATCGTTTTGAATGCACCAAAGATATGACCTCCAACAATAATGAACTAAACTTTCGATTTGAGTGATATTTTTTTATTATTTTTCTTTAACACACTTTCAGTTTCGAATTGTACATGCATATCAACGGCAAACTGATGAAGCACTATTAATTTCACACAAAAATAACTTATTATTATAATTTAATACATTTCCGACGTTCTCCATGATGACATCTATATATGTAGGAGTCCATAAGCTACAAAGAGACAAACATCCATTTTTATGTATATTGAGTAGAACGTGCCCCGACGTTCTTGGGTATTTGAGGACAAATGGCAACTTATTTAGTCACCGACTTGCTATTGTGTATTTCTTTTTTCATTCGCTCGCCAATCACTGATTATAACCAAGCCTTCGATAGCGCATGCGGCTTTTCGCAATAAACGGTATGCAAATTTGAACTCAGGGTTCTGGCTGCTGAGTTTTTGTGTTTTGGCTTGATCTCGTTGAAGAGGAGCGTATACCTGTTGCTCTTGACCTGAGTGCTGGTACTTGAAAACTGCTCAATAGATTTGGCTACTGTAAATCTCGCCACCATATGAAAGAATCATTAAAGAGAATGCAGGCACTCAAAACACATGATATTACACTCATGGATGTCATCAGTCATGTGTCAAAGGCATGGAATATACTCGAACCATTCAAGTCAAGCAATATCAAATCGCTTTAAAAAACCATCCATTGCTTTTTATGGAAGAGATATGATCTGGGAGTGTATAAATTACGCGTTTCCTTGTTTTGACATCAACACAACCCTGAATGGTTAATAGACCTTGGCAATAGGAAAGGATCAAATCGTCATCCACTTCAGCTACCACAATAATTGATTGTCCAAAGAAATCGCATGATTACAGCAACACATGTCCTGCCGGGCTACGTAGTTTGCCATAACCACTAACTATTTAATATTCTGCTTCTAATATCCTTTGTGCTATTCCTAAAAACACTCAACTTCAAACCCATAAGTAGACATAAATCTTGTTACAGAGGACTATGGCAGGACAGGACAAATTATGTATGTGTCTCTGACGGGGTCTGCCAAAAATTAAAATGTAGTATTTAAAAGGGGTTGAAATTGATTAATGTGTTTGCTCGGATACTGGCCCTTCTAATAACCGAATCCAATTGTTTCCAACAAGCATACGTCGCATATAATATAAAAGAAATATTCCTGTATAACTTCAGATTTGTTAAGCCTTAATTATTGATTTTTGTCTGCCTTGTGGTTCAATGCAATTGTGCAACTTTTGACTGTAGAATTGAAATATAATATTCGTTTATAGTCGCTGAGAGTTGCGTTGGTCGACTTGGGCTTCACGTTATCGGAAAATAAAGACTCAACAATTGCTATCGGCGAGAGAATAAAGTCTGCGAACAGGGCGTACTACGCGAACATTAAGTTGTTTCGCTCAAAAATTCTATAAAGAGCACAGAAAATGAAAATGCAAAAAACACTAATACGACCAGTGCTTAAGTACGGTGCAGAAATATGGACATTGAAAACAAATGATACCAATCAATTATTGACTTTCGAAAGAAACGTATTAAATAAAATATATGGCCCAGTGCGTCTAGAAGACGGAACGTATCGAATCCGATACAACAATGAACTCGAAAACATTATCGGCGGCCAAAATATTGTACGTTTCATAAAGGCAAAACGTATTAGGTGGATTGGTTACGTGATGAGGATGCCAGCAGAAAGAATGCCAAAAAAAGGCTAAAATGCGCCCAATTGGAGGAAGAAAACGTGGGCGTCCAAGAAAAAGATGGATAGATAGACGATGTCGAAGTAGATCTTAACAAGCTGAGTGTTGGCGACTGGAGAGCTCTGACTAGAGATAGAGCGGAATGGAGGAAAATTGTTGATGAAGCTATGGTCCACACCGGACTGTAAAAGCTGAGAAGAAGAGCGAGAGTTTACCAAAACGCCACTGTCTGCCGTGAATTACCAACTATATTATATGGACTGCATCAATCATGTGTCAAAGGCATGGAATAGCAAATTGCTTCAAAAAATCTTGATTTTATCAATCTACTATATGGAACAATGAAGATGATATAACTTTATTTTTCTTATCTCATAATGATACAGATCGAAACTTGGTGGATGAGTTTGAATACTAATATAACTTCCCATGCTACTGTTAGGGATTTCAAAGAGGTCTAAAATGAGCTTTGCACAGCACGCTTACTTTCAGAAGATTACCTCATTGATCTAATATTTAAATCATTATAAATCAATAGGCTGACTTCATAAACGCAACACTGCAATGCATCTTGTTTACGATGCAAAGCAGTACTGAAAAGCAACACTGCTTTGTCAAATGATGCAAAGACATCTTCAGGCATTTATGGACGCAATATTGCTCTGTCGTGTTTTTCGTTTGCATTGAATTTTTTCTGCCTCCATATCCAAAAGTTTCTTCATCATTTTTGCATCTGCCTCAGATTCATTGCTCAAAAAATCAAGAAGTTCGGATCGTTTTTGTTTTATTGAAAATCTTGGAGTGGTGTTATGTATGTTCATCGTCCACGGGCTATCGGTGGGTGTCAACGGATCATCGCTAGTTAAATCTGTCACTAAGTTTGCCAGTGAACTTTCTACCAATTCTTCTGGCACTTGAACACTACTGCGGCTGCCAAAAACCTCGTCTAACATGTCAAAAATTCCCAGCTCGTTGAACTATCCCCGATGTGTTGTTCCGCTTCTTAATCCTCTTATACGTTCCCACTATATTAATAAAACACCTAATCATTTCTTCTTTTGAAAATGGAAATGTACATTCAACCCCCTTAATCTCCCGCATTATCTTTTCCCAAATTGTATTTCGTTTCTTTTTTTTGGCGCTAAATTCTCCTTCATGGCGCAAACGTATTTCTACAAGATGCTTCTTCCTTTCGTTAGTCCACTTTTTCTCACTATTGTAATATTAAATTAAATCAATTAAATTAATTTAAATTATTAAATGAAATTATTAAATTAAATTAATTAAAAACTTAAATTTTACTTGTAAAAAATGTTTCTTACATTTCCATCGTTTCACGCGCCAAAAAATGCAATGCATCACAAATGGTAACGATGCGCCAATTTGAAAAATGTTGCTCATCACAAAGTATTTCCAGGCGTTAATGAACACTCGGCATTACCTTATTTTTGGCAATGCCCTTTATGAACTGTATGCATTGCAGTGTTGCGTTTATGAAGCCAGCCGTTACTTATACTAATGCACTAGCCACAAGAATGCCAAAGAGTTTGTAAGAATTCGCGAAGATTACAAAATATTAAGGGCGCCCCTTCCAAACCACTAAAAATTAAGGAGCACTCCAAATTATTATATATATATACATAGCTCCTATCGATGTAAGCTACGGTCAAACTGACTGTGGTAAATGAAATTTTATATAATTTATCAAATTCCCAATCGATCGATGAAATACATTAATTTTCTAAATAATAAATGAAATTAAGAATTTAAAAATGTTGGATATAGACACGATCTGAACTCCGATGGAGTTGCTGAATGAATGTCCAAGATATACAATTCAGATGCACTAGCCAATCCAAAGGGTTTATAAGAATTCTCAATCGATTAAATAAATAGATTTTTAGGAAGTAAAATTAAATAGAAAATTAAAAAAAAAAGAGATTAGCTAAACTAACCGCAGGTACTTATAGCAATAGTATAGAAGAGATAATATAAAAATATAAGTCTGATTCCGATACAACATTTGAATTCACTCGAATATTTTCAATCGAACACGGAACGATTAAATTAGATTAAAATAAGCTCAAGGCATCCGTAAAGAAAATTAATTTTTAAGATATAATACAAAAATACAACGTTATACAAGTCAGCAAAATAAAATTCATACGAACTGAACCATTCAAAAAAAAAAAAATAATAATATCAAAAAACCGAACAATAGAAGAAATAACTGTACACTTTCGTAACGAACACTATCCCATATGGAATACAGAGCATAAAAAAATCTGAGGTCCATATTGATTTTGCCGCGTGTTTTTTGTTGTCCTCTAAAAATAATTTAGATCGAGTCTCTGAAGTATAGTCTTATGTGTATAATTTAGATTAAAAAAAATTCAGTAACATTCGATTTTTCGTATCTATATATAAAAAGTCTTTTAGGTTTTTGCCACTAGGTGGTGTTGGTGTCCATAAATCTGGTAACACTAATCTTATGCAACTCGCTCTTGTCGGCCTGTCACTGAAAAAGTCGGTGAAATTTTGCAACTGACTTTTTATATGACCCAATATATTACAACAACCTAAAAGAAAAAGCCATGTCACCTCCTAGTCAAGGCAACTAGAAGAAGCATAAGAAAAAATTACTTTTCAAGTTACTTCAGGTTTCAGTATCGGCTGATCAACAAAATTTGGAACTCGCAGCTAACCTTAATCGGCTTGAGGACTTGACGAATAATTTTACTACTAGTACAACTGTGAACAGATGATTACAATGTTAATGTTTATAAGAATCAGAATATTGAAAGATTTCAGAAGCGTCGAGGCGTTGTTGTTGTTGTTGCTATTATACCGATGTGATTGCTATTCTACATCCCATGGCTAGCAATTCTTGGCCACAAAATGTTTCTTTGAAACGTTTACGAAAAAGAAGCCGATTGCACTATAGCTTCGTTGTTGTTGTTCTTTTTATTGTTGTTGCAACAAATCTCCCGACACTCATACAGAAAATGCTTAGGTGAGTGGTCCACGAACAAAAATGCAACTACATTTTGGAAGTCGCTCATTCTCTTGTAGCCAATAATTGTTCCTAGGTAGACAATGTTCACGATAAGTTGTGGCTATATTTGGTGACAGGTCACGTTTTTCTACGTACACGTGTATTGTCTTGACCATCAATTTCCATAATTATTTTGATTAAATTTTTGTCATAATTTATGCACTGATATTTTAGCATACCGATTCGGAGATGTGTAGTACAAACGTTTTTTTGTCTGTGAGGCTATAAACGAAACTTGAAAAAATATTTTTTTGTATGTGTATAATATACATTTGCGTGCACCGCTATGAAGCAAGCAGACACATACAGCATAGCAAAATTGATATTACGTGGCGTTGTGCTTGTTTTGTGCTGTGGTGGATTGACGTTGTGCGGAAATGGCAGAGAGCGCACGCTTCGTGTGGCATGAAAATTTAAATTGTTACACATTTCCTTAAGTGCCTAATAAAAATTATTTATAAACGTCCAATTATTCTCTTCACGAAGATGGCATTGAAGGTAACCATGACGCAACGCAACCAATTTCACCGTTGCCTTTGTCTAATGGCCTTTTGTCGAGGCGTGCTGAGTTGAGTCGGCTCAGGGTTAAGGGTTACGGTTACAATGACAACCTGATAAAACATGACAATATGTTAAGCAATATGAGAGCGAGTGGGAAGAACTGGAGAAGAGTCTGATAGTTGAAATTATAGAAAAACAAAGGGAGAGAGGGAAAACATCTTTCGAGAGAGTGTGAGAGAGAGATAGAGAGAGAGGGAGAGTGATATAGCGAGTATTAAACTTGTAATAGCGAACGAACACTTACATCGGATCGTGCAATAAAGTGTAACTTCAACATAGACATACATGCACACACACACGCACACACTAGCATGACTTTTCAGTTATTTTTTATGCGCGACGTTCTTTATGACGAACAAGCAAAGAAGAAAATAAAGGCAAAAAAAAAGGTGTAGCATAATAAAAATGAAAATTTTTTGAAAATGGAATGCAAAAGTGCGCTACCAGCGCGCACAATTTACATACACATACACACACAAACATGCATAGATTGAAGTGACAATGTATGCGTGTGAATGTGCGCACGTCGCAAAATATTTTCACAGGCATTTAAATAAATCAAACGCGCACAGTAATTAATGCAGTGCCAGTGACAGTGTGTATGTAATGTGTGTGTGTTTTTTTCCTTTTCTTTTATTATCTTTATTTTATTTTTATTCTTGTTATTGGTTGTGGCTGTTGTTGTTGTTTTGAATATTGTTGTTGATGTAATGCTGTTATGTTGGCTAGAGGTAAGCCAAAAAGCAGCCGTAAGTGCAGAAAGGCATTTATTAAAATTTTTAACAAAACGTCGCTTGTCGTTGTATTTCTGTTCAATTTATTACATTTTTTTATATATATTTTTATATATATTTTTCATATATTTTATCTATAATGCATCAATCTTACTTAAAACAACCTCCAGAAAAATTCTTCGGCGCAAAAGTTTGTATTTCATTCTGACCTGATCAGAGAACTAACCCACCAAATAAGTATAATTTCAAGGTATTCGTTCAATTCTAAGGTATTCATACCGCTAGCTGCACTCTCCTCGCGTTACCTTAAACCCGTGGTCGACGTGCGGTCGAAATATTGCTAACGCTCACGATTCCTGCTCATAAAAACTGTTTAACTTAAACTCTCTTTGTACGTATTGAAAACGTAATCCTACTCGTTCTAGTTGTTTATTCGTTCTGTGGATCACCAGATCCAGAGATGCGTCGAAAGATCGCTTCATACCGTACTGCCTGTCGTTTCTATGGTATTAGATAACTGAGTGTTTGTGTAGTGCGTGTGTGTTTATACTGTGCCGACTCAGAGTGAACCAATTCAAATCATGTGGCGAATATCATAACCACACGGGAATGCGTTCATCGTTGTTTCTTTGGTTGTCTGTAGCAATGAGTCTTCGATATGATTTCTTTGGGAGAAAGCTGAGAGAGTGATTCTTGTGAAAAGATCTCATATTGCAAATGTTAACAGAAAACCTGTAACTATTGAGCAGATCTCTTGCAAAACACTTAAATTTGTAGAGTCGTCGAAACTCGAGGGGAATTCGATAAGAAAAAAAATAAATAAATAAATAAAATTACTGATAAAATGAAATAATAAATGAAAAAATAAGAAGAAGAAGAAACAGAATAGCATGTTTCACACAGAGTTATTACATTGAGAGCGCACATTTCTATTACGCTCACTCTTCCTTACTCACACTCCCTCTTGCATTGTTCCTCCTGTTGAACAGAAATCCAAGGGGGTTTTATTCCTCTCTTAAATTTTGTTCGAAAAATTCGAACGTCGCGTAATGAGGTACCTTCCGGTTTTCGGTGTTATTTCTGTGTTTTTACATTGTTATCCGCTGTTTAACTTTTGTATATTAACATATTTCTGTTGTGCTATGTAAGTTGAATAGTAAAGGAACAAAAACACTGAGTAAAAAAATTAATTTTAAAAATAAATGAAATAGTTAAATTAAAAAAGATTAGTAAAATAATGAAAAAATAATAAAATAATACAAATAACGCAAGATTATGGTTTTGTGCATAGAATTTGCCCGTTAATGAATTAGTTTTACACATTGAAATTCAAGTTCAATATTTCCACTTACCTAGCCCAAAAATAGTAATTTTTATTTATGTAATATACTATACTATACTACATATGCGCATGCAAGAAGAATCAACTCTATTGTTTAGTCTCTGCATTACCCAAATCGGTAAATCTTCCTTATCACAATTCTTTGCATCACAATTTGCATCGTTTTCGCTATCTCAGCTCTATTGTTTTCAGTATTCGCATATCATCGCTTGTCGGCTAAAAAGCAAATAAAATTTTCGCACAGATCTAAACTTTGAGTTTGATTTTACTTTTTGTTAAATTCAAGCAAAAAAATATTATTCATAAAATAATAATAATAACAACTCAACTATTATGGGACAACTTGGTCAAAAAAATTTTATCGAAATACAGCCCAGCTCGTTCAGTATTCGGCATTATAGTGTTACTTCACAATGTGGTAATGCCACTTTGTTATAAATTCGATGTTAATAACATAAATGTAAAGGTACCGCTTCTCGCCGGCGTCGGATAAAAATTCCAAAAAAGTTGTAAGAGAGGAATAAAAACTCTATATCTTGTATGCTCTTTGTTCCTGATTATGGCCACAAGACTATATATACATTGCTTTAACCGAAAAACAATGGCTTACCAATGAGCTGTTTAAAATGGCGATTCCAGAGAGTATATACTTTTTAGCCGTCCCACGCGTGTGTCTGATGTTGAATAGCAAGTTTCAAAAGGAAAGGTTGATGTCCGCTGTGTAGTGTCTGATGTTGAAACTAATAATCGCCCCTCGGTACGCTGGGACACTCGTATATAGGTCTCAATGGATGACCGTATTGACTGAAACTTTAGAAGAATTTTCAGATTTGAATTAGCTGTCATACCCCAAAGCCGTACATACACTGTAAGTAGGAATGTTCCGTTTGTTGTGTAATGAGTAGAATCGATTTTTCCATTTAAGCATAGTAATATAGATATGTACCTATTCTTGTGGGGTATTGGGACCACACTATTGTTGAGTCTAGAAAGCGTGTATGTGGAAGGAATATAAATCTCAGCTCGGCTGAAGGTATTCAAATATATTGAAAGTATTAGTAAGTATAATCAAACGGATAAATGCGTTCTAGTCATTTGATTACTAACGGAATATCCCTAATTGTAAGTACACACCGGAATTTATAATAGGAATTGAAGTAAAAAAAAGTCTAATTTTCTTTGCGAAAATACACGTAGTTTCTGAATATATCGGTATGCTTTCAGACAACTTTATTGTTGCGCTATATAATTTAAACATTTTGCTGTTTATACCTTTTTCATTTCTTGTGGCTGTAATTTCCCGGCCATTTTTGAATGGCTGCACTGAGCTTATTAAATTGCAAATGCATTTTTGATGAAGCAAGCGACTCACTCTCGAATATAACATAGATAAAAAATAACATAGAAAAGAATGTTTACTGCTTTTGAACACTATGCCCATAAGCAGTTTGTATGGCTATGCATGGGCACTGGGCAACATTGTTGGGGTGAAATATGAAGCTGAAGCTGAGATTGCAGCTGCTGCTGCGGTAGAAGCTAAAGAAACTCGCGATACTCAAAAATCACGCCTTGTACGTGGCGATATCAATTTTCGGATTTATAAAGCTTAACATTTTTTCTATATATATATAAACAAACACACACACACACACACTAACACGGACACGTTCAATGAATGGCCTAAGCAGTGGCCAATGGCAATGGTAACATAGCACAACACAGCTCATGCACGGCAAATTCGACTGTTGCCAAAAACCTTTGTTTGTGTGTGTGTGTGTGTGTGTGTCAATGCTGTTGCTGCTTTGGTGTTCGTTTTGATTCAGCTGGGAATAAACTGGCTAAGAGCATTAAATGTAATAAAATTCTAATGCTTAATGCATGGCCTCAAAATACACTTGGTACTCGTACATAAAGAACAAACACAACAGCCAAAAGCGTAGCAAACTAACAACAAACAAACAAACAAATACATAAACAAACAACAGGCAAAGGAGCAAACAAACAGGCGGCAGGATGGCAGTCAAGAGCACGCATGCACACACACACAGACACATATATATATATATATATATATATATATATATATCATGAGTGGCACCGTGTATGAGAGGGAAAGAGAGAGAGAGAGAGAGACAGGAGCAGCTAGCAAAGTAGTTTAAGTGCCTGCAATGACAGGCCTTCTTTCAAGCTCACTAAGTGTTTGTAGCTCCGTGTATGTGCATGCTGCCATTTTTTGTTCACTCTTCACATAGTGAATACTATTCAAACTTTAACATGAACTTGGTAAACCAGTATATACGTGTATGTATATATCTATATTCTCTAACAGCTCGTCAAAACGAATTCATTATTCCATGCCCCACTGTACGTCTCTCTGATTGTATGCAAACTATTCCCTCAATTTTAACGCTGGCATTTTTTACGAAATTTTTGTCGGAACTAAGCGTATCCGACAACATAGACTTCAATTCTTCTGAGTGTGGAGTGTATTACAAATTCGACATAGCCGAAATTAGAGTTCTTTGAAATTTTTTATTTTATATTTTTATTTTTTCCGTTTTTTTGGTGAGTATACCCGAAAGTTACTCAGTGGATTCGCTTGCATGTTGTGGCTACCACAACTGTGACTCAAAGGAGAAATGCGGCATAGAGATGAGGATGAGGTCAGCAGCACGTGTGCCTAGTTGTTGTTATAGTTGTTGGCACGTTGCTCTATACCAATTGCTCTGTGTATGTATGCTCACTTAAATTAAAACTAATTTAGCTACGAGCAAAAAACCTTGTTGTTGTTGTTTTTGTTGTAGCTCTAGCTGACGCCATTGCCACAAGCGCTATTGGTGCTGTTGCTGATGCTTCTGCTGCCATTGCCATTTCTGGTGCCACAGTTGTTGGTGCATGAAAATGGGCATTTGTACAAACCCAAAACCAAAACGAAATTAAATAATGCAATATGAATGAACAAATCTCGTGTTCAATTTGAAATATGGCACAGACCTCGCCTAATAAAGACCGAGCAAGCAAGCAAGCAGGAACAAGCGTGCAAATTTGAAAAAAAAAGAAGAGTGAAAAAAAAAAATTGAATAAGAAGAATAAGCAAAGCAGAAACGCAGTCAACGCCTGCCTGAACGAAAAGGCATGGCGGAGAGCACCATTGAAGTGAAACCACGCCATTGAAAGCACTTCAATTGCGCAGTCAGCTCAGCACTCGAAAGCGATGGCGATTTGCAGTGTACCACACCGCCTCACGCTTGCAATACAAAATCAACAGGAACGGCAACAGCAACAGCAACACCAACACCAACACGAACGCAGCACACCACACCACTTTGCCACTTCGGCATTGCACTCGACGCTGAGCCAAGCTACGCTCCGCTGCCATGCTCTGCTTTGCCCTGCGCCACTTTACTTTATTTGCGTTGTACATCAAAGTTAGAATGTTGGATTGGCTTTGGTTTTTTTTTTTTTGGCATTTTAACATATTTTTTGCACTGTTTTATGCGCTCAACTCCAACTCAAAGAAGGCAGCTCGATTGTGCAACTCAATTGTGAAAACCACCGATTTTTTGTTCAAAACGAATTAAAATATAAAAATAAAAATAAAAAAATAATAATAATAACAATAAACTAAAAAAATATAAATATAATGTAACAAGCATGAAAGCAACAGACGAAGCAGTAGCGCCAGAAGTACAGCAGTAGCAGTAGTACAGTAGTAGCAGCTGTCAAAGGAATTGGCGGAAAGCTTAAAAGGGCCTTTGTCTATGCGAATAGTTCAAAGGCTTTAGTAGTATGCCTTTTCTTGATTTTTTTCCTTTATTCTCTGCTTATTAGTTTTTCATTCGTTTCGTTTTGTCGAAGTTTTTTTTTTTGTGCTTATTTCGCTTTCAACACAGGGTGCAATGAATGAGGCGCAAATTTATTACATACTTTGCGGCGCGGTTTATTTTGTTAGCTACGCAGTTTCATCCAACACTAAGTCGTAATAGACGCGGTGCCACTGGAAAGTCAATGCCTGGCTCAAAATTAGCTTATAAAAATATAACAAAAAAACTCATGAATTATTATTATGGAATTTTTGTATTTTAGCTCATTTCCATTCAAGTACGAATGTGACGTAATGAGTAGTCAGACTTGGCAGTACTAACATCGAATAAGTAAACTTCGAAGGTTGTTCAATTTCTTTTTTTACCGATGACTCTGAACTTTGTGATATGAAATATTGTTATAATAATTTTATATTATTACGTGTATGTACCCAAGCACAGACATAAATGTGTGTTATTTTCTTGAAGCCGATACCGGTTTTTAGATACAATTTTGAAAATATATTTTTTGTTGGCCAATTCTAATCGCTTTTACTTGATAGCTTCGTTCAAGCGGTCGAGTTGGGAGCGGTAGAGAACCGAATTAATCCTTTCAACAGCTTCTTCAGTGACTAACCCACCAGAGCGAGGTGAATTTTTGACATCGAACAGAACTGAGCAAAACTCTCCTTGTTCCAGCTTTTTACTCACAGCTTCCACAAAGTAAACCGCAAAATGTTTCGGCTTTTCGGCATAGCGTAGTTTTAAGATATTTCACTCACTTTCAAGCCAATGTAACTTTTTTCACGAGCGATGACTTACAGAACTGTCTTCACATAAAATGTTGCCTGAAATATCACCTTTTTAAAATGTTGTCGTTTTACCCAAGCGGATTAGTGTTGCACAATATATGGATATCAACACCATCTAATGATAATAATGAGCAAAAATACAAGAATTATTTTTTTTATATCGCCGGATAAACAGGAGGAATGGACCAAATTTATATGGAAATGGCACTCCATTACTGAAGTCCGCCGAAGCATGAGTCTGAGAGTGTATACTTTATGGCTTATGACTCAAAAATTTGGTGAAACTCAAATATATATGCAACATAGCCTACCACAGGCAGTAGCTATTTCTAGTAGCACGGTCTTTCAATTTCATAATTAGCTTGGCACAAGAGAACAATTTTTCCAACATGAAAAGCTTAGTAAACAGCGATCAAACTTAACTTATATTGCTAACTCGCTTATCTTATTGCATATAACTCTAACGCCTTAAGAGAGAAAATCTTTTTAACCACAATTGCGTTCTAAATTAAATATTTCAAGAATGCCAAAAAACAAACAAACAAAAAAAAAACAGTTGATGGTAATATCTTTTGGCCACACTTCAAAAGAACGAAACTTCCGAAAATATCAATAAACACGCATGGCCATACTAGATAAGAAGTGCCTCAAGCTTAATCCACGGTTTGGACGAGCAGCTAATTTAGGACCCACGTTGGGTTGTTGTGAAGGCCGGAAAAGGACGAGACATCGCCGGATGGGTTCGGCCAATAATAAAAAACGACAAAAGTAAAGTTGTCGATTGTCGACTTATGAACAAAAGTTTAACTAATGAACTGCCAGTTTGACTGGCCTTTGGGCTAATGTATATAAATATATTAGTTTAATTACACGAACAGACTAAAAGAAAACAAACAAACAAAAAATAAACGAAAAAAATTAAGGAGAACAAAAAATCTAACAACAACAGCAACGAATAAACCATTACAAAAACAAATGCAGAAAACCAACTTTTGCCAACAAACGAACTTTGTAAAAATTACAACCACGCATTCCCGCACCTCACACATACGTACACACACACACAGACTTACCCACTCGCAAACATGTGTGTACTCAGACAGTTGTATTTCATGAAAAGTTTTTTTTAACATTTTAATATTTTCACTTCATTAGCAAAGTTGAAAAGTCAACAAAACAAAACAGAAAACTATATCCACACACACACAGACGCAAAGGCGCGCTCGCACGCTCGTGCACTACCATAAAAAAATACACAAAGATACTAATAAGGACGGACGAATGGAAATGTTGCTGCTGGAATGTTTTCGCTCTTGTCAAAATGTATGGGCATTGTTGTTGTTGTTGTTGTTGTTATTGGTTTTCTTGTTATTGTTGTTGTTGCTGCTATTTCAACGAATTTATTGGGTTACATCGTCAAAAGCGTTAGTATGTGAATCTGAGTCCAACAAATTAAAACCAGAACAACAGCAACAAAAACAACAAGAACAACAACAACAACAAAATAAAAAGCACAACAACGATGATATTGAGCAGGATCCGTATTCAAGTTTGCTCCTTCCTTCCGTCCTTCCTTCATTTCTTTGCCTTTATAGACTTTGTAGGGTTTCGTTTTAATTTGGTCCTTTCGTTCATTTGTTAAATGTACGCGTAATTTTCTAACACACTTTATTCACATGTGTGTTTGTGTGGCTGTGTGTCTGTGTGTGTGTGTGCTTTTTGTATGCTTTTGCATGATAAACACCCGTAACGTTTGTAATTTGAATAATATTGGCCATAAGAAAGGAAACCGTTTTTTAATGCGAGCGCACAAAAGCTAAATACGTGAGTATATTCAACAACAACAACAACAAGTACAATAACAAAAATTACTTTAATTATTATTATAATTAGGGAATAAAGTATAATTAAAACATTAAACTCCACCACTTAAATCACTTGTTAGGCTATCCGGGCAAGCTCATTAATTTGAAAACCGTCGTCATTTTGGAAAGGTGCATAAATTAAAATGCGATTTCATTCCATAATTTCAGGGGGTGTGCAGAAATAATATACTCTCAAACTCACTAACTCTATTAATTGCTAATCGATTACTCATTTGCTAAAATCCTATACAAGCTCCGGTTATATAGATCATTCCATAGTCATTGATATATCAATGACTTCTTCGAAGAGCTTGTTACCTGGTTGAAGGCTTTTGGAATTCAAAGCATTACCACGTCATAAATGTAATGAACTCTCCAACTTCGCCCTGATATCCACTAAGAAGGTGTGCACCACTGGAGCGAGCAGATTGACCCCAGCCACCAGAATGGTGTTGGATTTGTAACAAATCTGTCTCAAGGCCAAATAAAGAACTGATGCAAAGACGTTTTCTTCTAGCTTGCTGATTTCCTGAGAATAGCATGCAGGCCACTGGACTGCCACTTGAGAGAAGCTCAGAGCGAAAAAAACTCCTATAGACGATGAAATAGATGTGTTATCACTGATACTGCTATGGAAGGCTTTGATTCAAATTCACTGCCCTTCTATGCTATGAATGCAGCCAAAGCATTTTTGCTTACTTACTACTACTAATTTATTAGTCTTATCAGATATGTTAATATCAATTTCCGTTAGTCAAGCAACAGTCAAAATAATCAAATCCTGGAAATTACCTCCAGCATTCTAAATTAGCGATTTGATATTCTACTATTCTATATAATATATATATGTAAAATATGTTTGTTAATTAGGTTATTAAGAGATGAAAACACGTATAAAAAGATAATGCTACTTAATTAAACCGGCATACTCGCAATCGCTCGCTTCTTCCGCTTGTCTCGTATACGCTCTTCTCACCACTGTGTGTGCTGCTGGTGGCTGACTCGGCTGATTCTGCTGCTGACCGATCACCAGCTCATCACCACTTGTTATATATATATATATATTGTATATTCTACTAGCAGAGACCCGGCGCGTGCATCTGCGTGCGTCTCGCACTTCGAATGTTTCAGCAGCTCTGCGCTCTGTCTACTGCTGCGATTTTCTCATTGATCTTCCAGTGTTTGACTTTTTTGGGGGCATTTCGTATTCTTAATTGTTTTGATTTTTTTTTATTCGAATATTTGAACATTTCGTCTTTGTACAGTTTGAGCAGCACTCCCGCAAGCTCAACTCTAGGATGTTTCTTTGTTTTTGTGTATTATTCGTATGTGTACTGAAAATTTAGTTGGTCTTAATATTTATCGAATTCGACGAGTTTTTCACAGTTACCATCTAAACCTATTCTAGAGGTTCCTTGAAAATTTCATCAAAATCGATCCAGCGGTTTCGGCGTAAATAACGGACAAACATACAGACAAACAAACAGACAAACATACTTCGAATTTTATATATATAGATAAAATAAGGCTTTGAATGAATCAACTAAATTTAGTTCGTTCCCAACTTTTGTAGATAGTAAATTTTTCATCGGCATTAGAAGAGCAACATTCAACTAAAACATTGAAATATGATTCAGCGAGATGACATCTCGACTCTTGTCATGTAATGAAAGACTTTGTTGTGTAACAACGTTTAAAGCTCAGCAGTTTCGGAATCAAGGCAGCGCGCGGACAACACTAAAGCGACTTCATCTTAGTCTCGGTTTTTTTTAGATATAGACGAAACCAGCCTTCACTTACTGTGTGAGTGACCAGCCTCTGTTTAAATAAATTCTCTGACAAAGAAACTTCTTCATTTCTTCAAGAAGATATTTAATTTGAACAAATACTTTTAGCTTTCCACGAGGGTTGAGACCGAGGCCCTGCCAGCACTCTAAACTCAGTAGTAGCAATACTCTTAGGAATGACTTTATTATACACGTACGCAAACATCACATGCAATCGAAGGCAACTGAAATTTGTCTTCAAAATTTGTTTTTCATACGCTGTCATTACTTATACCGCAATATTGCTCATGTATGCAACATTTTGAGCCTTGAATATAAGACTTTACAAAGTGTTCAATTGTGTTATTGGAATATATGCATATACTTTTCAGTGGTTGTGTTGCGGTTAAATCAAGCTTCAATCTCCTCGATACTTTAGACAGTCAAAAATGGCTCAATTTGTTTGGCTCTCTTGGCTGATTAACATTTCATATTATTTCGGCAGTCTGCAACGCTGTCATTATTTATTTTATTTTATTATTATTTTTCATATTTTTTTACTGCTGTCTACATCATTGAAAACAAATGCAATTTATTATATTGAATCAGCTGCCTAAGTGCGTACAAAAGCGATGAAAAAGTGGCAGCCGCAGCAACAACAACAGCAACAGCAACAATGACAGTGACAACGTGCGCTTGCTTGTGTGCTCCATTTACATCAACGCCCACGCGCAACTCACGCGTAAGATTGCCACCTTTCGAAGCGCATTAAAATGTTGCAAATTTTCGGCGTTTACCAATACTAGAGAGGTGGTCGCTTAGTCTGAGTGTTTCTGAGGTGGGCCGCTGAAGCCTTTAAACTTGTAGAAAGCACAAAACCTTACATTAAATTCATACACACAAACGCGCAGACACTAAGGCACCGCATAACAAATACAGAACACACATTTGTTAATGTCGAATGTATGTACTTACAAATACATACATATGTACATATGAAAATGGCGCATGTTTGTATGTATGTAAACGAGCTGAAACAGCATATTAGGCAAGCCAAGGCGAAGTAAGGTAACAAATTGAACTGCCAGCCAGAAATAATGCAATGCGAACAGTATTGTAAGCGAGCATACATACTCACACCCACATACAGATGCATATACACACAAATATACACATAGTTCGAATGTCGGCGCATTAGAGAAAGAAAATCTTTACCTGGCAGCATCATCGTTATTGCTACTGCAGCAACGATTGCAGCCTAAACGCCAATTTTCGCGGAGTAACAAAGAATACTAAAAAAAAATGACAAGAAAGGGCATACCGAAAGAAGGGATAAAAGAAGCGAAGAAGTGAGGGCATGAGTGAGAGAGCAAATAAGCAAGTTTAACCATAAAAGTGAAACCAAAACAAGTGAAACGGGTATGCTGAACGTACGGACCACAGATGGGCCGAACGGCTGTTTTGGCGATGGGCAAGAGCAGCAAAAGATACAGAAGAAGAAACAAAAAGCAAAGGCAAAAAAAAATATATAAATAAATAGCAGTACAAACTCAAGCATTTGGCGGCCGGATGTTGTCGGTTGCTTTGGCTTAGGCGTTGGTGTTATACACGTATATAGATTGTATGCAGTGGCTGTGCTGAGAGGTATACGAGCGCCTTTATTTGATTAAGCTTTTGATCTTTCGATATCCTTGAGGTGTATATATACATAATTTTTCACTTGGCAAAACTCTTTGATTGCTTTGTCGACACCATTTCCACCGCTGTCTGCTACCAAGCATGCGACCGCTGTCAATGCTGCGACAGCGAAAAATGAAAAAGATACATAAGCCAAAACAAGTTGGCTAACAGACCGGCAGGTGGGTAAATGCTTTTTGGCAGTTAAATTTTTTTAGGGTTTTTCCTTTTTGGCTTTATAATTTTTTATACGTGAAAAAAAAATCAAAAAAGTCAACGAATCGAAATTCAATTTCAAGCCTAATTTTGCTGCAGACGCAACCTGCGAGTTTAGCGAAGCAAAGGCACAGAGGAAAAAGAAAAGTAATAGCAACAAGAAGAACATCAATAATAACGATGTCGACCACTTGGCGCACTTCCTTTCGATTGAGCATACGCCGTGCTAAGCAAAAAACCCAAATGTAAAAAGTGTTGGCAATGCGAAGTGCCCAGGTAAAGAGGGCTTAGTTAGTACATTCCACACCACGCTTTGGTTATTGGCTAGATCTATAACCAGTGGAAGGGAAGCATATAAACGCCTCAACGCAAATCACGATGCAACGGAAGAAAGCAGTCAGATTTAGCACGAAATCAACATGGCAACAAAGCTAGAGTATTTCGCTCGACCGACGTTGAACAGTTCGCCTAATTCTCGACGTAGGGACAGGCCTCAAAAGATTACTGTGACATCAAACAAATTCTAAAGGCACATATGTGCTTTAAAGCATCACCGACTCAAGCAAACAAAAGTAAAATGTGTTCTAAGTAAGAGCGTGGATGTGCTACCAACTCCTACTTTAATGCTAGGCATCCTTCTTGGATGACAAGAAAACTGTCCATTCGTATGCAATATATAGTCAATAGGTCAACCTGTCTCCACCCACTGCGTATTAAACCAAACGATGGTTCCGGAACGAGTATTGGGGTTGTATTTCGGCTAACATTACTTTGCAGCCACGTCGTCACAACTTTCCAAGCGTAAAGAGCTCAGAAGCTATGAAGTTCACCGAAAAGGTCGATCAAAAAGAGCCATAGAAGAAAGTAGTGGTATCAGGCATAAACGGACATAAATATAACGCATATGCGTTGGCGTTGTCTCACTAACTACTACTTGGTACTTGGTACTCGGGTCCATTCGTGAGTAGATAATATTGAATCGCGAATCAGCTTGCAATTCGCAGAGAGTCACAAGCCAAGCCGAAGCAATACATACGTGCACAAGGTATTCATCCTCATGCACTAGCACAACTTGAGTCGTGTGTGTGTGTGTGTGTGTGTGTGTGTGTGTGTCTGTTTTGTAAATAGTTAAGTGGATTCACACGCTGAGCCTCTCACTGCAGAACTCCGGCACATACTGGGTTGTTGTAATTCTGTTTAGGGACTTCTGCAGACTCTGCTCAAAAATCATTTGGAGATATTCATGACCTCAAATAATATTGATCTCAGAGACACATTGCTACCGACGAACTTACTTCAAGTTATATGGATGTGAGATCTACACAGCCAACCATCCAAATGACTATTGGATGTGTGTAAGTGATGCCATCCTTAAGTCATCCTTAAGTCTGCAATGCGACACTTCAAACTGGATCTAGTTCGCCCTTGCTCCATATAGTCTGCCGCTGGGAAAGTCTCCATTGCCTCTATCTACTGCCCTCCCAATTACAATGTAAATGAAGAGCAGTTCTGTGACTTCCTCAAGGAGCTTGGGATGAAATTCCTCGTCGGTGGAGTCTGGAATGCTAAGCATCGTCTCTGGGGGCTTCGACGAGCCACACCTAAAGGAAAAGATCTGTATAACGCAAAAACAAATAACAAATGGAAAGTTCTGGCTATCGCATCGCAAAATCTGTACCCGTATTTCAGTAACAACTGACCAGACGATATTGTCTTTGCAGTATCCACTATCATACATCCAATCACACTGCCAATACCAGAGAATCGCCCAACTAAATGTGGTTAGCAGAACTAGTCCAACGTCCCAGCGACTTCTGCCTGCTCATGCCAAAATTGCCAGACCCTCACATCAATATCAATATCAAACTGTCCTTTGCGGAAGATATTGATAATGTTGTAGATCTATTCTAGAGCAACCTCCCTATAGCTACTGAGTATTAAACTCCGCAACAGCTTCCTTGTCCATACGTACTTACTGAGTTTGATTTGAAACAGTACTGTTCCGCTACCTTCTTGGATGCTAAGCAGGCCTTTGACAGGGAATGGATCGAAGGTCTTCTCCATAAAATATAGATTCTTCGTCCAGGACGCTATGCGATCCAGTAATAATCAAGTTTTCAAATTCGGGGATTGCGTGTATGAACATAAGGACAAAGGTCAACAACAACAAATATTGCTTTGTATGGGGGTACCCATCCTATTGGACAAATTCGACCGTTTCCTATAAATATGCAGGGTATGGTAAAAATTAGCCTTCGTTCACGATTCTACCTCAAGCTACCTCAAAAACTTGACGGTTTAGTTTGCATACAAACATATGGACAGACGGACAGATGGGCAGACAGGCATTTGGGAATAGTTAAATCAATTGTCTCATACATGAAAAAGTTGTATTATCCACTGAGTGGAGAGTATGAGATGTTTAAAATATAAATACGATTGCTTGTGTGGTGGGATCCGGTCGAGAAATATACAAAAATTTACACCTCAAATTAATATCAATTCCGACGGCTTTTGGAGTATCAATCTTATAGCTCAATTAAATTCCACTGCGTGAAGCTTCTCTAGATTTGTGTCGAACTCCTGGAACCGCGGCTTTGGGTGAAAGAGGTAAGCCAGATTCTCCGAGAGCACAATGCTCGGAATAAAGGAAACAGTAATAGCAGCATTCGTAGACATATTATTAATTATTATTAAGTTTTTAAGTTTATTTATTTTATATGTTTGTTTTATATATAACAAACGCCAAAGAACAATATGCGGACAAGGAACGTGATGACTAAAACTATAAGATGTATTGATTGAGTCACTAATGAAATAGGAGTATATGCATTTCCTCAACACTACATACGACAATACGCTTGCTTTTTCGAAATGGTGTACGGCAGAGTGGACACCATTTTGCCTTTAAACAGCACTCCTCCAGCCAACCTTCGAAAAGTGTTTCCAGAACGTATGACGACAATCATGGTTGCTATTTGTTGACTTGCACCTTGGGTTCTCGAGACTGGCTGTTTTGTGATGAAGTGCAGTCTGTGTTTCGGTTGATCGTGGTTTTGCTGACGTTTTGTTTTATATTTCATAGTGTTCCAATATATGTTGCTGAGTTGTGCGTATAGCTACTAAGTTAAATCAATTAGTAAGATATTCCCATTTTCTGAGCAGAACTCGGATTCTTGACTCACTCCTATCTGTTGACCATTTTCGCCGTGTTCTACCGAATTAGGAAGCACCAGTATTCTTCTACACAAAGGGCAGTATCGTGAATCCCAATTCCCACTGCGATAGCGAGTAAGGCATAGCTTGTGTGATTGTATTTAGTTGTTACTGGGTCTACTATTCTGTCCATGCAAATACAACAGTTTCCTTCGTTTTATTCCTAGATCCTGCGACGGAGTGCAGCCCTGGATAATTGTGGAATATACCAACCGCCTTTCATTTTGAAACAAATTAATTTTTTCCTTTGTAAATTTATTGTAAAATAAATTCTCTAATAATTTTGTATTTTCTCTAAACTGGTTCTGAATTGACAACAAAATCACAGAGTTTTTAGGCTACTAAGTTGGTCATCGACGGGGTGTGCCATGTCACGCTGAAGGCTCTGCCATATAAGGCGATCCTCTACATAGCGTTGATTTTTAATGCTATGCTAAGGATGCAGTTCTTCCCAAAGCAGTGGAAGATAGCAGCAATCCTGATGATCCAAAAGCCTGGAAAACCGGAAGTTGACCCTGAGTCATATCGACCAATAGGCCTCCTCTGCTCCCTATCTAAGGTATGGGAGAGGCTTATTGCCAATCAACTTGGTATAATCATAAGGGTGCGCTGTATCTTACCGGATCATCAATTTGGCTTTCGGGTGGGACACAGCACCGTGGAGCAGGTTCACAGATTGTAGGAGCACATTCTACAGGCCTTTGATAGCCTTGAATACTGCAATGCACTTTTCATTGACATGCAGCAAGCATTTGATAGGGTATGTCATGCTGGTCTCCTGATTAAAATTAAAATGCTTCCTATCCTACGTATCCTACGCTCATACCTGGAAGGACGGAAGTTTATGGTCAGGTCACGAAGGCTCATCTTGCGACCTACGTGGACGATATCGCAGTCCTCTACAGTTCCAAGTCATGCTCTGAGGCAGCAGATAGACTCCAGTTGTATCTGGACACGCTGGTAGCTTGGTGCAGGAGGTGAAATCTAAAGGTCAACCCGCAGAAGACTACCAACCCCTGCTTCACCCTAAAAGCACTATCATACCGTACCGGGTCTATACAACTGGAGGGAGTGACCCTGGAGCAGCCGTTGCAGGCAAAATAACTTGGCATCACAACGCTTCACGTTTGGCCCACATTTCAAAGCTACGGGCAAAAAGTGTGGCCGAAGGATGCAACGATTGCGGTGGCTGGTCAACAGAAGAAGCACCATGTCGCTCAGAGCAAATGAGTACTTTATATGCACTGTATAGCGTCGATCTGGCTTTATGGTGCGCAAATCTGGGGCATCGCCGCCAAATCAAACTATAAACGCATCCAGGTACTGCAGAACTTAACCTTACGGCAAATAACGTGCTGCCCCTGGTACGTGCGCGGCTCTACACTCCACCGAGACCTCAATCAGCATACTGTACAGGAGCAGATCAGAAGGCACACTATTAGATACAGTGATAGGCTGATCAGACACTGCAGCACGCTCGCGAGAGGACTACTACCCGCCAGGCCTTTAAGGCGAATAAAACGACTGCGATTTGCCAAGGCGGTTGGCCAACTCTGAGGCACTTCTCGAGCAGACTATAAGTCCTCGTGCGAAATACATGAGGTTTGGCTCTATTTAAATTATGATAAATTTGTTTTTAAGGTACTAAACATTGCATGTACGGGTTCAACGCTTACTTTTTAATAAAAAAAAAATAAAATAAAAAAAATAAGTTGGTTTCGCTCATTTTACTGGTTACAGAGCACAGTGGGAGCATTGTAATAAATTAAATTTAAATTTACCTTGAAAAACTCTTATTTTGTTAATACTGGCTCCAAGTGAAAACCTTTGCTAAACTATTGAATTATGTAAAATGTTCAGAGTCGTCTGCATTCAACAGTGAACGTTGTCTTTCGTGCACAGTGTTTACTTAAATTCTTCTTATGAGTGCATAATTTGTTTTCTGCAAAGGGGCAACCTTTTCTCGCCCAGTGTGTGACGGTTTACGCGCACGATATATTTTTAGACATCGCGACAGTGGTGTCGGTTTTTGTTTATGGAAATACAATAATTAGTGCGTGCGTTTCGTGTTACCGTTATCTTGCCCCTTGTGAGTTTTACCATCACCAACCGAGGGAAAACAAGCCCTTCAGATTGGTGTTGAAAGATATTCACCCTGTTCCCAAGGATTTAATTGAGCGTACCTTCTCCGACAGAGGGTTTGATGTGCTCAATATATATTGCCCAAGAAAACCTGATTGGCGTAATATCCCTACCAAAGAAGAAGGCGGTGATGTAATAAACAATGCCAAAACCAAGCAAAATATGTTCTACGTCAATATTAAACAGTCTCCTAATTCAGTGGAGGCACTAAAACTTAATCAAATTGGTAGACACAGGATTACCATTATAAGGGAAAACCGTAACAAAGGGCTGGTGCAGTGCTACAGATGCCAAGATTTTGGACATACTCGTAACTCCTGCCTTAAAAGGCCAGTTTGCGGTATATGTTCAGGCGAGCACCCCACTGGCTCAGCTTCTTGTGAGTTACGTTCCAGTGACAGCAACATGTGTGCCAACTGTAGTGAAGATCATATATCTACGTTTAAGGGCTGCAAAGTAAGAATTGACTTGGCCAAAAAGTTAAAGCCAGCGATAAGGTTACCTAGTGACGGTCTTCGGCGTACCGTGCATAACAACATAGAGAGTTCCAATGTGGAGAGTTCCCTGAAGCTGTAGTTAAAAAAAAAAGTTTAGTGCCTTGGAAAAAGCTATTCAAAATATTAATAAGAGAAGGGACCAAATGTATGTTTTATTACAAGATTCGATGGAAGCTAACAAAGCCTTCCGCGAATTGGTGCAAAAACTATTATCAAATTGATCCAAACGAAAATCGCATTATGGAACGCGCGAGGTATCGCCAAAAACAAGGAAGAGCTTTTACTTTTCCTCAATACAAGCTCTATCGACATTATGCTGTTAACAGAAACACATTTATGCCCTGGAAATAAGATATACATACCTGGCTACGACATTTATTATGCAAATCATCCTAGTGGCAGCGGTAGAGGCGGTACTGCTGTTATTATTCGAGCCAGCATTATGCACTTTCAAAATGAGCCAATCACGCGCATGAACGTACAAATGGCGAGCGGGAATGTGCAGATGATTGGTGGTAACGTTACAGTTGCTGCCTTGTATCTTCCTCCCAATGTTCCGTGGATAAAGGTTGAACTTGAACAATTAATAAATTCCTTAGGAGGCCGTTTCATCGCCGGAGGTGATTTTAACGAGAGCATTCATGGTGGGGCAATTTAAGGTCTTGCGTTCGAGGAAGGCGACTGCAAGATATCATAGTAAATAGTTCAATTAGAACAATAAAAATTCAAGGATTAAGGATTCAAGAGGTGGCTGGTGCTGCTCCAGTCAGCAGAAGGCCGAGGACTTTGCGGATAGTTTGGAGGAGAGGATTTCTCCGCTAGATCTGATGTCGAATTTCATGAAAAGACACACAGAATTATCCCTAGAGACACTATTCCATATGTCCATGCCTGTAAATCCAGTGACGTTGTAAGAGATCAGGCTACAAGTCAAGCAGTTAAATGGTAAAAAATCGCCTGGAGACGACCTCCTTGATAACAATGCCATTAAATCACTTCCAACCGGGGCGGTACTCTTCATTGTATTGTTGTTCATTAGCATTTTCAGGACATGTCATTTCCCAGAGGTTTAGAAGTCGGCTCTAATTACGATGATCCCGAAACCTAACAAGCAGCCATCTGAAGTGGACGCATATAGGCCCATCAGTCTCATACCTGCCCTCGGCAGGATGTTGGAAAGGGTATTATTAAATCGTATCCTGCAGCTTTCTGCCATGGCACACCTGATTCCTAAATGGCAGTTTGGATTCCGTAAGAGTCACGATACTCCAGAAAAGCTACACCATGTGGTCAACTTCGCACTTGAATCTTTGGAACACAAAGAGTACGCGGTGGTAATATTCATGGATATCCAACAAGCTTTCGACAGGGTGTGGCACTGTGGTCTAAAATACAAGCTGAAACGGTCGCTTACTCCTCAGCTGTTTCAGGTTGTAAGCAGTTACCTGAACAATATATCCTTGTGTGTGGTTGTTGATGGCACCAAATCTTCTAAAAGACAAATCTGCTCTGGAGTCCCACAAGGAAGCGTACTAGGACCCACTCTCTATACCTTATATACAGCAGAAATTCCAACACCTAACTCTATATCTTCTGTAGACAGGAACAACTTTCTCATAGCCACATACGCCGATGACACCGCTGTATTGACTAGAAGCCGTCATATTAGTAATGCCTCAATTGCGTTCCAGGAGTATGTACACAGTTTTGAGATGTGGGCCAAAAAGTGGAATAGTGGCATAAATTTAAACAAATGTGCAACTGTCACATTTACGACCAGATCAGCGACTTGTCCAGCCATTTCTATGCTGGGTTCTCCAATGAAATACAAACCAACACACAAATATTTGGGAGTCTTATTAGACAGAAGGCTCACTTTTGGAAGACATACTACTATGGTAAAACAAACCGTTCTGTCAAAAGCCAAGAAAATGTCGGGGCTACTATCCTTCAAAAACAAGATTTCTCTAGTTAACAAAGTAGCTATTTACAAAATTATATTGAGTCCGACCTAGAAGTATGCGATGCAGGTGTACGGGATTGCGGCCAAAACCCACCTAAACAAAATACGAGTGGTTCAAAGTAAAATATTAAGAAGAATTTGTAATGCTCCATGGTATATGCGCACATGGGATATTGATAGGGATTTAGGAGTCCTTAATGTCGGTGACGTTCTTCAAATACAAGCCCAAAATTTTTGGAACGCCTTAGTTCTCACCCGAACACACTAGCCAGGTGTCTTATGGGAGCAAGGCTAAGAGGTAGGACAAGAAAATTAAAACGATGCCACCCAGAGGATAACAAATGGAAAGTTCTGGCTATCGCATCGCAAAATCTGTACCCGTATTTCAGTAACAACTGACCAGACGATATTGTCTTTGCAGTATCCACTATCATACATCCAATCACACTGCCAATACCAGAGAATCGCCCAACTAAATGTGGTTAGCAGAACTAGTCCAACGTCCCAGCGACTTCTGCCTGCTCATGCCAAAATTGCCAGACCCTCACATCAATATCAATATCAAACTGTCCTTTGCGGAAGATATTGATAATGTTGTAGATCTATTCTAGAGCAACCTCCCTATAGCTACTGAGTATTAAACTCCGCAACAGCTTCCTTGTCCATACGTACTTACTGAGTTTGATTTGAAACAGTACTGTTCCGCTACCTTCTTGGATGCTAAGCAGGCCTTTGACAGGGAATGGATCGAAGGTCTTCTCCATAAAATATAGATTCTTCGTCCAGGACGCTATGCGATCCAGTAATAATCAAGTTTTCAAATTCGGGGATTGCGTGTATGAACATAAGGACAAAGGTCAACAACAACAAATATTGCTTTGTATGGGGGTACCCATCCTATTGGACAAATTCGACCGTTTCCTATAAATATGCAGGGTATGGTAAAAATTAGCCTTCGTTCACGATTCTACCTCAAGCTACCTCAAAAACTTGACGGTTTAGTTTGCATACAAACATATGGACAGACGGACAGATGGGCAGACAGGCATTTGGGAATAGTTAAATCAATTGTCTCATACATGAAAAAGTTGTATTATCCACTGAGTGGAGAGTATGAGATGTTTAAAATATAAATACGATTGCTTGTGTGGTGGGATCCGGTCGAGAAATATACAAAAATTTACACCTCAAATTAATATCAATTCCGACGGCTTTTGGAGTATCAATCTTATAGCTCAATTAAATTCCACTGCGTGAAGCTTCTCTAGATTTGTGTCGAACTCCTGGAACCGCGGCTTTGGGTGAAAGAGGTAAGCCAGATTCTCCGAGAGCACAATGCTCGGAATAAAGGAAACAGTAATAGCAGCATTCGTAGACATATTATTAATTATTATTAAGTTTTTAAGTTTATTTATTTTATATGTTTGTTTTATATATAACAAACGCCAAAGAACAATATGCGGACAAGGAACGTGATGACTAAAACTATAAGATGTATTGATTGAGTCACTAATGAAATAGGAGTATATGCATTTCCTCAACACTACATACGACAATACGCTTGCTTTTTCGAAATGGTGTACGGCAGAGTGGACACCATTTTGCCTTTAAACAGCACTCCTCCAGCCAACCTTCGAAAAGTGTTTCCAGAACGTATGACGACAATCATGGTTGCTATTTGTTGACTTGCACCTTGGGTTCTCGAGACTGGCTGTTTTGTGATGAAGTGCAGTCTGTGTTTCGGTTGATCGTGGTTTTGCTGACGTTTTGTTTTATATTTCATAGTGTTCCAATATATGTTGCTGAGTTGTGCGTATAGCTACTAAGTTAAATCAATTAGTAAGATATTCCCATTTTCTGAGCAGAACTCGGATTCTTGACTCACTCCTATCTGTTGACCATTTTCGCCGTGTTCTACCGAATTAGGAAGCACCAGTATTCTTCTACACAAAGGGCAGTATCGTGAATCCCAATTCCCACTGCGATAGCGAGTAAGGCATAGCTTGTGTGATTGTATTTAGTTGTTACTGGGTCTACTATTCTGTCCATGCAAATACAACAGTTTCCTTCGTTTTATTCCTAGATCCTGCGACGGAGTGCAGCCCTGGATAATTGTGGAATATACCAACCGCCTTTCATTTTGAAACAAATTAATTTTTTCCTTTGTAAATTTATTGTAAAATAAATTCTCTAATAATTTTGTATTTTCTCTAAACTGGTTCTGAATTGACAACAAAATCACAGAGTTTTTAGGCTACTAAGTTGGTCATCGACGGGGTGTGCCATGTCACGCTGAAGGCTCTGCCATATAAGGCGATCCTCTACATAGCGTTGATTTTTAATGCTATGCTAAGGATGCAGTTCTTCCCAAAGCAGTGGAAGATAGCAGCAATCCTGATGATCCAAAAGCCTGGAAAACCGGAAGTTGACCCTGAGTCATATCGACCAATAGGCCTCCTCTGCTCCCTATCTAAGGTATGGGAGAGGCTTATTGCCAATCAACTTGGTATAATCATAAGGGTGCGCTGTATCTTACCGGATCATCAATTTGGCTTTCGGGTGGGACACAGCACCGTGGAGCAGGTTCACAGATTGTAGGAGCACATTCTACAGGCCTTTGATAGCCTTGAATACTGCAATGCACTTTTCATTGACATGCAGCAAGCATTTGATAGGGTATGTCATGCTGGTCTCCTGATTAAAATTAAAATGCTTCCTATCCTACGTATCCTACGCTCATACCTGGAAGGACGGAAGTTTATGGTCAGGTCACGAAGGCTCATCTTGCGACCTACGTGGACGATATCGCAGTCCTCTACAGTTCCAAGTCATGCTCTGAGGCAGCAGATAGACTCCAGTTGTATCTGGACACGCTGGTAGCTTGGTGCAGGAGGTGAAATCTAAAGGTCAACCCGCAGAAGACTACCAACCCCTGCTTCACCCTAAAAGCACTATCATACCGTACCGGGTCTATACAACTGGAGGGAGTGACCCTGGAGCAGCCGTTGCAGGCAAAATAACTTGGCATCACAACGCTTCACGTTTGGCCCACATTTCAAAGCTACGGGCAAAAAGTGTGGCCGAAGGATGCAACGATTGCGGTGGCTGGTCAACAGAAGAAGCACCATGTCGCTCAGAGCAAATGAGTACTTTATATGCACTGTATAGCGTCGATCTGGCTTTATGGTGCGCAAATCTGGGGCATCGCCGCCAAATCAAACTATAAACGCATCCAGGTACTGCAGAACTTAACCTTACGGCAAATAACGTGCTGCCCCTGGTACGTGCGCGGCTCTACACTCCACCGAGACCTCAATCAGCATACTGTACAGGAGCAGATCAGAAGGCACACTATTAGATACAGTGATAGGCTGATCAGACACTGCAGCACGCTCGCGAGAGGACTACTACCCGCCAGGCCTTTAAGGCGAATAAAACGACTGCGATTTGCCAAGGCGGTTGGCCAACTCTGAGGCACTTCTCGAGCAGACTATAAGTCCTCGTGCGAAATACATGAGGTTTGGCTCTATTTAAATTATGATAAATTTGTTTTTAAGGTACTAAACATTGCATGTACGGGTTCAACGCTTACTTTTTAATAAAAAAAAAATAAAATAAAAAAAATAAGTTGGTTTCGCTCATTTTACTGGTTACAGAGCACAGTGGGAGCATTGTAATAAATTAAATTTAAATTTACCTTGAAAAACTCTTATTTTGTTAATACTGGCTCCAAGTGAAAACCTTTGCTAAACTATTGAATTATGTAAAATGTTCAGAGTCGTCTGCATTCAACAGTGAACGTTGTCTTTCGTGCACAGTGTTTACTTAAATTCTTCTTATGAGTGCATAATTTGTTTTCTGCAAAGGGGCAACCTTTTCTCGCCCAGTGTGTGACGGTTTACGCGCACGATATATTTTTAGACATCGCGACAGTGGTGTCGGTTTTTGTTTATGGAAATACAATAATTAGTGCGTGCGTTTCGTGTTACCGTTATCTTGCCCCTTGTGAGTTTTACCATCACCAACCGAGGGAAAACAAGCCCTTCAGATTGGTGTTGAAAGATATTCACCCTGTTCCCAAGGATTTAATTGAGCGTACCTTCTCCGACAGAGGGTTTGATGTGCTCAATATATATTGCCCAAGAAAACCTGATTGGCGTAATATCCCTACCAAAGAAGAAGGCGGTGATGTAATAAACAATGCCAAAACCAAGCAAAATATGTTCTACGTCAATATTAAACAGTCTCCTAATTCAGTGGAGGCACTAAAACTTAATCAAATTGGTAGACACAGGATTACCATTATAAGGGAAAACCGTAACAAAGGGCTGGTGCAGTGCTACAGATGCCAAGATTTTGGACATACTCGTAACTCCTGCCTTAAAAGGCCAGTTTGCGGTATATGTTCAGGCGAGCACCCCACTGGCTCAGCTTCTTGTGAGTTACGTTCCAGTGACAGCAACATGTGTGCCAACTGTAGTGAAGATCATATATCTACGTTTAAGGGCTGCAAAGTAAGAATTGACTTGGCCAAAAAGTTAAAGCCAGCGATAAGGTTACCTAGTGACGGTCTTCGGCGTACCGTGCATAACAACATAGAGAGTTCCAATGTGGAGAGTTCCCTGAAGCTGTAGTTAAAAAAAAAAGTTTAGTGCCTTGGAAAAAGCTATTCAAAATATTAATAAGAGAAGGGACCAAATGTATGTTTTATTACAAGATTCGATGGAAGCTAACAAAGCCTTCCGCGAATTGGTGCAAAAACTATTATCAAATTGATCCAAACGAAAATCGCATTATGGAACGCGCGAGGTATCGCCAAAAACAAGGAAGAGCTTTTACTTTTCCTCAATACAAGCTCTATCGACATTATGCTGTTAACAGAAACACATTTATGCCCTGGAAATAAGATATACATACCTGGCTACGACATTTATTATGCAAATCATCCTAGTGGCAGCGGTAGAGGCGGTACTGCTGTTATTATTCGAGCCAGCATTATGCACTTTCAAAATGAGCCAATCACGCGCATGAACGTACAAATGGCGAGCGGGAATGTGCAGATGATTGGTGGTAACGTTACAGTTGCTGCCTTGTATCTTCCTCCCAATGTTCCGTGGATAAAGGTTGAACTTGAACAATTAATAAATTCCTTAGGAGGCCGTTTCATCGCCGGAGGTGATTTTAACGAGAGCATTCATGGTGGGGCAATTTAAGGTCTTGCGTTCGAGGAAGGCGACTGCAAGATATCATAGTAAATAGTTCAATTAGAACAATAAAAATTCAAGGATTAAGGATTCAAGAGGTGGCTGGTGCTGCTCCAGTCAGCAGAAGGCCGAGGACTTTGCGGATAGTTTGGAGGAGAGGATTTCTCCGCTAGATCTGATGTCGAATTTCATGAAAAGACACACAGAATTATCCCTAGAGACACTATTCCATATGTCCATGCCTGTAAATCCAGTGACGTTGTAAGAGATCAGGCTACAAGTCAAGCAGTTAAATGGTAAAAAATCGCCTGGAGACGACCTCCTTGATAACAATGCCATTAAATCACTTCCAACCGGGGCGGTACTCTTCATTGTATTGTTGTTCATTAGCATTTTCAGGACATGTCATTTCCCAGAGGTTTAGAAGTCGGCTCTAATTACGATGATCCCGAAACCTAACAAGCAGCCATCTGAAGTGGACGCATATAGGCCCATCAGTCTCATACCTGCCCTCGGCAGGATGTTGGAAAGGGTATTATTAAATCGTATCCTGCAGCTTTCTGCCATGGCACACCTGATTCCTAAATGGCAGTTTGGATTCCGTAAGAGTCACGATACTCCAGAAAAGCTACACCATGTGGTCAACTTCGCACTTGAATCTTTGGAACACAAAGAGTACGCGGTGGTAATATTCATGGATATCCAACAAGCTTTCGACAGGGTGTGGCACTGTGGTCTAAAATACAAGCTGAAACGGTCGCTTACTCCTCAGCTGTTTCAGGTTGTAAGCAGTTACCTGAACAATATATCCTTGTGTGTGGTTGTTGATGGCACCAAATCTTCTAAAAGACAAATCTGCTCTGGAGTCCCACAAGGAAGCGTACTAGGACCCACTCTCTATACCTTATATACAGCAGAAATTCCAACACCTAACTCTATATCTTCTGTAGACAGGAACAACTTTCTCATAGCCACATACGCCGATGACACCGCTGTATTGACTAGAAGCCGTCATATTAGTAATGCCTCAATTGCGTTCCAGGAGTATGTACACAGTTTTGAGATGTGGGCCAAAAAGTGGAATAGTGGCATAAATTTAAACAAATGTGCAACTGTCACATTTACGACCAGATCAGCGACTTGTCCAGCCATTTCTATGCTGGGTTCTCCAATGAAATACAAACCAACACACAAATATTTGGGAGTCTTATTAGACAGAAGGCTCACTTTTGGAAGACATACTACTATGGTAAAACAAACCGTTCTGTCAAAAGCCAAGAAAATGTCGGGGCTACTATCCTTCAAAAACAAGATTTCTCTAGTTAACAAAGTAGCTATTTACAAAATTATATTGAGTCCGACCTAGAAGTATGCGATGCAGGTGTACGGGATTGCGGCCAAAACCCACCTAAACAAAATACGAGTGGTTCAAAGTAAAATATTAAGAAGAATTTGTAATGCTCCATGGTATATGCGCACATGGGATATTGATAGGGATTTAGGAGTCCTTAATGTCGGTGACGTTCTTCAAATACAAGCCCAAAATTTTTGGAACGCCTTAGTTCTCACCCGAACACACTAGCCAGGTGTCTTATGGGAGCAAGGCTAAGAGGTAGGACAAGAAAATTAAAACGATGCCACCCAGAGGATAACAAATGGAAAGTTCTGGCTATCGCATCGCAAAATCTGTACCCGTATTTCAGTAACAACTGACCAGACGATATTGTCTTTGCAGTATCCACTATCATACATCCAATCACACTGCCAATACCAGAGAATCGCCCAACTAAATGTGGTTAGCAGAACTAGTCCAACGTCCCAGCGACTTCTGCCTGCTCATGCCAAAATTGCCAGACCCTCACATCAATATCAATATCAAACTGTCCTTTGCGGAAGATATTGATAATGTTGTAGATCTATTCTAGAGCAACCTCCCTATAGCTACTGAGTATTAAACTCCGCAACAGCTTCCTTGTCCATACGTACTTACTGAGTTTGATTTGAAACAGTACTGTTCCGCTACCTTCTTGGATGCTAAGCAGGCCTTTGACAGGGAATGGATCGAAGGTCTTCTCCATAAAATATAGATTCTTCGTCCAGGACGCTATGCGATCCAGTAATAATCAAGTTTTCAAATTCGGGGATTGCGTGTATGAACATAAGGACAAAGGTCAACAACAACAAATATTGCTTTGTATGGGGGTACCCATCCTATTGGACAAATTCGACCGTTTCCTATAAATATGCAGGGTATGGTAAAAATTAGCCTTCGTTCACGATTCTACCTCAAGCTACCTCAAAAACTTGACGGTTTAGTTTGCATACAAACATATGGACAGACGGACAGATGGGCAGACAGGCATTTGGGAATAGTTAAATCAATTGTCTCATACATGAAAAAGTTGTATTATCCACTGAGTGGAGAGTATGAGATGTTTAAAATATAAATACGATTGCTTGTGTGGTGGGATCCGGTCGAGAAATATACAAAAATTTACACCTCAAATTAATATCAATTCCGACGGCTTTTGGAGTATCAATCTTATAGCTCAATTAAATTCCACTGCGTGAAGCTTCTCTAGATTTGTGTCGAACTCCTGGAACCGCGGCTTTGGGTGAAAGAGGTAAGCCAGATTCTCCGAGAGCACAATGCTCGGAATAAAGGAAACAGTAATAGCAGCATTCGTAGACATATTATTAATTATTATTAAGTTTTTAAGTTTATTTATTTTATATGTTTGTTTTATATATAACAAACGCCAAAGAACAATATGCGGACAAGGAACGTGATGACTAAAACTATAAGATGTATTGATTGAGTCACTAATGAAATAGGAGTATATGCATTTCCTCAACACTACATACGACAATACGCTTGCTTTTTCGAAATGGTGTACGGCAGAGTGGACACCATTTTGCCTTTAAACAGCACTCCTCCAGCCAACCTTCGAAAAGTGTTTCCAGAACGTATGACGACAATCATGGTTGCTATTTGTTGACTTGCACCTTGGGTTCTCGAGACTGGCTGTTTTGTGATGAAGTGCAGTCTGTGTTTCGGTTGATCGTGGTTTTGCTGACGTTTTGTTTTATATTTCATAGTGTTCCAATATATGTTGCTGAGTTGTGCGTATAGCTACTAAGTTAAATCAATTAGTAAGATATTCCCATTTTCTGAGCAGAACTCGGATTCTTGACTCACTCCTATCTGTTGACCATTTTCGCCGTGTTCTACCGAATTAGGAAGCACCAGTATTCTTCTACACAAAGGGCAGTATCGTGAATCCCAATTCCCACTGCGATAGCGAGTAAGGCATAGCTTGTGTGATTGTATTTAGTTGTTACTGGGTCTACTATTCTGTCCATGCAAATACAACAGTTTCCTTCGTTTTATTCCTAGATCCTGCGACGGAGTGCAGCCCTGGATAATTGTGGAATATACCAACCGCCTTTCATTTTGAAACAAATTAATTTTTTCCTTTGTAAATTTATTGTAAAATAAATTCTCTAATAATTTTGTATTTTCTCTAAACTGGTTCTGAATTGACAACAAAATCACAGAGTTTTTAGGCTACTAAGTTGGTCATCGACGGGGTGTGCCATGTCACGCTGAAGGCTCTGCCATATAAGGCGATCCTCTACATAGCGTTGATTTTTAATGCTATGCTAAGGATGCAGTTCTTCCCAAAGCAGTGGAAGATAGCAGCAATCCTGATGATCCAAAAGCCTGGAAAACCGGAAGTTGACCCTGAGTCATATCGACCAATAGGCCTCCTCTGCTCCCTATCTAAGGTATGGGAGAGGCTTATTGCCAATCAACTTGGTATAATCATAAGGGTGCGCTGTATCTTACCGGATCATCAATTTGGCTTTCGGGTGGGACACAGCACCGTGGAGCAGGTTCACAGATTGTAGGAGCACATTCTACAGGCCTTTGATAGCCTTGAATACTGCAATGCACTTTTCATTGACATGCAGCAAGCATTTGATAGGGTATGTCATGCTGGTCTCCTGATTAAAATTAAAATGCTTCCTATCCTACGTATCCTACGCTCATACCTGGAAGGACGGAAGTTTATGGTCAGGTCACGAAGGCTCATCTTGCGACCTACGTGGACGATATCGCAGTCCTCTACAGTTCCAAGTCATGCTCTGAGGCAGCAGATAGACTCCAGTTGTATCTGGACACGCTGGTAGCTTGGTGCAGGAGGTGAAATCTAAAGGTCAACCCGCAGAAGACTACCAACCCCTGCTTCACCCTAAAAGCACTATCATACCGTACCGGGTCTATACAACTGGAGGGAGTGACCCTGGAGCAGCCGTTGCAGGCAAAATAACTTGGCATCACAACGCTTCACGTTTGGCCCACATTTCAAAGCTACGGGCAAAAAGTGTGGCCGAAGGATGCAACGATTGCGGTGGCTGGTCAACAGAAGAAGCACCATGTCGCTCAGAGCAAATGAGTACTTTATATGCACTGTATAGCGTCGATCTGGCTTTATGGTGCGCAAATCTGGGGCATCGCCGCCAAATCAAACTATAAACGCATCCAGGTACTGCAGAACTTAACCTTACGGCAAATAACGTGCTGCCCCTGGTACGTGCGCGGCTCTACACTCCACCGAGACCTCAATCAGCATACTGTACAGGAGCAGATCAGAAGGCACACTATTAGATACAGTGATAGGCTGATCAGACACTGCAGCACGCTCGCGAGAGGACTACTACCCGCCAGGCCTTTAAGGCGAATAAAACGACTGCGATTTGCCAAGGCGGTTGGCCAACTCTGAGGCACTTCTCGAGCAGACTATAAGTCCTCGTGCGAAATACATGAGGTTTGGCTCTATTTAAATTATGATAAATTTGTTTTTAAGGTACTAAACATTGCATGTACGGGTTCAACGCTTACTTTTTAATAAAAAAAAAATAAAATAAAAAAAATAAGTTGGTTTCGCTCATTTTACTGGTTACAGAGCACAGTGGGAGCATTGTAATAAATTAAATTTAAATTTACCTTGAAAAACTCTTATTTTGTTAATACTGGCTCCAAGTGAAAACCTTTGCTAAACTATTGAATTATGTAAAATGTTCAGAGTCGTCTGCATTCAACAGTGAACGTTGTCTTTCGTGCACAGTGTTTACTTAAATTCTTCTTATGAGTGCATAATTTGTTTTCTGCAAAGGGGCAACCTTTTCTCGCCCAGTGTGTGACGGTTTACGCGCACGATATATTTTTAGACATCGCGACAGTGGTGTCGGTTTTTGTTTATGGAAATACAATAATTAGTGCGTGCGTTTCGTGTTACCGTTATCTTGCCCCTTGTGAGTTTTACCATCACCAACCGAGGGAAAACAAGCCCTTCAGATTGGTGTTGAAAGATATTCACCCTGTTCCCAAGGATTTAATTGAGCGTACCTTCTCCGACAGAGGGTTTGATGTGCTCAATATATATTGCCCAAGAAAACCTGATTGGCGTAATATCCCTACCAAAGAAGAAGGCGGTGATGTAATAAACAATGCCAAAACCAAGCAAAATATGTTCTACGTCAATATTAAACAGTCTCCTAATTCAGTGGAGGCACTAAAACTTAATCAAATTGGTAGACACAGGATTACCATTATAAGGGAAAACCGTAACAAAGGGCTGGTGCAGTGCTACAGATGCCAAGATTTTGGACATACTCGTAACTCCTGCCTTAAAAGGCCAGTTTGCGGTATATGTTCAGGCGAGCACCCCACTGGCTCAGCTTCTTGTGAGTTACGTTCCAGTGACAGCAACATGTGTGCCAACTGTAGTGAAGATCATATATCTACGTTTAAGGGCTGCAAAGTAAGAATTGACTTGGCCAAAAAGTTAAAGCCAGCGATAAGGTTACCTAGTGACGGTCTTCGGCGTACCGTGCATAACAACATAGAGAGTTCCAATGTGGAGAGTTCCCTGAAGCTGTAGTTAAAAAAAAAAGTTTAGTGCCTTGGAAAAAGCTATTCAAAATATTAATAAGAGAAGGGACCAAATGTATGTTTTATTACAAGATTCGATGGAAGCTAACAAAGCCTTCCGCGAATTGGTGCAAAAACTATTATCAAATTGATCCAAACGAAAATCGCATTATGGAACGCGCGAGGTATCGCCAAAAACAAGGAAGAGCTTTTACTTTTCCTCAATACAAGCTCTATCGACATTATGCTGTTAACAGAAACACATTTATGCCCTGGAAATAAGATATACATACCTGGCTACGACATTTATTATGCAAATCATCCTAGTGGCAGCGGTAGAGGCGGTACTGCTGTTATTATTCGAGCCAGCATTATGCACTTTCAAAATGAGCCAATCACGCGCATGAACGTACAAATGGCGAGCGGGAATGTGCAGATGATTGGTGGTAACGTTACAGTTGCTGCCTTGTATCTTCCTCCCAATGTTCCGTGGATAAAGGTTGAACTTGAACAATTAATAAATTCCTTAGGAGGCCGTTTCATCGCCGGAGGTGATTTTAACGAGAGCATTCATGGTGGGGCAATTTAAGGTCTTGCGTTCGAGGAAGGCGACTGCAAGATATCATAGTAAATAGTTCAATTAGAACAATAAAAATTCAAGGATTAAGGATTCAAGAGGTGGCTGGTGCTGCTCCAGTCAGCAGAAGGCCGAGGACTTTGCGGATAGTTTGGAGGAGAGGATTTCTCCGCTAGATCTGATGTCGAATTTCATGAAAAGACACACAGAATTATCCCTAGAGACACTATTCCATATGTCCATGCCTGTAAATCCAGTGACGTTGTAAGAGATCAGGCTACAAGTCAAGCAGTTAAATGGTAAAAAATCGCCTGGAGACGACCTCCTTGATAACAATGCCATTAAATCACTTCCAACCGGGGCGGTACTCTTCATTGTATTGTTGTTCATTAGCATTTTCAGGACATGTCATTTCCCAGAGGTTTAGAAGTCGGCTCTAATTACGATGATCCCGAAACCTAACAAGCAGCCATCTGAAGTGGACGCATATAGGCCCATCAGTCTCATACCTGCCCTCGGCAGGATGTTGGAAAGGGTATTATTAAATCGTATCCTGCAGCTTTCTGCCATGGCACACCTGATTCCTAAATGGCAGTTTGGATTCCGTAAGAGTCACGATACTCCAGAAAAGCTACACCATGTGGTCAACTTCGCACTTGAATCTTTGGAACACAAAGAGTACGCGGTGGTAATATTCATGGATATCCAACAAGCTTTCGACAGGGTGTGGCACTGTGGTCTAAAATACAAGCTGAAACGGTCGCTTACTCCTCAGCTGTTTCAGGTTGTAAGCAGTTACCTGAACAATATATCCTTGTGTGTGGTTGTTGATGGCACCAAATCTTCTAAAAGACAAATCTGCTCTGGAGTCCCACAAGGAAGCGTACTAGGACCCACTCTCTATACCTTATATACAGCAGAAATTCCAACACCTAACTCTATATCTTCTGTAGACAGGAACAACTTTCTCATAGCCACATACGCCGATGACACCGCTGTATTGACTAGAAGCCGTCATATTAGTAATGCCTCAATTGCGTTCCAGGAGTATGTACACAGTTTTGAGATGTGGGCCAAAAAGTGGAATAGTGGCATAAATTTAAACAAATGTGCAACTGTCACATTTACGACCAGATCAGCGACTTGTCCAGCCATTTCTATGCTGGGTTCTCCAATGAAATACAAACCAACACACAAATATTTGGGAGTCTTATTAGACAGAAGGCTCACTTTTGGAAGACATACTACTATGGTAAAACAAACCGTTCTGTCAAAAGCCAAGAAAATGTCGGGGCTACTATCCTTCAAAAACAAGATTTCTCTAGTTAACAAAGTAGCTATTTACAAAATTATATTGAGTCCGACCTAGAAGTATGCGATGCAGGTGTACGGGATTGCGGCCAAAACCCACCTAAACAAAATACGAGTGGTTCAAAGTAAAATATTAAGGAGAATTTGTAATGCTCCATGGTATATGCGCACATGGGATATTGATAGGGATTTAGGAGTCCTTAATGTCGGTGACGTTCTTCAAATACAAGCCCAAAATTTTTGGAACGCCTTAGTTCTCACCCGAACACACTAGCCAGGTGTCTTATGGGAGCAAGGCTAAGAGGTAGGACAAGAAAATTAAAACGATGCCACCCAGAGGATCTTCCTGACAGAGTCCTCTCTTAACATATATTTTTAAGATAAAATGTAAATTTAAATGAATGTTAACAAAGCTGTTAATTTTTTAATTTACTACTTTCGTATAGTCGTTAGTTTTTTTGTTTGTTTTTTTACATAGAATGAGTTTAAGCTGCCATTAAAATAGGTAGTAGTTCACTAGTTTAAAAATAAAAAAATTGTAAAAAGTGTAAATAAATACATAATAAATACATATGATACTGTAAGGGTCTATACTGAGGATTCTGAATCGTATCGTATTCTGGTTCGTTACCTAAAAGAGAGTGAAATTAAACACTACACATACTAGATTAAGGAGGGTAAAGATTTCAGTGTAGTTGTTCGCAATCTGGCCAGCACCACCCCCCACACTATTATCAAGGAAGCCTTTTATACCAAAGGCCACAATGTCACCGGAGTGTTTAATCCCAACCCTCGCAAATTAAACACCAAAGTTAATCTAGCAAATACTGAAAAGATGGTACCAAACAACTTCTTCTTCATCAACCTTGCCAAAGTGCCTAACAATAAGGAGGCTCTGAAAATTCAGCATATAGGCCCGCAACTTGTCCTGGTGGAAATTCCAAAAAAGAACCTGACTGTCATTCAGTGCTATAGATGCTTTGGATATGGGTACACCAAAAATTACTGCCTGCGACAGTTGATTTGTGCAAATGTGGGCAAAACTATATCACCACCCAATGCTTGGCTGTTGAGGACCTTTGCTGCATAAATTGCGATGAGAAACATGCTGCTTGGAGTAAGGACTGCCGAGTTTTCAAAAAGAAATTAAACAGCCTAAAACCCAATATATCAATTTCGGTGCGTGGCAGCAATAGGAAAGATTCTATGAGAAGAGTGAGTTACGTCCCGGCAGTAATGGTCAAGGGAGACACCTCATACGCAGACACACTACATGCTGGTTTGCATATAACTAATCATCCGAAGAGATCTTGCAATGTTAACAACAGAGCTCTGCATCTACAGCAATCGCCACAGACCCCTGACAGCATTAGCAGGTTAGAGGCTACAATAACAGCCCTCACAGCTAATGTTGACAAAATTACATTAATGTTTAATGAACTGAAGGAGAGCAATCAGTTCCACAAACAATTATACCCAGGTTTTTGTCAAATGTCTCCCCCGAAGACCCCACAAAGCACTCCTTGTGGAAGCGGGCGAGAAGGTATAAACAACAGGTAAGCCCAAAATTCCCAATCAAGAAGGCTGACGGATCCTGGGCTAGATCTTTAAGCGAGCGAGCCGAGGCTTTCGCCGAGGAATTGGAAGCTCGATTTTAGATATTTGATACCTGTTTAGAGCTCAGGGTTCGCCAGATCCATATGAGACTTGAAAGCGCCAGTCAATTATGCCTCCTGGTTGCTCCCATTACAGCCCAGGAAGTCTCAGCACATATTAAAGGGTTGAACACTAAAATGGCTCCAGGTGAAGATATACTGGACAATTTTACACTTAAGGCAATTCCTGGTCCTCATTTTTAACTCAGTGCTGAGATTGGGATATGTGCCGAAACAGTGGAAGAAGGCGAGAATTTGCATGATTCATAAGGCCGGCAAGAGCCCTTACACCTTAGATTCCTACAGGCCAATTAGCCTGCTACCCACTGTAGCAAAATTGTTTGAACGCTGTTTGCTGACACGGAACCTGGACTTAAAAAAGTAAAGCAAATAGTTCCTTCCTTTCAATTTGGCTTTCGTAAGTCCCACGGAACTCCACAGCAGCTGAATAGGGTGGTTAACTTTATTCTCGAAGGATTTGAGGCTAAGGAGTACGTGGTAGCAGCGCATCTTGACATAAAGCTGGCTTTCGATCGAGTTTGCCACGACGGGCTGCTCATTAAGCTCAAGAATCTCTTGCCGCCTCAACTATTGTTAATCGTGCGCAGCTACCTTGAGAACAGGACCTTCTCAGTGGTACTGGATGGTGTAGTGTCTAGCATCAAGGCTATTTGCGCAGGTGTCCCCCAAGGTAGCGTTTTGGGGCCTGCACTCTATACCCACGACATGCCCACTGGGTCAGGAATACCACTGAAGGATCCTCTGGATCTAATTATTGCCACGTTTGCAGACAATACGGCCATCCTCGTCAGAAACAAGTGCATTTACGAAGCCACGGACTCACTGCAGCAATACCTGCATATTTTTGAAAACTGGACACGACGTTGGAACATTTGCATTAACAAAAACAAATGTGCCAATCTGACGTACGCCCTACGGCAGGATTTCTGTCCGAGAGTTTCCATTGGAAACCAGCTGCTGGAACAGCATTCAGGTTACTAATACCTGGGTGTGTATTTGGATAGGCGGCTAACTTTCAAGACGCATATTTAAAGTATCACGAAATTCTTAAGACGGAGTATTGGTAAATTGCATTGGCTTTTAACTAGCAGGAATAAATTGTCCTTTGGAAATAAGGTGAACATTTACAAAACCATAGTTGCTCCTGCTTGGCGATACGGTTTGCAGGTGTATGGCATAGCAGCGAGGTAAAACATCACGAAGGTGAGAGTACTCCAGGTCAAGACATTGCGAATGCTTACTGGTGCCCCTTGGTTCATGCGAACGGCGGACCTTTGATAACTGGCGATGTGATAAATGGTCAGGCCAAGAAATATATAGAGAGATTAAAAAATCATCCAAATAAACTAGCAAGGCGCCTTCTAAAACGACGCAGAATGGGAGGAGTTAGGATGGCGAGACGTCTGAGAAGATCGCACCCCGCCGACCTCCGTAATAGATCCTTTTAATACACAAACTATATCCCCACTTATTATTTAAGTTGTTTTGTTAATATTTGTATATAAAATTTAATTGAAGTTGTTCTAATAATAACAGAAAAATTAAGTATAAAGAAAAAAAGTGTGTTCTAAGGCCGGGGTAGCATGCCACTCCCATTTTTTCAGATCATTGCCTAGTGGTATGTAGAGGCTAACTCAAAAAACCGTACCGAAAAATTTTACTATATTTTGAGTCATTAATTTATGCCACAAAGAGCGGTAAAATTACCCATGCTACGATGGAAAAAAAGTGTTTCTCAGATTCTGAACCCAACGTTGAACGAAATAGCTTCACAAGTAGTTAAAAATTTAAACACCTGAGGAAACTACAGCACTCTTTTTATTAGGAGCTTTCATTAATTCTGGTCATTTTTTAATGTTTTTATTGAGAAAACTTGGTACAATATGTGTTTTTCGAAAAATTATCCATTATTTTCCACAACCTTTCCTCACCTTTGAGGCGACATGGCAATACCGCGTCAAAAGAACCATCCTGGTTTGGCAGCGATTCAATCATCGATCTATTTTCGCATTTCCTCAGAACTTCGAAACCGTGCATAAACAAAGCCATGCTGGATCTATCTGAACAAGTGGTAATCAGAAGGCGCTATGTCTGGTGATTACGCTGGGTGCGGCAGAACTTTCCATTCAAGGCTCAAAAGTACATCCTTCACAACTCTTGCAAAGTGTGGCCTAGCGTTAGAATTCAAGAGAATGACCTTGCGCACGTAGATCGCCATTGCTGGCATTTTCAACGACTATAAATTTTTCATTTGAAATAACACTTTAATTCATGCACAGCATAACCTTATGACCATAAATTCTCGGCTTCTGTAGAAATTCTATTCTGGACAAAGGCGTTACCTTATCTGACACACTTTCGGTTTAGTAACAATACTACTTTCGTCAGAAATCGCTATACAACCTAGCTATTACAACAACAAACACGCAAATGGATCTGTTATTAATACTTAAATTATAATAAAATAAATAAAATTTGCTCATCTACCACCCAAATTACCTTGTTTGCATATCAGTCACTGCGAAAACTCTGCTTTGTGAATGCTGCATAATCTCGCTAAAGAGCAGCGCCACAATGCTCTGCGAGACCTCCATGCGGCCTTTGGATAATCGCTTATCTAACATATTCGGCGAAGAAGCATGGACGCTATTTTAAGTGTCTCAAGTTCTTCCACATTTATCTATTCCTTTTTTTATTTGTTTCAGCACTGAAGGAAAATTTTGTTGGTCCAGCTTAAATTCTTTATTTTATTCATAAAAATTTGTTTTGCCGAAAAAGACTTCAAAAATATATAGATATAATCCTAATTTAGTCAAGAAATAAGTTTGGGTTAGTATCTTCGTTATTACCATAACCTGCCATGCCTGAAGTCTTTTCGCCTGCTTCCTTCAATTCTGTCGCCCAATAATTTATTTGTGGCAATACCAACGAATGTACATACTTTTTGAACTGTTCGTATGAAATCCTCTCGGCCGTTAAACAGGTAGATGTGTCTTGTTAGGGACAGTTAGTGTCATATAGCCTAACACGACCAACTTGGCCACCGGAATAGAGTGGTACAGTCATGGGGGCATCACCAATAGTTGGACTGCCACACATCGTGGCCGTCACATCGCTAAGGTTAGGAAGATTTGATTCTTTATCAGAAAACGAATTAAAAAAAAGTAAAGAATGTAACTTTGGCTATGCCGAATATGTACTGTCAAAATTAAATTTCTATACTGTGGATTCTATATAGCATAAGTTGTAACAAATGAAAAGAAAAACTCACGAAATAGCATTGCACATTAGGGACTTTACCTCCGGCATTTTAACGATATATTGAAGTAAGTCGTTTTCATCGCAACGCGTCAAATTCAACAAAAACGAGAAGGGCAACTGGGAAAAACGCACAACCTTCATTATCTCCATAGTGTACCGTTGGCGAACTTTCCACAAGTATTAGAGGCAATAGACGGCCGTATAAAAAATCTTTATATAATAAGGAATAAGGTGCCGCATAATCCGGTCATAATGAATAAATTGTGAACACTCTCATTTGCTTTTCGCAACCACCTCAACCTCCGTATTCACGACGACCTTATCCGATTTCAGCAAAAAGGATACCAAATTATAGATAGTTGCATACTTCCTGTTGGAGTTCTTGGAGAAAAAGTGTCAGAAGCGTGAAACAAATTATATAAGAACTACAGAAGATCACATGCGAGAAAATGTAGATGTTTAGATAATATTCCCGCCCTTGGCGCTTGATCTGCGTAGATGAAGAGAAAGAATGTGGTTAAATATGAATGGATATCCAACATATATTTTATACCCACTCCGTGTAGCTGGCCAAGCACGAACCACGCGCGGTGTCAGGTCGAGCCTGATAATATTTCTCCATCAAATTACCCATTCTCTTAATAAGTCCCAAGTTTCGCACTGAATAATGATATAAAATAAATATGCGTCGGCGCTTAATGAGACAAGGAATATTCTACAAGGAGAATTATTAATACTGTGACCCAAAAATCAAAGCTTCCTATTTGTTAATAATAATTTTGTTCAGTAAATATGGCTATCTATGTTCTTTAATATTTGAAAATAATATCCCATCATCTAGCAAGTAATGACACTGCGATGTTGAAGCGGTTTGAAATCGAATTTTTACTCAGTTCATATGGTAGCCATTTTCTCTCTATTTGAATCTGACCTATTGCATGTAAACATCGTGAAACAGTTGATTCATCAACTGCTAAGCTGTCTGCAAGTTGTTTCAGAGTTTGAGCCGACTCTTATTATCCTCGATCTTTTTTGGTACTCCAGGCCGTTCTTTGTCATTGACATCAAAATCAACACTTTTAATTCGTAGAAACCACAAACGGCAATTGGAATATGACGGAGCAGCATCACCATAAGTTTCTAAAAGTGTTTGATGAGCTTCGGCGGCAGATTTATTCAATTCGAATAAAAACAGTAGTTAATGTCGAAAATGCAATTTTCAGCGTTTCATGATTATCGTCAATATAAATGAAGTAACTTAATGGCACTAAATGGAGAGAGAAAATGCTATTTTGGTGTTGAAAAATGTCAAAATCATCGAATGAGACAGTTGTTTGCAAGCTGTTTACACTGATATTTCGAATTTTGACCATTAGATATCACTGAATAGAATCAATGCAATTTCCTAATAGATGGACATTACACAAAAAAGAAAATCATGTGTGCAGTTCACTCATGGTAGAAGTGAAACTTCTTAAAAAACAACAGCGCGTGCCCTTCCTCTTATTGTTGTTTTCATTACATACACTACTAACGATTTTGTTTTCATTTTATTACTCCGGCGCAACGCTCGAATGCTACACGAAGGACAATAATGCGATGACACGATGATACTATGACGCGTCATAATGATGAACATCACATACAAAAAGAACACAACGAAGAGTGCAATACTTTTGTGCGTAGTCAAGAGAGAGTAACGTTTGTACATTTTCAAGCAACTCACAAATACAAACACAAAATGTTTACGTCTGCGGTGTATTCCTTCTCTGTTTCCTGAGATATTTTTCTTTCATCTCTGTCGTAGAACGCTGCGTCCCGGAATCGAAATTTTACTAGCAATGCGTCCTTAGAAGTTTCACTTCAAAAAATCATGTAAATTGATGCAATATAGTTCGAGGGAACGAAATTTATAGGAGCTACGAGGTTTTAGTGAAAACCAAAAAGGAATGTTATCCCAGTGGCATTTATGTAAGTTGGATGTTCAGCTGAAGTCAATTTGCAATGTCTTGTCGACTATACTGTTGCTCGTATAATAGAGACTTCTCCAACAGCATTTCTGAGCCTTGAGAGCGACTGGGGGATTTGATGGTAGCAGCGACCACTCTACATACTGGCAACGTGTTACTGTTCCTGAAACTAGAACAATTGATGAATATTTATTTGCGGTATGTAAGTGCCCCTACAACAACAAAAAAGATCTCAAATACTATGGCCAAATGTGGCGGCCTTTTTCAACTCGCTTCTACAGACCCATTAAAACAATTTTTGGAAAGGAGTCAGCAGACTTAATTTGATTTTAGATACAAAATTTAGAGAAACAAATTGTACAAATCCTGCCAAAAACATTAACTTAACTGCAAAAAAACCATGAGTTGCATTTGACAATGATCGACTTAAAAGTGTTCAATGCCATTGCAGTCATCGTCACTATATTGCGGAGTTTATGGTGCCACTCCGAAAATTATGAACGATCTCAAATAGATTCGGTTGAGACAGCCACACAAACATTTATATGAAATTCGAGTGCATATACATGTCGCCTACAGATTACCAATAAAAAGGAATAATTGATATGATGTCAGAAGAGGCGCTTGAAGCAACCACAACAAGGAAGATGCAAATTACAAATCGATATGCACTATGTTGTGCAGTCATGGCTCAGTGCATCCAACTGAAATCTGGAAATCTTAAATTGTTGCGCTGGGCTGTTAATGCTCAGTAATGATTCTGAAATTCAATCATCACCCGATATTTGATATCTCTCGTTCCAAAAACCGGCACAATATTAGCCATAAAAGTTAATAATAAAAGGAAAAAGAATAAAATTGTAAGCAAGAAAAAAAACAATATTAATAATAATATATACATATATTTTTTTATTTATTTATTTTTTTTTTTAATTGAATAAAAGCGTCACAACACTGCTACTGCCGCCCTGGAATTGCATGCAAATGGCGCCGTCACTTGATTAGCATAGGTCGTTCTTGTTTTTCATTTGGAGTTCATTAACACGCGCGTCAAAAGAAAGAATAAATGAACAAAAAATCAACGAGCCAACGAACGCACAAGCGAGCTCAGAGCGCAGCGTGCGCATACGGACAACCAACGTTGCCCCGTTTCCCGGCCCCTTGGGCCAAGCCAAGATCCGGGCATATTTGAGGCAATACACACCGTAAAAAGCTCGAAATTCGGTTTAGTTCATTTCACTTTACTTTACTTCAGTTCAGTTGAGCTTAATTCAAAGCAACTCAGCGCAGTTTAGCTCAGTTCAGTACGGCTCAGCCCAACGCGGACCGAAACACCAGCGCGACTCAGCTCAGCTCAGGTCGGCTCGACTCAGTCCAGTAAAGCACAATTAAAACAAAGCAAAAAAAAATATAATGAAACATTAATGCCAACGCGCCGCACCCTACAGCACCCGGGCATGTTGGCAGAGCAACTTATAGCGCCTAATCAGAATGCGACATTGTAAGCGAAGTCGGTTCGACAAAAAGCAATTTTCGGTAGGAGGGCAATTTATACGTGTTCAGTTCCGTGGCAGTCGTTGACTGGTGCAGAAATACAAACAAAATCGCCGGAAGCCCGTTAAACCACGTCAAGTGTCGACCGCCAACCGCCAACTGTCAGCTGTCAATTGTTGACAAAATCGGAACGGTAACCGTAACCGTAACCGTATCCGCAACTACGTAGACACACACATACACATAGTCATAGTAGTAGTCGCCGAATCAATAACAATATCGATAAGAACAAGGAATCCTTTGCCAGTTAATGTGCACGTAAAAATTCTCAGACGCAAATGCAAAATGGCCTATATTGTTAAACATCTATATTCGATGGTGCATCAGCTTTACGACAAGCATCGTGATCCGCGCGTCGAACACCTACCGCTCGTTGGCAATCCGTTGCCTACGTTCGCAGTCATTGCGTGCTATCTGGCCTTTGTGTTGCATTTCGGACCCAAATGGATGGCACCCCGGAAACCGTTTCAACTGAAGTTTATCATGCGAGCGTACAATGCGATACAAGTGTTAGCGAATCTGCTGCTCTTTATTCCTGTGAGTTGGTTATCAGTTTTGGGATTTCGATTTGTCGGAAGAGGGTGTCAGGCGAAGGCAAGCCAACGAATGGTGACCAGAGTGTGGATGGAAAGGAGTATAAGAATGTGAAGGAGGAAGAGAAAGTGGCTAAGGACTAGGGAAAATTGGTTGGAGCTTTGATGTGTGTGGTGATTTAACTAATTGGACAAGAAATTAACTGAATGATGGAGTGTTTGAATGACCAAGTGTCTGACTGAGTTTTCACTATTCTTTTTCGTGGTTCTTTTTTTTACTTTTTTTTCTTTCCTCACTCCTTTGTTATCGGTATTGTTGTTGTTATTGTCATTGGCAGGGCATACAATATTCGTATCTACGTAAAGAATTCAGCTTCATATGTCAACCCGTCGACCACACAAACACGGAGCCATGGATGCGCAATCTACTTTATGTCACATACGGTTATTACTTAACCAAATTTCTGGATTTATTTGACACGGTAAGTCTCATTTAAAGTCGCCTCAAAGGGCTCGCAATGTGAATGAGTGACAAGAACCTGTGAAAGGGTTTTTTTTAATATTTATTTTATATTTTTTTACACTTTTTTTGTGCACTGCGGCGCCCCACAGAGAAGCACAAAGCCAAAATAGTGTTACGTTGCGCTGCATTGTGATGTGCTGTGAGGTGCCATGGCGTGGCGTGTGGCATGTTCCTTTGTTGTTATATTGGCCTCTATTTTGAATGATTGTGTGCTTATAGTGCACTGCAAATTGGTCACTGGCAACAACACATTATATTTTCAGTTTGTGTGCTGCTCACACGAAGCGTAAAATACTACCCACTAAAAACAAACAAACTTTCTAGACGTCAATGTTGAGCTCTCCTATTTTTCTGTGTTTTTACATTTATTTTGTCTACTCTAAAGACTGCTCTTTTACAATAAAATTGTTGTTCATTTTTTATTAATTTTTTTTCTTTCAGATTTTCATTGTGCTACGCAAGAAGAACAAACAAATAACTTTTCTGCATATTTACCATCACGCCGGAATGATTTTTGCCGTCCACGTTTTTATGACCTTTTTGGCGGGTAATTTACAGCAACCAAAAGAAAAATTTATTGATTTATTTCGAACAAAAAGAAAAGAAAGAAAAAGTGCCACCCAAAAAAACCTCTAACTCAAATTGAAAGATGCACTCATATACTTACTTACACTTTCTTTCCTCTATCTTTCTGTTTCGCTTTCTCTGTCTATCTATCTTTCTTTCTTTCCCTATCGTGTTTCTGTCTCTTTCATGCTCGCTTTAAATTTTTACCTTACTCTTCACACCATTTTCTTCTTCTCTTTCCTGTCGCTTTCTCTCGTTCACACAGGTTCTCATTCGACAATGTTGGGTGTTGTTAACCTCTTCATACACACGGTCATGTATATGTACTACTTCATGACGTCGGTACGTCCGATCAAGGAAACACTCTGGTGGAAACGACACATCACCCAATTGCAGCTGCTCCAATTTGGCTACCTCATAGTACACTTTCTATTCGCGATAGTCCGCAACGATTGCAATCATCCGATTTTCATCGCCGTCATTGGCCTCATCCAGAATCTATTCATGTTCGCGCTCTTCTTCGATTTCTATTGCAAGGCCTATTTGCGAAAATCGCCGTTGCGTCGATGCACGGCAAATGCATCTGTCACTGCATCTGCCTCTGCATCGACACCATCGACCTGCCAACTGAAAGCTGCCGATGCCATTAGCAGCGAAGCCGCCACCGACTTTGGATTTGGGCGCGCTTCTAAACCAAAGCAAAGTTGACAGTTACGTATTAACCACAAATTTCCTAATTACCACATTTCAGCTGTTTTTTTGTGTACTTTTTTTTGTAAATGCTTTAGCTTTTTTTGTACCACACAATGTCAGACATTATTAAAATTCGTTTAGTTTGTAGTGTATGCACATAGCTTGTTGTTATTGTTGTTGTTTTCTTTAATTACGATTTAAGTCGATTTGAGTGCAGTCTGGTTTCATGGTTGCAGGTCAAAAATGTGAACATTTTTTAAGCACGCGAAGGTCACAACAGTTGCTATACGAGTATCAGACGGATTAGCCATGGTTTAATGGTTTCCGTGCCTGAAAGTAGCATTTCCCCAACCACAATGTATTACGAGTAGCTTACTGAAAGACATAGCTACATTCTTATAAGCTGTAGCTAACGTTGGTCGGTTTTTGGATATGAAGCCGCCATTGAATGGCAAGGTTTGATATGAATAATGTCTCAGTGTAAAGGTTGCTTTATTGCGAAGTTCCACTATTCAAACAAAACTTATGATTGACTTGTGAACTTTGATTCAAAGGTAGACCAAAGTACCACGTATTTGTATTGGGCACAATGCTTTGAGAATTTCAAGTCCAATGCTTAGATTGCCAACTGAGCCTTCGGAAGTTCAAGATCCCCTTATACCAGTCAGGGGTTCGACGACGAGAACAAGAGTGCCACGTGTAGGTGATATATTCAAGTTCTGTTTTTGTAACTTTTAATTTTCTTTTTCGCTTCTCTTGGCAGTGTAGACATTCACACAGCTCGACAATCTTTTGAATATACGATGGTTTGAAGGTTTGAACTGAGTTTATATAAACTACTAACAGTATAACGGATCAATTGGTAGTTGATCCTTGCGCGGACTAATATCCTCGATTCACTTTTAGATCTACAAAAACTTACGATTAATCTTAATGGAATTTCACAGCCAAAACGAAACAGTACTCCGTGTTTGAAGCAGCAAAATCAATTTGAGCTTTCAGAGTGATTGCATGAAATTCGTGTTGTTGGTGTGTGTGTGGGAAAAAAGTTGTATAGAGGCACGAAACTTTACCAATTTCGAAAAGTTCAATTCAATTAACAAAAATCACAAGGAAAATTGTGTGGAGTTGGGCAAAGCGATTTATCAGTTCTGAAAAAGATGGCAAAGAAATGAGGAAGAGAGAAAAATTCATTGATGAAATTTTTATTTCATTACATTTCATTTTCTTTTTTTTTTTCATTCTCTAAAACGGTAGTTGACTATTTATTTCTTTTCTAGTGGAAAATGTAATTGATATAATTGAAATTTTGTAATTAATTTGTAGGCAACTGAAATAAAACAAATAAATTATGGTGAAGCTGTTTGAAAATTGATCGATTCGAAATGTTAGCATTAAGAACAATTTGAAATTTTCACATTTCAGTTTTATTGTCAAGTTGTTTGCTGATTTAAAAGCGCATAAAGATACAAAAATGCAAAGCACACATAACGCTAGCAATTCCACTCTGAGTGGATCCGCATGCGTGTATCTGTGTGTATGTGTGTGTGTATTTGCGGGTTTTGTGTTGACTAACAGAATTAAGTAGTAGTACTAGTATAATCCATTATTTGTTTGCATGCCGGTCTATGCATACAGAGCGCTTTATATCTATTTATTTGTGTATCTTTGCATGCGTGCCTCTGTAAACATGTTTGCCTATAAAAAGAGAGGAACGGTATAAAGAGACAGAGCATCACTTCGATACGATTTTTACGAGTAGCAGTCAACAATACAAGAGGATATCCTCATCATCATCCCGTATATTTTGAGGTTACGTCATAGGCGTAGGCGTCAAAGGCGTTGTTGTCAATATCAAGGACAATAATAACAACAACAACGATGACAACGAGTACGATGAGGACGACGAAAAGGTCGACGATGATGCCGATGGTGTCGTTGTTGACTACAAAATAATGTTAAGAAAAAGAATACTCGTATAAGCATGAAGTATTGTATAACAATAAACGACAATAACAAGAATTTATGAATGCCTTAACATTTCTAATAATGCGATTACTTGTTGCCATCGTCGTCGCCGTCGCCGTCGACGTTGTTGTTCCTGCCACGGCTTTGTCAGTCTACATAAGCGCACCCATAAACTTTACAGAGCGAGGGTGCAACAAAAAAATTATGTATGAGCCTCAGCGTGGAACTTGGAAATGAGTGGTGCATTATTGCATTAAGCAATAATGTTATGACCCAAGTTAGCAAGGTGAATGAAGAAAACGGTAGAAAGGCGGAAAAGAGAAAGAACTCGAACAAGTTCTTTAGCAGATAGAGAATAAAGTAAATTCAATTGGAAAGCTTTACTTTTCAAAAATCTTTATACAATATGTAGATATTGCAAAGGTTGGATAGCTCCAGAAGAAGTTTTTGGCACTATCCATGTCTTCCATAATAGAAATAATTAGACGTATTTAAGATCTTTTCACTTTAAAGCAGATTCAGTCTGAGCTTTCTGGATTCATCAATATCCTTAATTGCAGATCAAACCATTTGCTTATCCCACCACAACGCACCACCCGTTGGGATATCACTTGCTCAAACTAAGACTATCATCTTCTTTAGATTGCTTTCATTCCACGCTATAAGTATCCAGTTATGGCCAGTCTTCGTTTAAATAAGCTGAAACAGAAATATGTTTGCTATTTTACAAAAGCTGGAAACCCTCTTACTAAAGTGAGAGATTTGAGCGCAAATCCATTCGCCTTGCAGCGCAGTGCTTTAAGTGGCTACTGAACCCTGTCAGAATGCATGGACTATTTTTGTTGTTTCACAGGTTCAATGGGACTAAGCTTCTTCTACTAAATCATGCTCTAGATCGAATTAGCTAAATTTAGTAGAAAGCAATAGACATTACAACTCACCATAAATTGTACAAGCTAGAGGCTGTGCTTGCATCGCTTTAAAGGAAATAGTATCGCCCCGTGGTCGAAATTCGACAGCCCGAATGAAATCAGAATACAAAACGGACTACAAAAGATATAATATATACATATTATGTATAATAGATTCGGTGTCTAAGATGTCGGTTCTTGCCGTCTCCTTATTAGAGTTTGAGTCGCAGTGAACACACGCAATACAGAATGTGCCTTTATCTGTATTTGCGCTTTCCCAAGAACCCGATTAAAGTCGCAGTCTCAATCACAAATCTGGAAACTGATAATAATAACGCAGTTCATAGTAGAGCAAGCAGTTTTTGAATACTTGTTATTAACTTTAAATTTCTCACCTGCTTTTTCCTGCTTTAACATTAATATATTGGCATAAAAATCCTACGCACAGCTGTAGAACAATACCTTTCCAACCATATAACTTTTATTAAAATATATTGACGTTAAGTAGGGTAAAGTGGTACGACAAAAATCATGTCTATGTATTAATATATATCGATGTAACTAAAGACAGAGCTTAATGTGTAGCAATATTAGGCAACCTTTCTATACATTAGTTTGTGTATTTACATATATAACCACTCCGTGTGGAGCTTCCAGTAAGAACCATTAAGAAAATTAAATTTGATATTAAGGTACTATAGTACGTTTTTATTGTAAGGAGTGTTTAGTATGGATTGTTTTGAGCTAGTTGTCTTGCTTGACACCATGTAAGCAGTGATTCTCGAAGGACTCAACGTCTGGTCTTTTGAGGATTCCAAACGAATATTCTTTTCAACGTGTCGTTTGCACTGATTGATCACACCCACTGTAGATCACTAGATCTGATCATTGCTTTTCACTCTGTTGGAGTTCGAAGTAGTAATCAATACAATTCGATGTGCCCTCGTATATCTTTAGTTGTCTGCATGTGTCAGTCACTGTGTGCTTTATTGCCTTGAGGTTCTGTGTGTATGTGTTTGTACATGTGCGTGTATATGTGTGCGTTAGTTGGAGTGTGCCTGAAGGTTGCCCGTTATGATTTCACAGCATTTGCAATGTTGTCTATTCGCGTTAAATTGTTTTTAATATAAAAAACACGAACCCACACACACCCACATATGTACACATAGAAAACCTAAATATCCATGTTCGTATGTGCATATTTATTTTATCGCATATTCAACTTGCCGTACAAGCGCAATCAAAATTATAGCCAGTGTTGAAAATTGATTTATGATTGCGCTAATAAATAACACAAACACTCGCAGGCACACATACACACACACTCACGCACAAACATACGTATATGCACTCATAAACATAGGCACGCTTATGCCAAAACGTTGAGTGGCAGCGCTAAAAACAGACAACCGAAATCGGTGTGTCATATAGAAGTAAAGTAGAGATGCCATCACATTTTTTTTTTGGTTGCTCTTTTTTGATGCGAAAATTCTTTTCATAAAACCTTTTCTTATAACTTTTAACCATGTGAGCAAATCTTTTTCCAACATGTTTTTTCTTCCGCTCCTCGTATTATTATAATTTTTTTTGCTTTTTTTTCATGTAAGCATGCGATGCCATCATGTGGCCTCTAAAGAGCGAGCATAACAACCAAAAGAGTATGGTCAAAGAAAGGGTTGTGTGGTGGTTATGAAAGCGTATGTGGGCAATCGCGTCTACGCGTGCGAGTGTGTGCAATGGCTGTGGTGAAGGCGAAGGCAAAGGCGAGTATTAACGAATGAGTGCGCGCACGAGGCGAAAGGAAAAAGCAACAACAAAACAAAAAAAGAAGTGTGAAAAATGAAACAGTTAATTACGAATACGTTAGGCGCGAATTTCAACATTTTATTAGAAAAGTTATTACACCTCAGCAGGAAGCTTTTAATTAAGCGGTGACGGAAGTCGGTCGCGCTCATTTGGTGGCGACAACAATGATGACGACGATGAAGGCGACGATGATGTTGGCATTGGCGTTGGCTGAGGTGGGCACCAAGAGTATGTGTGTGCATGTGTGTGAATAAATTTTTTTTTTATTTTATTTTTTTTCTACGTGGTTTTTCTTGCTCACTCGTGCAGCAGAACAACCGAAGAAAGAAAAAAGACGTGTTGTGCAAGCGTACGACATAAAATGCAGAGTAGGCGAATTAAGGCATGAACACATGCACTTACACACATACATGAATGCAGGGGCAAACTCAAACCGGATGTTAAATGCGCGAAAGGTTATGAGACGTCTGAGAGCGCAATGTAGAAAATGCGTTCGCACATACACAGCCATGCATACACATACATATATGCATAAGCACAGCATGCTCATAAATATAGAAAAAGTATGTGTGGTGCGAGCGGGCTTGGTGAAGTGTTAAAGACTTGCTGTGAACAAAACAAAACCAAACAAGTACAATCCTTAAAAAAGATTTGCTTATTAAAGTGCAAAAGATGATGCTAAGATTGCAGAGTTGGTAAACCGTTGCTGTTGCCATACGCGCAGCGCGCATTAATTGAATTTACACTTTATTTTTTTATTTATTATTATTATTATTATAATTATTATTTTTTAAGCTCCGTGAGAATGCAAGACATTTGCGCTTTGATTAACTAATGCAAGCAAACCAGACTAACCAGGGAGTAAAAACGCCACCAGTACAAAATATAATGAAGTAAATAATTAATCAGTAAGCACGAGGGTGAATTATTAATTCAGTAATAAAAACTGTTCTTTTTTTAATATCCTTACTAATATTATAAATGCGATAGTAACTCTGTCTGTTACCTTTTCACGCCTAAACAGCTAAAACAATTTTTATCAATTTTGGCATAGAGATAGATGTGACCTTTGGAAAGAACATTGTCTCCTTTTTATCGCGAAAACGTAGTTTATGTGATAGGTGAAAACATGTGATATGAAAAACGTAGTTTTTTTTCATATATTTAATTAGTATGGAGATAGTATGGAAATTTGATGAAAGATTTGAGAAAAAATAGACAACTTGAAGTAGTGTTTTTATGCAGACGTAGTCGCGGATACCAGCTAGTACTAAAATATATTCACTAATTTGAATCACTAAACTGAAAAGAGCCAAATCCAGTTAATTTTCAGTAAAAGTGCAAAAAATGTGATTATCAAGCACTAGATTCCGCGCGCAACTTCGCTCGCCTGGTATGGATCAGGATTGAATATTATCCCACGGCAACCTTTTATCGGAATAAAAGTATGTGCTACCCAGGTCGAGCTATATCCGTTAGTTTTTTACATTTATAATTATATTTTAAGAAGTACGATTAAATACTATCTGCTGCATTACACATAATATATAGTAATACTAAGAAAAAAACATATACTTTAAAAAAATGAAATATAGATATAGCACATGATATTTAGTGATAACGTATCATTCTATTGGTGAAAAATTTTTTAAATCGCATGAGTAGTTTCGAAGATTATCTCTAATATCCAAACTAACATTACCTCTTTATAAAAATGTAGTAATTAGTAATAGTTATATAGTAATACATCATCGTAGATTCGTAATTTCAAATTGGAAAAAATAGCTGGGGAAATCTAATCTCAACTACAGAGATAACATTGTTACTTGACAAAGCATCAGTGGAAACATTCGGTTTCTCCAGCAATACAGATTTCTTATTGTGGGTACTACAACACATCTCACGATCTGGAGGAGTACCCAAAAACTGATAAACTTTGGAAAGATTGTATTCGAGGTTTGTCTTGGATGTTAATCTATTTTTGACTTCACTTGACAAAGTTACCTCTCTGTTGGGCGGCTTTCAGTAGCTCGTTTTCCACTATAAAATTATACCACTAAATATTGCAACTCATTGTATCCGCACCTTTTTGGACCTCCATGCCGTTATTTGTCATTGACATCAACATCAACACTTTTAAAACATTAACACCAAAATCAACAATACTTCGAATTTTGAAGATTAGATGTCACTGAGCAGAGTTCATGCAAGCTCCTAATATTAAGCCTAAAAATCACTGACTTACTGTTGTGCCCTCGTTAGTAAGTTAATAACTGAATAAATAAGTAAGTAAGTAAGCAAAAGCAATAAGCATGTAGTGGCGTAAAGACGACGTTGCGCTGATGCCAGCGCGATTTTCCGCCAGCTCGTGAAAATTAGTTTTAATTTAAAATTTTCTTATCTGTGCGTGTGCAGTTGGCAGAACTTAACCGAATATTATAGCAAAAGCCACAAGAGCATAAGATACAGAGCAACACACAAACACACATACATACACACACACACACACACACACACACAGAGCACTTTTCCTTAATATGCACAACGTTGAGATCAGCAAAAAAAAATATTTAGATGTCATCATCATCATTTATGTTGTCGTTGTTGTTGTTGCTAAGTATCCCTCTCTATTAGCAGAGTCACACCAGACCAACAAGCAGCCACAGAGCGAAACATATTTTTAGTTATTTTTCGTTGCTGTTGATGTCGTTTGTTTTGTGCCTTGGCAACTTTCATCAGATGGATAGCCTGGCTGGCCATGCCAATTAACAGTTAAATAAAATGGAATACTAAAAATGCGAAAATAATGTCAAAACGGTGAATAGTTGAGTTCCTGTCATCCTTCCGCAACCGGATGGAGGCACTTAAACCGCATGCCTGAAAAAGTACACAGACTACTTGCCGTTATATTGCGAAACGTTTTATATAATATTTTAGAAGAAGAGCAATGGCCAAGCGAGCGTAGAGAAGACATGGGGGTGAGGGAGGGCAATAGCAATAAGACTGTTGCTGCTGGCGTTAAAACTTCCACAACATGAAGCCGTGTGGGGTTTGCCTCAACACTCGCATCAAAAGAGCGCACTCGCCGTTTATCACTTTCAAATGCGAATGAATGACAGTGCCAATAAGAACATCAATGCCGATGTCGAAGAATATTTTTTAGGTGGCGGCATGCCGCTTTTCGTGACCAGCGAAATTACTTTTTGCGGTTACGCTATTAGCCAATTTTGCGGGCGTGCTTGGCTTTGCTTTGCTCTGCTCTGCTCTGCTCTGCTTTACTTTACTGTTGCTTCGGCGCTAGCTTCGCATCGAAATAGTTTCGCGGCATCAGCTCAATACGACACAAGTTGACTTTGCGACGCACCCACAAGACACTCAAACAACACGCAACAACAAAATGGAATGCTTGAGGCAAGAGTGAAGGGAGAAGCAGCGTTACTGCTCAAACAAAATGCAGAGAAAGCAAGCATTGCGTATTTTGAACTGTTTATGATTCGGAAAATGCGAAACGGCAAACATGGGAAAGTTTTTGGCTCTTTTAATTCCACTAGTTATTGCTATCTATACGGCCATAGGCCATAAGCTCGACCCATTAGCGTTATGAGAAAGTTCTTTCTGTGCGTGTTTGTGTGTGGGCGACAGCTAACGGCAACATACATATGTATATAGCAAATACATTGTGCCGTTCTCTTACCCCTCCTTACAGTCACAATTTGTCTAGCTTGCTCTATGAAGGTCAATTCAGCTAACGGATATTGTTATGAACGCGTGCTAAGCGCGCCCAACTCCGTAACACTGAACGTCCTAGTAAAACTCAACACAGAGTGTATTAGTCAATAAAGGCCTAGGAGTTTGGTAGCTTGGTAGCTTGGGAGGGTGAGCTCGATGTTGTGGTCGATGGCACACAATTTCACAATACAATAATTTCAACGCATTACACACTTTTTTCCAGTCAATTTCGTTCTTCATTTTCATTCAATGTAAAACTCTGTAGGCAGAGTGTTATTACGGGACGGCGGTAAGCTTACATAATCAAAGTGAAAGAAAGAGAAAGCAGGATGAGAGAGGATATATGAATGTGTACGAGGTTTGTTCAACAAACATTGGGAATTTTTGACAAATGAACAATATCATTATCTCAAAATCAATTCGTGAACCTGACCCTAGCCAGTCATCTCCACGTTTACACGGCCTCCTTGGAAGCGCTTAGTTTACGCATAGCAGACTAACCAAAACTGTATCTTAATATTGTTGTTGTTGTCAGTCTTTTCTAAAAAGTTTTTATACCTTATAGCCGAAATTCTATTAATAGGGTCTAAGTGCTAAATATTAGCGAGCAGCCACTTCGCGCCTGCAGCTTTCTACTCATCTCAAAATTTTATGAAAAATCTACGAACCCCTTTTACAATGAATATATATATATATTCACTCGAGGATGCACTGTTTCATGAATGAAAGAAAGTTCACAGTATTTAAACACAAGACTTTTGTTCCGTGATCCCCGTTGAAATGAGTGTAGGGAATATAGAGCGATAATCAGTCCAAGAAGCTAGGCGGCGAACTTAAAAGTCGTAGCGTCTTTCTAAGCGGCGAAGTCAGCTCAGTGTGCTAAAGCTGCAAGCGGCGAATTAAACACCACGTAGATCGTACAAAATACACACAACACCTGAAAATAGACTAGCCATCCAACATGGGTAAAAATGTTGCTTTTCTCGTTACTTTTTGAACACACCGCGTATGAGCAACGCCCGTCATTTGCCTGCTGTTTTTTCTCTTTTTTGTTATTGTAGGCAATGCATATGTATGTGTGGGTGTTATTTCTTTTTTTTTTAACTTCAAAAGCGAAAATAGCGCAATTTGTGTGAAAGGGAAACTGACTGGGTGAGCGAGTGGGCAAATGACTGACTGACATGAGTAAAATCAAACAAAACAAAACCAAATCAAATGAAACCAAATCGAATTGAAACTAAACGACACAAATCAAACAAAACAAATGACGGGACATTTTGATGCCAGGGCCTCTAAGCCACGCGCGATAATAACGCCAACATCAGCATCAGCAGCCGTGACAAATTTACAAAATGGCCGCCTTCGTGAGAAAGGGCAACAAACACAATAGGGTAGGAAAATGCAACAAAACCAACAAGGAAACAAATTCAGCGACCAGATATGACAAAAAAATATTTACAATATTAAAAAAATATATATTAAAAAAAAAAATAAACAATAAGAGCAACACGAAACCAGTGAAAAATGACAGCTGTCATTCGTCATTTGAGTGTCTGTCCGAATGTGGTGTTGGGGCAAAGTTCTGTTATGAAAGCGCCGCAGGCGTAAGTTGGCTTTTGACTCGAAATTTCTTGAAAAGTTTTTTATTTGTCAAATTCTTTTCTTTTCGATTTTCCTATTTTTCTTAGCTACTTTTTCGGTTTGCGCAAGTAGGCATAAACAGTATTGTGGGCAATAAGAGTGGCCTCTTACAAAACATCATTGAGTTTTGTGTTTCATAAAAAGAGCATGTCTTTTATGTAATACACTTTCGGATATTTCGATTGCATTCAAAAAATGCATATATGTATACACGCGACTGCTGCCATCCTAATTCAAGTTTATATTACAACCACCTGGGTGGAGAAGTAGTGTCCATCATACTAGGCTCATAGTTAGCATGACGAGCTGCTGACAATCTATAAATGAACTGAATATGACTTTAGCGGAGCCCCAAGCGATAACTCTCTCAAAATTCAATTGATGTTAATGTTACTTGTGTTAGACACTAAAGCTGTAAAGTCAAGCAAAGCAGTGGCTTAGTGAATAAATACCACAACACCATCAACAGAGCATAAGCTCGCTACTTTGAATGATACCAAGCAAGCGTCACATAAAAAGCCTACTATGGAACTGGTTATCTCTGCAATAATATGCATGGTATACAACTGTAAAGTAGCACTGCACGTACCAACATATGTGTAAATAAGAAACGTTGAAATTTATTGTGTAAACCGTCATGCCCCGAGACCTGGGTCTCCGTGCTGTGACAATAATGTGAACAAAATCATCCAAATGCCTTAGCTCTAGCCTTAGTCAGTCAAATTTTTTATTAATCTTGGAAGGCGAATTTATAAGCATAGTCCAATTTTTAAAGCTTATGTAATAAAAAAAGACAATGCGTCCACATTTGCACGTTTCCTTTTGTCTGCCTACAAAATTAAATTTTGGATTTACAACGAAATTGGGGGAGTCCCTCATTGAGTGGAGTGTTTTATTATAGTTGCCTCAACATTTATGCGTGAAAGTTTCATTGCTTCAGTAACCTGTCTTTACATATCCTTAATAATAATATTAATTTTCGTGGAAAAATGAGAAAAATAAATTCTATAAAACTTTAAGTATTTCCCACTGAACAGTGTTTAAATTGAAAAAATACGGCATCATGTGGCAGCAACTGAAGCCAAAACAACAGAATAGGCCTAACAACGGCAATAAAACAGAAGAAAAACAGCAATTTCAGCAAAAAATTTTGTACAAGATTTGGAGATAGCAGATTAAAAAAGAGTATTTTAGTCAGACGAGACTAAAAATAATAGATATGAGTCAGATGGCAAAGAATACTACTGACATTGCACAAACGAAACCTTGAAAAAATATTAAGTGAAAAAACTGTGGGGTTGCTCTTCACCTGGTTTAAAGTTATGCCATTGGTGAAAATCAATGATATTAGTAAAAAGAAAGATTATCTTCTTTTTTTATAGTAAAATCTATCAGGCTATGTGGACGAAAATTCTTAACCATAAGATGAAGTAATTGTTCAGCAGGATGACTATCCGAAATACGCAGCTAAAATATGAGTACGTGTAGTTAATCCCAGACCTCAATGCAATCGAAAATTAGTGGACTCTGTTGAAGTAACATCTAGTACGGAACTACAATACGCAAAAAACTTAGGCGAACTTTGGTACCAGGTTCAAATAGAGTGAGGCATACGAAATTATCGAGAAATTAGAAAAGAGCCTAAGCGGGTCAAAAGTGTAATTAAAGCCGAGGATCTTTGGAGCAATCACTAAATACATTATTTTAACTTTTTCTTAAATCATGTATTTCCTTTGAAATACAATATAAACAAAGAATTAATTAAAACTGTAAAAAAAACCAAAACGTTTTACAAGCGCTCAAGTCACTTTTGATCAGCATATGTGCTTGCAACTGTATGCTGTATTACTTTAAAAGAATGCGCACTTTTTCCTCAGCTGAATACTTTTATATAAAGCAAAACCTAGAAAATCAAAGGAAATGAACAAAATTCCTTCTGTCTCTTTTACACGCTGAGCATAAACCATAAACCAAGCAATTAAATTGAACACAAAATAAGCAATATTCTGTTGCCTACTTTAAGGCGTTAATTTGAAGTTGTCAACGCTTGCGGCTTTTTGGCTCAGCTTTAATCCAGGGGCCTGATTCATAGCAACAAATTTAGTGAGCGTCATCGATGATGGCGACGACGATGCCAACGGCGGCGTCGACCGCTTGGCTGCTGATTAGCTTCTGAATGTCAATAAATGACTAAATTAGAATAATAAAGTGAAGAAAGCAAAGAAAGCCAAAATGCCAACAAAAACGAGTAACAAAAAAAAAAACAATACTCAAATGCGAACCAAAAAAATAAGCATAAATAAAAAGGCCAAAAGCAAAGCACAAAAAAGGATACTCCACGACTGAGCTGCTTTGAGTTAGTAATGTTGCTCGTACGTTTGTATCCACTTTGTATGTGTGTATATGTGTTAGTGTTCGACAAGTCCGTGCGTTAGAATTCATTGAATCGTGCGCATAGATTCATAATATATATAGGAGTATATAACAAAATAATTTTTTTTTCGATTCTTTCAACTTTTTCGCCCCCATTTTTTCCCATTTCCTTTTCCTTCTTTTTTTTTTGAGATAGTTTGGCTACGCATTGTCGCCGGCACCGGCAATGACTTCGTTGCTTGTTAGTTGCCTCGAGTGTTATGCCTTTGCCAAGCCAACAAACTTAAAAAAGGACATAAGCAACCAACAAAGAAAAAAATTACAAAAAATACAAAAAAAAATATATAGAAATAAATAAAAAACGGAATAAGCAACCCCCAACTCTCGTCGAACAAAAGAATAAAAAAATACATACGAAAAATGAACAACAACAAAATGAATGGGATAAAGGTTGAAAATGCGCGCGTTCGCATTCGTCGTCGAATTGCCCCCAAGTCTGAGCACGCTGTATGCTCGGTTAAATTCTGTTTTATTATTCAACAGAAGGCGCCACCAAAAGCTACGCCGACCTTGTACCAAGCTGGCACTGGTGCTGGTGCGACTGGTTATGCTGTAGTTGAACCTATTGCTATACCACTGATGCTCTGTATTTAAGCGATAAGCACTAGTACACATGTACATACACACACCCATACACACACATACTCGTGAATATACACATTACCCAAAATACACACCGCACCCCACTACCATTCAGAATGCTAACTTCAATTCAGAACACTTTAGCAGATCCTAAACTCGCTTGCGTCGCTGAGACTTGTTCACTTTGCTTGCTCGTTTGCTCGCTTTTCATACACAACAGCAACAAGAACAATAACAACAACAACAACATGAACTATACAGACAAAATGTAATTTATTCCACAACGATTTATGTGCATGCATATATATATATATGTGTGTGTGTGTGTGTGTGTGTGTGTGCGTACACCCAAAATAGACGTTTGCTCCGCTGGCCAACTGCCAGCTCTGCTCTACTCTTCTCCGCTTTTCTCTACTCTACTCGACGTGTTTGGCAGAAAAAACATTACAAAAAATTTTTTCACCTGCGCCGCTGTTAAACAACAAAAGCTCTTAAATTTTTATGCCGAACTGGCGAAAAATATTCCATTAAGTGAGCGGTTACTTGGTGCGGTGGGCAAAGGAAATGGTATATATCGGCATACCGCATCGCATGAATTTGATTTGACCTTTCGCTATAACATAACGATACAATGAATAACACGACAATAAACATTGAAGAGAACCATGAGTAGAAGGACGATGGCAAGGACGATGGGTGGGACGTTGGTGAGCAAGTTAAAGTAATAAATCTCTAAATTAATTGTCCAATTAACTGAGTCGATCAATAAACGTGTTCGAAAAACAGGTGGCGATGCTGAGTGAAGTTGATATTTCAGTCGTCTATTGCCAGCTCCTAAAGCACATCATACTCAACTTCAACATACCGAGATCATACCGATCATGAGTTCAGCATCGTGTTTCTCGACTAAATGGAAAAAGTGGAATATCGAGCCGTAATTCATAATACGACTCTACCCGTATATGACACCCTTTACACATTAATTCAACGAATTTAAACGTAGCAACCCAAGTGAATCGCTAAAAAGCAGCCAAAGGAACAGAGGCCAGGCCTGTCGTGTGTATGATAAGTAAAGCAGAGTAAATTGCCTGCCTATTGGGTGTCGTCATTGCTAACAAAGAACGGCTGTCAATGCGATAGCAGTCTTTGCATTTCGCTGTAGTTTTTGCGCGATGAATATTATATTATGCGCCAAAGATCAAGCAAACTCATGATTCATTCCAATAGAGCGGAAAGGCTAAGGCTACTGTAAGTGAATAGTGCTGATGGATTTTTTGCAGAAAATAATAATGCCAATCAGATAGTACTCCAGTTAATTATTGAATCGATTCGTTAAGACGACATAATCACATTTGCCTAAGACAGACGTGCATGTTCATTCGAAGTTACGCAGGCATAAACTGCGCTGCGAACTGCTGTAGCAAAGATTGTACTCACTCAACCTGGCGTTCAGCTAATTATTTCTGTGTACCAATACTAAAGCATGACGAAAATATTTTTTTTGGTGCATAGTTTCTACTGAGCTCAATTTGTGTTTTATACTGATGACTTGGTTTGCTGCTCATTTCCTATTTACTCGCGTAGTTGCCAAATGAGCGTACATTTTCCATAGCATAGATTCGGGGGTTAATATCGAACGCTACCAATTTCACTGCTGTCATCATTATAAGCGTTGCCAACACGTTCTGCTGCTGCCGCAATCAATTTCCGCTCTTTTGAGATTTTAAAATGACGGAAATGGAAATGAATTCAGGTACAGCAGCCTGTGTCTATATAAACAAAATGCATAAATTGATGCTTATGACGATGTCGTTGTCGATGCCAACTGATGCTTATGGGCATGAGGATGCAAAGGTGTGTCAATAAAAATGCAGAACAAGGAAATGATAAAGAACGAATTTTGCCAAATTTCAATTGCTAATAAAAGCAACAACAAACAACAACAAGAAAAAGGACATCCTCTAAAATGTGTTATAACATAAGAGCTTTGAATAACTACAGCCGCATTTAAGCCGTACAATTTCAGTTTCGAACATACACTCGCACATACACACACACACACACACATACCAAACACAAACCATTGCATACGCACTTCACTTGGTGCTGAAGCTAAACCCAGCATAGAATTATGAACATTTGGCAAAATAATAGCTTGTGTGTGCGTGGGTGTACCTGTAACCGACAGCTATGCCGTTATTGCTGCTTTTGCCCAACAAAGCGTTCCACCCACCAACCACTCTAGCAAACACTGCCAGCATTCATAGCGGCTGCTAAATGGTTCACAGCTGCTCGAGGTACTTTTCCACTTTATATCACTTCATCGTTCGTTCGTACGTTCTTTCATTTCATTCGCTTTCCGCTCACTTACAGTCGCACTCGTTGTTTGCCCATCCATTCCGTCAAGTAACCCTCTCGATCACCGATTCACTTATTCACGCACTTGCCCGTTTGCTCTCACTGTAGTATCACTTTTACCGAAGGAGTGTGTCTAATAAACGCGTGTCCGTCCCGATCGTCCAGACTACTGCACAAAACAGAAATGTTCGTGCTTGCGCTATTTTGTTGTTGTTGTTGTTGTTGTTGTCATCGTTATTGCCGAAATCAAAGTCATCATGACTGAAATTAATTCGCTACGAAATTTGTTGTATAATTGGGCTGGCACAACCAGGCAAGCCAACGCGAGTCAGATTTTGTTCAGGTACGGATTTTTAGAACTGCATGAGCACCAAGCAATCAATGAACTGTCAATTTTTCTAGAATAATATAGTAACGCATTGCGTATACGCAATGTTATGCACGATAATAAAAGACACATTGAAAAAGTTGGCAATTAGTTAAAGTGGCACAACGCTGCTTGAAGGAGGCAGCGGGTTCTCATTTTTAATCCTAGATATTCAGCATTTTCTTCTACTTTATTATATAAAGTGAGGCGAAGGAAATCAAAAATCATTAAAATTATTATACCGAATACTTGAATGACACCTTAAGGCAAAATTAAATCAGTTAATCTCTTATCATAATACCGGTGGTTGCTTCATTTAAATACACTTAAGCCGCTATACTCATATAGTGGTTTCTCAAAACAGCGAGCTCTTAACATGCGTAGACCGCCGGACTCAATCTTTGTGTTTTGTCATTTTAGTGGCAACTTCTCTTGAGTTCTAGTAATTTGGGTTTCAACATAGAACAGAATTGTCGACCTCAATGGGTCGTAAATCAACGCTCCCAACTGAAAATTGAGTTGAGTCTCTAGCTCATGATTTCACTTCGAATCTGGAGTAATTGAACAAAATGTGCTCCGAATGAATATTCACATTCATTCATTCTACTTCTACATGCGGCCCGAACCAGTGTAGTTTCTGTACAAATGTACACGATGCAGAGCAATCAAATTCCAGCCCTGTTTATAAGTAGGGTTATCATTTGTTCATCATTAGAAAGTTCCTGCCAGTTATCGCAATATGGGCATTTGTATAGGTGCTTAATAGCATTGTAAAACAGCGCGCAAATAAAACCTACTCGAAAATAACAGAGCACACTCGTAGAAACGTACAGTAATTGTTACAAAGAAAACGCCACAGGATGCGACTTCCATTGAAATGGCGGGCAGATTTAGACTGTCAAGTCAACTCAACATCAACCCAAATAACAACAATAGGAACAATGTTCAAATAAAACCTAACACGAACAATAAGAACAACAGAACGAAAACGAGAACCAACCAAAATGCCGGACATAGAGAAGAAAAGTAAACAGGATTGTGACAGGAGCAGCAGCGGCAGTGACCTCGTTGAAATTCGAACGCTAAATGCCTTTTTAATTGGAGCATTTCACGAACAGCGAAATTTATTAATAGGAAATTCCGGTGCGGCAAAGGAACGCCAAGTGGCAAGGAAGCCAACATCAAAAGCCAATGGTACTTTGACTATAGGGTGTACGTGTATGTTTTTTTTTGTTACTCTTTACATTCCGTGAATAGTACGATGACTATGCCATGAAATTTATACGAAAGTGAATAAGACATCAGAGACCCCATAAGGTACAGTAGAATTTCTATAATGCAGACACTCGCCAATTCGGACAAACATTTGGTTTCCATTCTAGGCTGTGTAATCCAGACAACGCCGCTTTTGATTTAAATCAGAAATCCGGACACATCTTCTTTACTCTCGGATTAGTAATTTCCTGTCGCCGTTATGAAGTAGCAGGTCGAAAAACATTTAATGACCTGCGAGTACCAAGTGTTGGAAGGGAACTTTTAAATTTGGATTGTATTGTAAATCAACGACAACATATATAAAACGCCACAATTTCCTCTGAGATCCTTACAAAAACATTCAACGTTTTCAATGCCGAATTTTGTGAACCAATGACTACACTTAATAAATTTAGCACACGATATGGAATAATGTGGCAACACAAAATTTTAACGATCCTGTTGCCGTACATCTCACATTATTCAATATATATATTGCGTATGAGACTGTACTGTTTTAGAAGAAGCTCCCATAAAGAACCTTTGTCTTGCAGACTGAGAACCCCGCAGCAGCATGTAAAATTGGTAAAGCACGGGTAACTCTCCCGGTGTGCTGCAATTCAACGAGAGTATAAACTGAAACAACCATCGGTAAGATTGTAAAAGCCAAAAATCAAAGTGTGTTTAAAAAGTTAACCTACATATATCATATGAAAAATGATTGTGTGGATAAAAAGGCTGATTAAATTCTGAAAATTAAAAAAATCTTCATTTGTCCAGCTTGACAAATAGTTAATTGGAGTCTTCAGAAAACTTTGCATTAAATGACATTGAATTTCAAACTTGGAATGGTGTGGATAAAGATGTTATGAAAGATGTCTTAAAAATTCCTTATAACGAAGTATAGAGTCCTAATGATCATCGTTACTGAAATAGTTTATCTGAGATTGATGGATAGTTGAATGGCAACAGTGAATTTAGTGACGATACTAGTAAAGAAGAGAATCTCGAAGTTCGGGTGCACTTTAAAACTTGTTAGTCTTAGAGATGTTGCATACAAAAAGAAAAATTATACAAGTCAAAAAAGAATATAAATATAAATAAAAAATATAAATCATATAAATTGATTTATTTTCGAAAAATTCGGACATATCGCTTGATTGTCCAAATTATCGAGATTATACTGTATACACACGTTATACTGATACACAAGTTCTTGATGATTTCTTTGAAATTTTGCAACAACAATGTCTTGGTTTCCCCGTGTATTTTATATATAATAATGATAACACTCTTTTTTACACAAATAAAAAAATTAATCAAAAATTAATTATAAGAATCAACGTAGTGTAAAAGGCTCCACTTGTGTATTTTCATTAGGAAATCTTAAATTGCATCAACTTTTAAAAACGAGCTACAAAATTTCAACTGGAAAACAGCTGGAACTGGGTAAAAACCAGCTACATTTCACGCTTCCTTGCCCGTTGCGTGTCCGTTCCATAATTTTTCACCTTTCATCAAGCTGAGACATGTGAAAACCAAGCCAGAAAATGCAAATCTGACGGGAAAAAACCAAAATGGCATCACTGGTTCTTACTAAGGAAATCTTAATTTTACTGAAAATTTCAACACGGGATTTCGATACACATATTGCTTTACCTAAAGTCTTAAGAAATACATTTTTTTAAGAAAACTTTTTGTAGATTAAACTTCTATGTTTTTTGTTTCGATAATTACTTTAGTGTTGAGTACTGAGGCTCACGCATTGCTGTGGCTCACGGTTTCTATTAAATTTTGTGTGCTTCTCGACAGCTGTTGCTACGCAGAATTTAAACTGAGTTGAAACCAACTCTTTTCATTCGTTTCCATTTAAGCAGAGTTCGACACAGCAACGCATGGCGGGGTACAGCTGGTTTCATTTTAAAAATCTCAGAGTTAGCTGCAGTATGTATAGCGACCATACCATAAACATAAGTCAAATCAATAATGTAATAACGCTGTGTGCTCAGAAACAATGCCATGGGATGGAAATTTTTCGTGGCGTGTGTGAAGAGTATTACAACTTTGGCATAACGAAAGTTAACGTTTTTTTTCTTGTTTTGAAGTGGTTTCTGTGTTGTACTTTTGTGCTGTTGCGCTGCTTTGACTCACTTGGTTTTTATTGGTGAGAACTCTAAACAAAACCAACACTCCACGCGGCAGAAACCACTCTCACCACACCCTTGTAACGACTCAGCCACACTCGTGCGGCAATTAAAAGTTTTCCACTTCGTATGCCCACGCCACGCTCTGTTAGCAAATGAATGACCTCCTCAATTGTAGGCGTTTCAGTTAGGCGGAACTCCACTGAATGGCTGACTGACTGAATGAGTGGCTCAGTGGTTGGATTGATTGGCACAGTGGGACGAGAGTGCTAATTGCTTATTATGCGGCCACGCTTTGCACAGTCTAATGAATCCACATAAAAAACATTTTTTTTTTAATTATATTAAAAAAAAAAACTATAGCGTTAAAGTAAGTACTGACTCTTCTCTAACTCCTACTCCTATTCTCACTACTGCTACTGGTACACTTTGTTGCTGTTGCTGCAACAAAACCAAACTTAGGCAAACTCAAAATTCAATTGAATCGTTGAACGAGCAGGACTGTGCTCATTGAGCCGTGCTGCAGCACCCGGCAACCACGACCACGGCTTGGGTCAGGTCGATGTGGTTTTAATACCAACCAAGCTCAAACTGAATTGGCCTCAACTGACCAGCAGCAAAACTGTTGGCATTTGAAAACAATCGCAAAAAATAAAAGAACACAAAAAAAAAAACAAATTGCATTATTGGCGTATGAAGCAAGCAGAGCCGTAGAAGAAAAACGTTGCTAAGGCAGGTAGGCAGGTGACGAATATCACAATTAACAACGATGACGGCGTTCCAGGTACATACAGTGTGTGCGGTGAAAAGCGTAAAATCCAAGAGTCACGTTAACAAAATATAGGAGAAGAAGAAGAAAAAGGAGAAGAAGACCAATATCGCATTTATCGGCAACACCGTCCTTCACACAATTGCCAATGATGCAAGGAACTAGAACTGGAGCTTGTGCTGATGCTGATGCCGTTGCTTGGTGCTTGAACTGAAGCTCGCGGCTGCCAAAGCAGTTGAACTTTACACGGGAGAAGAGAAAAAAAAAGTAAGTAAACAATTTCATTGAGCTTCTGCTCCGTTTTTATCATCATCTCGATCATCGACATCGGCGTCAACCAAGGCACACAACAACCAAACTCAGGCAAACGTGGCCTATGATATTGTCGCCATCGCCGTCACCGTCACTGCCATTTCGTCTTTACACACACGCATGAATTAAGCGCCACGCTTTAGTCTTTTCTGCATCCTCGCTCTTATATATACATATTTTATTTTTTTTGGTTTTTATTTTTTTATACGATTTCACGTGCGCTCATCCACATTTCGGAAATCGTTGTTGGTCTCATTCGCCCCCACAGCACAACGCCGCAACACAAACATTCAGCTTGCCATGCTGCTGCTTCATTGCCCATTTTACGATTATATTCGCTTTCGCTAGCTTTTCACTCTGTGTGCGTGCGTGCGTGCGTGCGCGCGTGTGTGTGTGTGTAGCTTTTAATTTTTAACACGACACGTATAAAGAACGCGTCAATAAAATTTAATGGACCAAATGAACGAACCGGCGAACATCGAACGTCGAACGTCGAACGGTGAATAAACGAATGAAAGGAAAGCACAACGACTAACACGAAAGAAAAAAGGCTTTGACGCCAGACAAACAGACTTTGGCTTCTTTGCTGCCGCGGCCACTTGTATTCTTTGCTTTCTGCTTCTTCCCACAGGCGGACGTTGTCGACGGACGACACGGCATCTCTGTTAATGGCGCTTGCTGTGTACGTGTCACTTTAACTGTTAATACAATAACAATAATAATAACAACAACAACCGCAATAAAAACGCACCTCGTAGAGTTGCCAGTTTGTCAACCACCAATGCAATCGAATACACTGAAGCCTCTCAACAACAAAAACGAAAATATCAATCAAACCCGATTTCGACAATAACAAGCTTCTTTCTGTTCGTCTTCTACTCTTGGCGCAGTTTAATTCGCTTACCCATCACACTTATCCATACTCGAATGACATTTGTCCAGTCTCAGTCTCAGTCGACGTCGACGACAGCAGCGGCAGCGGCAACGACAGCATTTGTTGCTAATTGTTCTACGAAACGAGTCTTTGATGGAGCGCATTGTTATGCATTCCAACGCCACGTTACCCTTCGCACACTTGGCACAGCGTCCGGCTACTTAGGGGAATAGTGTATATGATTTGGCTGTATTGTCGTCCTTTGTCGTGCGGCAGCTGAAACAGTCGGGACTTTTTTCTTGTATTCTATTTAATTTTGTGTTTTTTGTTTTTCTACTTTTTCCTTCCTTTTTTCGATGGTTTTTGCTTGCTTCAGTGCAAATAAACTTGAAAATCTTTTTCGCATTTTCGATCAGCATAATTAACTGGCGCCCATGTTGGTTGTGGGTGCCACCATAATTAATTTACGAGTAGAACCTGTGCGCACAGCAATACATACACGGCTGTAGTCTCTCTTACTGACTTAGCCAATGAAGGTATGTTATATACATATCTACTTAGCTAAATTCGAGTACACAACCAGACACACATTTCCGTTCCCAGTCGAACTGACCAATAGTAGAAATTGATTTTCTTCCTTATGAATTATATCTGTAGATTTTCCTTTCGTTTCTTATATGAGTTGGGAACAAAAAGCATACTTCCGGTGTTCCACCTTTTTTAAGCTATGCGTAAGGTATTGAGCAAGTTCGCGAATCATCTGGTATATTTTCACTTCTCACGTACATCATCAGCAGAGACATTCGTATGACGGCGTAATGAAAAGTTCCTGGTTTGTTGACTTCGTGAACAATCAAACTGCTTTGGATCCCCTTAAGGGAAAAATATAACTGACCTTTAGTCTCAGACGCTATATACCGATTTTTAAGCACGGCAACACTATCAAAATACGAAAGTGGAATGAAAAGGTTACGGCCCATGAACAATTCGGACTGTAACTCTTGTTGGTTTTCGAGGTTGAGATGACTGACAAATAAGCTGTTGGATTATCATACTGAAACAAGATACTTTATTCGCGAAATCTATATATATAAAATTGGAGGTATGTTTTTTGTTTGTTTATATGTCCGTTATGGACGCCGAAATCGCTGTACCGATTTTGATGACATTTTCAGGGAATCTCTATAATAGCCTTTAGATGGTTACTGTGAATTTTGGTGCGAAAAAATTCTGGAATTTGCTAAATATTAAGACCAACTCAATTTTCAGGTGATTCTCAAACTGTACATATACAGATAAAATACAAAAACAAAGCAGCATCTGAGAATGGAGTTTGTGGGCAGTGCTGATCAAACTGTACAAAGTCAAAATGTTCAAATATTCTATTGAAAAAAAAATCAAAAAAGTGAAGCATACGAAATGCCACCAAAAAAGTCAAACACTGGAAGCTCAACGAGAAAATCTCAGCAGTAGACAGAGCGCAAAGCTACTGAAACATCCAAACTGCGAGACGCACGTGAAGGCAGCAATGCGCCGGGTCTCTGCTAGTAATTAATAATGGTAGATGGGTACAGGGCTTTTCCATACACAGTGATTTAAAATATTGCGTATACGTTCGGCTAATATCCGAGTAGCCTTAGATTTCAACTGCCGCCTACAATATAAGAAGGGTGCAGGCATGCCAGAACAAGACACTCAGAAGATTTACACGTGCGCCTTAGTACGTCCGCAACAACACGCTGCACAGGGACCTCTTTCGACCAAAGGTTATGGATGTGATTAATTGTCACAGCAGCTGCTATTACTCAAGACTTTTGACGCACCCTAATCCGCTGGCTTGCTTCTTCACCCATATCTCAATAAGGCGTAGACTGAAAAGGCTACACCCGCACGATGTCCCCCTAAGAAGGAATCAGTAGCCTTCTCAGTCATCACCTTAGTTTAAGTATAATTTTATAAACTTCATTATTTATAATCTGACAAAAGTGTTGGGCAAAAACAGAAACAAAAATAAAATTATGATTCATCGTTAGTGCAAGCGATAAGTATTCTTTATTTTTTATTTGCTTTGAAGTGGTACTAAGCTTGTGAAATAGAAGTAGTCGCTGAGCATTTTCCCAGTCAAACATATACCAAAGGAGCAATCGACCTGTACAAGGTGAGTCAGGCATTAGACCTGCTGGATAAGGCTCAAGATCTTAGGTATTTTTTAGAACAATGGCTGTAGTAATTAAAGCAGAAGTGGCAAGATTTTAATTACTAAAGCAGGCACTTTTAAGCAGTTAATTGTTTTAGGTTTTCTAAAACGTATTGCTTTTCTTAATTAAATCTAAATTAACAAATTTACACAAATAACAGAAAACAAGTTATTTAATTACTCCGATGTGATTGTTGACCAAATTCATATTATTAGGAGCTAGCGTACTTTATGGTCAGTGCATTTTCGGCATTCATTTCTATTGTTATTTGATTTGAAGAAATCTGCTGCCGAAGCTTATTAAACACTTTTAGAAAGTCATGAGGGTACTGCTTCAAGATGTTCCAATTGTCGATGATTTTAAAGTGTTGATGTCAATGACAAAGAACGGTTTGGAGGACCAAAAAAATTGGAAGCTAATGAATTGTAAGACTTATTAGACGGACACCTGGCTCAACTCGCATGCTAATTGCTGACAGCTTAGCAGTTAAAGATGGGATAGGATGAGATGGGAACGACCCAAAAAGAGAGAAAATGGTTACCACACGATTTGAATGAAAACTCGATTTTAAACCGCTTCAATATCGCAGTGTTATTGCTTGCTAGCCAAAAAAAGAAACCGAATATTCATGGTCATATGTGTATATGGTCGGATCGGCAAATGAACGAAACTTTTACTTCAAATATATACCAACATCAGTTGAACAAACTGAATACGGCATAGTTGCTAAAAATACCAGCAATGCGGTCAACAAGCGCAAAATCATTCTATTAATACACTTTTGAAGCTCGAATAGGAAGTTCTGCCGCAGCCACACGTAGCGCCTTCTGCTATTCACTTGTTTAGATCCATGCAGCATGGCTTGATTGATACTCGGTTTCAAAATGCTAAGGAAGTACGAAAATTGATAGATAATCGGATTTTATTTTCAAATATTAAAAAACATAGATAGCCATATTAACTGAACAAAATTATTATTAACAAATAGGAAGCTTTGATTTTTGGGTCACAGTATTAATAATTCTCCTTGTAGAATATTCCATGTCTCATTAAGCGCCGACGCATATTTATTTTATATCATTATTCAGTGCGAAACTTGCGACTTATTAAGAGAATGGGTAATTTGATGGAGAAATATTATCAGGCTCGACCTGACACCGCGCGTGGTTCGTGCTTGGCCAGCTACACGGAGTGGGTATAAAATATATGTTGGATATCCATTCATATTTAACCACATTCTTTCTCTTCATCTACGCAGATCAAGCGCCAAGGGCGGCAAAACTATTGCGCGAAAGAAATTAATGCTATTAGAAAATCCCGATGATCTAAGTCGGCTGTGTGCAGTGCCAACGGAGGAGCCACCAGGCATGAAATTTCGATATTCGAACTAAATCAGCTGGACTTCAGATGAATAATGTAATGCTCAATTAAAAACATCCGTTATATTATCTAAACATCTACATTTTCTCGCATGTGATCTTCTGTAGTTCTTATATAATTTGTTTCACGCTTCTGACACTTTTTCTCCAAGAACTCCAGCAGGAAGTATGCAACTATCTATAATTTGGTATCCTTTTTGCTGAAATCGGATAAGGTCGTCGTGAATACGGAGGTTGAGGTGGTTGCGAAAAGCAAATGAGAGTGTTCACAATTTATTCATTATGACCGGATTATGCGGCACCTTATTCCTTATTATATAAAGATTTTTTATACGGCCGTCTATTGCCTCTAATACTTGTGGAAAGTTCGCCAACGGTACACTATGGAGATAATGAAGGTTGTGCGTTTTTCCCAGTTGCCCTTCTCGTTTTTGTTGAATTTGACGCGTTGCGATGAAAACGACTTACTTCAATATATCGTTAAAATGCCGGAGGTGAAGTCCCTAATGTGCAATGCTATTTCGTGAGTTTTTCTTTTCATTTGTTACAACTTATGCTATATAGAATCCACAGTATAGAAATTTAATTTTGACAGTACATCTTCGGCATAGCCAAAGTTACATTCTTTACTTTTTTTAAATTCGTTTTCTGATAAAGAATCAAATCTTCCTAACCTTAGCGATGTGACGGCCACGATGTGTGGCAGTCCAACTATTGGTGATACCCCCATGACTGTACCACTCTATTCCGGTGGCCAAGTTGGTCGTGTTAGGCTATATGACACTAACTGTCCCTAACAAGACACATCTACCTGTTTAACGGCCGAGAGGATTTCATACGAACAGTTCAAAAAGTATGTACATTCGTTGGTATTGCCACAAATAAATTATTGGGCGACAGAATTGAAGGAAGCAGGCGAAAAGACTTCAGGCATGGCAGGTTATGGTAATAACCAAGATACTAACCCAAACTAATTTCTTAACTAAATTAGGATTATATCTATATATTTTTAAAGTCTTTTTCAGGGTTTCCCCTGAAGTATTTTAAAAAATGAAGAATTTAAGCCAATGACGGTTATGCGGACCAACTAACTTAATGCCAATAATTTTCCTTCAGTGCTGGAACAAATAAAAAAAGTTATTTATAAATTTAGAAAAACTTTTTTTGTGTTTTTATTTCTCAGAAGATGAGTACGTTGCCTATTCTAAAATATAAATCGACTATATAGTCGTCGTAGATGAACAGGTGTGTAGAGTGTCCAGTTTTGCTGCTTGTTTGCTGGTGTCGATTGTATGACAGCTTTCACTATCTCTGACTCGATGTCCTCATATGATTTAAGAGGGATTTTGGTGGATAAATTAATGTCAATGTATTCAATCGTGACCAAATTTTACACCGCCGAATGTCCAAATATTTGTGATGAAAAAATCTATCAAGTCAGGCGTTTTTTTTATGTCGGTTGGTCAATAGGTTGGTGCGCCTGTACTTAAGTATTTAGGGTTTGTTGACTGCCCAGACACTGCCCGAAAATTCTTTCCAAAAGCCATCTTCTCAGACGAAGTCTATTATGGTCATGTTAATAAGAAAATTCGTAGATTTTGGGGACACCTAAACCCGCATGGCTTGTTAACAATCACAAGCCAATGCGAGAAACTAGTGATTGTCAGACGCGGATTATGGTGGGATGGGGACATGTCAAATGAGCTTAAAGTTGGAGCGGTTTGCGAAATAAAGAAAATTAGAAGAGAATTGGAGAACAACTTATTGAGACAGGCCTGATAATAGTAACATTTGCCTCACTTACTCTCCCTAAGCATATTTATATTGGGTATGAGAAGACCAACGTCAGACCACATATACCGCTTCCCATGCACTGCAATAACTGTCTCAAATTTGGACACACTCAGAAAGTGTGCAAAGGCAAAAAAATCTGTATAACTTGCTGTCAAGACCAACACTCAATGATATGGTATCCTACTCCGATATTGAAAAACTCATCGACACTGACCCTTCAACATCAGCTACTAACTTAGGTAATAATATAACTAGTAATAGTAACATAACTGCCATTCTACCCAGAAACATCCCAAAGCGTAAGCGGTTTAACCAACATAAAAATAACGCTAAAAACAAAAAAACAGCATCAAACCTTAAACAAAAAAAACTAACTATTCAGGTTCTAATTTAGGAATAATGAGTGACACTTAATAAACAGAAAACAAATTTTTCCTGGCCTCGGTTTGGCTAACGGGGAGCGAGAAGGGAGCTGCCTTATCAGGCAGACGTTTGCCCCTCTCGGATTCCGTTAGTCTACACATAGAAAAATAAATAGTTTTCTCAAAATTCTTCTCCGCAATACAAACACATAAGGGTTCAACACCCGGCTTAAATAAAATTTCATACCCAATTTTAAAGAATTCATCAACCACTCCCAAACACAGAATCATACAACTATATAACAGCATAGTTAACAGCACCATACCACAAACACACAAGACCAACCTAACAACTCCCGTTTTGAAACCCAACGCAGTGAAACTCCAAGTTACCTTATATAGGCCAATCTCGCTAAATTGCTGTCTAGCAAAAACATTGGACAAAATCATAGCCAAGAGGTTATGGTGGTTCGTTACAAAGCTTAAACTGTTACGTGAAAACCAAATAGGTTTCAAAAAAGGTAAATCGGTCACGACGCTCCGATTTATGCAGACCATCTGATAACCAAGTCAATATTAAACAAAGGTCATTTAACTATAATTTCCCTCGACTTCTCGAAAGCATTTGATAGAATAGGTATACACACCATAATTGATCAACTTCAATAGTGGAGAATAGGCCCCAAAATCCTAAACTATATAAAAAAATTTATGACACATCGGAAAATTATAGTACGAGTAGGAACACACATGTTGGCAACATATCCTTTAAACAACGGAATACCTCAAGATTCTCCGCTATCAGTAAATCTTTTCCTGACCGCATAAAACAAACTGCCCAAAACTATTTCTCTACAAAAGAACATAGATTTCTTTAAAAGACACCAAATAAACTAAACCTTAAATTTAGATACTCTTTTCACAAACATGAACAATTGGTGTACCTATTAAGGAGCCAAATTATCACTAAATAAAAGTAAGCAACTACATATTTGTAAAAAACATAATTGCAAATGCATAACGTCGTGCAATAACATTCAAATCCCCACCGTTACAGCTCTAAAAATACTGGGGGTAACAATTAATAACATATATAAATGGCCCACGCATATCGACCATTTAAAACAATGTCCCTCCAACAAACTAAACATCATTAAATGCTTGGCTAGCGCTAAGTTTAATTGCAATACATACACACTACTAGTCGTGACAAAGGCAACCTTTATATCTAAGGTAGACAAAACCACTATTAACAAATTAGAAAGCCTTTTTAATGCAACAGTTCGAACCGCCCTGGGTGCTTACCGAACCACATCTATAAAAAATATATTATACGAAGCCAATATTCCAGAAATAGAAACTAAAAGAGATTTTCTAACAGCTGCACTCTACAAAAACCTTTTAAACTCGCGTAACACTCTACTATTTAAACTCCTTAAAAATCCTAGAACTATCAAACGGAAATCAATGTCATCTATTATAGGAAAAACAATCGAACTTAATATTTCTCACCAACTACCTTTCATTCCTCATAAAAATCACAACATTGAGCCACCCTAGCTCATTTCGAACAGACTAATTCTCACTGGACTTAGAAGACACCGTAAAAATAACACTACACCAACTATCTACAAACAGCACTTCGAAAACATAAAAGACCAATACAAAAACCATCAATTCGTGTACACTGACGGTTCTCAAATAGACAACATAACTTCTTACGCTATAACCACCGACAGCAGCATCCTAAAAACAGGAGTACTCCCACACTTTTCATCTGTAATGTCCTCTGAAATAATATCAATACTAGAAGAAATCGATCTTTTAAAAAATAAAAAAGTCAGTTTTTTTATATGCTCGGATTCTCTGTCATCTCTTGACGCAATCTTAAACCTAAACAACAACGATTTATATCCCTCAACAATTAGGTCTCTCTTGATTCGCCACTCCCCGAAAATAACACTCTTATGGATACCTGGACACTCTGACATAAAAGAAAATGAGCTTGCGGACCAAGCTGCTAAAGCTGCTACGCAAATGCCACTCATTCTCACCCCAACCCTTAACCCTAATGACACACAAATATCTTAAAAAATCACTCCTTAACAAACAACATCCATCGTTACTTTATTGTACAAAATCGTACCAATTCATAAATAAAAACAACCTCAGCGTTGCGGACAATCTGCGACATACGACCCAACAAGATATAGGTAGGCTAGACCAAATTATAATAATTAGATTACGATTGGACACACGAAAATAACAAACCAACACTATATCGACAAAAACAAACCAAGCAACTGTTCCCTATGCAACTCCAATGCCACTATAGACACAGAACATATACTTAACCACTGTACCGCACTAAATCGGATAAGAACAACAATTTTTCCAAACACAGAACCAACTACTAACATCAAAAACGTAAACATTTAAAAAATCAAACAATATTTAAAAGAAGCCAACATTTTTCATGAGATCTAAACAATCTTTGTTATTATTTCCACCAAATAACCACAGTCATCAAAACACTCCAATTATACATATGTGCAACATCCCTCATACCACACCCTACGAAATACTAGGTTATAAAATTGGACCTGCAAATGTACCACATAAAAAAATAGGCGAAGGCCGCAGTAACCAGTGCTATACCACCTACTGTTAGTTTTAGTTTTTTTAAGCTTATCTAACAATATTAATAAATAAAATAAAAAATCATGTAGTCGGGTATTGGAATGATTATTGGATTTATTATTATTATTGGGACATTAGGCTGCCAGTCAACGCAATCCTAGAGGTACATCGCGTTTGATTTCATAACGAGCTTCAACGTACAGGTTCTTGTAACTTGTGCTTTGACACACTATCCCTACAAACTTCAAAATCAAAGCTGATATGTCGACTATTCGCAACATTAGAGCTGGTGTTCCACAGTGTCCTAGGGCCTACGGGTATACGCTTTTTAGTAGCGTTGAGATGAGTTTAGTTGCCACTTATGCGGACGACAAAGTATTTTTAGGCTGTGACTCTTTGTGATCCAACTGCTGCCACCTTAGAGATTCTGATACTCCTTTTCATCTGGTCGAATCTTCGTCAGCAAGGTTCATATTTAGTTGAAAAAAATAAATAAATAAATAAAATAACCTGTCCCTCAAAGTCGGCAACACTTTTTTTTCTTGCAATTTCAGGCTTCCGAGTGGTTAGAGGAGTGATGTTAACAAAGTGCACAATTGAACAATACTTGTACATTGTACATTGAAGCTGCTGAGAGCAGTCTTATCACATAAAACTTGTGTGTTCTTATGAACAGTGGGAGCCTCCTACATTATTTCGACACCGAAAACCTGTATCTGCCATTGCTGCCTACGGCTTCGTATGTCAACACACCAACCAACAAACCACCAGTGAGTTACCCACTAATTAGCCCAAGATTCCTGTTAAGAAGGGCATAATTTACTAAACAAAACCTCAACCCAAATTCTCACGGTTTAGGGTGATTATCTACAAGATTACCTGTCTGTTAAGCATTTTTATTAAGTTCTGAAGCCTACAATTTCTTTGCCATTTTTTTTTTGGGGTTTTTATTTTGTTTTTTCTTTGGCCCAATGAAATGTTAAAGGTGTCGTCCTTGTCGTTGCTGTCGTCGTCGTCAGCATCGCCTCTTCAGATTTCAATAGCACTTTGGCTCAGTGGTTCAAACAGTTTACGAACGGCTTCATATTGTTTTCTGTTTGCGTGTTGGTATTTTCATAGGTATATTTATATATTATATATATATATATATATACAATATGTATGTATGTGTGAGTATGCATGTGCATCTGCGTTTCATGTTACACTGCTTAGTTGTGATAGCGTTGACTACAAGGACGAGGAAAACAACAAGGACGAGTGCAACGAATTGATACGGCTACTTTATTGTGATTGGAGTTTGTGATTTATTTGAAATCAGCAGAGGCAAAATGCATGTGCATGTGTGTGTGTGAGATAAAGGAGTAGAGGGAATGATTCGCCTCCTAACATATTATATCGCATAGTAACACTTTGAATTACTAAAATATTTAAAAGTACCCAAAGGACTCCTGCTGTAAACACACAAATATGTACGTTGATATACGTACAATTGTTCTGGCTGTCTGGCTGTCCACATGTCTGCCTACTAGCCTATTTATTTATTTGTCACACTTTTGTTGTGCTTTGCGCGCATCAATTACTAGTGTCGCCATACAGACTCCTTAGCAGCATCAGCAGCAGCATTGATCTAGCTTAGCTGCTATTCCCAACACACACAAGCATGTACATACATTTATATGAGCATCTCTGTATGTAACTCATGCTACTCACAGCTTACAATTTTGTATACGTGTTAATGGCATGTGTAACTCTGTGTGTGCATGATAATTGTAAATTGTGCCCAGTTGCTGTAGAATTATGCCATCAACAACAGCAGCCGTAATTGCGATCTCGCGGTCAGCAAAGTCCGCCATTGTCGCTGTTGCTGCATTTTGTTGCTTCTTCTCGTGTTTGTTGTTGTCATTCGTAGCTCTTGTCCATTTCTACTGCGCTTACACTCACTCTCCCTCTCCTTCATTCGACCAAGCAACGCGCAGTCTTGCAATTGTATGCTGCTTGTGTGAATTACCATTTCGGCTATAAGTTCATACATTCATTTCATTCATTCACACGTCTGTTTGTATGCTTCTCCATTCGTTCATTTGTTCGTTTGTTCGTTTGTTGGTTGGTTTGCTTCATGTAGTTGGTGCCTTCATTAATATTTACGCGATATGGGCGTTGAAATAAAATGCTTCTACGTTGTGTTGCGTACATTAATGTCAAACATGCACACAGTGCCCCCCCCCCCCCCACACACACACGCAAACCCGCACATTCATATGCAGTACTCTTATACAGTGAAAGACAAAATTATAAATACAACCTTTACTTTGTTTATATTATTTCAATTTTATCATTATAAAACGAACAATTATTTAAAAGGTGTGAATTTCATGGCATAAATAACAGTAAAAATAGTTGATTTACATTTTTCTATTCACTACAACAACAGATATAATGACTATGACCACACGAACTCCCCACCCGCTTGGTATCCACAACAACTTACCTTAAGATCCTGCTAATTGACAAAAAACGATACAATTCAATTTATTCTCCATCTGTCTCTAGCCAACATGCCAGTTTTACCATTTTACTATTAAGAACTTGCATTAATTCTGGACCTTTTTTTTAATGCAAAAAGGCATTCATTGAGAAAAATTGGTACAATATGTGTTATTCGAAATATTTTCCATTATTTTTTACAACCTTTTCCCACCAGCATCGAAAAAACGATCGTGGTTTGGCAGCGATCCAATCATTGATCGCTTTTCGTACTTCCTCAGCATTTCGAAACTGTGTATCAACCAAGCCATGCAGCATGGATCTCAACAACTGATAATCAGAAGGCGCTATGTCTGGTGATTACGCTGGGTGCAGCAGAACTTCCCATTCGAGGCTCAAAAGCGCATACTTCACATCTCTTGCAACGTGTGGCCGAGCGTTAGCATTCAAGGGAATGACTTTACGTCTCTTGAACGCTAGTGCTGGCCTTTTTAGCAACAATGCGTTATTTAATTGATTCAACTGACGTTGGTACACATCTGCAGTAGCAGTTTCGTTTGGTTTTTGAAGTTCGTAATACACTACTCCTTGCTGATCCCACCTTATACACAGCAAGGTCTTACGACCATGAATATTCGGCTTCGGTGTCGATGTGGAGGGCTCTGCTGGGCTAACCCATGACTTTTTTCTCTTGGGATTATTATAGTAGATCCACTTTTCATTGCTGGTCACAATACGCCACCGAAAATTCTTCTTGTTTTGGCTAGCAAGCAACGACACTGCGATGTTGAAGCGGTTTGAAATCGAATTTTTACTCAGTTCATATGGTAGCCATTTTCCCTCTATTTGGATCTGACCTATTGCATGTAAACATCGTGAAACAGTTGATTCATCAACTGCTAAGCTGTCTGCAAGTTGTTTCAGAGCTTGAGCCGACTCTTATTATCCTCGGCCTTTTTTAATGCTCCAGGCCGTTCTTTGTCATTGACATCAAAATCAACACTTTTAATTAGTTGAAACCACAAACGGCAATTGGAATATGACGGAGCAGCATCGCTATAAGTTCCTAAAAGTGTTTGATGAGCTTCGGCGGCAGATTTATTCAAATCGAATAAAAAAAGTAGTTAATGTCGACAATGCAATTTTCAGAGTTCCATGATTAGCGTCAATATAAATTAAATAACTTAATGGCACTAAACGGAGAGCTCCTATTTTAGTGTTGAAAAATGTCAAAACAATCGGATTAGGCAGCTGTTTGCCAGCTGTTTACACTGATACTTCGAATTTTGACCATTAGATATCACTGACCAGAATTAATACAAGCTCATAATTAAACGAAGATGAAAAGTTATTTTGCGGCGTATATCGTATACGCTGATCAACATTTAACATGAAATAAATATGTACTTTTTTATAGAAATATATTCCTTGACGTGGTATTTAGGTTCGAGAACTGGTGATCGGTATAATTGAAACCAATTCTTCCTTTGTTATTTTGTTGGATCCAGTGATTAATAAGACACAAACAAAAGTCACAAAAGTTCGGAAATTTTGTTCTACCATGCGGTTTCATACGTATCGCTCCATTATAAAGTCGATAGATTCTACTTCTCCCATGTTTAGCGCATGTTCTCAGCGCCTGCCCTACACACTCTCTGAATGAAAAATTAACTGGAGCGGACGGCTCCCTCAGATAGAACAGGGTGCGGCGCTTTGATCGACTACCAGACTATTTAAGAGAAGGCAGAGAGGCAGCCGATAAGTCTTCTTCGAGATGGACAGTTCTGTTTTATTTTCACACATCGTAAATTCCAAGTGAAATTTCATTTTCTCATTGGTTGCACTAAATCAATTCGATTGCTCTTCCTTTTTCTTCCTTTTCAGTTGCGAACTACCCGTGTGGTGGTCCGACGACTATCCCTCGCCAGTATGCACAAGGTGGCGCAAAAGTAATGTTATAATGTAAATTGTTTTGTTAGAAATAAAAAAAAAAATTAGTTCTGTTTTCATGAAAAGTTTATTTGAAGGTGTAAAATAGATGGCGGTAATTTAAAAAAAAAATTTATCGCTCAAATGGCCATTTACCGAGTTGATGCAAAACTGAATTCGTTGTACGGCATTTTGAATTGTTGAGCGCAAAACATCCAAACAGTTACTTTGAGGGGATGCATAGCTCTAAATGCATTTCGTGCAGATTCTTTGTGTCCCAGAAACGCAAATGTTGCCTGTTTACGTAAACACTCAATTGGAAAGAGGCTTTGTCGCTCATTATAATTTTTTGTACGAAATCATCCATAAATTTATCAAATAAGCAATAATTCCATGCTCTTTAGGCATGCATCGCTCCATGGCTTGTGCACAACTATTTCTGTATCTGTCTACAACCCCGATGTCAAGCCACAGTGACATTTGATGCTATTTACAAAAATTAAGGCACGTGCACATTATCACATTACCTTCGCGTCATCCTGCACATATATACAATGCACACACACGCACGCTTTTTAAGCAAAATCGTTTGTGATTATTATTATATAATATGGTTATATTGTTGGTGTTCCTTATTTTTTTCACTAAGTGCAGAGTAGTCAAACTTTTGTCTCTGACTGTATTTACGCTTCTGTGTGCGCTAGTGCGTGTTGAACGTAAAAGCTTAAATTTCATGCTTCTCTGCTCCATTTTCTACAGAGTTTAACTTCAATTAGTTGAAATGTATGTATGTGTGTCGTTTTCTTGCACTTCCTCGTCGTCATCATAGTCGCTCGGTGTCTTCAATGGCGACTTTGTCTCTTGTGGTGGTGTCTTCTTATTTCTTCATCTTCTTGTTGTTATTCGTGTTGTTTAAGGTTGCATTGTTTTTATAATTGTTGCTGCTTTTGTTGGCAACACTATTGTTGTTGTTGTTGTTGTTGTTGTTGTACATTTGTGTAGTTTTATAGCATTAAAATTTGCTGCCCCAACCGCTCGGTCGCTCGCTCAGGCGCGAAACTTACAGAAAAACCATTAATTTTCATTAAAGAACCAAAGATGTGGGAAAAGTGCTAACAAGAAATTGTTTTTATTTTCTATTTTCAATTTTATTTATTTTTTCCTTTTTTTTTTCTTCATCTGTAACACCAACAACGAAAACGATATATAATATAAGAAGAACAAGCATACATGGCAGGCTTGTTGCGTTTATGTAATACAATAATATTGTTTGTTCTGAAGTGGTTATCGTACCTAAAGAATAGGTAAGAATACTAAGAATAGGCCAATCACATATACAAATTCTTTCAATTTAATCCTAGGCATGCTTTATTATTTTGCTAACAACTGACTGAGCTCAATGCTCAGAAAATAGAAAAATATACAGTCGTAGTATTGTTCGCATTATTTTGATAACGACTGTGGGTGTGGTGTGCAAAAGAAAAATGGTCATCATCTGTCTATTTCAATATTGCCGCTCCGCACTTTGCTGTGCCACACGATTTTGAGCGCTTATTATCTCCTTAGGTGAAAGCATTTTGTATGTTAAATTTGTCTTTCCAACTGGTTTTGGGTGCTAACAATTCACTTTACTCAGTCATTGACGTTGGTGTTGTTATTACTGTTATCTCGTTTGCTTTTATCAATGGCGTTACTAAAAAAGAAAGTAAAAAAAAGCAACAAACGCACAGTTTTTTTTACTCATTATCTCTCTCTCTCTCTCGTTCGCTCTGTCCATTAATTTACTCACATTCGTATTCATGGCTGTATTGTGTTTTTTAATACACACTCATCACATTCATTCATGCATTCATTGATAGTTAGTAGCACTCGCACAGCCTTGTTCGGAATTCCTGTAGCATCCCACACGCTCACCCACCGGCAATGTTACACTCGTATTCGTACTTTTACACCCCCGCGCACTACTGTTCGAATTCGCATTTTCATTCTTACTACCCATTGTCATACCAGCACCCGCATTCATGCATTTAAAGTGGGACAATGCTGTCGCACACTTCTTTAAAGGATTTTATTTGTCCTATTTTTCTTTACGAATTATTGACGCTGATCTGACCGCATTGCTTTAGGTTCAATTTCGAATTCGATCAATGTTAGATTGTCTGCAATAAGAAAATTGTTGACAGTGTGTGTAGGTATGCGTGTGTTTGTATGCGTGTGCGTGTGTATACTTTTGTACTTAGATATTTTCATAAATATGTTCACATGTTCCTTAAGCAATAAATTTCAATGGACAGTTTTATTGGTTTCGAACAAGAAACAACAACAATAAAAACAAAAACAGTAACTTGATATCGTACAGCATTACCAACAAAAAAGAAAAAAAAGAAACAACAGCAACAATGTAAAGAAAAAGAAGAAGAAGCATATGAAGACGAAACATAAGCAGAACGCAACCAGCAGTAATAATAAAGCAAAGCCTGACTATTTTGTTGTTGTTGTTGTTGTTGTTGTTGTTAGGCGAAAGTTTTAGCTTGAGACAAAACTTTTTGCTCACACTCATCGGTCGCCTAGCACGGTCTTGTCTTCGTTCCTTCGCTGCTTCGTTGCTATGCTCCATCGCTTGTTTGTTCATTCGTTTGTTCGTTCGTTTCATTTCATTTCAGTTGTGTTTGTGTTTTTGTTTTTGGTTTTGGTTTTGTTTTTAGTAAATATTTTTGCCTCGTCTGATTTTGTTAAGTCCACAGTTTCGGTTTAGCTAGCATTCGTTTTTTCTTGTCTTATTTTCTCCTAGCCCCACAGCAGATTTTTTGTTTTCAATTTTACTGTCACCCACTACCCGTCTAATTCCGACGACGTTGCAAAAGCATTCATTCAATGAAAAAGACACCTCTCGCCCACACTTACAAGCAACCAAACACTTACAGAGTGTGTGATGAAGTGTAAGTGTCAGTCCATGCATGTCTGTCTGTCTCCAAGTCTGTCTATACAGTTATTTGTATGTGTGCCAACAGGAAAGAAGAAATTTTCTAAGCATGTGTACGAAACGTAAGGAAAGAAAATAAGAGAAAAGAAATGTGCTGAAGGATAATACAGATAAATGTATTAGCAGAATTTTACTTTGACAAGTATACCACAGGAGTTGGGAGAATATGAGACTAACACATACATTTACAGACATGCATATGCATGTAAGTGTGTGTTAGTGTACTCGACATATTTAAGTGCTGTATACTTTGTGCACATTTTGCCGTTGCACACGTTTTCGCAAGGCGTGACTAAAGTACGTCAAACAAAGTCCGCAATTACACATTCAAACGTTTCGAATCATAACCTTCGAAAAATCTGCAATTAAAATATTTTAAATCACACAAAAAGACGCACACAACGACACGCACACAGGCGATGAAAATAAAATAAAGCCAACAAATAGCGTGGCAATTAAATAAAACGCGCAATGCAAATCCTGGAATGCCGTTAAATTAAAAAATACTTTTCATTTTGCACATACAACGATGAAACACACACACACACGCACGACCATGCAGAGGCACGTCTGTCAATGAATACTCACCAGACCAGAGGTTCAGAGTATAACAACGCTCCGTATGCAATACTTTATGTATCTCATCGCCTAGTCAATCGATCGAGCAATCGAACTCTCATTTGGCATAGTTCTATATAGAAAGCTGGATGGATAATTCGTTGGACAGTAGATAAGATAGATAAATATTTACATAGGTCGATGAAATGTTGCGGAGTATTCAGCGGCCGTTCCAAAAAATATACACCTCATATTAAGCAGCGTAAAGCAATAGAAACGAGTTGAACGCTTCCGTTGGCCTTACGCGTCGAATATAGGATGTATACGCTGGAACTCGAACACTCTATTATGGTGCTAAGATAACTTTACATATTGTTGCGAATATTGGGATTCAATTGTAATCTCTGTAATGAAAAAAAATAAATATATAAATATTTATAATATTAATAATAATAATAAATAAATAAATACAAAAGCATATATGTGAGTCTGCTTAGCACTCGTGACCTTCTGATGTCAAATTCTTGTTTGGTTTTTCCCCCACACCGAGGGGTCTGAACTACGAGCTCTAGGACGGCAAACGTAGTACACTTCCACTAGGCTACCGAGTCGACGCACACATTCAGGCATGCAAATGATTTAACTATATGTGGAAAGCGACCCGAATGCCTTCGTATGCCTTCGGGCGTGAACGTATGACAATCTTTGATTATTTGCGAGCGTTACACTATTCAAAATTTTAACTTACTGAAATAAAAAATGATTCACATTAAAAACAGGTTTGTTGTTGTTAACCAAGCCTAATGGAAATGAGTTAGTGTCTTGCACTCACAGCGAATAGGAAGAGAAGTGCAGCTTGCTAGTACCTTCGGATGTATTCGCAAGTGTGAATGCATCCGAATAATAGCTGATTGTAGATTTTCGTTTTGGCCCAATTACAATAAAACTGTCAATAACTCGAAAAGGTTCATTGTGCCTCTCGCGAGCCACTTATACACATCATTTTTGTTATTTATTGTGAGAGAGAGAGTGAGGAATAAATATAGAACATATATGCGTTGTCTCACACGTTCCTTAGTGCTTACTCGTGTCCATTCTCAAGTAGCTAACATTGAATCGCGAAACAGCTTGCAATTCGCAGACAACAAAAAGTGCCAAGCCGAAGAGTGCACAAAGCATTCATCCTCACTATCCTCACATTAGCCAGCTCATGTGTGTGAATGGATTATTTTTTCGTATCATTATTATTTTTTGTTTTGGAGAGCGTAAGCATAATTAGAGTTGTGAGGGTACCGTAAATAGTTAAGTGGATTCACAATCTGAGCCACTCACTGCAGACCTATAACTCAAACTCGGGCAGTTCGCGTGGCAGGCTCGTATTCTACCACCGTACCACCGAGGCATCTCTTTGAGTGCAATCAAGAAATACATTCCCTGGCATGATTAGATAAGGTTAGGCACATGGTTGCTCATTACTATTCGGATTAGATAAATGGGTGAATGATAATTAATTAATAGGCAGAAATTTGTTCCTCTCTTCATACACTCCGAATTTAACATAATCTAGTTTAATATTTAATAATATAATATAATCTGATCTTGCATTACATGCGTCGGTTGTTCCCCAATTGCATTTCGAAAAGTTTGACCGAAAGGCCCTTAAGCGAGAAGCGACTTTTGCTCTAATCCATATATACAGGATCCTAGAATTGCCATTTACCACAAAATTTCGGCAATATATAAATAATCTGAACTGTTAAATATTGTGCAACCGGCAGTACGGGGAATACTGGGACTTTAAGGAGTATTAGAACTGCACTATAGTTGATGTTAACGCTTGGTCTTTTTTCTTTTAAAATTTATTTTCGAAAATTGTTCGTTTTATTTATCCTTTACTTCTATGTTGGCTGTGCATGTGAATGTGTTTATGTCTTTCACTTTTTCCCTGTGTGTTTGTTTGCGTTTGTGTGTGTCGCTTGTATGTATCAGTTTATACAAAAGCCGCAAAGCGCATTTAATTACCAACCAGTGTGGCTGATAGCCAAGAGAAAGACAGATATATGGGTAAGAAAGAATAAAAATAAAAATAAATAAAATGTAGCAGGAGTAAGCGAGTGTGACAGGATCACATTCGATTTTAAAAATCTATTGTTGCTGTTGCTGCTACCAGCTAAAATGATTAACCTTAACAGACTTGCTAATGCCAATATTTACCGTACTCCAACGTACACACGCGCGCACGCCAATAACACAACAGAGGGCGACCCCAAAACATGGTAGGCATTGCACAGACCCAAGCAAGGCAGCAAGCGACTTACACACAAATCAAAAGCAAAATCACTCAATCATCGATGACGTCTTGCTCGATTGGTTCGCACTTCGAACGCACGCTTGGCATAGGTAAATTAAATACATATTCAACGGCATGAATATTCGTTGAACCATCCGGTCAGCGGATGGTTGATGTGACAAGCAAGCAAAGCAAATCGTTCTCAAAAGAGCAAGTGAACTAAATCGCACGATGCCGAAAGGCGTGACGAGAAGGCGTAGGGAATTAACAGCGGCGCAGCGAGCAAGCGGCAGCAATAACAGCAATAGCGGCTATCACCGCCAACTGACCACAATTGACGGCGATACGCAACCGCACCGAGCGACATTGTTACGAGACAATGTTATTGCAAGCCAACTGACCGAGCGACCATTGTGAATGCTATACTCGTGTATGTACGTGCGTGTGAGTGCGATTACAATTGCGGCTGAGTGACATTGTTGCATGCTGGCTGGCTTCGTATGCCTTGGCAACAGTTATGATGAAGGCGGAGAGGATGTTGCAGAGCTAGTGTTGCTGGCTGGTGTCGGTTGACAACGTGTCGTGCGAAAGAAAACATTAACCATTTTTTGTGTGCTGATTTTTTGTTCTTTTTTGGGTTTCTTTTCTTATTTCTTTTTATTATTTTTTATTTTTTGGTTTGTCGAGAATGTATGAGCTATTGTTGGTGCAGGGATGAAGCTGAAGTAGTTGGTGTTCGTAGTGTAAGATGAAAAATGACAAATGAGGGTCAACATAAACCGCCGACAACAGCACTAAAAATGAAAGCAACAAAACAAAAACAAACAAAAAAACCGAAAAAATGAAACGTAACAGGAAAAGACACACACATACACGTAAAAGGAAACTGTCAGTTGGGACCGTAGGGCAGGCATACAAAAAGACATTAAAAAATGGCATGCGAAAAAAAAAAAATATTTAAAAAAAATTCGTAAGACTCGCTCTACTACATCAGCATCTTTAGCTCTTTGTAGTATATGTACCTACAAGTTGCGTGTGCTTGCGTGTATTCTGTGGTGGTGTAAGTATGTGCTGAGGGAATTGTTCGTTGACAGGTATTCATTTAAGTTTGACTGTTACGCACTGATTACCAAACTAAAAAGGAAACAATTCGTAGAACATAGCACACACACACGTACCACATATACACAGTCGTGTGTGTACATACAAAACCCCAGGACAGCGATGCAAACTTTCTATGGACGAGTCATAAAGAAAATTGCTTCAAGAAAAAGATAAACGAGAGTTAGTAAGTTAATATGGCTGCTGGCTGCTGTTTTGGGCATAAGGGTTAGACTGTCTTCGGGGTTTTAGGAGACCCAGGCATTGGGGCATTGGGGCGTCGTGACATCAGGGCATTGGGCCATCGGGTTGAAGCCTAGTTGTACAGAAGTCACCGTATATGTAGTGTAAATATATATCAGTGAGTGAGAAGCAAATGAGCCTGGGCAAAATGGAAAATGAAAGAAAGCAAGTCTTGGAAATACGGCGGTGGGGGGTATAAGTAAGTGAGATATAGAAATACAGTGAGAGTGAGTCGGTTATGTTGGCCATTGAATCCGACCGCTTTGGTTTGTAGTGCATTTGTTTGTGTATGTGTATGTGTGTGTGTGAATGGGTCATTGCGATGACGAAAACAGTTGCTCTGATAAAGGAGGTTAACAACTTTTATTATGATAGCTTCCCAAAGGTATTTTAATTTCATTGATATAACAAATTGTCACTTTTTAACAGACATCCCCCCGAAGTACCCACGTGCTCAATGCCCACAATATGATGCGCTGCTACAGAGGCAAATGCGGACGATAAAAGCAACGCTTGTTAGTACTGCTGTTGGTGTTTGTTGTTGAACGACGTCGGCATCCACATCAAATTCAGGCTCAGCCTCAGCCTCAGATGCAGAGCTCTACTCGCACAGTCTCAATCACAGTCTCGGTCTCTGTCTCAGCAACAGTCTGAGTACCATGCTGCGTCTAAAGTAAACCAGCTTCAACGACAAGCTTCTTCATCCGCAGGGTCCTTTTCGAATGAAAGTGCTCTTGATGAAATTTTATTTTTACATAAAACTTAGTTTATTACGTTGTGACTAACACGGGCGACGAGTTGAGTTGAGTCAAGACAAGTCGAGTGGCAATGTTGGCTTTCCTTTTCCCGTCGCCTGCATATCATTTGATAATGGTGTCTCTGTAGTGTTTTTCTTCTTCTTCTTGCTTGTTGTTAATGTTGTTTGTTACTCTTTGGGTGTTAGCGTTGGTTGGCCTGTCTTGGTTTGACTTGGCTGGGCTTACCTTCGCTTGGTGCGAACAATTCACAGAGGTGTAACGCAGTTGGGCAGCTTCGAATTTAGCTGCACGATTCGAGGTGTTCCCCTTCCTGTTGTTGCTGTTGCTGTTCTTGTTGTTGTTACTGTTGAAGCTGTTGTGATTATCGCATACAACGTGATGAAAATGTGAAATTCCCCGTTGAAAATTTGTCATTTGCCTTTTTTTATTCCATTTCCCAGTCGTCGACTTAAGCCTTCTTCGAAGAAATTTGCATTGCATAAGCGTCGGCGTTACTTATGCTGTTGTTTACGCTTCGATGTGGTTCTGTTTCGGGCATTTTGTTAATTATAGCAGCTTGAAAGGTTTTTGAAGCTGACACAAAGCAATTCAAGTCGTTCGTGTCATATTTTCTCCCGCAACGGCACTATCACCATTACCAATTTAGTTCCACTCCTTTATTTGTGCGATTGGGGTCGACTGCTTTCAGGTCGACTGCCTACTTAGACGCTCTTTTTGCCTTCAGGGTATTGCAAAAATTTAGCGTACATTCATAATTAGCCAGAAAACCATACCGAAATGGCCTGTTGACTTGGCTTGGCATGGTTTCGTTGTTACGACTATTTTACTTTGCCTGCCAATGTACTTCATTGCTTGATTGCTTGCTGGGCTGCCAGCTTGTCCGCTTGTCCGCTTGTCAGGTTGTCAGGTTGTCAGGTTGTCAGTTGGTTAGCCAAATGAGTCAACACAGCTCAAACTCTAATAACCGCTACGACGGTGAACAGCGGGTAACCAAAATTTTGCTATACAATTTGAATGAATGAGCATTTCAGTGCTGACAACGACAACCGCAACGACGGTGATGACGGTGAAGATAGCGTAAGAAGCTGTGGTTGTGTTCGATTGAAACAACGGCGTAGATAATGAAGCTTGCAGGGAAAATGCTGAATATTGCGGTGTTATATGTCATAGCGCGGCTGTTGATGATGTACTCTCAACTCCAGACAATGCACACGCAAGCAGACGCACAAACACAAATACGAGTACAGATACAAAAAATAAAAAAATAAAAAACACATAATGAAACGAACGAAATGTAGCTGAAATTATTTTGATTGAGTTGTGCCCCGCAACATTTACATTACAATGGTGTCTACACTTTTTCCATTCTTGAACATTCCGTGTTTCTTCTTCTTCTACTTCTGTGAACTTTTCAGTCGCGTATGGCGGTTGTTACGATGTGGCAAGTTGTTTTGCGGATTGTTGATTGTTTGTCTTATTTGCATGAAACAACGAACATGCTAATCTGCTGTGCGATAACTTTTTTCCACCACGCCTACGACCACGAATACAACATCATTGTAACCACAACGCTACCACTAGTACAACCGCCATCGTCATCGTCATATTTGTGAAGTCGTCATTTCAGCCAAGTTGCTTTCGCAAAAAGTTCGAAGTGTAGCTGAAGTGCACAGAAATGCGTAAGCGGCTCACACTGAAAAGCCCTCGAAATCACCTTTATGCAAACAAATGCGAAATTGGCAACAACAACAACCACAAACAAACAAAAAAAGCAACAAAAAAACAGTAGCTGAAAAACATAGACAAAAAATAAATAAAAAATTAGCGCTCTTAAATTTGAGGCAACAAAAGAGATACAAAGAAAACAAGGAGCTACAAAAAACCGTCCTTTTCGGCTTAGCTGTGAATTTCATACACTTCATAGCGCAGTTAAATCGCATAAATGACAGTGTGAAATGTTCATATGCGTTTGATGTTCATAAACCCATCATTGTAGCAGCCTGAGAAAGTGCTTGTTGAAAGTAGTTAAATGTGAAGCCCTGAAGAAGTACTTGTAGATCAATTAGTATAGAACTTCTCTTAAATATTGTTTTTGGCGATTCTTAATGCGCTCTTTGCCAGCTGTGGAGTCAATGAAGAGGTGAAGCTTGTGACGTTCAATTAACTACAAAGAAACCAACTGCAGGTGTGCAGTTGACAGTAGAGAGCCTTGTTAGGCAAATGCATTTCAGCGAAGCAATCTGGCATGCTGCATGTGGCGTTGTTACAGAAGTCGCAACTGAATTCGGGAAGCGTGACGACTAAACTGACAGCAGCCTCCGCCTTGTGAAACAATGCCACTCAGCGATAGGTCAGGAACTAGGTCTGGGGAATGCCAATAAGAAATACCTGTTCATTGTCGATTCTTCGATTAGTGGAATTAAGTAAATTAGGGTCTACACGATTCACGAAACGTCGTAATAACGTCGTAAATAAACAGACCGTAGCTCCATACAAAAAAGTTTTAACAAATGTTGTAAACTTATCACACAATTGAGTGTGTTAGACTGTTCAGTCTGAGCATTTAATGTGAATAGCAAGTTTGCTCAGTCATATGGTAATTGTGATAAAAGAAATGGCAGAGGTAAGTTACAAAGTACTTGTGTTACGAATTTAATTTAATTTAAAATTGATTTGCAAGAAATAATAAATTATTTATGTCATTTTCTGTACCTATTTAAATTAGTTGCCTTTTTTCGTTTGTTTTCGGCATTTTCAAATTGTTCATTTGTGTAAACGACAACAGCTGATATGAGTTTACGACGTTAAAAAACGAAATTGGTCGTTAACGACATGTAGAGTGTAAATTTATTACTTTATAACTTTTATATATTTACGACGTTTCGTGAAGACCCTTAATATATTTTGATAAGCTCGATTTACTAAATTCGTTTACCTTGAGAAAAGCAATTGCATGTTGTTGCTTCATAGGCCATTAATATCATACCCTGGACTACCCTGTAGTGCTTTAAAATGAACTTAAAGGAAGTGTTAGGTCTGAGAAGAAGTCATTGCAGATTTACTGAACTAAGTCCTGCCCATCTGAAAAAATTGTGAGCCATGTTTCTCTATCAGATATTTTCTTGTTCTTGTTCTTGTGTAGTAGTGACGCAGAATGTTGTATTTCTGGGAAAGCGCCCCACTGATAAAAACAAGTTGAATAGTTTTTTTTAAGCCCATTCTGAACTCAGTCTAAGCCATTTTGCAAATTTCAGATTTCAAGCTTAAGAGAGAGAATGGTTTAGACATTACCTTTTCAAAGGACAAATGTTACTGAATTCTGCACTTGACAGAAGAATAACAGTTCGGAATATAATAAATTGATCAGTATAATTCTAATAAAAAACAAGACCCTCGTGTAAAAGGCTTCATTAAGTCTGAGTGAATTATTTGTTTGGTAAACCGGATGGAAAGAAAAGTGTGGCAGTGATGCCTAATACTGAATAATGGTATTGCGTTGAATGGCACCGTTAAGTTTGATTTAAAGACAAGGACGTTATGCAATATTTTATGGTATCTCTGATCTGCTCTACAACAATTTTTACAACAACTTTCTTAGTTATTAATACCCTACATTGTGTAAAAGCCATAAAATGAGTACCTAAATAAAATAAAATAAAATAAAAATGATAATAATAATAAAGTCAAAAAAAAAGAATTAAGGGGGAAAAACAACAAAAAGGGCAACAAAAAGGGCAACAAAAAGGGCAACAAAAAGGGCAACAAAAAGGGCAACAAAAAGGGCAACAAAAAGGGTAAGAAAAAGGGCAACAAAACAAATGGCATTAAAAGAAGAAAATTACTTGAAAATGTATGAAGAAAAGTTACTTTGTAATGAATTAGCTGCTGACGCTAAAGTAATACGTCAAGAGCAGGAACAAAAAAAAAAAAGAACGAATCAAACAAAATGTAAAATTAATTAAACAAAATAAAGCAGGAAAAAAATTTAACTACGGCTATGTCGAAGTTGTAATACTCTTCAACACCCCCCGAAAGTTTTTTAGTCTGAGGTCCTGTATTTGGTCGGACAGCGAAGTTAATAGCATTGTTTGTTTATGCTTCAGGAATGTGTTCTATTCATATAGATACAACTATATATGTAAAACAAATTGGCAAAAAGCCTGTGTTTCCCTCTGCTGCCCGTAATTTTTAAACAATTTTTTCCTTGTTTGTTTTAAAATGTAGATAATTACCGTAGGAAGGTCGGGGCATACTTTTTTTTAGTAGTAGTAAAACAACTACAAGACCACAAGCACGTTGCACGTTGTTTTTTCGTTGTTTCTGCTATTCTTTTTCTTCATGTGTGTTTATATTTGTGATATGCTTGCAAAAACACAGACAGCCGGACATGGCTGCATAAACTCGTCTCGTCGAGCCAATCAATAATATTGGATGATATAAAAAATATATATCCGCGTTTATTATCACTAAATGTTGATACCCATATATTATGCAACAGTAATCCGATTGTCCAAATGAACATATGTTTGAAGGAGGGCATTTCAGGCCACATTTTCTGTAATTGTAATAGTTATATTGATTTGATAATGAGTGAAATATCTGAGAAATACGAGTACGCTATGTGATGTTTTTTTAACTTAAGTGTAAACCAGCTGCAAAAACATGACGAAAAGTTTGTGAGGTTTACGGCACAGATGCTGTAGGTGAACACCTGATCCAAGAATGCTTTGCTCTTTTCCGTTTCAGAAATGTCGATATCATAGAAGCACCTCGCTCTGGACAGCCATTCAATTGAAAACCCAACGAAATGGTTAATTCGATCCTCTACTACGCACAACTTGACCTTTTGCACAAAACAATTAAGGAAAAGCGACTGAAATTGGCAAACAAAAAATTTTTTTTTCCAAAAATATACCAGAAAAACGCGGATACTTTTTGTATCACTAATATAAGTATATGGTAGTTATAAGATCTCCGTCGCCTCCTTTGCTGTGTTACAAACCTCATGAAAAAGTTATAGTACTACTCGAAGAATGTGAAGCGTATAAAAAATAAAATTAAATTATACACAAACACACAGAACACAAAACGGTGGGAAACAAAAAAGGAACAGAAATAAGAACCCAAGACGAGGCAAACCAAATGGCGCAAACTCTAATTTTCTTCTCTTTCATTTCAATTTGATTTGTTGTTCGCATGCCTACTTCAAGCTGCGCGCATTTTTACGCGTTTGCTGCATATAAATACGCAACATTATTAATGCTCGCGTCCCAGAAAAGGAAAAGAAGACATTTCCAAAAAAGTAGCACGCCAACAATAGCAACAATGAGAAGAATGAATCTGAATTCGTGAGTTGGTTTGGGACGAATATTAGTTGAAATAGCAGCTAAGCGCGTAAAATGCTTCACTATATATGGCACACTCATACACATACCAAGTTGCATACATTCGTACACCATTTTGTTACTTTGAACAAACAGACAGGCATTTGTGTTAATTGTTATTAAATCATTTTTACAGCTGTGACTTTCACTGAGCCACTGCGAATGGTTTACTCCTTCTCTCGCGCTACCACGCAGTTGCTCTTGCTTACTTGCGTTGTTCCACAAGCTGTGCCAATCACACTCGCTCAATGATTCAACTCTATTCAAATCCACCCACTCACTCACTCGGTTACTCACTCACATACTCACTCCCTGACTGCGGTGATAGTGACACGAGCGTTGGTCACTATTTCTGCACAATAAATCAATTAGAAAATTGTTTTGAACTATTTATGCATGTGTGTGTTTGTGTGTGCACATATACTAGTATTGTACATTCACGTGAAATAGTTTAGATTTGGCCACACAATGCTGCAAGCCAGAGTACGCTGTCTCCTCTCAGTGCTATGTATTCGAATTTTGCTGCTTTTATAGAAATACTATCCTAATTACAAGGTGTGCGCAAATGAGCATCTCCTTCATACATAGATGAGTCCATAGCTAATGTTATGGTTATTGCGAATAAGCCAACACCTAAGTTTCTTTTATATTGTTTTGACATCTGCCAATCATATTTAGCACAGCACATTTTAACTTTTATACGATTATAACAACATAGTTGTTTGTTCGCTTCATAAAACATGACGGCATTTGCAGACACCACTGCTTTTGTTGTTTTTGAAGAAAAGTTCAGTTGAAGCGCGTCGAACGATGGTGGTAGCTAGCTTATGGTAATTAAGCTCTATCAGAGCGGCGACGGGTGGTTTTCAACGCTTCAAGAGAGATGATTTCGATATTGGCTGTGAAGAAGAGGTAAGACCATCGAAAAAGTTAGAAGACTCTGATTGCAAGCATTTTTGAATAAAAATGTCACACTACATAACTCAACAGGCATATCAGCGGATATCAATGGCACAACCAATTGCAATATCCGGGTCAATAAGTTCAGAAGAATTTTTATTACTCCATCGAATCGTTACTGCTGATAAAAAGTGTAAGTTAACAGTATTGCCTCCACAGCTTTTTTACACAAAATGTAAACACAAAATGTAAATGTAAATGTTATTTAAAGGAATGTTATTTAAATGCAATTTAAAGGAACAGCTTCTTACTTTGATCGATTACGTTATGTAGAGTTGAGGGGATTTTTGGCTGTTTTTTTGATTTTCTAATTTTGTTGAAAATTTTTTCGACAGGTGAGTGTGTTCGGCGGTCATAATAGTTTTGAAGAGTTTAGCTGTTTCAAGAGGTATTCTTGATTCTATCGGCATTAAGTTGGCTTCGTAGAGAAGGTTGTTGATTGGGGTAGAACGTAAGGCCCCAAAAGCAAGTCTGAGGGCAGTGTGGTATAAGGTTTTAAGTTTGCGTAATGAAGATTTTGGGGCATTCCCATAGAGTTTTAATCCAAAGTCAATTTTAGACATAATTATACTCTTGATTACGTGGATGATGGTGACAGTGCTGCACTTTAATATGGTGCTTGACAAGCATTTTATTATGTTAAGTCGTTTGGCTAACATAGGTATATATTGCCTATGTGTTTGTTCCATCTGTACTTGTTTGTGATCGTGATTCCAAGGATTTTTAATGAGTCTACATTATTAAGAGCGAATATGTCTGATTGTAGATGGAAGGAGCATAGTTTTTTACGGCAGATGTGCAAGTGATTACATTTGGGGACAGACAGGGATGCGCCTGAACAGTCACACCAAGACATGATGTCGGTTAAGAGGTGATTTATGTTTAGTGTGTTGGATTTTTTGTTGATCTTTTTTATAATTGTGTAGTCGTCGACGTAAGCAGTAAAGTCAAAGGTTTTATGTAATCCAATTACTCTGTTGAGTTTGTTATACTCTATAACAAAGAGAATGACTGATAAGGGTGAACCCTGGGGTATGCCATTTTCTAGAGATTGGGGTGCAGAGCGAGAGTACTCAGCCTGGACAGAAATTTTTCTGTTTAAGAGAAAGTTTGATACATAATTGATCATTTTAGGACCTATTCTCTATAATTGAAGTTCGTCTAATATGGAATGCATTCCCACCCTATCAAACGCGTTAGCGAAATCTAGGGAAGAAATTGAGAAATGAATTTTTGTGGGCGGAGGTTGTTTGAAAATCTAGCATAACTAGAGGTCCAAGTACCGATTTCCCTTTTCTGAATCCCATTTGACGGCTGTAGAGAGAGTTTCAGGTAGTTGCAAGCCACCAGAGCCGGTTTGAGATTATTTTATCGAGTACTTTCGAGATGCACGAATAAATGGATATGGGTCTGTAGGAATCGATTGAGGTTTTATCAGAGTTAGGTGTGGCTATCGGGATGATGATGCTGGTTTTGAACTGTTGGGGAATGTAGTTGTTGAGTATGTTGTTGAATGGGGCAAGAAGATGAATACTGAGGGACATCGATAAATGTTTAAGCATGGGATAGTTAATTCGGTCGAGACCGGGCGTTTTTCCTTTTAGTTTGTTTAGGGAGATTTTGAGCTCAAGTAAAGATATGGGCTTTTCTAATAGTAGCGCTTTTTCGGATGGTGAATATGGTATAGCCGACGAGGAGGCTCGCTTGTGCTGACGAAAAGTGAAATTGGTTTCACAGGAAAATTTAAACCAGTGTTGGCAAAATGTTTCGGAAATGTCTTTTTTGCTGGTTAATTTTTGGCTTGGATTGTTAGGGTCGGTGAGGGAATCAATGGACTGGGGTGTATAACGTCCGCAGAATCTGTTACGGTCAATGTCAGAAGTGAACTGATACAAAGAAATTCGTTTTTAATTTTTATTTCGCATTTAAGGAGTGCATTGGCTTTTTTGTAGCTTATTATATTGGCAGTAGTTATGCAGCGTTTAAATTTTAGCGACTCTGAGTTTTTTTTATTCTTTAGTTTCTGCAGGGTGGAATCCCACCAGAGGAAATTGAACTCATGATTGGATTGAGAAGAGGTTTGGGGAATAGCTTGATTTGCACTTTGAAGGATTATCTTAACAATGTTGGCTGCTTCTTTATTTAAATTCTTGATTATTGGTTTCCAGTTTGCCAGTTTGCTTTACTAGAGAGGAATTTTGGCCTATATGAAGAGGTATTGGGGGGGTTAGGATGGAAGAGATCTATATAAATTGGGAAGTGGTCACTGCCGTATAGGAGTGGGTCTGTATGCCATTTGGAATCTAAAGAAAGGATTGGTGAGGCAAAGGAGAGGTCTATGTGTGTAAATATGTGGTGGGTGCTGAAATGGGTAGGAGAGCCAAAGTTTAAAAGTGTAAGAGGAGATTGATTAATGAAATTAAAGAGAATGTTCCCTCTGGTATTGTTGGTACGAGATCCCCAACTATTGTGCCAGCTATTAAAATCTCCTTTTATTAGGGAAGGGTTTCTTTTGTTGGTAAACATATTATGTAAGTTTTGTATATTAAAAGATTTGTTCGGAGCTATGTATGCAGATATGATGTTGAATTTGATTTTTGAGTGTATAAGAAAAGCTATGGCGTCAAAGTCATTGTTAAGGGGAATTTGATGATGTTGGATGGACTTGTGGATGAGTATGGCGACTCCTCCGTAGGGGTTCGTGGAAGAGTTCTGGTGGTACAATGTGAAGTTAAAGGGTATGGGTATATTGTGTAGTGAGTGTAGAAGGGTTTCTTGGAGACAGATGATTTGAGGCTTGTGTTGCTTGAGTATAACTTGCAACTGTTTGTAGTTGTTTATATAACCATTAATGTTCCACTGTAGAACCTTTAGAATGATGAATAGAAGAGTTTAAGTAAGTTTTTATATATAATTTTATTAGGTTTACCTGGTGGGTAACCAGTTGCGAATAGGTGTTTGGAGCACCCCCTGTCAATCATTAGATTCACAAGTAGGGGCGCTAGGTATTGTTAAAGAGACGCCTGTGGGGACGGCAACCGCCGCGGGTTCGCAATAGCCATGAAGGCTTGAGCACACCCACGAGGATCGCCGTCCCCAGAGGCGCCTAAGTGAATGGAATTAGGATTAGATGTCTAGTTTTGGTTTTTTTTGTCGGCTGTGTTTGTTATTTTGTTTGTTATTATTCTTAGCTTTATTTCTGTAGCACTGAGTTTTGATGACAGAGAGTTTATATGAGGTTTTGGCTTAAGATCGGATGAAGGTTGGATTTTTGAATAATTGTCACCTTCATCGGAGACAGATTCCGTGTCAGTGTCCTTGATGTCGTCATATGATGTTGGAGTCCTGATTTCGGGTTGTACTTCTGATGTTGAAGCAGTGGGAGTGGCTGCAGGCGTGGGGATTTCTGCCATCGTTGAAGTGGCAGGTGTGAGCTTTGTATTGCTTGTCGCTTGTGGTGGAGGATTGGTCACTACTTTGGAGTATTGAGTGAGCTGGTGGGAATGGTGGATATTGTATATCTTTAGTGCTGATTTATGATCCACATTTTCTGTAACTTTTATTGCTCTTATCTCTTGTTGTTTAATGAATGCCGGGCACTTTCTGTCTAGTGGAGAGTGATTGCTTTGGATATCAGGGTTATGCTTGCAATTGATGCATAATTTTTGTTTTAAGCAGGTTTCATTTTCAGTTGTATGGGATTCTTCTCAACAGTTGGGGCATGTCTTATTGCTTTTGCAAATCGATGTAGGGTGACCAAATCGTAAGCAATTCTCACATCTTTGAGGGAGGGGGATATATGGACGAACATGTACCCTTTCTTACCCAATCATCACATTTTCTGGTAATGTGTGAGCCGCGCAGGTAAGGATGATGAGGCCAGTTTCAACAAGAGAGTTGTCTTGCCGTTTCTTAATTTTGTAGATAACCGATATGTTTTGAGATTTCAACTCCTCCAGTATTTCTTGTTCAGGTATATTTCTAAGATCATTCAAATATATAACTCCTTTAGTATAGTTGAGAGTCTTGTGTTCCGTAGCAGTTATTGAGAATTCACCTATTTTGGATAGTTTGCAAAGTTTTATGGCTTGAGTGTGGTTTTTTGTTTTAATAAGAAGAGTGCCAGCTCTTGTTTTTTGCACATATCCACTTCACCTTCACACGTGTTGTAGTCGATGACTCTTTTTATTAAGAAAGGTAATACATTCTCAAAGCTATGTTGTCCGCTCTGCTGATGACGATGTATTTGCCTGCCGAGTGAGTTGTGCTGTTTGTTGTTGTGAACAGTTTGTTCACGTCTGGTGGTTTATTCATTGTGGTTTGTTGTCGGGCCTGAGCCCTGAACGGTATTTTTTTATTTTTTTTTATTGTAGTTTGACGATAAGACAAAATATTTTTTGCAGTGAAAGTTTATTGTTTCTACCTAACGGTAGACTATTTTGTTTACACAAAGATTAACGGTTAATTTTTAAAACAGATTAGAAGCGATCGCTTGGTACATTGACTGCACGCGACAAGTAGTAGTTGATGACTGTCTGGCACTATAAATAGTCGTAAGTTTCGTATCAAACGGGCGTTCCTAAAAAGTATATAAGAAGAAGTGATACTCAGTTTCTCTAATAAAAAAAGCCTCAAAGGCTAATAACAAAAATAAATTTAATTAATTACTGATATACAGCTGTTCTAAAATAAATTATTTTTTTAAAAATACTTCCTTCACACCGAAATTGTTAATCGGCGCCCAACGTAGGGCAGCACACATCAATGTTCCCAATAACATAAAACGGAACTTGTGCTGTCAACACAGAAAAATCCGCAAAAGAGTACTAATACTGGAAAACGGATCTCCGCGGTAAAGAAATTTTATTAACGGCAAACAAGTGAAGAAGGAAGGGTCGGAGATACTAGTTCTAAAGGAATTAAGCGAAAGAAAAAATAAATTTAAAATAAATGAACAATTAAATAAGATCAGTAATTAATAAATAAAATAAAAAAATTTAATAAGTGAAGGTAAGTGAAGACTAAAACGTAATAAAACAAGTGATAATAATATAAAAAAAAAATAAATATTAAAATAAAACCACAAAAACCAATAATAAATTAAAGAAACAGAATTTCCTGCCTCAAAGAGAACATCCAGGGTAATACGCAAAGCACATCAAGGATCATAAGGCAAAGGACATTCGCTAAAGAACATCAAAGACTAAAAGACAATAGGACATCCTCAAAAGACATCAAACACCAAAACACTAAAGGACATCTGTAAAAGGACATCAAGGGACAAAAACAAAAGTTATTCAGGACAACAAGCAACACCAAATACAATAAGCTAAACAAAAAATTATATAATATTAGCTACAGAATATTTGTTAATTGTAACAAAGTGGAAGAATTGATTAATTTTCTGAATTAAAATTAAAAATAATAACACAATGTCCAAGAACCGGTTAACAAAGATGTCAGATAGAACCACAGGCAGACAATTAAAAATCCTAATAGATAAAGGGGCCTCAGGATGTTATATTAAAAAGGGAATATATGATAATATCAATAACGAATTTCCCATTTATAAAAGAGTAAAAACAATTTGAGGTTATAGTATTATTAAATATTATCATTACATAAACTTATTAGGAGTACTCCAATTATTTTATGAAATTGAAAATTTAGAAGCCGATTTATTAATGGGCTATAATTTTTTAAACAGAATTATAAATTTGCAGGAAGGAAATTTAATATATGATAATGAGAAGAAAATAAAAATAAATAGTATTAATATTTATACTTTGGGATTAAAGAATCCTGAAGACGCCGACGATGAAAATACCGTCAAAAATATTAATATAATAATTAAAAAATTATTAGGAACGATAGGAAAAATTATCAGAAAAAAGTTAATAGAATGCGAAATGCTATTATAGAAAATCATGTGGGAGTAAATACCAGAAAGGTTGAAAAATTCTCAAAACAAAATGCCAGCTTCTCATAACAAAGATAGAATAGATATAAACTATTCAGTAGGCGATATTATATATGAAAAAAAACTAAAACCTAGAAACAGCAAAATGCTGCGACTTACTTTATTATTCATAATCACCTCAACAACACTTATAAATGCAGACATTAACATCGTTAACTACAATAATGAAGACTATGTACTAATAGAAATCTTTCTTATTACAACGAAAACAAGAACTTAAAGGAGCAAGTCCTCAAGATTTAAAACTAGAATTAGAAATAAACCTAATACAATCACTTCTATTACAATTAAAACCTCATAGACACAAAAGAGCAATAAATGAATTAGGTACTATTTGGAAATTAATAACAGGTACCCCAGATCCCAATGACCGTGTAACAATCACTAATAAAGTGAATGAAATTATCAAGAATAATAATTTTCAATATGTTACAAATTCAGAAACATTTAAAGAAATAAAAGATAAGATAAAAGAAAGAAAGAAAAATAGTCAACAACATAGCAGCACCTCATAGTCAAATTTTGAAAAAACCTAATTTAAAATTAATAATATTTGAATTACAAAATTTGTTGCAAACAATTACACTTGCAAAAGCCGGTGTCCTCAATTCTAACATTTTTCATATAAAAGAACTAAAAGATATCATAAAACATGAAAATCAAACTTTCACTTTGATAGATTTACTAGATGTAAGTAAATTTAAGATTTTGCAAAAAGATGAAACAATTGTCATATATATTAAATACCCTATAATCACTAAACATGCAAATTATATAAAGCTAGAGCAATAGCTAAAGAAGACGGCAAATTAATTATTTAAAACACGGTTGCATTATGTAATAACAAATTCGTTAATATAAAAAATTTTAAAACAGAAAGAAGCAATACGTTTTGCGAAATCTCATTTAATAAAACATGCCTTTCAAATTTATTAAATAAGCAGCAAGCACAATGTACTAAATTAAAAGAAAAAAATAAGAAAATTGACATTATAAAAGATGGAGCAATGTTAATATCAGGAGAAAATTTAGTTTCCGAAGTATCCTTAAATGGAACATATTTAATTACCTTTGAGAAAACAACAAAAATAAATAATGTAACTTTTGAAAATCAGGAAATAAAAATATTAAACTATATAAAACTTAGTTATGCAAAAACATACGATGTAATCGAATACTTAGAACCAGAAAATAGAGAAATTAAATTTCAAAAATAATTAAAATTGAATACTTGTATAATTCGTTTAAAGAAAGTTCCATCTACACTGAAATACTTATTATAATAATATTGTTAATAATTATATATACTGCACCTAAAATTTCACATATTGTTACAAAAATAATTGTAAGCAAGAAGCAAACATTGGATTCTGAAAGACAGAATGAATTATTCATAGAGCTTAGTAATCGTATTCGAAATCTCGCACATTCCATGTTGAATCGGGACGATTCATTATAAGAAGAGGGAGAGTTAACAGTATTGCCTCTACAGCTTTTTTACACAAAATGTAAACATTTTTTAAATTGCTTAATTTTTCATTTAATGATTAATTCAAATGAATTTCTAACATAAGCAATCTTTGGTCAAATCTTCTCAGATTTCAAACATTCTTCGGCCTTGATTTTAATATAAACATTCTTGTCATTGAGCGTGGCTCAGACCATAAACAAAACCAATGCGTAAAAACACTGTGGCTCATAACATAAATAAACCCATAAAATTAACAGAAACCAATAGCGATGCGTTAGCAATAATGTAAAGAAACTTCTTTAAATGTAAACAAACATTTATAATGTCACAATAGCGCATCGCAATGCATTAAGCCAATCTTTGCTTCTAGCACTATAAATAGTCGTAAGTTTCGTATCAAACGGGCATTCCTAAAAAGTATATCATAAGCAGTGACACTCAGTTTCTCTAATAAAAAAAGCCTCAAAGGCTAATAACAAAAATAAAATTAATTAATTACTGATAAAACACTTTCTTAACACTGAAATTGTTAATTTGTATGCATTTTCGGAATACTACGGTAAACATAAAAATTCATGCGTCCCACCAAATCAAATAAATGACTGACTAAATAAATATTCGCCAAATAAATGGTGAATGTGGCGAAAGCGGCAGTTTCTTGGGAGTAGTATTAATAACAGCCTCCACTTGATGACATCTCTAGCTAAGTAACCAAATGCTAAACCCTTTGAAAAACTATTGTTATTTAAAAATTGCAAAAACTACATTTTAAATAACGATTTATTTTTAATTTGAAAAAAATCACATTACATAAAATCAAGATCCTGGTGAATGCTCGCCAGAGAATGGAGATGTCACCAAACGATTTTTGGATTTGTAAAAATTTAAGCCCAAAACGCGATGGTTTGATGAAAGCACTCCTATATACTGCTTTCATCTATTCCAACTTCAACTTAGTCGAAAAAAGTTGCCATAAAAATATACAGAACCCCATATGTTAACATCATGCATAGAAGTTTCTTCAACAGCAATGGCCGAAAATCGAACATTATATTCCCACATGATCATTATAACTGATCCAATTGGGCACGTGATATACTTGATTAGAGCGTTCAGTTGCCACGAATTCGAGCCTACCGCAGATGGTGTTGCCGGCTCGCCAACAAGGAAATTCCAAATCTTTGGCATTTTTGAATTTTCAATGGGCCGACTTCGACTTGAATTATAGATTAATTAATTTTTTCAATGAAAATAGACTTGAATTGGAAAACCCCGTAATATATATGAACAATATATATAATCCTAAGTGAATATCTTTTCTATTCAACACAAAATTTTTAAAATACTAGGAGGGCCCCGGCGCGTTGCTGCCTTCTTCACTCTGTCTACTGCTGCGATTTTCTTGTTGATCTTCCAGTGTTTGCCTTTTTGGGTGGCATTTCGTGCTCTTCATTTTTTTGATTTTATTCTTCATTCGTATATTTGAACATTTCGACTTTGTACAGTTTGAGCAGCACTGCCGGAAAACTCAATTAGCAGATTCTGCTATGTTTTGTGTTTTATTTGTATCTGTACAGTTTGAGAAGCATCTGAAAATTTAGGTGGTCTTAATATTTAGTGAATTTGACTATTTTCGACAGACAGACAGACAGACAAACATCCTTTTTTATATATAAAGATAGATTAGGAGCTTGTATGAAATCTTTCCAGTGACATTTAGTGGCCAAAATACGAATTATCAGTGTAAACCGCTGCCAAACAGCTGCGTAATTCGATGATCCTGACATTTTTCAATAAAAGTGCAGCTTTCCATTTAGGCTTATTGAATGATTTAATGTATATAGGCGCTGATCATTGCATTTTCGGCCTTCATTCCTGTTGTTATTTGATTTGAAGAAATCTGTCATCAGGGTGCTGCTCCGAGATGTTCCAATAGTCTCAAGCTAATTGCTGACAGCTTAGCAGTTGAAGACGGGATGGGATGAGATGGAAACGATTCAAAAAGAGAAAAAATGGCTAAAAATACCAGCAATGCGATCAACAGGCGCAAAATCATTCTATTAAATGACGACGAGTGTGACAACTTTGCAAGAGTTGTGAGGGATACACTTTTGAAGCTCGAATGGGAGCCACACGTAGCGGCTTCTGATAATCACTTGTTCAGATCCATGGAGCATGGCTTGGTTGATACACGGTTTTAAATGGTGTGAAAGTACGAAAATGGATATATGATGGGATATTATTTTCAAATATTAAAAAACATAGATAGCCATATTAACTTAACCAAATTATTATTAATAACAAGGAACCTTTGATTTTTGGGTCACAGTTTTTATAATATTCTCCTTGTAGAATATTCCTTGTCTCATTAGGCGCCGACGCAAATTTATTTGTATATTATTATTCAGTGTCAAATTGGGGCGCATTAAGAGAATGGATAAATTGGTTGAGAAGTATGATTTCGAGTCTGACGCCGCGCGTGCTTCGTGCTTGGTCAGCTACATGGAGTGGGATATTCTTTTATATTTAACCACATTCTTTCTCTTCATCTACGCAGATCAAGCGCCAAGGGCGGCAAAACTATTGCGCGAAAGAAATTAATGCTATTAGAAAATCCCGATGATCTAAGTCGGCTGTGTGCAGTGCCAACGGAGGAGCCACCAGGCATGAAATTTCGATATTCGAACTAAATCAGCTGGACTTCAGATGAATAATGTAATGCTCAATTAAAAACATCCGTTATATTATCTAAACATCTACATTTTCTCGCATGTGATCTTCTGTAGTTCTTATATAATTTGTTTCACGCTTCTGACACTTTTTCTCCAAGAACTCCAACAGGAAGTATGCAACTATCTATAATTTGGTATCCTTTTTGCTGAAATCGGATAAGGTCGTCGTGAATACGGAGGTTGAGGTGGTTGCGAAAAGCAAATGAGAGTGTTCACAATTTATTCATTATGACCGGATTATGCGGCACCTTATTCCTTATTATATAAAGATTTTTTATACGGCCGTCTATTGCCTCTAATACTTGTGGAAAGTTCGCCAACGGTACACTATGGAGATAATGAAGGTTGTTTTCCCAGTTGCCCTTCTCGTTTTTGTTGAATTTGACGCGTTGCGATGAAAACGACTTACTTCAATATATCGTTAAAATGCCGGAGGTGAAGTCGCTAATGTGCAATGCTATTTCGTGAGTTTTTCTTTTCATTTGTTACAACTTATGCTATATAGAATCCACAGTATAGAAATTTAATTTTGACAGTACATCTTCGGCATAGCCAAAGTTACATTCTTTACTTTTTTTAAATTCATTTTCTGATAAAGAATCAAATCTTCCTAACCTTAGCGATGTGACGGCCACGATGTGTGGCAGTCCAACTATTGGTGATGCCCCCATGACTGTACCACTCTATTCCGGTGGCCAAGTTGGTCGTGTTAGGCTATACACTAACTAACTGTCCCTAACAAGACACATCTACCTGTTTAACGGCCGAGAGGATTTCATACGAACAGTTCAAAAAGTATGTACATTCGTTGGTATTGCCACAAATAAATTATTGGGCGACAGAATTGAAGGAAGCAGGCGAAAAGACTTCAGGCGTGGCAGGTTATGGTAATAACGAAGATACTAACCCAAACTTATTTCTTGACTAAATTAGGATTATATCTATATATTTTTGAAGTCTTTTTCGGCAAAACAAATTTTTATGAATAAAATAAAGAATTTAAGCTGGACCAACTAAATTTTCCTTCAGTGCTGAAACAAATAAAAAAAGGAATAGATAAATTTCGAAGAACTTGAGACATTTAAAATAGCATCCATGCTTTTTCGCCGAATATATTAGATAAGCCATTGCCCAAAGGCCGCATGGAGGTCTCGCAGAGCATTGTGGCGCTGCTCTTTAGCGAGATTGTGCAGCATCTGTCTCCTCACAAGTAAGCAATACGATATACAAAGAATAAACAGAGCCAACACACAATCGTAAATGCGGATCATAAATATCCATGTTGTGCCACGACAATAACTTAACTCTTTTATCATATAAACCAAAACCAAACAAAATGGTTTATCTTCTGTCATCGTTCAACGATGATGGCACCGTCAATCTTATTACAAATAAACCAACCATGGTGTAGTTTTACAATAGCACTACAGGAGGAGTTGATACTTTTGAACAAATGTGCAGTCTGATGAGCTGCTCAAGAAAGACGAACAGGTGGCCGTTGTGCCAATTGTTCGTCATTTTATACATCTCTTTTATAAACTCGTACATCATTTATTCACACAATATGTTTCAAGGCGGGAAAACGCCTCTAAATCGCGTTAATTGTATGAAAAACGTTTTTACAGACCATGTAGAAACCCATTTATATGACAGACTTGATATGCCAACAATCGCCACAAATGTTAGAAATGATATACAAAATGAACTTCCAATTTACAACAGATTCGGAAAATATAATACCGACAAAGGGAGCTGGAAAAGGGAATATTTGCTAAGTTTGTCCTCCTTCAAAGCGAAGAATGATAAAGGTTGTATGTGCAAAGTGCCATAAGAGCCCATGTGGAGAGCACAAAATTGAAGTTTGTGCCTCTTGCATAATATAAGAACAAAAATGTTTAAGCTTATTTTCCTTTTTAAGTTAATTATATTAGTTTTAGGAAAAAAAAGGCTTTCCACAAAAAGTGAGCCATATGTTATGATTTTTTATGTTACAAAATGTTATATTTTGAAATCCATGCCAATTGAGAGAAGGCTGTGAAATACCTAATTTTAAGTTAATATAGTAAGAAAATGAAATGAATTTCTGTTAATTTACATTAAAAATTACATCAATAAAAAAATAAAATCCATTATGGTCTCTATTTTCACTCACAATATTCTTTATAGCGACTTTAAATAGGACGTAGACAAAATGACGAAGGATGAAGTTCTAGGGTTAAAGAGAAATTGGAGCAATCAATCTCCCAATAACAGTGCTGAACTAAGCAACACAAACAAAAGGAAGAGAAACAAATAATGTAACGGAACGTAAACAACACTGCAACAATACTGGCTGACCAATCCAACCAATGGTGCACCAATCACATCCAACAGGTTCGCTCTTGTCTCTCAAGACGATGCAAGTCAACTGAACAGAGGTACAGAAAGTGTTTCCGATGCGACAAATTTACCAGCAGAAACATATATCAGAACCATTTAGCCGCCGCCAATTTATGTTCAAGACGTCGAATAAAGTAGCGTTCTTAGCACTGCTCTCAAAAATGTAATTAAACAAATGTACAACTTAAAAACGCTACAGAATATCGAGGTGCTAAAAAAACTCACAAAGAAACTCCTGCCTCTATTTTTCATCGAATTAAAAGCCAACGCGAATAATAGAGAAATATAGAACATCACCAGCCTTCTATGCAACAAAGTCATCTTTGAGCCACCACACGACAAAAGCAAGGTAGCTAGCTCAGTGCTCAAACTGCCAAAAATATGGTCACACAAGGAATTTTTGCAACAAAGACCCGATCTGTGTGAAATGCGCCGGCAAGCACAAGACTATTGACTGCAAACTAATAAGTGCCGATTAAATTGAATGCGCTGTTTGTGGCGGCTCACACACAGCCAACTATAAGGGCTGTGAAGTGTACAAACACCCTCCCAAGATTTCCCTCACTAAGATTGAAAAACATTAAAGAAGATGACCATCAGGCAGAAGAACAACCATCAAACAAAGTTAAAATTGGATTAACGTACGCCCAAACAGCAGCAAGTAACCATAAAAACCCCACAAATCAGGTACAACCTCAACAAAAGGATGAGAAGGACAACAAAAACGAGCCCAACAAAAACGAGACCAGTAAAAACGCAGAAAATAAGATTGAATTCTCAAACGATCTGGCGGAAATAAAAGACGTAATAAAACAACTAGCACAGCAAATGAGTAAAATGATTAACATCATTACAGTACTATTGAAAAAACTCGACAACAAAAATGGACGATAAGCTACGAATAATCGCATGGAAGGCCAATAGAATCATTAACCATAAACTTTAATTCAAAACATTCTTAGACAACAACCACATTGACATCGCCCTAATATATGAAACGCACCTAACACGTAAACATAACTTTCAGATAAATGGCTACGTTACTTATACTGTAGTATAATCACCCTGATGGAACGGGCCACGGAGGCACAGCGGTTATTATTAAAAACACACTCAAACATATAGAAGATAATACTAATAGCGACATAGAATCAGCACTGATTCTGTTTAATAGTGCAATTGAGAAAGCTGCACTACAGTCGAGTCCTACACATACGAGCACAGAGGGCAATGTTTTCACTCCGCTTTCCCTCAGACGGCTTATCAATAGAAAAGGAAACTTAAGAAAATATGGCAAACAATCAGAGCCCCCATCTGCTAAAAAAAACTACAACGAAGCGACCAATGAACCAATGACCAATGAAAAAATATTTAATCGAACAAAAACGAGACGAACTAGAAAAGTATCTCTAAACTTTAACCCGACAAGATGCTCAGACTATGCTCTGTGGAAAGCGACAAAAAAAAAAATTACAAACAAGACAATTCATCAACCACCACTGAAAATGGATGACGGGACATGGGCTAGAACAGACCTTGAGAAAGCTACAACATTAGCCAATTACTACGAGAGTGTATTTGCGGAGAATGATACTACCACTGATGACTCACTACCTACTCCGAACGGAGATCGTTCAACTGTAGCACTAAAGAAGATGTCTACGAAAGAAATAATTGCAACTATAAAATACGATATTAAACATAAAAAAGCCCCAGGATACCACAAAGTAAACTGACTATTACTAAAAGAATATCCTGTGGTGGTACTAGACTACATACGAAATTTATTTACCGCAATATTGAGACTAAAACATTTCCCCAGTGCATGGAAAATTGCCGACATAATAGGTATTCCTAAACCTGGGAAAGACTCGTGCTGTCAAGAATTTTTGAAAAACTCCTACGTGAGAGACTTCCCGTTTTTCTAAGATGTAATCAAACAATACCCGACCACCAATTTGGATTCCGACGTAATCATTCAACGATTCAACAGATTTACCGCGTAAGTCACAAAATACTTAACGACATAGATGACAACAAATTTTGTACTGGACTATTCCTAGATGTCGAGAAAACCTTTGATAAAGTTTGGCACAAAGGCCTAATATATAAGATCCACTCGCTTTTCCCGAGCAATGTGACTCAAACTCTGTCAAGCTATATAGGAGGCAGATACTTTTATGCTAAGTATAAGAACGAATACTCAACACTACGCCTGGTAAGCACAGGAGTTCCCCAAGGAAGCTTTCTTGGACCACTCCTTTACACTATTTCACCGCCGACCTACCTCAACCAACCCAGGACTCTACAACGATAGCTAGGTTTGCAGACGACACCATTCTTCTAGCCGCCCACAAAAGCATAAATGCAGCAACATCCACTCTACAAAAAAACCTAAATAAAACCCTAGAGTGGTTTCGGAAATGGAGAATAAAAATTAACAACAGCAAAACAGTTCAAATCATTTTCACCAATAAAACAAAATATAGACCAGTTCACCTAAAAATTTGTAGTATAAGCAAACATTTATATGTATATATTTAGTATTTGTACTACACAAAAATTATCATAACATATGTCTAAAGCCACCTGTTATTACCTCCGCGTATATGGAGTAACCATATAAGCTTTACTGTCACCCGTCTTTACATTGTGCAAACTTAGTACTAAGAGTCCAAATTGTGTTGACAGGTACATTTCAAGAGGAAATAAAAAAATATATAAAAATAATAATAATAAAAATAACGAGGTGCGAATGCAAACAAAATATTCATCCAGTTACTCTACAGTTATTAAGATGCTGCAAGAGCCCAGCACGAAATACTACACGTTCAAGCCGAAGAAGGAACGTGGTCTGAAAGTAATGCTAAGGAATATTCACCACGCCACTGACATTGATGAAATAAAAAATGAGCTTCTCGACCTAGGTCATGAAGTCATAAACATCCCCAATGTACAATAAAAAGTCACGAACAATCCGCTTCCATTATTATTCATTGTATTAAAAAACACCAAAAACAACAAAGACATTTATAACATATCCACACTACTCTGCACCAAAATCATCTTTGAGCCTACAAACCATAAACGCATAATATCGCAGTGCTCAAATTGTCAAAAATACGGCCACACGAGTATTTGTTGCCCCAGAGATCCGATCTGTGTCAAATGCGCCCGTAAACACAAGACAATCGACTGGCAAATTGAAGCCAACGGTCAAGTAGAATGTGCCTTGTGTGGTGGTGCACACACTGCGAACTAAAAGGTTGCGAGATATATAAGGCATTTAAAATCAAAAGATTTCCATCCCCTTGAGAAAATAGCACCCAAGTTCCGACGGAGACTGTAGCAGCAGCTCCAACCCAGACTAAAAACTCGAATAAAATCAAGACCGGTTTATCCCACGCTCAAGCAGCTAATGACAAGAGTAACAACAAAAAAGGGGAAAAGAATACGAAAGAACAACTCACTAATCCAACTAAAGAATACGCAAGCAGACGCATTGACACAAATACTCACATTGCCGAGATGAAAGATCTGATGAAACAACTGTTCCAACAAGTTACAAATGTGATAAACGTCATAACAATTCTCATATCGAAGATGGACAAACAAAATGGAAACTAAATTAAGGATTACAACTTGGGATGCAAATGGACTGGAAAACCATATTAACTGCAAATATTTCTTCATGACAACAGCATCGACATCTCGGAGGGTACAAGGTATATACCACCCCGATGGCACAATGCGCGGTGGAACAGCTATAATCATTAAGCATTGCATAAAGCACGACAAGCTTGAGCCTTATCAGCATAACTACATACAAGCAACGATCATTCAAATTAACGATCTCATAGGACCTCTCATAATATCTGCTGTATATAGTCCACCAAAGCATAATAGTACAGACACATAATATAGGAACTACCTCAACTATCTTGTCAACGCTTCATTGCAGCCGGTAATTACAACGCGAAACACATTGTGTGGGAATCGAGACTAACGAACAAATAAGCCAAAAATCTCATCAACGCGATGCAGTCAACAAACTCTAAACACTTAAGTACAGACGAACCAATAAAATTTTCCATCACAAAAACTTTGACATTCGGAAATGTAAAATCTTGTCACGATTCGAGCTCTCTTCAGACCACAATCCTATAGAATTAAATTATGACACACACACAAACTCACTTCTTTACAAAAACAGAACTGTCTGGCAGACTTATAAGGATTGGCATTAATTTATTGACAAACATCCTTCTCAAATGGTATGAGGACATCGCGTCAGCCATAGTGTAAGCCACCAGCAAACAAGCAGCAAGACTGCTTATACCAACAAATCAAACGGCCTACTCTTGATGGAAAGCTACCAAAGGATGGTCAAATAAAAGTAATCATCAGGCTTCTCTAAGGATAAAAAACGTGTTATGGGCAAAGACGATCTTCGACAAAGCCAAAGTATTAGCTGACTACTTTGAAAGTGTTTTTGGAGACGTCGCAACCAAATCAAATGATCCACAGCTGAACATAGGTATTAGCAGAGGTGCAGAACGTATAAAATATAAAAAGACCCCCACAAGAGAGACAACAAAATGTATTATTAATGGCCAAAGGGGAAAAGACGCACCAAAATCAGTCTTATGGGCCGTATAGCAGTATATACTGCCACTACTAGAACGCAGCCACATCATTCCTAATCAACAATTTGGTTTTCGAAGAAAACACTCACACAATACAAGTACACCGTGTTGGGCGTTACATTCTTAACGATATTGACGATAAAAAATGTTGTATTGGACTCTTTTTGGACGTTGAAGAAGCGTTGACAAGGAAATTGAAATTGTAGAAAGAATGGAAAAGAAATAATAGTGGAACTATAGTATCAAATATTGATTTTATAAATTGCTTTCTTTTCAGATTATTTCGTAATAGTTGGTTCCGTCAGAAGGCAGGTGATCCAAGCACTCCATACGAATTTTTGATCTAATTTAGACCAAATTTTTTTAAATCATCTGTGTGTATGAGTGTAATACAACATTAAAGGAGTAGAGAACAAGAAGAGAACAAGAATCGGACTATAATGTCCGACCTGTTGTGGTCTTTCTGGTTTATAACTTATTAAAGTAGGCTATTGTTGATAGGAGCGTACCCACACTTTCAGCTACACAATATATTCCGGTCGGTCAATATTCCAGATGCTTGAGTTTGTTAGTATAGAGTATTATTTACCAAAGTCAATCGCTCTAATTATAAATAATAGAGACATCTGTAGCATCCTACTACTATTGCTCACAGACATATATAGGCAGTAGAAGAAAGATCACCGTACTCCATCATAGAATGGTTCAATCTGTAATGGTCAAGGAAACAAATTACAAATACTCCGTTGTTGTTGTTGCAGAGGAGTTGGAATAACTCTTACCTTGTGAAACTGGCGGCGGGAATACCGTACCTCAGAGTTCGCGATTCTTGGTCAGTGAATGTTTATCTGTTGTCGGAAGAAGTACCCCAATGTAATGGAATTCGTATTCAGTTGTAGATGGCTTGCATTCGTACCGGAACACACGATAAGAGAATGAATTTGTGATCATCGAGTATTAACTACAAGTACCTCAAGCGCGTACAACCACTAACCTATTCAAATTGCAATACTCATTACGTTGGCCTTAAAGCGATTAAGTCGACATTAATAATCGTTTACATTTCTCATTAGAGTCATGAAATCTTACATCAAATTAAAAGCGAACTTACTTCACTGACTGTTACAATCAAATTTGACATGATGATCAAGCCAATTTGAATATTCAAGTGCCAAGTATGGTGCAACGCATGTACCAGCAATGTACGCCGCCATTAAAAACAGTAAAATTTAAAACAATTATTGGGGCATCCATGTTATACTAAGAACGATGATATTCACAGTGGTTTGAAGCCACCGGCAGTGAAATCTGTAATAGAGTAGCAAAAGCGTAACTACCTAAAAAGTTTAAACGCTTACCCAAATCCACTAGCGCTTACCCACCAATGTAGGTACTCACGACTTGGAAGAAATTATGGCCCGAAAACACACAAATCGTATGGAAGATGCATACATAATTACTTACTAAACTTAAGAATATATCTAGATAACATTAAATAACATAGAAACAAAAAAAACTAGGCCTATGGCTTCTCTATGACACGCAGTCTCACACCTCACACAGCTGTCTACCAAAATTAAATATAAAGAATTATATGAATTTATGATTTTATGAGTTTTAATTAATTTAAGATTAAACTACTTCGATTGCTGTGTGCTTAGTCGGGTATAAAAACAAGCTTTAAAAAAATCGAATACGACGAAGGCCTCGAAATGCATCAGCTCATTGATAGTAAAGCTCAAGATTCATTCCATCGTGTATCTCATCTGTGAAAATGGAATACTCTATATAATACGAAACCAATGACAATGCACTCAAACTCACAGTCGGATAGACGAATCGGGTCCTTGTAAATGGTATACCATTTCTTAAGCACGATTTTCTCGTGTTTGGTGCCGGTTTGCGCTGCAATCAATTTCTTCAGATCGCCGATAGTGTCATCTGGATTGCATTTGACGCGCACCTGCAAACAGCCACAGTATGAGATGTAAGTATCAGCGCATTCGGATAGTGCAATGTTAAATTATTTACCTTTTTGCCTAAACGATCGTTGCAAGTTATTTCAATCATATTGACTAAATATTTCACAATTCAACTATCCCTTTCTTTTTCGGCTTTGTTGACTTCAGTATCAGCACGACAGTGCTGTGAAACTTCAAAACACTCAATTTTGTTTGTCAAGTTTTTTTAGTACATTTTGTTTTGCTTGTGTAGGCACACGGATATGTCGCTGCTAAAGAAATTGTGTTAAGGATTTCATCATTCTCTCTTCTGAATTTTGATATTAATATATTACGTTACGAGAGGTATGATTCCTTTTTTGCCGCCGTTACGTCTGCACATACCAAGTCGCCTCTGGCTGGAGGGTTCTTATGTCAATGAGGAAGCTCAAGCCGCACGTTATGAGCGTGAACATCAAAACTGGGTAAGTAAATGTAAGCGTACCAGAAGGACATTTATGCGAAAATGTTTGGGGTACAGTACAATACAAAATAAAAATGTGTAAAACTTGCAGCGCGACGCCATTAAGAATGCCGCTGCCGATGTAATACCGATTGGCAAAGCTCCAGCCATACCAGGCGTAGGAAGTGACGACGAGGATGGTAAATGAAAAAAGCAAATTAATATTTTTATGTCTTCAGTGGGAATTCCTGAGAAAATTGTGTAATTGTAAGAGTATTCAAGGGCTAGCAATCGTTGGTGTTAGAATTTTATGAAAAAAAAAAAATTGCTTCGGTTTGAGAATGGCGATCCGATTGCTCTTAACACTTTGGGCCGAATTTGCTGTCCTTCCCGTTCAGTCGGCGAGCGATACAATGCTGTAGGGTATCGCCAAGAAATAAGGAATTCTTCTTTATCGCACTATTTTCGACGTCTTTTAGGTGTATGTGTGATTCTGTTCACTATATTTTCGTATGATGTATAGGAAAGCCACGTATGTACCTCCAAGAGGCGATCAGTTGGAAAAGACCTACCGAAGTGTACAGATTGTTAGTAAAAAGAAATTTGAGTTTAGTTTTGAAAATAGTTATTGCCCATAACATTGAATATGTCCGAAAGAGAAGAAGATATTGTCACGTCAAGTGAAGTGAAGGTATTGTTCGAAGTGTTATGATAACAATTCAAAACTATTTGGACGAAAGAGAGCTAGAAATATTACCAAAAAAGTGGTTACGTATTGTAATATGTGTAAAGATAAGCCGCATTTTTGTTTAGAATGTTTCAACAAATTTCATAAAAACTACATTTGATCACATTCCATTGAGACTATATTTATTTTTTAACTTTAATACTGTCGGTCCCACGGACCGACGCCAGCCAAACGAAAATTATAGTGCCGGTCCTCAGGAACCGGCTCAATGTGCATTATAAGAAAGAAATTTATCCAAATGTAGTCCCAGATATTTTACTGCGCTCCTAACTAGTTATGCCAAAGTTTTTGAATTTCAACTTATATTTCTACTACATCTATTAACAGGCGTCCAAAATAGGGTAGTTTCGCAGTGGTGCCAGTTTTCTGAAAAGCTAGTTAATGCATTAAGTTTAACAAGTATAAATTAAACAGGCTGGCCATTAACAGTACCTTGTTGTAAGCCATTAGCAATGTTAAATGTTTTGTGGCTTAGACTGTTAACGTTGCTTACTCTGAACTTTTTTTCACTAATTAAATTATGTATTAGGACAATTCCAATGGCGAATTTGTATTTCATTAATTTGACTATTAATCCTTTTTTCCATACTCGGTCAACCGCTTTTTCTAAGTCAACTAGGCATGCTTCAGTACATAGTTTCTTGTTCCAGTCAACAGCTGCCTTTTTTTACAAATCCTGTAGTAAATTGCTTACACAGATTCCAAACACTACTAATATTAGGGAGTACAATAATTGGTCAAAGATTTTTTAGACAATTGCCTTTGTATTATTTGGGAACTAGTACTACATACGCTATTTTCCATTTCTTAGAGAAATAGGACGGTTTAGAATTTAGACGGTTGTTGAATATTGTGGTATATTCTGAAATAAATTTATCTGGAAGATTTTTTAGAAACACTTTAGCTATCTGGTCCAGTCGGAAGGATGTCTTAGTTATGAGGTTTGAAATAGTCTTCAGTTTGTTTTTCATCAATGTTGTTTGCTATTTTGAAGTTTCTATAGAAGGTTTTGATGAGATGGATGTTTCCAATTGGTTTTTAATACCCAAAAATCTATTGAAACAGTTTTTGACCCGCAAATGAATAGTCAACAATTAAAATTAAGATAGTGGTTCGGTCCTTGACTTTAAGGGTATTTAAGTCATCCAATTTTATGTACTCACTGGGATTGCCAGCAACATTTATGAACCTTTGCTCGGAGCGAGGGATTTTTACTATGTTAAGCTCTTGAGATTTGTTTATATTGGATTTGTTTCTAATTTGTTAAAACATAGGTATATTGAGAGTCTTTAGGATCAAATTTCGCAATCATACTCTTATAACGCTTGTTTAATTTAATGGTAAGATCATTAATTAACTTTTTAACAAGTTTTAGCTTGATTTTCTGTAAGTTGATCTCCTGTCCCGAAATACTTTATTCCAGTCTATTGTGCTTTTTAATTGTAATTAGAATTTGACTCTTCTCTACAAGCAGCCTTGGTAGTTGACTGTTTAGATACTTTTTTACGTTATCCTTGATTTTAAATTGAGGTACAGTTAGCTCAATAGCTATTGAGAGAGTTTTATCAATTTTTTCTATATGTAAATCTATTTCTTGGTTATTGAGGTTTCTGTTATCAGGAAGATGGCGTATAAATTGTTTACTTTATTTTTGAATTTATCGCAGTTCGTTGTATTTAATGCTAGTTTTTTCTTTGAGGACATCAAATGGAGTAATTCGTTGTTTTTATAGAATATCATTTGTATAGTATTATGGTCACTGTCGTAGTCTAAGTTCCGCAAACAATTGATGGAGTCGTTTTCTTTTTTTATAAATATTCTACAGTCTACAACAGGTCCGGTAGAAACATATACGGTGCATCTGTAGTTAATTGAGTAGTTATTGAGCCATTGTTTGAGAATGTTTCCTTTTGCTGTTGTTATTTGTCTAGGCCCAGTCTGTCAATTATCCTGCTTAAATTAATAAGTATAGAAATTATATGGAATTTCCTAGCTAAAGTTTAAATTAAGGCGTCTTCCTCTGCACGCATTCTGATTTTATCAGCGAGAGTATTGCTTCTATCCTGGTAGCTTGCAATTGTTTTTATATGTTTACCATTTAAAGCTATAGGCTAAGCATAGTATTTTTTTTTTGTCTACACGTCGCAGAGCCGCCCATCTTATGCATCTGTAGAGTAAGCTTTCGATTGCTTTCAATTCGTTGATGTTTGCTTTCCGCAGTGTTTTGGGCCAAAAACATTGCTAGTGACGTACTTTGTTTACTTGAAGCACTGCACATAGGCCAACAAAGAAAAATATATTAAAGTCAATAGTTTGGTACGAAATGTGTCAGTAACTACTCAACGGGGCAGCTCTTCAAAAGCATAGTTGTTTTTGTAAAATTATTAACGTACTCTTTAAGAATTGCTTAAAAAAAAAATTAATTTAATTAATTGGTTCTTGCAGTGTAAACAGCTTCAAAGTAAAGTGTAACTTTAAGAAATTAAAAGTAATATAAAAATATTCTGAATTGAAATGATTCAAAATGAATACTGAATATAAAGGTATTACTTTAATTTGTAAATAATTTAAGTCTTCTTATTGTGTATTCTTTATAAAATCAATGTTTTCGCAGTACCATTGTTAGTGTTTATTCGTGCATATCATTACATTTCAGCTAAGGTTTTAGTTGTGTTCCCCTAACTTCACTTAATATTAATCAATGTTTAAGGTTTTTAAATCAGCTGCCAGAAAGTGCAAGGCATTGTGTTATCTTTCACAGACTAAAGCGGTATCGCGGTTTTCCATAGCATTTACTGCTATGCAGCTGTAAATTTATGTGTGTGTGGTGTTGTGGTTTTGTTTATTTTGTTTTGTGTTGTTATGTATTAAGGCCACACCCCATACCATGCGTTTCGGACATGAAACATGAATGGGCGCAATCATATATGCCATCATATGAAACATACTCCAACTCAACTTTCGGCGGCATCCGCAGAAAGTTGACCGACGTTTCAGTTACGATCATTTTATAACGAGACAGCGAAAATTAACATGCAAACAAAATTCACAATTATTGAAATCCGTTTTTGATTTGTTGGATTGATTTATTTTATTATTTTGTGTTGAGTTTGAGTTTAAATTTTTCACAAATATTTTGAAAGTGGCTTTGAAATAGGCTTGAAAGTGATGAGTAGGGGTGAGTGTAGAAGGGTCAAACAGCGCCCATTTTATCATGAAATACTCCTCTCATTTTTATAAAGACTTTACCAAATTGTCAGGTTGATATCTCTACTGGAAGTATTTTTGGCAGCCGACTCCATACAACTCCGACCAGTGTGCACTGGTGGTAAACTACGATATTTACAATTTGAATTTGCGGCATCCTTTTACGGTTATTCTTGCTTTTGTTATTATTGATATTGTTTTTGTAATGAACTTGATCATAATGTTTTTTTCCTTGTTCCAGTTGTCTCACAGCTTATAACCTCATTATTGTTGTTTAATGATTAATTATATATATTTTTCTTTACTGGCCGTTCGTCTGGCAATTGTCTGTCACGTGACGAACGGTAACCGTCGCACTTTATGTTGTTGTTGTTTGTTTGATGGGATAGTTATTTTGTCACAATGAACACAAGCGCGAAATGATACACGTCCGTTCGCGCTAACGATCAAACTCGAACTTCACCGCCTCATTGTTATTAGCATTACAAAACAAACTCATAATGAGACGGGGAAACGCAAAAGGGTGGGATAAAAAAGATCAGTTGAACCGTCGGTAACGATTACAATATGTCTATGCCTCAGTGTTTCGAGTTGGTTGCCTCCATTTTAAGCTTGTGTGTTAACATATGTAGATATCTGCAGTCATAGCATTTTTACCATGACTGAACATTTTAAATGTGTGTTGTTAACTTTTACTATTACTTTTTTCTCAGCCAACGACGACAGCGAGGATTCTGATAGTCATGATGACGAAGATGAGGAGACTCACGAGGGCATCCTCAGAGCTGCAGCTCCCGATTTCTATTTAACGGGCGATAATGCAAATGTAGATGACGATATTGCACGGGCATCTATCTAATACGTTCAAGCCTCGGATACGGGGAAACAACGTCATGCAGCAAAAATCCCGATTGCTATAAATCAATCAATCAATCGATCAAATAATATGAAAACCAATTTATGTGGAATTTCATCATCCACACAATCCACATCATTGTCAGCAAAAATTCCTATTACTATAAAATATCACGAATCAATCGATCAAATAATGTGAACACCATTTTATGTTGGACTTCATCATACACATAATCGACGTCATTGTCGTCATCAGCATTATTGTTACAATATTAATTAAGAAACTATGAATATATAGGCTTACGTCCACTTTTTTACTTGTAGTCTGTTATGAATTACAACTTTAAAACAATTTACTCGTAATAACTTTTTTTATTCAGCTATGTTTCGTATTAAATTTTCCTACCACTGCGCATTGAAGCTACGAGGAATTTGATTTTTACGATTACCGAAGTATTCAAATGAATTACCCCTAAAAAGTTCGTATTCAAAATGGTTCTGATTCTTTCATTATAAAGATTTAAGAGTGTTAGCTCGGATGGTTTTCGGAGCGTTCATTGCGAAGCACTTTAAAGGCCAAACTTCATACCCTGCGGTTTCGCCATTATGTGACAATGAATGCGATTGTCAAAGTTGAATGGCCGCAATCATATATGCAATCATATGAAACATACTCCGACTCAACTTTTGAAGGCATCCGCAGAAAGTTGTCCAACTTTCAACTTTGTTTATACGGTTGATGCGTCAATTCAACTTTGATAACCGCATTCATTGTCGTATAATGTCGAAACCGCATGGCATGGAGTTTGGCCTTAAGATTTGTAATTCGTATTGTTTTTGGAGTGTTCGTTATAAAGACTATTGGGTCCAAAATTCTGCTGGCTTTCGAAGCGATTATCGAAAAAGATTAATATTCACAATAAATTTTAATATGACTATCGAAGCCAGAGTGACTTAGGAGTTTTAACTGAGACTCTTTTTAGTACGTCCTTTGAGACCGCGAAAGTGCGTTTTTAACTTTTTTCTTCAACACCGAAATAAGAATCTTCAGTCTAAAAAATTAAAAGCGAAATTTGTTCTTATCGATATAACTGAGCAATAGATGAAATTTTAAAGCATCGCTAAGACTGTGCAATAATTCCAGTGGTAATGCGTCTACGTGCTACTCATACAGTTTGCATTTTTTTATATATACTATTCTAAAAAAAGATCATATCATGCAGCTTCATACACATACTGCAGCACAGCAGATTCTAAAAAGCAATCAAGATCAAAGCTGAAACACAAACCATATAATCCACAGCTAAGCTACAAAAAAAAAATTTAATAAAGAGACAGGCTGCTTCCAACAAGCCACAGGATTGGCAGCTCCTTCAGCTACCACTGGCTCCCAAAAAGTTCACGTAGACCCCTGAACGTCGCCAGTGCATCTAAAATTAAATTAAACATAACACTAATTCCACATATTTTTTTTTAAATAACTGCTCATTTATTCACTTCCATTATCTATATATATTTATATATAAAAATGTTATGTTCGTTTGTTGAAAATGACAAATCTCTGAAAGTTCTTTACTGATTTCTTTGAAATTTTGCAACATTGTCTGTATTACTTTCCCCGCGTGCTTTAGTATATATAAACAAATAAATAAATTCATTATTACTCAATAATATATTGTTAAGGAGGTACTTAGCTGATAAGTACTTTTCACATGAATATTTTCCAACATTAGCTTGAGCATGAAGTTCATCGACAGTTCTTACTAAGGAAAGCTGTGTGCGGTGTGTGCGAATTAAAAAAATGTTACTTAAAATTTCAACACGGGATTTCGATATATTAATTAATAAAATTCTTAAGAAAAAATGAGTTGTGGGATTTTTATTTTTTATTTATAGTTTTTTGTTTTAGGTTAAAATGTGGTCTTTGTTGCGATAAGTACTTAAGTGTTAGGTACTAAGGCTCACACTTTGCTGTATATTAAACAAGTATCTTTTCATTATTTTCCATTTAAACATACGGAGTCACAGCAACGCGTGGCCGAGTATGTAGTTTAATTTACAAACTAATGATAGACAAAGTGTCACTGTTGTTGTTTGTGTTAATTGGCATCGAACATAAAGAAAAAATTGTTTTTGCATACAAAAAATTGTTGGGGTCTTACTTTCTTAGTGATCTAAGTAAGAAGTACTCATAACACAACAACACAAAAAATTATAATAATAATAATATAATTTACAAACAGAAACCGCCTCCCAATTTGTCACGGTGTAATAGCGTTTGTGTGCGTTTAAGTGTTAATAATCCTAACTCCACGCCACTCGCCATTTAGACCAATTGTATAAACTAAATAAAACCAATGAAAATCTTATCTACAAAGAAACATAAAGGATAAAATGTATTTATATGCATACATAATATAATATCAAACGAAGACCAAAGCGAGCTTCGTAGGAGAGGATATTGTAACTTATGCAATTCTCCTCTCCATAAAGCGACAGTGCTCGTGTTCTTGTTTTATTTACAATTTTCCGTGTATTTAGACAATAATATGTATAATCAAATTTATCGTATAATCAGCTATTGTCGGAAAATGGATTTACAATAAACCAATGAATTGGGGCTTTTGGAGTATAATTTGCTCTTATTACGATTATTATTTATTATGATTAGTACTTTAATGACGATCACGCGAATCGGAACGACTACGTCTGTCGCGGGAGAAGCTACGGCTGCGGCTACGGGAACGACGTGGTGAACGCGACCTGTAAGGAAGATAGTTTAAAGAACGATTAGTATCGAAGAAAATCAATAAAATTAATCTCTTTGCATTTTTTAACACATTAAATAATTGCAGCAATATGGGGAGACGTTCATTTTCATTGTATCAGTTGTTTCTACATCGATCAACTTTGTGGTGGTGGTTCCTGGTATGCACAAATAGTGCTGAAAATCTTCTAGTAGAACTTGTTGTTGTAGCGATTTGTGGAGGGGGCGATGGTCAGGTCAAAGTAGTTAATAACGTTGGTTCTCTTGCGCACAATAGGGATAAGTCTCATCGACTACGAAGCTAGTCATCAACAGCCCAGCATCCATATCCATCGAACTCGGAACAACCAGTCGAATATGGGAAAATGGAGTGCGAAGACATATTGACAGACGGCGTGTGAACGACCACCTGAAATAATACCGACTGTCGTCGTTATCACAATCGTGTCGTTGTTGTTGGTGATGTTGTTCTTTGTTGTACATATAAGTGACTGTTGGACTAACTACCGACTGACATGTGATTTTGATGAGAAGGCTGGCAGATATTTTGAAGATTAAACTCATTGGGAGGAAGGATGACGACCACTTGATTTTTGGATTGATTGATTGGTCGCAGGTGATCGTTTGTTACTGATGATTTTGTCTGTGAATTGAATCGTCTAGATTCTACTCTCTGGGTACAATTTTAAAATGTTGCAAAGGAGTGAAAAGTCGTTCAATTCGCCTATCGATGTGGGGTTGACAACAGTGAGCAGTAAATTTGAACGTTGTGTTGAACCCAGCCTTGCAGATGGGTTTGATCAAAGGAGCAAGCAGAGACTATTCATTCTCGTATTCATTTTGCTGATGACGATTGTCTCCGTCTATATCCGTCTCTCTGTCTAATTGCAGTAGCAGTCGCTTGGCTGTAAAAATGGTTTGATCAAGTTGATTGCTGCTTGACTGTTGACTGAGTTGGGTACTTTCTTGCCTATTTGTCTATATTTCTTTCAAATCGTTGTCTGTCCCTGCCATCTGTCTATTTGTCACCCTATCTTTCTATGTCGCTTGCATTTGTCCCAATATATTCTCTGTTCCCCTGTTTGTTACTGCGCCCGTTTGTTTCATTGTTTGTCTGTCTCTCTCCGTCTGTCAATCTATATCAAATCAAGCAACTGCTGATTATATGTACAACAAATTACGGGATTTTGATGAATGGATAACAATTTTCGACTACTGTTGCTGATGTTGTTTGCCGCCTCATTTTTATGATGATCGTGTGACGTGAATTAGCTTGGCGTGCCGGAGCGCGCTGGTATTGACCTCACAAACAAGTTTATTATGGCGAGGTTGTTTGCTTGTTGTTTACTTGTGCTGTTGATGTTGCTAATGGATTGCTGACTTTTTTTTGTTGTTTTTTTTCTTTTCTTAACTAAAGTTGAGGCTGAATCTGAGACTGAAGCTGAGTCTGATGTGTGCTATGCTGTTGGTTGGTTGATTGTTCAAGTCGAGTGTTGTAGAGCTGTTTGATTTTGATTCTTCTCTGCTGATCACGATTCGAATGCATTTCATGAGAAAATTTCTCCATAAAATTCTTTTTCATATACATTCATACTGATGAACGAACGGGGTGGAAGAGCTGAGAGAACGTACTATCAACAAGTTTGCTAAAAAAAAAATAATAGATGTATAACAAGGCAAATAGCAGTTAAAACATCAACAAAAACAGTAAATTATTATAGCATTAAAGCTTATAACTAGAACTCAGATTTTGAAGCTAGAGTCTTTTAAGTGTTTTTTTTTTTTTAATTTTTTTATCTACTTAATTTTATTTTTTCGAATAAGGATTCTTCTTACTCTTGCTTGGTTGTGAGACTTTTTTGTTCGCTGTCGTTGCGAGGGTTGAACAAGGCTGAGCTGAGATGAACTGAGTTGAATTTAGCAGAGCAGAGTAGAGTAGAGAGAATTGACGAAGCATTTCAAATAGTAGAAGCTGACTTGATGACTTTTTCTGTTGTTTGGTTGATTGGTTGATTCTTTATTTGAAGTTCGGTCGTTGTTTAAGACTGTGATCGATCGAAGGAAGCAACGAAGGACACATAGAACTGCTGCTTCTGATTGAGACTTGAAAGTGCGCAAGCTGAGATGTATTGCAGTGACTTTTTTGTTGAACTTTCGCTGCTGCAGCAGTTGTTATTGTGGTTGATGTTGTTGTTGCTGTTGTTGCATGGGGCAGAAGTAGCAGTAGTAGTAGCATAGCAGAGTAGGAGTTCTAGTAGTGGTGCAGTGTCAGTAGTAGGTGTGGACCGTGACCGTGCTGAAATTTTAGCTCAGGCGCCAGAGAAACACCGAACATACTTTTTTTTTTGCTTCATACAATTCCAAGACATGTTGAGATTCGACAGCAACGCATGCAATTCTCTTGTAGATCGTTTTTTTTAAGGGAGCTGCGCTGAGCAGACCATAGGATGTCTGTCTTGACTATTTCGATTATCGAGACCCACCACAAGAAGCTGTGAATGACAATATGACTAAATTTTCGCTTGTTTGAAAGCTGCTATCGGTCCTGTGATGGTACCTGTTGTTGTTGTTCTTGTTGTTGTTGTAGTGGTGGTGTTGTAATTGTTGGTCAGTAGTACGCAGTTCAAATGCAAATTTTGGATGCAGTTGTCACCGATGTTTGCTGATATATAAGATTAGAAGCGAGCGGTGTGAGGAATTTTGTATTTTGCTGGTGTTTTTTGTTGTTGTTGGTTGGTTTGGTTGATTGGTTTGTTGGTTCGCTGGTTGGTTGGTTGGTTATTGTAATTATTGTTTATTGTAGTACAAATGGTGTGGTTCTTGAAAACTGGTTGTAATGGTAGATGTGAAGTAGTAGTAGTAGTACTAGTAGAATTAATACTGGTATGGTAGTGGTAGTGGTGGTAGTAGTGGAAGTTAATGTTGACTCGAAATTTTTGTTGTTGAAGCATTAGTAGAGTAGTAGAAATTCGATGACGTTAAATACTGACGACATACACATCCACAAACACGCAGAAGACTCTGTTGTTCTATCAGAAAAGTTCGAGCTGATTTACATACGCTGTACAAAGCCGAATTTCGATGCGAATCCTGCTCCACACACAAGATGATTATGAGCGTATGTGTGTGATGTTGTTGGAATAGTAACAGCTTCTGATATCGTACAATTTGGGAGTCGGATTGTTACGGCACCAAGACCCAACTACTATTACGTACCCTGTATGATAATGTGTATGCCTGTATGTGTATTTGTGTGTGCGTGTGGCTTTGTATACCAGCGTAAATGGCTATGTATTTGCGATTGTATTGTTTTGCTCTTTTCATGTTGCTCGCTTTGGAGTCGAAATCACGGAAGAACAGTAGTCGGCGGTTAGGGCCGACTGACGCACGGCTAAGCCGCTGAAGATCTAGGATGTGACTGACATCTGACAACCTTTCGATAGTTGACAGTTTTGTGTCTCACGAGTTTTCTATATGCAAATATCTGTATCTATATTTCTTTTTAGTACCTACGGCGGTCTAATGTAGTGTGGTGTGTTTGAGTAGAGTGTCATTATTATTGCTGAATATAGTGGTGTTTCGGATTCTATACAATATGACGAGGTATTTTGTGTTTTAGTGTCGATCGATTGAGTTGTTCGATTTAGAAAATGCTGAAAAGGTTCTTGATCATGATCGTGATCGTGATAATCGTCATTATGATGGTTGTGGTGGTGATGGTCGTGTTGTTTCGGAGTGGTGCTAATATTTTCTATGAGAACATCATTTAACGGATTCGTATTCATTTTTTTCGAATGCTTATCGAATGGTTGATGATGTTGTTGCTGATTGTTTGGCTGTAGCTGTAATTGTTTTTGCATTGATTTAACACGAATATTTTCGTCTTGCTTGTTGTTGTTGTTGTAGTTGTAGAATACAATAATTATCAAGTCGAATATCTTGTTGCTTTTCATGGTGGTTGTGAAGATTGTGGAAGAGGAGCAGTAGTTGTGATTCGTGAAGATGTTCTTGTTGTTCTTGTAGTTTTTGTTGAAGGAAGAGGAGGTAGAAGTTCTAGTAGTAGTAGTAGTAGTAGTAGTATTGGTAGAAGCAGAAGTAGTCTTGATCCTGCAAAATGATTGTAAACTACGTTTAAAATTGCCACTTGTTTGTAATAAGCATTTGATTCGACAAATAATTCACACAAAGAAATAAATGTATATATAATCATTGAATGTTTGCAAAAACAAACAAGAAAATAAAAAGGGATAATTAAATTCCTTATAGTATAAAAGTGTCTGTTTACAAATACACAAACTAAGGACAATAAAAAATCCCTACGCCTGAAAGCTGTCAACGAATTTATATAATGCTTTTTCTTATACTCTTCATGCAGTAAGCATAGTTTTAGACGTAGGCGCATTAGGTATATACATACAGCTTGTCTAGTAAGTGTAAGTAAGAGGAATGGGCAAACATTTCAACGTACTATGACCTTAAAAAACTGGTTATGCCTATGGGTGGCCAAACAAAATACTAAACAACAAAAAAGTGCGTATGCATTTGATTGAAAAAAGCCAAAAACATTTTTTAAGTTCCTCAATATATAAAATAAACTCAAATTTTGTAAACACCTTTTAGACAAACTGTATATTAACACATGTCCGCCTAACTATTCAAACATTTGACCTAGAAACGAAATTTCCTTTTTATCAACCTGTAGTAAAGGTGCCCCCTTACAAAACCAATTGCAAATTAGAGTTGTCCTTTGTACAACTTTTCTGTTTTCATGACATCGAGTTAAAATTTGGATCGGATCGACTTTTTTTCCGGTCATACACACAAACCAAGATATAAGAACCCAGTAATCATAAGAACCATATAAACTAATGGGCAGAACTTTAATTTAAGCTTAATACATGCACTTGAATTACTGCTTCGTGTTGATTCCATGTCATTCCTTCATTAATTTTCAAATATTTTAAGCGTGAAGAGTATAATGATTTCGGTGGGACCAAAACTTGTTCGCAATCTTTTTTATTGAGAATTACCCGATGCAATATATATATATATATATATATATATATCTATGTAATCTTTATCTTTTGCTTGATACTTATTCATATATCGCTTCATCATCATTTGATCAATACAACATGCAGCTTAGAGGCCACTCCCAATAAAGATTTCATTTGATTTGGTTAAAATAATAGATATTTGTTTTAATTAGCAGAGTTCCGAGTTCTGGGAACTTACCTATATCGTCCGCCGCGACCACTGCCGCTACCGCCGCCGCCTCCACCACCGCCGCCACCGCCACCACCTCCGCCGCGACGTCCACGACTGTCACGAGAGCGGCCAGACGACATTTCCACGCGAATCCGTGTGCCGCAACAGCGTCTATGGGGATCAAGGCAAAAATTTAATTTAATAATGATATAATATAATCTATATATAATTATGTTTTGTTACACTTACGTTCCATCAAGTCCGCGAGTCGCGTCTTCAGCGTCCCGACGGTCTTCAAATTCAACAAAAGCAAATCCTGGTGGATTGCGAGCAACCCAAACATTACGAAGAGGTCCGTATTTGCTAAATGCGTTCTCTATTTCGTATTTTGAGGCAGATGACCCAAGGTTGCCGACATAAACTTTGCATGCCAAATCCCACTCCCGATAGCGCGGCATATTTTATTTTACTAATATGGTAATAGCACTCCACCCAAAGTATTAACGAGAGAGAGCATGAAAACAATAGTAATATTAAAAGGAGCAACCATGAAAAATAATATCGATTGATTGTTCAAACGTACAAAGGCGTGCATATAATACGTATTTTTCATTTGCCAATACAGAAAACAAAATGGCGGAATCCACTAGAACCAATGTCTGAATCCATCTCCATTTATTCAGCCTTTGCACGCGCAGATGCACAATTACGCGTACATTTTCTTAAACTACCGGAAAACAACAATCACCCACTTTGTTTAGTATACACACCTTGTATTTCTTATATGTTAGAAAATTGTATAATTCACGACAGTAGAATGGTCACAGGCACACATCCAACTTCCTACGGTAAACGACAAAATAATAATGGCGCTAAATGCAGCGAATTAACGAGTAGTACATTTTACATCTTGACAGCTCACAACACTACGGCTGTGTAGATAAAGGGATTTTTACACATTATTTCGCAGCACTGTTTACAAAATTAAAACATGAGTTTATTCTCTTTCTGGTGAACTACTTTTTATGAAGAAGAAGCTTGCAGTTGTCGGTTGTCTCGATTGTGTTCTCTCATCTCGTCGTACTCGCACGGGTTTCATACGAATTTCTTGGTTTATTTTATAATTTCGTTTAATTTTGTGGTTTGCTAACGGCAGCACATCAGAGTGACAAGTTGTAGCTATTTTTCGCAGAGATCAAACCGAAGACAACGCAACGTACAGCGCCCGAGTCAGTGTCAACAGCGCAACGGAAACTAGCGAACAGCGAACAAATAACGAATAAACTATGAACATACCAAACGAGTATATTGCCAAAACAGAAGATGTGGCCGACCAGGTAAGAAAGAAATACTAAACGGCAGAAGAAAAAAATAATAGAATAAAATATAAAAAGGAAGAAATCCGTTCGAAGAAGCCGACACCAGGAACACTGTGTTTCCGTGCATGCGTGTGCGTGTGTGTTTACGGGAGGGGGCGGTGAGCTTTTCAGCATACGCGGAAGAATAACGAAGTAAAACTGCCAACGTCATCCACTATTGGCGGCAACGGCATGCGACAGCTCATCAGTATTGCTATCGGCATCGCGCTTAGAGCTATCGCTATCATTGCCCTCTCGATGTAAGATTGCTAGTTCCATCGATTGATTGATCAAATCAGATCACTCTAATCCAATTGGATCTTTTGAAATTGTGCAATTTTGTCTTTCCGTATGTCAGTGAAAGTGCGAAGATAGCAAGAGAAGAGAGATGATAACAAACACATACGTCTAGTGAGCGGTATAGAGAGAAAGAGAGAGTCTGTGAATGAACATTTAGCGTTGGGTGAAAGTGAACTTGTTGTACGCGCATACAACAAAAACAAGGGCCCCCGTATTAGACCGGACTTGCAGCATAATGTGTATTGAATAGGGAGCAACAGGCGGGATGTTGCACTCCAAGTTTTGTGTTCTTATTTTAGGCGAGAACACAAATATTACACTAAATAAAATTTTAAATTAACGCCCGGGCCTGATTTCGTTTTGTGGCCACCACTTGCAATATGAATATTAAAAAAAAACCTTAACTCAAGTACTGGACCCATTAGTACCAGGATCTTGAATTTCATGTATGTGTATAGCCATGTAAACGCATCACCTGAAATAAAGATTTCGGTACGTTAGTACGTAAAAAATTCTTGGCTATGGCCATGGCTATATTGATTTGCACATATCACATCTTCAGTAATCTTAGGTTATTGAAATTTTCAAATTAGTTCTTTGTATACATGTACATGAAATATGGTATGGCCAAATTTCAGCCCGAGACGTTTAAAGACAAGTGAAATCTTTTTTATAGGACGTTTTAAAGGAACGTTAACAACACCAACAATGGGAGTGTCTGTGGCTAAAACATTTAGTCCTATATTCATGAAATTGAAAGTGTTTGTGTGTATAGACCTACTATGCAGACAACATAGTTTTTATGAGCTCTCCAATGTTCCTTTACTTCATGACAAAGAGCATAAAACAAGAGAAATGTGGTATGTATTTGAATTGACAGAAAAGCCAGTCCCACGAATACTCAAAGCGCCGGGCCAAAAATATGATTTGGTTTTTTCACTCGTTTGTCGGTCAACCAGCCGAACTCGATCATACTTTCGATTGTGTGCACGCAGATAAAGCATAGACACGTCATTGTAAGCTGGCGGACAGACGTGTAGTGAACAAAGAACATCGAATCGGCTCATGCCTGGGAAAATTGCAAACCAAAGCCAGAATGCTAGCAGTGCTTATTATGTACACTGGCCAAATTCAATGCTGGTTGAGTTGGTTTGGTTTAAAATAAGCAAGGCTACGCCACTTCAACCAACCAGATTATAGCAGCGTCACACGAATGCGCTAAGTGGGTAAATTGTAAACTCAGCATTATAGGCAAAATTTGTACAACAAAAAAATAAAAAAATTATAAATAATATAAAATTAAAATAGATGTCGCGGGCTTCACTACACGATTCGATTTTATACCGCGACGAACGGTTTCAAGACCAAACGAGGATGCTCTAAAAAATAACTACAATAACTAAATCTAACTTTCAGAACGAATTCCAAATTAACACCGATAAGATTCGTTTCTGTCTTCTTGTCGCCCAAGTCATATTATCCTGGCACCAACACTATACAAAACACCGTCTTCTCGAGAGTGGAAGGCTGAAAAAGCAAAATTCAACTCACCGTACACCCAGACGACATAACTAAATGATGGGTGGGACCATGAACCTCAGTATGTTCTGTTCGAGAGTTAGGCGCTGTTACAACAACAACAGCGTTTAGATAAGAAGTAGAAACCTGACAAAAACAATATATTTATATTATATAGGGTTTGCCCCTATGTCTGTTCTCTTATAAATAATATTGGGTGATACAAAAAGTATCCGCGCTTTTTTTTTTAAATTAATGTTTAAACAAAAATTTTTGTTGGCCAATTCTGGTCACTTCTCCTTGATTGCTTCGTTCACGCGGCCGGCTTGTGAGCAATAGAGAGCGAATTAACCGTTTAATAGCATTTTTCAGTAACTGCCCGACCAGAACGAGGTGCATGGCTGACATTAAAACTTCCGAAACGGAATTGAGCAAACCACTTCTCGGTTCACTGTTCACTCACAGTATCCTCAGCCTAAACCTCACAAATTTTTCAGGTTGTTTTTGCAGCGGTTTTACGTTTTTTATAGTAAAAAAAAAAGTATCACAGCCCACTTCTTAAAATATTTCACTCATTTTCAAATCAGTATAACTTTCAACACGAGCAGCGAATAATTACACAGCTCTCTTCACAAAAAATGTAGCCTGAAATGTATGTCACCTTTTATACGCGTGTTCGTTTGACATAATCGGATTAGTATTCCGCAGTATATGGGTTCCAATACCATTTACTTATAAAAAACGCGTATACTTTTTATATCACCTAATATATTGTTGAGACGTAGGTACTTCTTCCAGAAATAACTCGAGGCTTATTAGGCAAAAACCATAGAGACAACATCGTCATTGATTGTTTATAATGTTGTGTAATTTTAGGTTATCAGGCGCGGCAAACATGTACTGCCAACGGTAGCGCGTCTGTGTCTGATTGCCACGTTCTTTGAGGATGGTCTTCGTATGTACTTTCAATGGAACGAACAGCGCGAGTACATGGACATGAGTTGGGGTTGTGGACGTTTCCTCGCAACGGTTTTCGTGCTGGTGAATCTAATTGGACAACTCGGCGGTTGTGGTATGGTTATAGCCCGATTCAAGGTCGATATTGCCGTTGGAGTACTCTTCTTTATCGTAGTATTGCAGGTGAGTTAGAGATGTTTATAGTGGCGGAACCTTGCCTATTAACACATTGTTCAATTATTTTCATTTGGTTGTAGACTATTGCCTATTCAATACTCTGGGACATACAATTTCTGCTGCGAAACTGTGCGCTCATCGGTGCGTTGCTACTCGTGCTGGCGGAGTCGCGCGTTGAAGGGCGTAGCTTATTTGCCGGTGTACCGTCGCTGGGCGACAACAAGCCGAAAAACGTAATGCAGCTAGCCGGACGCATATTGCTGGCTTTCATGTTCATCACACTGATCCGTTTCGAATTGAGCGTGTGGCAAATTGTACAGGACATCTTTGGTTCCATTCTAATGGTGCTGGTGACAATCGGCTATAAGACAAAGCTGTCGGCGCTTATACTCGTTGCGTTGCTGACCGTGCTTAATCTGTATCACAATGCGTGGTGGACCATTCCCTCGTACAAGCCCTTGAGAGATTTTCTTAAATATGACTTCTTCCAGGTGAGCCAAAAACGAAGACGAAGCAAAACACTTCGTTCTGAAGGACAAACTGTATTTTTGTTTTTGTTTTTGTTTTTTAGACTCTCTCCGTCATCGGCGGTTTGTTGATGATCGTTTCCTTGGGCCCGGGCGGTGTCTCAATGGATGAACACAAAAAAAAGTGGTAAACGGCGGCGCCACCACAAAAGTTAAAATGCTGATTCTTTTTAGTTTTATTACTTGTCCGGCTGAGAGGAAGAAAAACAGAAAGTTTTACCATAAAATGGAGTGCAAAAAAAAACATTTTTTTAAATATTTTGTATTGTAAAAAATGCGAGTTTAATTTTTAAGACACAACACAACGCAAGACGTAAATACGTTATGAAATTATATCTACATCCTAGAAATGAAAGACATGATTCTCGATGTCCTCGCATTGTCCACTCTTAGAATACACGGATTCGGAAGATCATGCACAAATCGCCTACCTACATAACATAGATATTATTTCATTTGTTTCCAGCGGAAATGAATTAAAGATAGAGCGAAGGAGACAGAAAGAGAGAGCGAGAGAGATAGATAGACAGCGAAAAGCAAGTCAAGTGACGGTTAAAAACAATTTCCATTTCCTGACCAATTGCCTCAACTCAACATTAACACAGGCACCCGTGCGTACGTAACCCGCCCATCAAATATAAGAGACATCCACAAAAATGAGACAGAGTTGATTTGTTGTAAATAAATTTCTAGCGACGCTCCAAAAGGATACAGAAAAAATATTCCAATATGAATCATAAGAAGAAACTTAATTTGTAATAATTGTGACCACGTAAATTGTATGATGATTATATATTTAGTTATTTCCTTTTTCCTTGTTTTCTTTATAGACGGTGTTTGCATTTGTTGTCCTTCATATTTTTGAGATTTTTTTTTAATTTAATTATTTTATTTTTTTTTTGTATCCCGTTTTTGATGAAAAGGCCTAACCTTTAGACTAATGAATTGTATCCATTGATGACGATTTGTTTATTTTTTTAAGACATTAAAATGTAATAGCATTAAATTATAACGTTGTAATAAATACTGAAGAATTTTGACATGGTACGCCCATTTTCAGAACAACAACAAACGACAAAATTGAATTAATGTAGTGGAGAACTCGTCTAACTGAAGCAGACTTTTGAAGTCAGCATTAAATAGGAAGTTCGCCAATAGAACAATGACAATAGTAGTTAGGGTTCTCCTAGCAGAATGATACCATTTAAGTCGGTCAAGAAACAACCCTACTAGCTTACTTTGCATGATATATGCAACATATAATAGCTTGTGTTTATCTATATAAACGGCTCTACACCCTTATACCCTATATATATATAAATGTTACGTTCGTTTGTTGAAAATGACTTATCTCTGAAAGTTCTTTACCTATTAATTTGAAAATTTGAAACATCGTGAACCTCATTGAATCGGATGTGTTGCACGCGAAAACAAAAAAAATTACTTAAAATTTCGAAGCACAAGTGACGGTAAATCACTTCTACAGAAGTAAACAGCTCCAAATGCTTTTGCGTGGGCTTCAGTCTGCGGAGAAGTGTCCCTCTGCGGCGATACTGTCTCTCAGTCCAACAAAGTGAACCAAATCATGACAAAGCTATACTGGCTCCTGAACAAGAAGAGCAAACTCCCTCCCAGCAATAAGCGGACAGTGTACTCCCAGAGCATTGACATATGGAGATACGGTATATTGAATTGGGGAATAGCTGCAAAGTCCCAATGCAAGATAGTGTCAATCATGCAAAATAAGGTATTGGCTTAATAGCGGGTTCTTAGTCAGGAACCCAACTCTGCATACAAACTAAATCTGGCGCTCCTCAGGGTTCAGATCGATTTCCACTCTCAGCCGATACAATGATTGTTGCTGCACAGAAATCGCTTGGCGAGACTCTTGGCTGCAGCTACACCTATCCGGCGGCTCAATGGGCTTCACTTCAATCTTCCTCCACGAGGCAGCACACGGCGCATGTAGCGCATAAGGCGACTAGCCGGTCACCTCAGGCCGTAGTCCACCACTAATGCTACCTAGAATATTCAAACCAATTATGCCTAATCTTTCCAATTTAAATACATATATCTATGTATACTAGATTATCAGAGACCCTATCATTATAGCACAATCGTATTAGTAACGTTCCCTACGGTTTCATGATTTTTAACAACTTCTAAGGAAATGTCGACATCCTACGCCTGTCCACTAAAAGGAACTTAACTTGCCAAAGGGGAAAACAATTCATCTTGCTTAGTGTCAGTATAAAAAGAAGCAATTGACAAACATTGACAAAATTTATACCATGACTGGGTGTGAAGACACCTAAGTTGATATAGTCATCAACCATTGCCTTCTCCGGGCATCTTTCAATCCTACCACCAGGAGAAGCATCACCGCATCCCCACAAAACAAACACCATTCCGCAATGTCCAAGTCAATAGACAGAATTTCCCTCATCTATTGACCACCTCTTGCAAAGGAAGACACTAATGCCTGTTGTACGTCAGGTGAGACTGCTTAACTGAACTTTGAACTTCTCGCATGCTGTAAATGCGGCCGTCAACGTTGCTAAGTGCTTGTCTGAAGCATAACTCAGACACCCTACTACTTATTCAATGTTTGAAATCCTTTAATTGCCTTTGCCTTATCCGCTCGCTTCATTTTGTGACAGCAGTTCTTAAGCATAGATGCACAGATAAAGTTTTGTTAGCCAGTATATAACAGCGGATCAGGAATGTAGACACACATGATTAGTCAATACTTACAATGAATATAATCTCGATAATTACATAAGGCTGACCGAAACTATATAACCGTTGTTGTTCAACATGTCACCCACCCGTGGAACTACTGTCACACTACATTACCGCTCCCCATGTTCCTGTTGGTGCCCTTGGGTAAACAAAAATGCATAAAACTCGGCGATAATCCCAATGAACAAATAAACTGTGCACATCCAATCTCTATTTACTTTTGAGAATTGTGTGTTTTTAATTAGTAGCCGCTACTTCATTACACATTTTCACAGTTTGTCGTTTAAGGATACCCGGATGATGTTTTGGTTTTAAGCAACAATTTCTTTTACTGTAAACTCAGTGTGGAAACAAAAAATATATATATATACTATTAAATTAGCTGGCTGTCTGGCCGTTGCAAAGGATGTGTGTCGCAAGCGGATGAGAGGCGCTTAGGTCAGAGCTGCAGCACCGGAGATGATTTCAATCAACTCGCGTGTGATGACAGCCTGTCGAGTGCGGTTGAATGTCAGAGTAAGTTTCTCAATCATTTCACCGGCGTTCTTGGATGCGTTGTCCATGGCAGTCATACGTGAAGATTGCTCCGAACAGGCACCTTCCTTCATGGTGAAGAAGATGAGCGAAGCCAACGAGAATTCCAAATAGCTCTGGATGACATCGGAGTCGAGCGAATCAAACGTGGCCAACTTCTCGGATTTCTCGACAGTTGGACCACTGTAGATGGGCAGTGTAGAGCACTGATAAGAGACGACCGACTTGAATTTGTTGTAGACAATTTTGCCTTCAGTGAATTCGTAGTCGCTCTTAATGACCTGATGAGCGATCTTCGAAGCATCTAAGAATGTTGGTGGCAAACGGCCAATCTCGTTGGCAACCATTAAGATGTTCTTACCATAGAGGCGTGCCAGAATCGAACGTGACTTGTCGCCCACACAAAAGATTTTGGTATTGGTATCATCCTTGGCCATTTCATTACGAATGAGACGCGCCACACCGGTGTGCACAGCGCCGCACAAGCCACGATCCGATGTCATGGCAATGAACAGCTTCTTGGGCTCAGCCTTCTCGTCTGTCTGGATTTCAGTTTTCTCGAAAAACTGCTGCGCACCGATACCATAAGGTCGAGCTGCTTTCAAATCACGCTCGGCACGCGAGTATTTTGCCGCCGACACCATCTTCATGGATTGCGTAATTTTTTGAATGTTCTTCACGGATTTAAGACGAATCGAAATGGATTTCAGTGTCGCCATTCCGCGCTGCTGTTGGGCTTGAATGATCGCCTCCGTGGCCATTGGAAGCAAGAAACTTGCGCGCTGCATCATCATCTTTTTGCCTGTTGTATTTCCGTGCAAGAAACTGCAATTTCAACACAATTCAATCACACTTTATCCGACGCACAAATCACGGCTATTATGCAAATCCAATAGTACTCACCAATCAATTTTTCACGACACGACTAAACGAACGACAGTGCTCTTCTTATGTAAGCGAAAACTGTCAAAAAATCGAAGTGTTGCAAAATGAACTACCAAGAAAAACTGTCATCATCAGAATGTTGCCAGATCTATACCAATCGCTTGTTCTACCGAAATAACTGCAACATGCGAAACTCCATAAAAAGTCTCACATCAGCAAGAGTTACACAATAAATAATTTAATCAATAAATGAACAATTTTAGTAAATTTGTAGATAACAGTCCTTTGAAGCTAATGATATATTTTGTGGAAATGCGAAAATACGACGCACCTGCAACAACGTATTGAAATACTTGTCTTAATGTTAATGGCCCCGACACCGTCATGCATGCATGATCAATCTTTGTTATACTAGTGTGTTTATATGTATTCATGTACGATGCATGAAGCAATATCAGAATCGCTAGCGCACTAAGGCATTCGAAGTCGTTTGGTCTTTTCCCATTCAAATTTTTATTCTGCTTTGTGTTTCACAGCGTCAAACTTCGCGTAATTTGTGCACTTTCACAATTTTTGGTGTTATCCGATATTTTATTGTGTGCAGTCCGGAAATTCCGTTGTTATTATGCAAATGTTTGTAATGTTATATTTATAAATCTTCTTTTCTCCAATAATGAACTAATAATAACATGCGGTAGGCTCAAATGAATGGTGGCATCGTCCCGCTGTACATGCTGGCAAGGCCACAAAATCTCAACAAACGCGAACAGGCGGCTTTGGTTTGTTTTGTCTAGAAATCGTTAATTTCGCGCTCAAACGCACTTGAAGTTGCAATTTAGACGCTAAATGTATTACGTCTTAGACAACTGCCAATCATATTATATTTTTTTAATTGTCAGCCATTTGTGTAATTCCGAATGCGCGCGGAGCCTGAAAAGAGATCATCTACAGCAACGGCACCGCAGTGCAACATGTCGAATCCTCAAGACGAGCTATGCCCGCCACCACCAACCGACGACGATGAACTCACGCTGCCACGCGCTAGTATAAACAAGATAATCAAAGAGCTGGTGCCGTCAGTGAGAGTGGCGAACGAAAGCCGAGAGATGATACTGAATTGTTGCACGGAATTCATACACCTCATCAGTTCTGAAGCGAACGAGGTATGCAATCATCGCAATAAAAAGACAATCAATGCTGAGCACATTTTAGAGGCTCTCGATCGTCTAGGATTTAATGATTACAAATTTGAAGCGGAAGCAGTGCTAAACGATTGTAAAGAGGTCGCCGCCAAGCGAAAACGACACAGTACACGACTTGAAAATTTAGGCATACCAGAGGAAGAATTATTACGGCAGCAACAGGAGCTCTTTGCTAAAGCTCGAGAGGAACAGGCACGCGAGGAACACCAACAATGGATGAACTTACAAGCCGTGACGACTGTACAACAAAACTCTTTACTTTTACACAAGGAAATGATATGCGGACAAAAATCATTAATAGTTGACGATGACGAGGAGGACGATGAATAGTGGAACGTTCATACACAATCCAAGAATAGTCTCTGATTTTTTTTTATGTATGGCTTTAAACCCACATACCTAAGTACATCAAGATGATAGTTTTTTATATTGCGTGTTTCTCTCCATGAATTTATGGGATGACCTCCAAAATTATCGAAACTAATTACAGTCGACGCTCGATAGTGTGAACTGACTAAAACCGAGCCAATTCACACTATCAAATGCTACATAGTTTCTGCTTCGTTTGACACTACTTTTAATTAGTAGTTTTAAATATTTTTTTTTGTTTTTTAAATATTTTCATTAAAAAAAAATATAATTATTGATTTCTTTTTTTATTTTTTATTACATTAAAAACGGTAGTCCCCATTAACTGTCCAAGAAGTTTTATGTTATTTTGGCCGATAGTTATTTTAAAGCCCATGTAAACCCCAAACATTTCAAGGACTTCCGGGAAGATACTCCCCTGGTTAAGGTATGAACTGGTCACAGTCGTTTATATCCGAAGAATAACAAAGTAAATCTATGGAATTTATGCCGGCAGCGCATTTTCGCGTCGATACAGAAAGAAAAGGGGACATTTTTTTTGTGCAATAAAAACGTTTTCACGCTCACACTATTGAACGTCGACTGTACTCCTGAGCATTAATTAGTGATATAAGCATCCTTCTTAGTCGTCTGCAACATTTTAATTCCAGAAAGAAGTAGCAACAGTTCCACCATCTTAAGGGCTATTTTCAGGGCAGAATGTAGTTTAATACACCAAATGTTCGTTAAAAAGGACCAAATAAAAAGCAAGCTCGCAAGGCCGGCCTTACAGCATGACAAGAGTGCTAGAGATTAGGTTAAAGGGCAGTTGAATAGGTGGTGCATGTTTGTATTTTCAAGATTTGTGACGGTTTACATATACAATTTAATGCTCTTTTTAAAATCTTGGAAAGGCTCCTTAACAAAAAATACTGTTGTGTATTACTGGACAGAACAAAATCAATCAGTAAACAAGTTTGTGTCTCGGGCATCTCTCTTACTGTGCGCTTTTTCTGTTATATCATACACATTTTCTAAATTTTTATATTACAACGATCACATATTCTCTCCATCGTAAAGGAGCACTGCGTTACCTAATTTTTTACCAATGGTTTGTCGACGTTCTGAATTATGTTATTCATCACGACCTTTACAGATCCCAACGATTAGGGAGGAGATCGTTTCGCTAGCCACAGACAATCCCCAAGGATGGAAGCGTACAATAACACTTTAGCTATCAATGCTGGACAATAAGAGGCTGCTCCCATTTAATCCCCCTTTAAGATCACTGGAAGAGTGACAAAGTGGGCAAGAAATCTACAAACGAATCAAAGTTATCTTCTGGTATGATTTTATATATGCATATAATTTCAATGTCTTCAGAATTATATTGTATATATTTATGTTGTAGTGTATATATACATAGTATATATATACATTACATCTCGACCTTTAACAATGTGATAATGATGATTTTCAAATGAGTTTATGGAAATCTAGCTTCCAAGCTGAGTTACTTGCAAATATAACTATTTAGAACAACAACTTGGACCTAACTCCTGGTCCATGCATTCTCATTTCAAAGTTACTGTGGGAGTTCTTACAAGTCATAACCGATCTTAAGTCGTGGAACACTCTTAATTGGGTACCGGGATTTAGATGCGTTTATGACAGTGAAAGTACGGATGAACTTTTTGAGGAAGATTCGATCAATGGACCATCACTGCACTTTGAACAGACAGAGAGTACAAACTGCTACTATGGCAATAGTAGGATGCACGCTATTACTCTCTACTACATGTAAGCCAAACAGTAAATTCAATTGTACAGTTTTGCATCGGCCTTTATTTGTTGACCTGCACCCGCTGTCTGATTTTGTTGAGACAGTTTTACTTTGTCGATTTGTGTGACAATGAGTGGCGTTGTCAATGTGGATTCAGCGCATTCGAGTTTACCCGGTACATACTTGCCAAGCAGCTCCGGATGCGTATTCCAAAATTGATTACCAATGATGTCCTCGTGTGACGGCACTATGAGCTGTAGTCCATTGCCCGTCAATGTCCCTCCGGTTACCCGTTTTCGAATCAGCACGGTGCCTTTGCGGAACATGGCATCCAAAGTGTTGTAGTTGATGCCAAAGCGTTCGAAGAGCAACTCATTTTTGTGTGACGACAACGTGCCACGCAACGTGTGCTCTGCCTCCTTGTTGCTCATTCCAGACTTTAAGACTAAGTTCCAGAAGGCGGTATTGTAGAGATTGTTCACATGCACATCAGCTTGACGCCAGCTCAGATAGTCACGTAGATTTTCATCCGTTGGATAGAGCACTATTCGACCATCGAAACAGGGTGCATACTGTAGTTGTGTGTCCGCCAGCCAATATGGCCAGTTCAGTACATACGAAGACGAAAACAGACTGGTCACATAGGTGAGCAGTTTCGAGCCGCGCCGGTTAAATGCTTGAGTTTGCTTGCGGAACACAAATGAATATTCGTCGCTTTGGCCATACGCTAACACAATGTCTTTGAATTCTTGCATTACTGCAACCGCGGCAGCATTCATCAGATTCAGAGCTATTGACAAGCCAAACATAATCAACAGTAAATTCAGTTGTTCTTAGGTCGTTCGTTGCGGCCACTCACCCTGTTTGTCATTTGGTTTATCGAAATTGTGAACTTGCGAAAACTTGTGAAACTTTTTGCCATCAACGCGAATTACAATCCAAGTATTGGGCAGCAAGCTGTCATCGTGTTCAAAACTTTTAACGTATTCGTAGCGGCTGCAAGCCATATTTCTGAAAGTAAGACTTTGAAGTGCCTTCTTCGGCAATCCCATCAATGTCACAAAACGTGTCATCGCCAATTCACAACGATATAGCGGTGGACGAAACACGGTATAAAATCGATGGTGTTGTTTAAATTATTTCAAACATCGATATATCCCCCACGATGTTTCCGATGCTCGATGTTTTTTAATACTTTGACATCTTTGACAAAAATAATGCAGGAAAGCTGAGTGTGTAAATTAAATAAACAAAAATCGATTTTTAAATATTAAACCTTACTTAATAAATAATAAATATTAATTTTTTAGGAGGATATTGGGGTTGACAGTGTGTGGAACAGAATTTTGTTTATGTTATATAAATATTTAATATATATACTCTCTTGTTTTGCGTTATGTTTTTAATTTGTTTTCATATCTTGTGTATTTAATAAAAAAATTAAATAATAACCTTAGTAATTTGATATATTAAAATTCACGATTATTTCTATTTACATTATAATCATTACTACAAACTTTTAAAAATTCTGTGATAAATCGATAACATCGATGTTCTGCCCCAAAAATACATGTTTTTCCAGCACTACAACGATACTTATCAAGTGCGAACGGGCTGTTACTGCAAGTTTATGTACAAATAACAGTTCAGAGAAGTAATGTCTTAAATTATTTTGTAATGTTTATTCGTAACAAAACACAGCAAACTTCATACGTAACTTGAAATACATGTAGCAAAGAAAAAAGGTGCCAAACATGTAAAAATAAATCTCTAAACATATGTGCTTGAAATCAATATTGCTGTAGTTAGATGCACCAACCAAATTGCCCTATGTGTGTCTATTTTTATTTGAAAACAATGTCAAAGACGCTGTCAGTTTATCGCTCCCAAAATATTTCTTTTTGTGATATGTAAAATCTTGGATAACTGGCAACACAGAAGTTCCTAAATAAATGTTCTTGATTTCGTGCCAGAACGCTTTTAGTTGATATAAAAACCAGCGCTTCTCTAATTTTGTTCGCGCACGTTTTTTTCTGGACAAAAATTTGAGGTAGATTAATCCATAAGGAAAGCAAAAAGAATTTGCATGGTCAATTTTTTTTTATGCAATAAATAAAATGGTATGTATGAATTTGTCATTGCTTTTTTACTTTAATGGCATGCGCTTATTTCTCTCAGTTTGTGAAAAACTGTTCTTTACAGAGCGCATCTTGACCGCGCTTTCTCGATCATATTATGTGATTTTGTTAGAAGCAATATGAGCGAGAAGTATGACACAACAGATGATTTATCATCTTCTTCGAGCGACGATGATGAAGCAGGAACTACTTCACCAACTAGCGCTAGCGATAGCAAGCCACAGTCTACAACAGAAGGTGCATCGTCCGGTCAAAGTACTGAGAGCGGCAGCAGTGAAGGGAACGCCAGTGATGACGATACGGATGTGACACTGACAACGAAGCCGGAACCGGTAGCTGCAGCCAGCACGAGTCGTAGCCAAAGTAAGGAGCCCATTGTTAAACGTCAAAAACTTGATGATGACGAGACACAGATTGTCAGAGATGGCAAAAACGCAGAACCTCAGAGCTCAACAAGCGATGGAAATATGAAAGTGGTCGCCACACATTATAACAAATTGCGTGAAGCCGGTCGCAAAGAGCGCTCTAGATCGAAAATCTTCTATATGCGTAATTTCAACAACTGGATTAAAAGTATGCTTATCAATGAGTATATTGGATATATAGACCGGAGAAAACGCCACGGCGATCCGACTCGCGTACTGGACATGTGTTGCGGCAAAGGTGGCGATATGTTCAAGTGGAAGAAGACAAATATTACGCATTTGATTTGCACGGACATTGCTGAAGTGTCGGTGAATCAGTGCAGACGACGTTACAATGACAATTTGTCTCGTACGCACCGTATGGTATATGACCACAAATTTACGGCAGAGTTTTTTGCTTGCGATTCGACCCTTGTACGTCTACGTGAACGCTACGAAGATCCTTCCTTAAAGCTTCATTTAGTCTCATGCCAGTTTGCCTTTCACTATTCATTTGAGTCGCTCTCACAGGCCGATTGCATGGTACGCAACGCCGCCGAATGTCTACAGCCTGACGGTTATTTCATAGCAACCATACCGAATGCTTGTGAGATTATGCGTCGCTTACGTGACTCACCTAATGGCAAGAGTTTCGGCAATTCAATCTATAATATTGAATTCATCAGTCCTACAAATCCCCCACCACTTTTCGGCGCAAAGTACCAATTCCATTTGGAAGGCGTCGTCGATTGTCCTGAATTCCTTGTTCATTTCCCGACGCTTGAAAAACTGTGCCGCAAACACGGCCTCAAGCTGGTACGCAAATCAACATTTGCCGAATACTATGAGGAAATATATCCGAATGGTGAGCATAGCATTTAGTTCCACGTATTACAATAAAATCTTTACTTTACCTTTATCGACAACTTGCAGGTCGTCAGCTGATGAATCGTATGAATGGCTTGGAATCGGTGCAGGTTCATAGTTGCGCCAAAAACGAACAGTACGAGCACATCCGGGAGGCCTATGGCGAGAATTCCAATCGCATGGTTGCCACGCTAACCAAGGACGAGTGGGAAGCAATAAGTGAGCGCTTGTGACTTGTGTGATATTTGTATGCTAATATATTTTGTTATTTTGTCCTTACAGCATTGTATTTAGTTTGTGCCTTCAAGAAGTGCAAAAGTACCTTGGACGCAGACGGAAAGGCCGTCTATGAATTCAATTGACAAAGGAGCCCAAATTTGTTGCTAACTTGCTTTTGTTACATTTATATAAAACTAACCAATAGGCAGGATTAGAAGAAATAAGAAAGCATAATAAAGACTTTTCTAAAAGACAAATTTGCGCTGGAGTCCCACAAGGAAGCGTACTAGGGCCCACTCTCTATACCTTATATACAGCAGACATGCCAACACCTAATTATATATCTTCTGTAGAGAGGAACAACGTTCTCATAGCCACATATGCCGATGACACCGCTGTATTGACTAGAAGCCGTCTTATTAGTGATGCTGCAAGTGCGCTCCAGGAGTATGTACACAGTTTTGAGATGTGGGCCAAAAGGTGGAATATTGGCATAAATTTAAAGAAATCTGCAACTGTCACATTTACTACCAGATCTATGCTGGGTTCTCCAATCAAACACGAACCAGCACACAAATATTTGGGAGTCTTATTAGACAGAAGGCACACTTTTGGAAGACATACTACTATGGTAAAACAAACAGTTCTGTCAAAAGCCAAGAAAGTGGCGTGGCTACTTTCCCCCAAAAATAAGCTTTCTATAGCCAACAAAGTAGCTAGTTACAAAATTATATTGAGTCCGTTCTGGAGTATGCGATGCTGGTGTACGGAATTGCGGCCAAAACCCACCTAAACAAAATACGAGTGGTTCAAAGTAAAATATTAAGGAGAATTTGTAGTGTGTTCATTAACGCCTCGCAATACTTTACGATGCGCAACATTTCTCAAATATGCGCATCATTACCATTTGGAATGCATTGCATTTTTTGGCGCGTGAAACAATGGAAATGACGTAAGAAAATTTTTTTTACAATATTTAAGTTTTCAATTACTTTAATTTAATATTTAAATTTAAAAATTTTAATTAATTTGATTAATTTAATTTGATATTGCAATAGTGAGAAAAAGTGGACTCACGAAAGAAAGAAGCATCTTGTAGAAGTACGTTTGCACCATGAGGGAGAATTTAGCTCGAAAAAAAAGAAAAGGAATACAATTTGGGAAAAAATAATGCTGGAGACTAAGGAGGTTGAATGTACATTTCCCTTTTCAAAAGAAGAAATGATTAGGTGCTTTATTAATATAGTGGGAACTTATTAGAGGATTAAGAAGCGGAACAATACATCGGGTGAGGGTTCAACGAGCTGGGAATTTTTTGATGTGTTAGACGAGGTTTTTGGCAAGCGCAGTAGTGTTCAAGTACCAGAAGAAAGTTCACTGGGAAACTTAGTGACAAATTTAACTAGCGATGATCCGTTGACACCCACCGATAGCCCGTCGACGATGAACACACATAACACCACTCCAAGATTTTCAATAAAACGGAAACGATCCGAAGTTCTTGATTTTTTGAGCAATGAATCTGAGGCAGATGCAAAAATGATGAAGAAACTTTTGGATATGGAGGCAGAAAAAATTCAATGCAAACGAAAAACACGACAGAGCAATATTGCGTCCATAAACGCCTGAAGATGTCTTTGCATCATTTCACAAAGCAGTACTGCATCGTAAACACGATGCATTGCAGTGTTGCGTTTATGAAGTCAGCCATATTTTTAAGTTAAAATGTAAATTTAAATGCATGTTAACAATGCTGTTAATTTTTTAATTTACTACTTTTGTATAGTCACTAGTTTTTTGTTAGTTTTTTGTATATAATTAGTTTATGCTGCCATTAAAATAGGTAGTAGTTCACTAGTTTAAGAAAAAATTTTAAAAAGTGTAAATAAATACATATGTACATTTATTATTTAAAAATAATAATAATAATAATAAAGACTTAATTTGCAACCTTTGCACTCATCAATATTTACGCCATTCTTAAATTAAATAACTCGAGCCGTTCTCATCCGCCACTGCCGCATTAAAAGTCGAAGTACAATTATTCTCAAGTAAAGGTAGGATATTTAAATTTATTAAAAAAATAAAATGAATTAAAAAAATACATAAAATAAAATGTTATTCATTTATAACGAGCATTTGCATACGATGCTATCTGGAATCAATCCCAGTTTAATAAATAGTGGGATGTGGTCTGAGCTAAGGTCAGATGACTCCGCAATGTCCAGAGCTGTTGGATGAATGCCATTGTATATAGCAAAGTCTACTGCGTCGGGCGACCTTGAGGAATCGTATGGGTAAAGGGTGGGTGCTTCGGTGGCAAGAACCTCTCTGGAAGAGTTTATTATACTCTTGTGAAGTTGATTGCCTCTTGGGGTGGCAAGTCTGGACCCCCAAAGTCGATGTTTGGCGTTCCAATTCCCTCCGACTAAGAATTTAGGTCCGAGTTGATTGAAGAAGTTGTCGAACTGCTGTTCTGATATTTGGGGTCCTGGAGGACAATAAATGGCTGCGATGACCAGGATGCCTTGAGTTGTGTGAATACTGAGAGAGACACTTTGAATTGAGTCAGACCGAATGGTTTCCAGCGGATGGTGGCGTAGGGATGACCGGATAAGTAAAGAGGCGCCCCCTCGCATACGGTTATCATCCGGATGATTAGCAGAATAGATTTCATATCCCTGAAGTTTGAAGTATGTTCTAATGCAGAAATGTGTTTCGCAAATGAGCATGACATCAATCAAGTTGACCGCCATGAACACTTCTCACTCATTTCTGTGATTAAGGACGCCGTCAGCGTTCCATATGGCGAGGTTCATGTGTGGTCTGCTCATTTTTTAGACAATATGGCGGCGAGCATCTCCATCATCATGGTCTGCATCTCAATCAGGCGATCAAATTTCTCGTTAAGACCGTCCAGGCGGGAGACCACAACCGATAATTGGTCGACCTGTTCAGGAGATGAGAATGATTGGGTATTATCTATGCTGAGCGATGGATAATTATGACAATTCGATCCATTATTGCCAACAGGGTGAGGGAATGCGAATTGACGTTGACTTGATAACGGATGAGACTTTTGACGGCTCTTAGGTAGAGATGCCTTGCTTGGTAACTGTTGTTGCTCGGAGAAAGGTTGAATAGGTAGTTGGACTGATTTTTGTTCTGGCTGACGTAGCTTCTGCTGCTCACGTAGGAGTTCCTGTTGTGCCGGTTGGTGGTACACCGATTTCTTAAATACATCAGCGTACGAAACTACGTCAACAATCTTGTTAGGCACAGAATTGTGGCCAGATATCTCATAGTGTTGAGAGGCACTTGGTGTAGGTCCTTGTATTTAATGCAGCCTTTATAATTCGCAGTGTGCTCCTCGCCGCAAAGTGCGCATTTAGGTGGCTTATCAGGTGTTTTGGTGCAAGAAGTTGTGGCGTGAGCTTCGCCACATTTGACGCACTTAAATTGTTTGCGACAGTACCTCTTAGTATGCGAGAACTCCTGGCAGCGATGGCATTGAGGTACATCTTTGAACGGATGAGGCGGCTCGATTTTTACTATTTGACGGCAAAGCCTCGTTATATCATAAGCCCCTTTGTTGTTGGCGTTGGGCTCAAGGTCCACAAAAAACAGGTTGAGCGGATGACCATCAGCTCTGCTTTTTGGGTTGTGCACGTTGCGTACAGAATGACCTTTGTCAGCAAGTTCTCGAATAACAATTCTGTATGCTCTTTCATCTTTTAACTGATACGAATGGAACATAATGTTTGCAGCTCAATATGGCGTATAATACTACGATAGGCATCACTGGTGGAGGGCAGGATTCTCAGACCCTCTTTAGGAGATGCCTTCAGCATGTATGATTCGGGTTCGGTCACAGTGTCAAGGTTGGCAAACAAACCGTTAATGTTTGTGATGCCGACAATGAAAATGGGTGGTGGCTTCGGAGATTTGTTAAGAATCCTTGAATTAGCTCGATTATTTATAATAGGAGTATGAGTATTGGTCTCAGGCCGACTGGTCGAAGCAGCGGTTTCATTGGCGTTTACAGTTTCCAGAGAAGGTGTTTCGCTCTTATTGGTACACACTTCTTCAAAAGAAAGCTCCATGTCAGAAGCGTCAGAATCGCTACTAAGTGGTGCGAATCGATTTGCATCCAAAACTTGTTTTCTGCTAACTTTTTTAATACTTGTCTGTTTTAACGATGAGGGCGATGAAAACCACTCCAGCAACGAAGCAGCAGCTTTGTTCGAAAAAGCAGGCATGATGTCATTGGGAGGAAGGCTATGTTTTTTGATGGCTATGGCACTGTGGTCCGCCTGGTCACTCATGTAGGAGCGACCAGCAGTGCAGATCGGAGAAAACTACAAATAAGCGCTTTCCAAAGATTCCGCGGAATTAAAATATTTCTTTTTTAAAATTTATTAAACAATGTTGTGAAAATTTATGTATTTATATATATATAAATTTTTTTTATTACTTTACTTTACTTGTTTTGAGCATTTAAGTGATAAAATATTAATTATGATTTACTAAATCCCCAGTCGCCCGTTGCCCTTTTTGTAAAACGGATTAATTGGGATGGGCATCAAGTAGGGCTTGAGTAGGCTCTTGGTGGGCATATTATTTGCATCGTAAGGCGACTGAGGAGAATTTCGAACCTGTTTGATATAATCGCTGGGTTCCTGCACCGTGTTGCGTTTTAACACAATTTTAACACGCTTTGGTGAACTAGAGCTGCAAGCGTTGGCGGGCGAGGATGTCTTTCTGTCGGGCGTTACCATTAAGTTGGTTTTGAGTGTGAGTGTATTCTGCATGGAACTGGATCCATTTGATTTAATATTTTTCACGAAAGGCGATACATTTGAGTCGCTCTTGGGTGCAGTCTTTACAGCAGAACTTGCATTTGGCTTGCTCTTGGGTGTAGTCTTAATGGCAGGCGATGCATTTATGTCGGTCATCGATTTTCCCTGCGGCACCTTTAAAGGCTTTCCATTTGTAAGTTGATTTTTTAGTAAATCTATATTCGCCTTCTTTGCTTTAAATTTGCGTTTAGGCACAAAATATTCAATTTCCCCTTCAGACAGTGGGTTTTCCCAATCCGAGGATTTTGAAATCTTCGACTTGATTACTTGCTTTGTTGCAAGTTTTTTCTTCTTTTTCTTAGGCACTTCCAAAATATGTTCGTTCTCATCGGCCGGTTCCACCTTCCATCCTGATTCCGAAGCTGTCACCGCTTCGTTCGACATACTTTTTGCGTCTTCCTGCTCAGGAAGGATTTCCTCCTCTATCCAGTCATTCATCAAAGACAACTGTGCTCTTTTCATGCTTTTAGATATAGTTTTTTTTACTTTCGATAATTTGCGTTCAATGACTTCTTCGAGCTCCTCTTCATTGATGTCTTCAAAGTTAATTGAGTTTAACAGTTTGCGGCGCTTGCGCTTATTCATCTTTTTGAGTATGCGCCCAACACCATAAAGCTCATTCTCCAGATTTTCCAGCTGCTCCACTTTGTCTTCAATAATCTCTTTAAATGGCTGCGATGGCTTGCGTGGCATTCTCTTAATGCCCAAGGGAAACACACCTCTCTTATATGTTTCGAATACGGAAATAATCTTTCTTAGCGCTTTACGGCGTTTACTGTTATTTTCCTGCGTGCTCAGTATACGTTCAAGCTCATTGATGACACAGTCACCATCGAACGGCAGTTCAGGCATATACACATCGACATTGCCTGCTCGCGGATCAAGATTACCAGTGTCTTTGTTTTCGGACTGTTCACTCTGTTCATTGTCTTGCAAAGACTCCTCATCATTCTTTTCTAGATCATTGATGTAGGCCGTCGGGAAGCCCATCTCTTTCCAAGCATTGTATTTGTCACTATACTCGCGACCAAGTGCACTTTGATAGAGCAAATGGTACAACACTCTTGTACGACACTGACCGGCCAACTTCATATCGCGCTGGTTGCCCATGTACGTGACGAAGGGCAGCAGAAAAGCATTTACCTCAGCCGCGGTCATGTTGCCTTGTGACACTTTGGCTAGTTCTTCAAAAAAGATATCCAAATAGTGTAGTGTCAATCCACACGCTTTTGAATTATCAGCCAGCACCGACTCTTGCATATGCTCATTAAAGCTTTGAACGAGCTCCGGCGACCAATCGCTTTTTCGCAACACGCGCAGCATGTAGCGCAACATGCGACGCACTAACATCAGAAACTTATCGATACGCCACTGATCGATACCGAACCACTCTTGACACATGGTGCGCACAAATGCAGCGAAGAAATCAATACTAGATTGTATATTCTCGTCGAAACATTCGACCAACTGGGCGAGCTGCTCAGCCAGTTCCTCCTGCACGAGCGGCTTGTCCGACATCCACATCGTGTAATAAAGACCCTTCCAAATACGCATAAAATCGTCCTCGGTGAATGGAAATGAACTGCGCGAACGCATGTGAAACCATTTTCGTAGTTTACGCACTTGTCGATTGCGATTGTTCACATCATTCGAAACCAGCAATTTCACAATGCGGACCTCCTGGGCGACGACCATCAATTCCTTGAGCACCTTCTCTTGCGGTTGACTTTCATGTGCGCCTGATTCATTATGGTTAAGTCCGGCCTCTTCAAAGGAACGCTTCTTGGTTTTCTTTTTTAATAACATGCTTCTGCTTTACTGAAAACCGTATAAATTACAATCTTAAAACACCACCACTTTCGAACAAGCGCACGTGTTTAATGACATGGCGTGCGCAGTGTTGCGTATTTAAGAAAATTCGCAAGAGTTAGTTTGTTTATCGAAGGCAATCGAATCGTTTTGTAGCACTGTCACCATTTTAGTCTTCGTCTGACTGTCTCACTTTTGATTGCTGATAATCATTTTGGATATCCTCATAATCTACACTTTCTTCGAAATTATTTAATTGGCAACACAGACGCACACACACACACTTCAAAATGCCGGCGACTATTGAGAACGCTGAACAGTACAATAACTTCGTCAAGTATATTTCTTGTTTGCTCGTCGCGCGGTGGTGTACTAATTCTTAATTGTCTCTTCTCTTGTTAGAGCCAATAAAATCACTGTTATGCTCTTTGCCGCCGACTGGGCCGAACAGTGCAAACAAGTGGAGGAAGTGCTATCGGATTTGGAGAAGACGCTGGGTCAACAAATACAGTTCGCGGTTATAAACGCAGAAAAGTTTGCCGATATTTCGGCAAAACATCAAGTACTTAATACTGATGAAATATATCGGCCTTTATGTATAATTGCATGTTTTCCGTATTATTCAGATTGATGCCGTGCCTACTGTCATATACTTTACCAGAGGCTCAGCAGTGGATCGCGTTGATGGCGCTGACATTGCTCAAATTACCGCCAAGACAAGAAAGATTAGCGCCAACGCTGCCAGCGCAGCTGCGAGCGGTATTTCGCTTGAGGATCGCCTGAAGTCGCTCATCAACAGAGCTCAAATTATGATTTTCATTAAGGGCGAGCGTGATGCGCCTCGCTGCGGCTTCTCCAAGCAGCTCATTGCGATTATAAATGAAACAAAGTAATGTCCATTTCAATGCTACTAATCAATGTATACAAGATGTTTATACATTTTTTCTTCTGAATCTGCGCTTCAGATTGCCTTACGAGACGTTTGATATACTGCAAGACGAGGAAGTTCGGCAGGGCCTTAAGACATACTCGGATTGGCCTACTTATCCACAAGTTTATGTTAAAGGTGAACTTATTGGTGGTGTCGATATAATTAAGGAGCTATTAGCCAACAATGAACTGGAAGCCACACTCAAAGGTTAAATGAGTTTAGACCGGGGAAACGAACAACTTTAATGCTGATCGGTACGACATATCAGCACAAGCCACGCCTAAAAAGAGATCATATTTTACATTTCTTGTAATAGTATTTGAATTAAACCAGTCTTCAGTCTGTTGCATTGCATAGGAAGACTTTATTTTGCACGGCGAACACATTGCTGTTTAGAGACAAGGACCTTTTACAAAACAACCCCACTTGGAAACTATGACCGCGATCGTTTTCTGTTAGGTCCTTTAGCATGGTTGCTGAAAAGAAGCAAATATACATACGTTTATATTGTCAACTATCTGTTATTTAGGAGATGGTGACGAGGCGGTTTAGGCTCCTACGTGTACAATGACCCATTCCACTATTTTCCGGTTATTAACTAAGACAAGTTCTGTCCTCTAGTTAGTCGTCCACTGTCACCCAACCCAGTCTACTGTACCCACGTTTTGATGTTGTTCACAGTAGTTCTGCTCTTATGTAATACTTCTATAGTCTACTACTACAAGGGTATTGTCGTCAGCTCACCCTTATAAAAAACGTATGGTCATATCTTCTAAACAGCTTGTTTTGCGGACTAAGGTTGCGACGAAGATTCATTCGTCATTGTCTCTGCGTACAGTTCTACAATTATGCGTGCTTAACTATAACTAATTATAATTTAACGATTTTCATCGATTATGTTTGTTGTATATATAAAGCTTTCAATTAATATTTCAAAGGGCAGCTGCGGTGTGTATGTGTATGTTGGTCGCGAACGACGCTATACATTCCAATACAGTCGGTTATCATAAAGCGATGGCTGCGTAGCCAGCGGGAGCAAAATGAGCCAACCGACAAAGCCAACAATGTAACAGGCTATCGATATAATTCGTGGAATTAAATGCTGTTGCCAGAGATCTTGCAAATTGGGAAGGCCCATGTGATTGCAAAATGAGTGAACCAGAAACGGTGCCAATAGGTGGCCTGTGCGCGCAAATAGATACGACGAATAATAGCCGAAGAGTGTAGTATAGGCGAACTGAAAGAAAGTAATTAGCAAAGCTGTGCCGAGATTGATGCCTAAGCTAAGATGCTCCGCAATGTGATGAACATGGGCAACGCCAAAAAAGAGCGGCGTCACGAATACCGACGTAACGGGTGAAAAGCTTTGTAAAATTAATGGCATCATACAGGCGCGAAAAACGAATTCTTCACTCAGTGGCGCAATAATGTGATTGCGCAGCCACAACACATCAACAAAGGAGTTACGCCAATATGCGACGCCTAGAATAGTAAGTTGGACATACTATTAGTTTTGGACCAGTTAAAAGTGTACAAAGGCCTTACTCAAAGAGTCCCGTAATGAGTCCTTTTGACTTTGAACGGTCAACGGTCCAAGAAACAGTAGAGCGGTTAATAAATAGGGTATGATTATTGCCTGCCACAATCCTGACCAGCGGAGTCCCAGAACCGTCGTAAATGATTCGCGTTTTAGCAGCTCCGGCGATGAGAAGTTGTAGATGAACAACGGTGCTATTAGCATGACAACGGACACACTGCAGAACCGGCGTTTTATCGTATCGGGATGATCACGAATCTGTTTGTTGTTCCACACATATAAACTGGCCACATACATAATGGACAGGACGAGACAACAGCTGACCGAGGTAAGAACTGCGATGTGTGGCAGTGGCGGTGCGTCATCAAGCGTGAGTTCCATATCAGCAGCATACATGTTAACACTATCGTTCATAACATAGCCATTTTTAAAGATAGGACAGTGAAATTCGTGGATAATGTCTCTTTACACTTTTCGTAAAACGAACCCACCAACAAAAACAAAAACGGTAGAGTGTTGAAAAGAAACTACAACAAAACGTACAAAAATACGAAGCATTAAGTCGTCCAAAGAAGTCAGTCATTGTTTCGATGCTTGCTAACACTGTCTGCCAATCGAACAACGAACTTTTGTTTTCATTCTAAAGGTTCAAAGTTCCTTCACACAATTTCTGAACTTTCGGCTCTATCGATAAGGAGTTTGATCAATTTGCATATTTCATAGGAAATTTGGACTACACATAATGATTTCATTCCTGATAAAAGGCGCGTTGACACGAAAATTAATCCATAAGGTGAGTTCGGAATAAAAAACCCTTTAGCACCGCCATTAGCAATCTGTGTCGTTATTTTGACAGGGACTGGCGTTGCAACAGTTGCGACATTTGAATCTCTTGGAGTTCCAGAGCAAGAATTTGCTACAGAAATATGATGTAGCCATACAACAGTTCAGAGTGCTGGACAACTCGCAGCAGGATGTCGAATTGATCAAATCGTTCGGTAAGCTGTCCTGTGCTGTTGGTGCTTGTCGTGACTGTTGTATGTTCATGTAGATTGCCCAGAGTATGTGGTCAAGGCGCAAATATTAGCAGGCGGACGTGGTAAAGGCATCTTCAGCGATGGCTTCAAAGGAGGTGTGCACATAACCTCTAAGTACGTGGGCAAACTTTGCAGTAGACTGATAAAAAACTATTCACCCCATCTCAATTTAAAATTGCAGCAAAGATGACGTGCTTACACTGAGCCACAGGATGATCGGAAATCGCTTGATTACGAAACAGACACCCAAATCTGGAATTTTCGTCAAGAAGGTGATGGTTGCTCGAAGCATCAACATTATTCGAGAGACATATCTATGCTTGCTGTTAGATCGTGAGCACAACGGCCCCGTTTTGATAGCATCACCGGCAGGCGGTGTCGATATCGAAGCTGTTGCCGCAGAGACACCAGAGAAAATAAAGACTGTGCCATTGGATATTATGGTGCCAATACCGAAGACGGCTTTAAAGGAGGTAGCCGACTTCTTGGGCTTTAAAGGCGTGTCTGCGCAGCGTTGCGCTGATGAGATACAAAAGCTGTATACTCTTTTCAAGGCAGTCGATGCAGTCCAGATTGAGATTAACCCATTAGCTGAGACTGACAAAGGGGAAGTAATCTCTGTCGATGCCAAACTGAATTTCGATGATAATGCTGCATTCCGTCAAAACGAGATCTTCGGAATGGATATTAGTGAAGAGGGGGCCGATCCACGAGAAGTTGAGGCTGCCAAGAACAATCTTAACTACGTGGCTATGGACGGCAATATCGGTTGCCTGGTGAATGGCGCCGGCCTGGCCATGGCCACAATGGACATAATCAAACTTAATGGTGGCGAACCGGCCAATTTTCTAGACGTCGGTGGCGGTGTCAAGGAGGAACAGGTGACTAAGGCGTTCGAAATTCTAACATCCGATCCCAATGTGAAGGGTATACTCGTCAATGTCTTTGGTGGCATTGTTAATTGTGCAACCGTTGCCAAAGGCATTGTGGCAGCCTCGAAGACACTTAACCTAAACGTGCCGCTGGTAGTGCGTCTCGAGGGTACTAATGTCAACGAGGCACGCGAGATTCTACAGAAGTCAGGCTTGGCCATTGTCGCTGCAAAGGATTTAGATGACGCCGCACGCAAATCTGTCGCTGCGTTGCAGTAAAACAGCTAAGTGAAAGCTGTGGGGAAGGAACAGGGTTAAACGCATTCACAACGCACAACGAGCATTCACGCATACGGACATTATTTTTATTTTTATAGGGGGCCCATCTCATGCCCAAAAATGAGTTGTTATTCTTGCATTTTCTATCGTTATAAGTAAACACACCACAAAGCTTGCAATGCGGGCTGCAAACTACGGACACTAAATTAAACATTTTCATATTTACGTTCATATGACAGTTGTTGTTATTGTAACCGCTCCTGACTCTGGTGCAGAATGTGTCGAACCGATACGCCCTTGACCAACTGAAATTCGAGTAAAATTCGGAAGGAATGAAGTGTTCAGAGAACTATTCCTTTTGCCACAATTCTCGTATATGATATTCTTCGCGGAATATAAAAGACCCAACCTTCCTTTAGCAACTCCTATTCCACTAACACACGAATTAATCCCAGTGGCACGTCATGCCTCTCCTACTACAAAAACAATGCGGAGGTAAGAAGAAATTTCCATGACCATATCTAAAGCTCAACAATATTCATATCGCTTAGTACAGGGCCGAATACGAGTTGATTGTCATGTTGTTGTTGTAGGAGAAATTTGTGTGTGTATTCCGGCGGGAATACCGTAACTAAAGGTTGGCAATCCTTCAATACGGCCCTGTGCCGTTACCGAAGCAAAAATGCGATTACCGTGGAAGCGTCAACGAAATACGCGTATTTATTGTTGTTGTAGACGCTGACAAGTTTGAGAACTGGCATTGACCATTTGCCTTATCTGAGTAGGTGTTCCTACCAGGGGAAGTTTGTATGATGGCATTCGAGGGGTGGTAATGGAGTAACGGAATCGAGAGCAAACGACCCTTACCCAGAGCATGCTTCTTTGGATGGTTTCCGATGCAATGACCCGATTGCGTGTATGCAGTTGTTAGTGGTTGAGCTAAAGTCGCATACTTCTCGAAAATGCACTTGGAAACTAGCAGGGTTTGTTGTAGCGAAGGCGGTTTGGCGTTCACTTCGAAACGGCCTGTATGATTGTTGCTCAAATGTTATATCAGAATGAACTATTGCTTGGAGGGATTTACTTTGTTACGTCCACTCCGTAATGATCCCATTGTATTTGCTACTTGTTACATATATTTGGTAATGCTTGATTCAAAAGTACTTTTCTAGATCGATGCGAGATTGCCGACTTCTTTGTTTTAATAACCAGATGATTTTCAACCGCAAATCGCGATTTGAAAGTATCTCTTCCCATACACCGTAGTTTCAGTATTAAAAGCCAATTTTCTAACATGAGAAACGTTTTAATCCGGCAGAGGTGGTCCCCTCCGCAAATTTGAAGTATACAGATTTCTTTCTCATTTAAATCGTCACTTTTTTCAAAACATATTTTTAGAGGCAATTTAAAAATTAAAAAAAAAAAAAATTGGTTTTTTATAATTTTCTCCTCTTGACGAATTAAAATGTTCCGTTTACAAACGGCGACCACGACGACCTCCCTTCCTGCGAGTGGAGTCTGATGGAATTGGAGTAACATCCTCGATGCGACCAATTTTCATGGACGAACGAGCGAGAGCGCGGAGCGCAGATTGTGCGCCCGGACCAGGGGTCTTAGTCTTGTTGCCACCGGTGGCACGCAACTTGATGTGAAGTGCGGTGATGCCGAGCGTTTTACATTTTTCAGCAACATCCTATGCAAGGAAAATAATACATTATAATCAATATAGTGCGAAACGGAATATGTAGCACAAACCTGAGCAGCCAACATAGCAGCATAGGGGGAGGCCTCATCACGATCGGCTTTGACCTTCATGCCGCCGGTAACGCGTGCAATTGTTTCTCTACCAGAGAGATCCGTAACATGAACAAAGGTGTCATTGAAGCTGGCATAAATGTGGGCTACGCCGAAAACGTATTCACCATCCCGCACCTGTGGACCAAGCGATACTTGAACTTCTTCCTTTTGGGCTTTAGCTTTTCTAGGAGCCATTTTCACCACAATTTAACTGCAAACTGCGTACAAAATTCAGAATTTAAAAAAAATGGTTATCGCACAAATTTATCGTATATATTTAGTCATCTGTTGCAAAAAAGCATAAACACAACAAATATAATAATAAATGGATGCTCAAGCGCGTCTTTGTTTGGGTCTTTTTGGTTTGTGAGCTGTCACCAAAATCCGTCTCCATCAGCGTTTTGCAAAAACCGTATATTATTTATTTCAGTGTTTTCAATGCACTCTACTATGTATTTTTTGTTGTGCCTTTGCTTTTTTTAACAGAATACTAAATAACAGCAATAAATCCAAACATTCGAAAGAGCTAAAGAAAAACACACACCAACTTGCGCGAAGAGCGGATACAAAAAAGAAACTTCATCGGCGACAAATGTCAAAAGTATCAAAAAAAAAAAAACGTTGCCATTCACATGAAGTATAAATAATAATGTAGTTTTGTGTGCTTGGCAGTATTGATCGTAGTAGTGTTATTTACAACTACGATTATTTTACTCTTGTGAAATCAGGTTGACGCTACCAACTAAAACTAACTAAACTAAACTAAAACTTTATATTTGGTTAAAGGGAAAGGAGTGAGGAGTTTTTATTTCCTAAAAAATTCAGAGAGAGTTTAATAGAATTTAATAGCGCAATTACTCGACTTGATAAAGCAACTGTACCAAGCTGTACAGGGTACCAAGCTTTGATAAATAGTTAAAAAAAAAATTCAAATTTATTATATATATATATTATATATATAAGGATAAAAATCAACCAAATCCCATAAAAACCGCGTATCGAAAAATAACCTTTGCGAAGAGTTAACCATGGTAAGTATTTTTTAGTATGTTATTTTAAAGTGCTCATGCGGTTACACTGTAGCGTCGTATCTTGTGATTATTTTGGTTCCCGTGCTTCCTCACCCGACCGATAGAGATAAGTCGATATACCATCGCACTTGCTTAATTACGGCGGAGGAGCATGTCGTGGGTCTCTGATTACAAGTACACCTGGAGTGAGCAATTCGCATTGAAAGTGCTCAAAATGGGGCCTCATGTACCACGGCACATTGCCTTTGTAATGGATGGGAATCGACGATATGCACGCTCAGCGCACCTAGAGAAGATTGAAGGCCACGCTCGCGGCTTCGACAAATTGGCTGACTGTCTGCGCTGGTGCCTAGATATCGGAATACAGGAAGTGACAACGTTCGCGTTCAGCATCGAAAACTACAAACGTTCGGAGAAGGAGGTGAATGACCTGTTGAACTTGGCACGAGATAAGTTCAGAAAACTACTAAGCGAAGCAGAAAAACTTCAGGAGCATGGTGTCTGCATACGTGTGATTGGCAACCTTCAGCTCCTGCCAAAGGATCTGCAGCAACAGATTGCCGACGCCATGCTGAGTACGGAGCACAACAATAAACTCTTTCTAAACATTGCGTTTTCGTACACGTCACGCGATGAAATCACTCAGGCTATAGAAGTGGTCGTCAAGAACGGTGATGAGCTGACCGGCGATAGCATCAGCGAGCGTTTGTTGGAAGACTGCCTCTACACGAGACACTCGCCACCACCGGATTTGGTATTTCGCACTTCCGGTGAGACACGCCTTAGCGATTTCATGATGTGGCAGGTAGGTGGCACTATTCAGTGGTAACCGATGAAAATGTTTAGGGGTGATTGTAATTAATCTTCTCTTTCGTCTATTTCAGCTCACTTCCAGCGTGCTTTACTTCACGAAAATCCTGTGGCCACAGATTACCGTTTGGAACTTCCTGGCGGGCATATTCGCCTACCAACGTGCCAGACTACAATTGGGGGGCTTCCAGCGCACAGAGTGTAAGAGACTTGCGCAAACGGCAAAAACATCATATTTTTATAACGAACCGATTCAAAAATTCTTGCAAGAATTAGACGAGCATCGGCGTAGCACCCTTTTAGGTTTATCATCCGCATACTGAATAATTTCAAAATATTTTTTTGTTTTGTTGTAGACATATAAATTGAATGCTTTGTATAACTTCGGCCCCCATATCTGGATGAAAACAAGAGATGGCTAATTTGACGTTCTAATCTATCTAATTTGAAGTTACGTATTTGATAATTGGTCAGAATCTACGAGGTATTTACATTGCTACCTGCTTCTACAGTCAGGCTGGCCAAGGTGTTGTCGGCAACGAGTTCGCCAAAAGGCTTGTTAATGTGAGCTCGTCGGGCGAACCGATTTGCTTGAACCAGTTCGTCAACTTGAATTGATCAATTAACCTAATTAACTAACCTTGATACGGAGACGTTTCACAGTGATCGATGAATAAGTCTATCAAGTTTGTAGGATTATGAAATGTGGAAGTGAGTGGAATGACCAGTAGAAATGTTCATTTCCAACCAAGTCACGGTAGGGAAAACTTCAGATTTCTTGTTGATCTTATTATGGGGATGTGGTTAATCAACTTCGGTGTAAACAGGAACCTAATTTTTGGAGCCTGTCTTCAAGAGAACAGCACTAGTCTTATTTCTACTCATGAATAGATTCTATTATTTAGAATCTGACGTCTTTCAAAAGTGTGATATACAGTGTCTTTCCTTTGAAAAAGTATTCCTTTCGTGACAGAGAATTTCCAGGATGTGAGCATTTTTTTCCGCTTGACCACTAGAATGGTCACGATCTCGTTAACAATCACTAGATAATGTCATTCAGTAATTCATTCAGTGCACTTAAGTGACTGTAGTCACTGTATTACATGCTAAAGCTATTAGCTTGAAGCTAAAAGCTGACTGATTGGCTACCTACCACGTTGCTACTTAGCTCACTTCAGTATGGAAGATTATACGTTATTATTTACTGCGATAAATGTTAATACGCTAAATGTCAAAAAAATAAGTGAAAAATATTGGCGACTAGTTCAATTTCATATTTTGAAACCGAAAGCGTTTTACTTCATAATTTTTACGTTGACAGTTTAATCGGTCGCACATAAATTCCTTCGTTGTAACGCCGTTGTTGTCGTTAGAATTATCGGCTTCGAATTCTGCCGTTGCTTGCGTTCAAATTCATAATGTCTCTGAAAATGGCTGTGAACGCTCAGTTTTTACGAAATTTACAACGGTTTCGGTTAGTAACGTTCGATGTAACGGACACCTTACTTTGCCTGAAGCAACCGGCGATTCAATACACAGCGACGGCGGCTGAATATGGCGTACACAATCTGGACCAACAGCGTATGCAGCTGTGCTTTCGCCAGGAATTTAAACGAATGGATAAAGCGCATCCGAATTTTGGTTGTCATACGCCGGGCATGAGTTGGGTACAGTGGTGGCTGCAACTGGTCAGCAACGTGTTTCGCTGCGTTGACGCAAGTATATCAGAAGATCAGCTTGAGAAGATTGCCGAGCAATTAGTATGCGTTTATCGGACGCGAAAGTGTTGGACGCACATCGACAGCGGCGTTGAGTTTGTTCACGACATCCGCAACGCTGGAAAATCTGTGGGTGTCATCTCGAACTTCGATCCGTCGCTGTCGACCGTGCTGAGTGAGATGGGTTTAATCAATAAATTCGACTTTGTGCTGACCTCGTACGACGCCGGCATCGGCAAACCGGATTCGAAAATCTTTCGCATGCCACTGGAGAGACTCAAAATCGAACCAGCACAGGCGCTGCACATTGGTAACAAGTATGCCGTAGACTATATCGGTGCTAGAGAGAGCGGCTGGTCGAGCCTGCTGATACAACAGCCCGGCGAGTCATTGAACCCTGCGCCGGACGACACCCACGTCTATGCTAGCCTATCAGACATGCTGAGTGCGTTAAAAAGCACGGAGATTAATTGGTAGGCGAGGCGAGGCCACGATTCAGACACGGCCACTGATTTGTGATAGGTAACGAGTAAGCGTGCACGTTAACCATATATAAATTTTTTTTGCGTGTAGATAATATAACAAAAAGCTATGATACACAATCCAATAAGCTCTTTTGTTTTACTAGCGTCATGGCTTATCGAAATGATCTACAGATAATATTAATTAGCGGGAAGACACGAGTGGATTTAGTGTTGCTGATCGGCTAGCACAATGTAGCTCTTATGTTTGTATAACTGCTACAAAATTCCGTATTCATTAATATACTTGGCTGTTAATAACATCAAAGGCTCAGCAGAAATATCAAAACCATGTCGACACTGCCTTCAATGAAAACCCTGAGATTGTTTTCTTGCACATCGGCCGCTTTGCGCTTACTCCTGACTACTAGTTCGCCTTAAAACATTGAAAGAAATCACTCACAAAACGACAAAACACTAAGGCATAAATTATATAACATCGCCAAAAATAAAAAAATAAAATATAGAGCCTTTTCGAATAATTTTAATTGCATAAATTACCAAATTCAGAGGTGCTTAGAGGTGCTGCATTGTAAGCTAGTAATCTTGTTTCTTTTACTTCGGACATCGGTTATCGCAGAAGTTGTCGATTATTTTCGCGTTGCCACTGTCATCGTGTTGTTTTTACGATAATATACATATGTATGTTGGGAAATTGCTTATAACGTGTGCGAGTTCAATATGTGCATCCTACACTTCCACCAACTGTGAATACAGTTCTAGTTGCTTTACTTTGGCGCACATTGAAATACGCATATGAACTTAAAAATAAACAAATGGGTTTCGTTTTAAGTGAAAGTTAAGAGTTTTTATTTTCATATTATTACTTTTATGCATAATAAATATTTGTTCTTTAATAGAATTGTAAATGTAAAGTGTTCATGCTCATTTTGTTGTTTTTTTAATCTTAAATTGCTTTTGGTTTTAATAGTTTTTACTTTTGTTTGCTGACGGGTTTTGTTTCTCGTTTCATTCAAAACAAATTACACAAACAATTAAACAGAAAAGCGTAATTTTTGTCAGTTACATTAAGTTAATTTGAAATTTTTGAGCAAAATGGTTGAATTTTTTATTGCTCATTTCTTCACTTTTACTTTAATTTAGTTGAAATGTTTTTATTAATGTTTTTTTCCTTTTCTTTAAGTATTTAGTTTTGTCGTTTTTGTGTGGCAAAGCATTTAGAAATATGTTTTTTTAATTAAATTTTTGAATGAAAATTTGTTTCTTTTAAAGCAAATTCTTTCTTTAAAGCAATGCCTTGCCTCTCAAGTTGAAAATGTGGGAGTATCAAAACTCAATCTTACATGTAGACTTAGACTTTTTTCGTAATTAGTTTTGACTCATTTGTTTGTTTAATTTGTAAAAATTTTGCTAAAATTGGCTTTTGGTAAATACAAGGTTATGTGTATTTTTTTAATTTTTTTTTTAAATTTAAATTTATGCTTTATACTATAGTATTTTTGTCCAAATAATTTGTTCATATATATTTTAAATATTATTTAACTACAATTATTATTGCCAGTTTCAAGAAGTTCCAATTTTAATTTCTCTTGCTTTATTTTCTCTACACTTTTACTATACAAATGACGTGGATTTTGTTTTTAAGATTTTAGGGTATTCAATTCTTTGATTTCAGGCCATTTTATTATAAGGGGGAGTTTTTAGAATTTTATATTTATTTTATAATTTGTTAAAGTAATTGTTTTTCTCATTTTCCTGCAAATCTTAATTTGTTTTTTAATTATTTATTTATTATATATTAGGTTTTAGAGTTTTTTTGTGTTATTTACTTGTATTTTTCAAGTGTCGTATTCTACAAATAAGTGTCTGTGCTTAAGCATTTAGAGTCCGACTATTTTTTTTATATTGCTTTAATAATATTATATTTTGTTTTATTGTATCTCGAAATTTATCGTATTTGTATAGTTTTAGTTGTTGTTGTTGTAAAAAGTCAATATGCACTTTTAGTTCGACTTTATTTTGACACATTTCATTAATTTCATGTACAATGATCTTCATTGCTGATTTCAAATGATTTCAAGCGTTGTTAAGCAGTAGAAATCATAATGAATACAATTGAAAGTACGTGAGCGATTTTAAGTAAACCGATGCTCTTGTATAGAATGTGGTAACCTCAACCAAACCAGTTATGACTATTGCGTTATAAGGTACATCTAACAATATTAAATTATTTCAAAAGAGTTGATCTAAAAGGTACCTATTTCAGATACTTGGAATGAAGCCCACAATTTGTATGTTCAATATAATTGTACTAAGATAAACTGAGCTATTAAAGAAAAACGTAATCAAATGTGTACACATAATTTGGACACAGAGTGCTGGAATCCAGACAATGTGTTCAAAGCATATCGCTTAAATGAGTCGATCGGAAACAAGCGACGTATGGAAATCAGTCTATGAGTAACACATGTATTAAAGCAAAACTAAGAAAGTATTTTTTATGATAAAATTTCCGAAAAACCGCACTAAAAGTACTATTCTTACTATAAGTCGAATATAAATAAATGAATCGCATAGATTTGTTCAGGATGTTTACATATGCGGGTTGCTGAAAGCCGAATCAGTCAGTAATCTTTATAGTTTTATGTTTCCCTGTGGAGCATTTCTTATAGTACAGTTGTTTTAAGAATCGCTACAAACTGAATCAAGAATGGCTAATACAGAATGCTTACGTTAATAACGACTTAAATTCAGTTGAGAAGGGAGAAAAAAATATCTACGACTGATTTGATTTATATGAAATATTGCAATATTAATAAATAAATAAATAAATAAAAATAATAATGGTATAGATATTTTTCATATACATATTAATATACTACATATGATTTAAACTACCTGAAAACGCATTGAATTCGTGTTTCTGATAATAGCCGCCTCGATTTCATTTCCAACTTCGTGTCAGCTTCGAGTCAGCTTCGTAAACATTTTTATTTTATTCTATTTTATTTATTTTTTGGTATAAGAATATTTTCTAATGAAATGAAAATTGAGTGAGAAAAATATTTTATTCACTTGTGTTTTCTTATTCGTGAGTTGTATGAGGTTGAGCCACTCGTACTGATGCAGTGCTTCGGACCCATTTTATCGTTAGTTCTTAGCTAAGACAATAAGTGAACGACAATTTCATTCGTAGTCCGTTTACAAAAAAATAAAATAAAAATAAATAAATTAAATAAAATAAAATAAAAAAATATATAAATATAACAAAAAAACTACAACTACAATTTTAGGGACGGCATACAAACTACGAAAAACTTAACAAATCTTTGCTTCATATTTCTTCTTCTTGTTGTATTTGTGTGTATAACTACATATACGTATATCTTTATAATATGCTTAGTCTAATTATATTCATTTTGTTTTTAATATGTTTCACAGGCAAAAAGCAATTTTTCGTTTATTTCCTAGCACTTTTAATGCATTTTTAGTACATTTTCCGTTATTTGTTCGTGGTTTTTGAAAACCCCATTTTTGCATTAAGTTTTACATATTTTTTAAGGCAAACGCAAACGCTCATTGCAAATATTTATGAGTTTCTATATATATAAATATTTTCTTGTCTAAATCTAATAAAAAAAAATATTTGCATAGAATTAAATGTTTAAATAATTTTTTCTAATTTTACTTTTAATTTACTTGCTATTTTACACTTGAATATTTGCTAGACTATCCTAGGAGAGTTATAACTATACTATATGAAGTTTTGTTTAAAAGTTTTATTATGAATACATTTTTAACTACGCTTTCAATACACTTTTGTATGGTTTCATAAATATACATATATATAGATATATATATATATATGTATACAACATATATATAATATTTTTTTCTTTACATGAAATCACAGTCCGTATGTGAGAAAGACTTTTTATGTACTCGAATACGTTTTTTAACATACTTTTTAACTATATAAATTTCAGTTACATATTCTTATGTATGTATATGTATATAAGTTTACGAATTAGCTAGTAATTTTTCTTTTTTGTTTTATTAAAAAAATTCTCTCAATTTTATTTTAAAAAATTTCGTTTTGCACTTATATTTTAATTTATTATATATATCTTTTACTTGCATATTTATAATTTATTTATTTTTTACCTTTTCTTTTTAATTGTTTACTTAATTTTTAAATTTATATTTTTTAAAGTTTTAATTTGAATAATGGCATTTTGCACCATATCGCTTAAAAAATTTCTATTCTGTATTTTAACTGATTAATAATTATGAATGATTTAATAATTTTTTTAAAATTTTTGTTTATTTAATTTTTTATTTTGCGTTATTTGTTTTTATTTATTTTAAAGTAAGGTTTTGAATTACATTAATTAACTTGCTTACTCATTATTATGTTGTATTCCCCTTCATCATTAATTGCTTTGATGTAAGTACTAATGATTGGTGTGTGATTAGGAGTGTGGAAGTCGTTTTAAAAATGGATTAATTTCTGCGTGGAAAGGAGTGAAGGAAGGGCATCTCTTATCGTAGTTTTAAGCCACGCTTGCAGAACAAAAGCAAATTTGAACTAAAATTAAAAAATAAGGGAAAATATTATCGAAAGAGTGTTCTTTGTTGAGAGAGATAGCGAGAGAGTGTATACGTTTTTATTGCATTTGGTTGCTTAGCTTACTTTTTTAAGTATTAATTTTTATATTAAATATTATTTTAATTTAAATTTTTTATTAATTTTGTTAATTAAAAAAAATGCTACTTATTTTATTCATAAGCGCCATTTTTCTTTATCGTTTTGCTCTTTCTCTTGCTCGATTCGCTCTTTAGAAGGCCATGCTTGTGCGTCGGCCGCCGAGGCCACCACCGCCCGGTCCACCACCTGCAGAGCTGCCACGCATGCCGCCACGTGGCAGGCCGCTGTGTGAGACGCTGCGCCCCATGCGTGCCTCACTGCCGCGTCGCTCGCGCGCACGTCGCAGCAGATCCGAAGTGCTCGGCCGTCGGCTGTCACAGGCACTCGTACTGCCGCCGCTGCCACTGGCACCACCACCACCACTGCTACCGCCACCGCGTTTACATGACATAATATCCGAGGTGGACGAGCGGCGTATGTTCCCAGAACTGCTGCTCATCGCGGCGCCGCTCGAAGCCGAGCCGCCCCGGTAGTGCAGATCGCCGCCGCTGTATGGCGAGAGGAAATAAGGTGATGGCGAGCTTGCCTGCGAGCGCGAAGCGTTCATCTCGTAGCGACTGATGTGCAACAGCTGCGAACTGGATCGATGCTGGTCTTCATGTGAACTGTTGCGTCGAGACGAGTATGGCGACTGCGGATAGTCGAGGAGCAGATTTTCCGATTCCTCTGCATCGACGGACTCTATCTTCAGATAGGGCGGCGTTCGATTGTAGATGCCGTTTGCTGTGGTGCTGCTGGTGGTTGTAGTGGTGGTCGTTGTGGCCGGCGTCGTGTCTTCGGTGCCGTTGCTGGCGTCGTTGGTCGTAACATTGATGATGATGCCAGCACCATTAAGGCCAGTGCTGCCAATTGAAGAGGAACGCGACTGCGACGTTGACTTTTGACCGCTGCGCAAGCCCGAATATAGCGACTTGATGTGGAAATCAAAGGACTTAAAGTTGAGCAACGAGCGGCGTTTCTGGCTTTTGGTTGCTGGCACTTGCTGCCGCTGTTGTTGTTGTTGGTTGTCTGGCAACTCTGACGGTAAATCGCTGGTGTTGTTGTTGTTAATAGCAATGCTCGCTTCCGCTGTAGGTGCATTGGTAGCCACATTGCTATTGTTGTTCAAGGAGTCAATTTGTATAAAAGTTGTTGTGCCACCAAAGCCATGTGTCGTCAGCTGGTCGCATGTTGCTGTTGCGTTCAGGTTGTTCACCAAAAGACGTCTACTGATTTCAGTTGTTGTGGCCGTTGCTGCTCCCTCCCCGGCTACTGCTGGCCCTGTTGCTACTGTCATGGGTATTGTTGTTGCTAACTGACGATTGTATAACATTTGTTCATGATGTAGCTGCGGTTGCTGTTGTAACTGTTCATAGTGTTGCAGTTGTTTCTGTTGTTGTTGCTGCTGCTGCAACTGCAACTGCAACAATAGCTGCTGCTGTTGCTGTTGCAGCTCGTGCTTGCTTATTGTTGTTGTCATAGTCGTATTGCTTAAGCTAGTTTTACTACTAATCACTTTCAAAAATTTATTATCATTATCTAAGGACTCCTTTCGTCACTGAATAACACAGAATCCCTGCTTCGCAGCATCCTTCGCTTCGGCCTCTTCAACAAAAGCCTCCTCCTCGTTTTTCGGCGAGTCTGCCCCGCAGGGTCCGCCGCCGCTGAGGCTAAGCGGACCCTGAGGGCAGGCTGATTGTCACCGAAGCGCTAGCGTTGATATCATTGGCGGTCGCACCGGTTTATTCTCGAGTATGCGCTCCAGCTCCAGCATAACGCTTGTCGATAGACGTGGCAGTAACTACAATTGGAGATTGGGGTATATTATTATTAGACTGTCAATCAGGAACTGCATAACAAACAAAATTTAAAAAAAAAACTATTAAAAAAAATCAGGAAAAATCATTTGCGATTGGCTGTTCTACTCGCCTGCAATGATTGCAAACTCTGATGCAGCTGCTCTGCTGAAGTGGCGCCCAACAGCAAACACTGCACCGGTTCATGCTTCAGCGACCAAGCGATCGAAAGCTGCGTCGGACTGCAGCCCAATTTCTCTGCAAGCGCTGCCAGATCTCGCAACCGATCGCAATGACGGCGACCCTCTTCGATGCGGTCCTTACCCCAGCTGCCTTGCGGAGAGAGCGCGGCCTGCGAATTCGCCAGAGAGTTAAAGTGGAAGAACACATACACACTGCCGCAAATAGCAAACTCCCGTCATAAAGCTCGAACTCGAATTTGCACTTACATTGCGATTGATCTCATCCTCTGTCCACGAGTAGCTTTTCGTTTTGAACGAACCCTTCGGCAAAAATAGTTTATCGCCGTTTTGGGTATCGCTCAGCGCCATTGAGAGTGGTCCCCATGCCATCAAACCGACGCCGATTTTGTTGTACATTTCCGGCAAATACAGTTCGCATTTTTCACGGCAGAACATGTGATACTCGGACTGTTCAACAATCGGCGTAATACAGTTAAACTGACGGCAGTTGGTATAGGCTTCCATTATCTCCACTTGAGACCAGCGCGCTGTGCCCCAATACATGGCCCAACCTTGTTGGATGACATAGGTCATAGCGCGCACGACTTCTGTGAATAAAGTTTTTGGAGTAGTTGGCAGCAGGGGGGAGTACAGAGTGAGTAGATGGGACAGATTACTAAATTGTTGTAGAGCCGTCACCGTTCAAGTTGCACTAACGCCCTGTAGCTTATCTCTCTTTCATTTTAAGGATACTTACCTTCCATGGGGCACATGGCATCCGCTTTGTGTATGATCACGATGTCAATGTACTGCAACTGTAAGCGTTGCAAGCTCGCCTTCACACATTCGATGATGTGTTTGCGCGAGAGGCCACGTTCCTCCGATCTGTAAAATGCAAAATGAAATATGCACGCCACACCCCAAAGGAAACACTCCACCCGGCAACACAAACAATGTTGCTAAGACTGCTAGTCTATTAGACAACCAGCGCAGCCGTATGCCTGACAAGGCTCGACAGTGCACCCGCCCGTTACTCACTTGGTGCTCCAGTAGACCTTCGTAGTGATGACGTACGCGGTGCGCTTCCAGCCCGTGCGCTGCAGTATTTTGCCGATTTCGGTCTCGGAGTGTGCCTCCGAGATGTCGAATAAGTTGATGCCGCTCTCAATGGCCAATTTAAGTATGGCTTCGGCCTGCTCGTCGCTGACGCCCGGCGAGAACACGGGCCAAGTACCCAGGCCGACGTTAGAAACGCGCAGCCCGCTCTTGCCCAAGTTCTTGTAACGCAAACCGGGCGTCGGCGTCGAGCCATGCCGTAACGGCAGCGCCGGATTCGAGCCCAGACTTATCGAACGACCTGCGGCGCGCAAACCGGAGGGCAATGGCATTGATAACGGCAACGATAGCGGCAACGGTAACGGTATGGCCAAACAAAATGGGCCCGTAGCCGATTCCCAACGAAAATTTAAATTTTCAAAGTTGTGTCCGTCATCGATGTGTCCGATGGCGATGGCGATGTCGATGTCGATGTCGATGTCGTCGTTGACATTTCGCGATTGACGAGAATTAATGTCGGAGCAAAAAGAGTTTGTGTTTGTTAGCGAAAAAAAGAAGGTTTTTTGGTTTGATTACCAATTGGCGTATAACGCTCACTCGCACACACACATACTTACACAATAAAGGAAAACAACCAAAAAAGGGAAGAATATATTGCGCAAAGCAACAAATATAAAACGGAACACGTAAGCGTAATAATTCAGAGCATAAAATGAGTTTAAAAAAATCGCCTTTGTCATTGCGTGTCCTTTAGTAGTTGCAGTGATGCAAGACAATTGCGCGCGTACGCTTGCGCAGGTGATTTTTATTTAGGTCATTGGTGAAGGAGGACAGAAGAATACGTAATGAGACTAAATAACTGTGAGTAAATAGTACAAAATTAAGCGAAAAGGACATTACTCAAATTCTTGGAGAGGTCATCGCTCAAAATTGTCGTTAACTCAGTTCACTCATATTTTATGCGCTACACTTTGCTCTTGAGCAGCGCAGGCGTATTAGTTTAGTGTTGATATATGGAGCACAGATGTGTAAAAAGTTAGAACAAGACAAGTTCAACAGGGAAATCAAAATGGCTTGTACGAGAGATTGGAGACTTCTTGTGGATAATTCATACTGATTTCTGAATATTGAAAAGTTGTCCTCAGTGAAATTGTATTGATGTGGATATTTAAAAATCTCAGAAAATTGTTTGTTCTTGTAATTCATTGCTTGCCTGAAGCGAAAACTTTATATAATAAAATGTGTGAATTATTTTTGATTTTTTTTTTTTTTTGCTGATAAAATTAAAGGTCGTGGAAAGTTTAAATTTTCATCTTTTTTGTTTTTTTTTGAGAGAAGATGTATTGTTTGTGTATGGACAAATATCAAGGTACATGCTAATTAGTTACAACTTGTATGCAAAATGAGACAGTATCTATTTATAGCGCAGCTTTTTGGAGAAAACCCTTACATGTTTTAGTGAGGATTCTAATGGGAGGTAAGCTTTGACTGTTGTAGGCCTAGTAGAAAAATTATTTAAGAATCTTTATCTACAAAGGAAGGTTTAGCCTAGGTTCTCCCCATATATTAGGCTGTATTAGGTTGCGAAGGGTGTATTCGGCCTCCTCCTTTTGGCCAACTATAGGCCCTTTGTGTTTCGGTAAATGCAGGCTCTCTATTAATTTTACTGAATATTTTTGGTTATTGTTAGCTTGCAAGATTCATTTGTAGGTCATTTTTAATGACGCACAAAAGATGCACGACTCGAACATAAAAATGTTTGCCTTTTGAATTCGTCTTTTTGCAAATGTAATAAAAACGGAAATTAAAGCGCTCAAAGAAAGTGTAATTAGAGCTATAAAAATTAGGTAAATTAAGTAAAAAATTTCCAACTAAAAAATAAAAAATTAAGACACAAAAAATAATAAAAACATTAATTAACAATTAATCACATCAACAACAAGCAATTCAATTTTCATAATTTTCTAGTTTTTTTAGTTTATGTTAGTTTAGTGAAGAAGAATGAAATTTGATACCGAAATCAAGATGACCGCCCGTACCGCTGAATTCCTCCATACAGTCCAGTGACGCGATTGGGGCCCGGCACCTGCAAAGACACAGAAAAATGGATAAAGAGCCGTCAGGATGAAGGAGAAGTTGGACATTGGGGGAGAGCAAGTAAGAAGAAAAAGGAACGAGAGCAAGATAAACGTTTCAATTAAAAGTATTATAAAAATGTCGGCGACCGTCTTGAGTTAAAATGAATTAAATTATGCAAAAATATTATTTCTGAAATGATTACATAAGTCGGCGGCAAGGCAGGGCACTTAAAAACAGTGACCAACGTTTTTCTTTTCGTAGATAACTTTTTGGTGGCTCGCTTGCCGGTAATGCGCTTTAATTACACACAAATGAGAGCGAGCACGAAGACATGCGCTACATCAGCTGCACTGCTGACGCTTTCGTCGAATTTGTGTAGACAAAAGGTTGTAGCGGTGCCGGATAAATGCAAAAAATAAGTTTTTTTATTATAATTTTTAATACATATTTCTTTTTATTATAAATAATAATTATTTTTTTTTTAAATTTTGTTGATGATAATGCTTAAGCACCTCACAAACCGCACTTTTTTGTACCCCTGGTAAATATTTATTTTAATTTCTCATTTTTGCGCATTGTCATCGCGACCTAAATGAAAATCACATAACTTAAAATGAAATTAGTTTCTAGGGCTGTGATAAATTTTGATTGGCTGACTTTAGCACCTACTAAGACTCCCAACAACGAAAGTTGATTACACATTTGTGCGCAGTTTCAATGCTAGTGATGGCGGTGGCAATAAAAACGAACATTAAAATTGTCATTTATATGCGCTGTCAGCCGGGAAATCATAGTTAACATTATGTCACACACAAAAATGCTTCTACTGTCGTTTACAATATGAATGCTCAGATGCGCCTGTGTTGGTATGGACCTTTGAGGTGAATGGCGCCGACAGTTCAACGCGACCTCAATTTGCATATTTAATGTGCGTGTATGCGCGTGCTTGGTCAACATGTAATCAGCCGAAATTTACACGCACACACTTATGATACACACACAGCGACTAGTTCTGCGGCATACAACAGACGCATTCACTGCTCTTGCCATATCATGAATTATTTCACCGATTTAAATCAATTTATTGCAAATCAGCAGGACCATGATTTATGACAGTTAATCAAAGCATTATACTAGATACCCCTTGCCGTGTCAACTTCGCTCACACACTTGCAAACAACTAAGCACTACTGCTTTGAAGCGCGTTTCCATTACCGGTGTTACCTGTAAATTGTGACCGGATTTGAGTCATCACTTGCATTATCCATATTATTGTTGTTATCGTTTGAGGCTGCTCCAGCTGCTGCTGCTGCTGCTGCTATTACTGTCGTTGGAGCCATTTTTGCTGCACCACTGCTCGCCGCTGCACCAACAACGAAATTCAAATTTCCTACATTTATAGCGACAAGATTCGCATTTGCCGTTGTAGCGACATTTAGACTGCCATTGAGTGTGGATGGTGCTATGGGCCTAACACCTACGCCACCAGCTCTACTGCCGCGGTTAATATTGTCACTAACGGCGCCACCAACAGCACCAACGGCACTTCCGTTGCTGCTCATTTCATGACCCAAAAGCAGCGGTGTGCTTGCATTACTGGCATTCAATGCGGCAGCTGCGGCGGCTGCTGATGAAGAAGCAACTGCTCCGGCTCCGACTGCGAGACTTACTCCTCCCTCGATCCCGGTTGCGTTGCTAGTAACATTGCTCATGCCGATTGCGGTTCCAGTAGCGTTAGTCGACGTATTCGTATTATCTTTGCTGTTTAAATTACACAACGCCATGGACATCTTCGCACTTTAAAACACTACATGCAGTTTTTATATAGTATTTTAGTAGTTTTTCATTGATAATATTACTAGTAGTAATATTATTATTTTTTAAAATGTATTACTTCTTCACAATTGAACGCCATTTATTTTCTTAGTTTTGCTCTGTTTTCTTGTTGCTTGCTTTGGTAATTTTTTCGTTATAAGTTTTTGTTGTTGTTGTTAATTTTTTTAACTTTATTTGTTACTTGCTATATTGGTTATTTTTTACTATTGTAATACAATAAAATATTTGCCGCTAAGTTTTACGTTTGCAGCAGTTATGCTACAAAATATTTGAAAGCAGTTGCAGCAAATTTTGTTGTTTTTTTGTTGTTTTTTTCTGAATAAATTCTGAAATGATACATATTTTTTTGTTTGTTTTCTTTCCCTTTTTCTCTCTCTGTCTCTCACTCTGCACGCATAAATCAAACACGCAATGCGAAAGAAAAGTGGAATTTCAATCAGGATGCACATTGAGTGTTGCCGACGTGGCTGCTGCTGCCACTGCTGCTCCGACAAGCGCAAATTTTGATACGAATTTGTGTTGCATACTTTTTGTTGTTGCATTTCTTCATTGCATTGTATTTCTTCGGTAATTTATTATGGTTTTGCCTCGCTTTGCTTTAATGAAAGCCATAAAGCACCAAAAAAATAACTGTTGCATACTTGTCGACATTGTTCGTTTTATGTTTACCATTAATCACACGCCATGTTGTGCCATGAAAATAAATGAAGTAAAGAAAATCTCTATGAAAGCAACCTACTTTGGCAGCACAGCATGACAGCAATGAACGCCATATTAAATAAGCGACATAACGTAAATGAGGGCAGGCGAATGACAGGAGTTGGCGAAAAAGCAGACTGCCCCGCATGCAGGCAGTCAGACACACAATGAGTTAGGCAACAAGGCGTGCGAGCCAAACGAGGTCTGTCAGTTAAACTGTTAACTTGCTGTCGGCATGTGACATGCAGCATAGTCCGATTTTCTCAGAAAAGCGCAGCCTACGGATAACGGGTTGCTAAATTCTTGGGCAAGATCTAAAACAACAATTTGTTTAATATCATTTTTGTTGTTGTTGGTTAAGCTTGTCATAATTTACAAATTAAGACACGATTAAATTTTCGCATGCAGCTGTCGAGCTTAGACAAGTTGAGCAGCTTACCAAGAAATAAAACTGTATATGTTTGTGTAAGGAAAATGTTATTCGCATAGTAAAATGTAGCATAAAGACGTCAGTGTCATGAAGTGAAAATGTTGCCGAAGAGGAAGAAGAACTTGTCAAAGTCATAGACAAGATACAGAGCATAAGTCGACGTTGGTTCGCCGCAAGCTGCTGGCAATCATTAAAATTTAAAGCTTTTCACATAAATCTGTGTAACGTTGCAAAACCTGCATAAAAGTCGAAATCTCGAAGGGTAGAATAAAAGCAAAATAAATAAATAATCAGTACGAGTAGGTGTAGTAGAAGCGCTAATACCATTGCCCAAATGTGGCTGAAGCAAGTCACACACAGTTATGCAGAAAGCCAGACATGCTCTACACACAAGGCTACGATCTGTTCCTTTGTCTAAACAATGGCAGAAATAAAACCAATTTACCTGGCTAACTAAGTTAAAGCAACAACAATAATAATAACAAAATGGAACACAGTGTTCACGTTGCGTAGGCAATACATATGAGCTTGTATCATTCTGGGAATTGTTAAGCCACAAATTTCAAAGGTAACAACAACAACAAAAATTCCATAGAAAATACATACATCAGCATACTACATTCAAAATAATCAATGAGCACTATAACATAGCGGTACTCAAATCTAATAAAAACCAAAATCAACTCAACCATAGTGCGTTCGAATCGAAGCGAACCGAAACGAATCTAATTAAAGCCAACCGGAGCTCAATGCTAATATGCTAAGTACATAATTCAAGCGTACAAAGGTTTTTGCAAATATTTGCATAGCTTATTTGAGGCGCCTAAAATCGTGCAATACAAAACAAGCGAAAAGTGCATTGAAACAAAAGCTCATGTTTTGTATGCCGTAACGCGCAAACATTACGTGAAAAGCAAACTGAGTTGAATTGAAACGAATGCCATAGAAATGTGACTCGACTTTGACGCAGTGCAACTCAAGTGAATCGAGAGTCAACCAATAAGTGTTTACAGAAATAGATCCAATTTTGCACAGCATTTATCTTTGTTAGTATCGCTCACTGCTCGAAATTCGACTGCCCGCATGGATACAGTATACAAAAGGTACTGCAAAAGTCGTGCCTCCGTATTTATATATAGATATTGCCTGTACATATGATATGTAATACATACCATTATCTCTTTCCCAAAAACCTCATTAAAGTCGCAGGCTCCATCACAAATCGCAACTGATAATGATAACGCAGTTCATAGTAGAGCAAGCATTTTTTAATATTGGAAATTAACGTAAAAATTTTCTCACCTATTTTTTCCTGCTTTAACATCAATATATGGGCATAAAAATTATCCTACGCACAGCTTTAGAACAATACTTTTCTAACCATATAATTTTCATTAAAATATATTGACGTTAAGTAGGGTAAAATGGTACGACAAAATAATGTCTCTGTATTAATATATAGATATTGACTTGCATTTTCACAAATCCTATTTCTCAGTCCTGGTTACTTGGGAATGTTGACATGGGCAATGAGCATACCACAGACTAGCTTACTTTAGTCAGTTTCATTTCAATGATTTTTTAAATATAATTATTTTCCAATAATTCTACACGTCCGGCTCAAGATCTTCGCTCACCGCCCAATAATATTAATAACACAATCGTCGGGATGGGACTATGTTGTGCAATAATAATTGGCCGTAGTTATAAATAAGGTTGTCTGCCTAAAAGATCATACATAATTTAATCCTGAACGTTAAGAATTTTTTAAAACAAACGGAAAAAGGAAGAAGGTAGGGAAACTGCCGAGATTTCACTCCTTTCGAAAATAGTATCGCTTTGGTCTTTTTATTTTTAGATTTTCAGGTCAGATAAGATGAAAAGAAGGTAAAAAATAGTATGCGGGATATGGAACAATGGAACAATTAATCTAAAAAGCATTTCATTTAATTTCACAATTGGTACTGGCGCTACAATGACTATGCCCAAAATCCTAGTAGTATAAATGTATGCAACCATTGGCGAGGTAATATCATACACCAATGAAAAAGGAAGTGGACACTATAAAAAAGACTATTATTTAGTAGAGCAGCGATTTTAAACATCTAAGTAATCACAACAACAACAAAACAACGTGATTGATAAAGTACACAATTGATAATGTCATTTACTAAGAGCATAACGACTTTTTGAGTAACCCTCGTAAAATAGCAGTTAAATGAAATGCGAATGGGCAGCGAAATCAAGAACACACTGCATGCGAACAAAATGCACAAAAGCAAGTAAGCTGCAATGATATGCTAAGATAATGATTGAGCATCGGATAAGACCCTTGGCAGGCAGGCAGCTGAAACACAAGTGAAGCCTTGAGCAGAAGCAGATGTGAAACCAATGCGAGCCGAAAAGTAGGCAACGCAAAAGCAGCAGCAACGGCAACTGCACGAGACAATAAACTACAAAACAGCGAAGCGGAAGACAATGTGAGTGGCATAAATAAATATTGTAGCTCGAGTGAGCAAAGTGCAGCATGAAGGCACACAATTGTGTGTGTTTTATATGTGAGTGCGTGTGTCTGTGCGGATGTCCTTTTGACCGATTTCGCAACTGAAACTTGAATCCAAAACTAGCAAAAAAAAAATAATAAAAAAAAACAATACGCCAAACCAAAACAAAAAAGAGTATATAGTACCACAGAGAAACAATGAAAAAAGAGTAAAAGAGCGAGATACAGTGACAGTTGAAGAGAGAATAAGAGTGCACAATGTTAAGCTTTTCACCATGGCTATCAAAGAGTATTAATTTATATAGAGTTCACATTTCTCTCACGAGCTTTTGGAGCTTTTTCCAAATATTAAGAAGACTTATGGCTTATGTTATTTGTCTGCTATTAACATCGAAGTAGCAGCGCAGGTCGCTGTGTAGCAAACTCATTGTGCTAACTACTGAACTGAAGTAATCAGGCAAACAGAGATTTTTGAAGGTGGGTCCTGTTGTGAAATCGAAGCAAGCGCTGTTTCCCCTTCTTGATGTGTCTTCCTACATTTTGTGTTCTTAGCGCGAATTAGCACTTTTGATTGCCGTTACCCATTTTTATTTTGATTGTATTGATATTGTTGTGGGAATGATATAATAGCGAAAAAGGAACATGTATAGGTTTGGCGCGATTTTTTTATGAATGACGAACATGATTTTTGTTAGTGAAATTCCCACCACCTACTTGTATTGGTTTTGGTGGGACTTTTAAGGAATAAATAATAAATAATTATAATAATAACGAATAAATTGTTCGTTCGGGCTGTTAGAAATAAAGAAACAAATGACTCAATAAATAAGTAAAATTGGTTTAAAATGCATATTTTGCGCTAGGTATGTCCAAAAATCCAAGTTGAATACAGCTAATTCTACCTTTACTACCAGCTAAACAGATAAAACAGCAAGCAACTGCAAGTGTCCTATGTGAAAACGATATCAAACCACCTGTGCTACTGCGAATACAGGAAAGAAAGAAATAAATTTTGCCTTCGCCCAACAACAACGTGTGACATTTGTTTTTTCCTTATTTGCCGAACATAAGGGAAGACGAAGAAAAGAGATATTCCTGGGTGAATGAATATGTATACTTTTTGCGTGCACGCAAATTTGAAGTCAACAACGAAACGCGCTCGGGGCCTGACAAGCAAAGATTGACTTGTTGGCTACGATGTGAAGTGGGGCGCGTGCGGGAATAAAAATTCCTCCTTTTTGCTACGATCACGCAACAACAAAGTCTAGACCATTTGTTTTTTTCTTCATTGACGATCGAGGAAAGAACAACACAAAGTAAGAGTAACGAAATTTGCTTTGCGCCATTGAGACTCGAACTTCGCGGACTGTGCGTATTTCTCGTACAGTCAACTGCCAAATCTTGAATCACCATAATGCATAACAAAAGTTCCAATTATGGGGATATTCCAGTTATGGAAATATATTATATTGATTTTTCGCTATAAACGTATTCAATTCGAGTCATGGAGATATTAGACTTATAAAAGTTCGACCTATGGAAATTCGAAGATAGTTAAAAATTTCACTTGGGTTTCTTTGGCTTTTCAATAAATGCGCATAAAATCTTGATATGGATTTCATTTTCTGCCACAACGGAAAATCGTCATCAAGAAGTTAAAATCAAAAATCAAAACTCGCCATTGTGTGGGTGACCTTGTTGTGTAGGTGTGGTACGTGTATGGGATTGTGTTGGTTTTTATTGTCTACCTTGCGTGGCTACCTTAGCTAAGTTTGAGTGTGTTGTGTAGATATAGTGCGTGTATAAGATTGTATTTGTTTCTATTGTATCACCCGGAATATTTTTGTACGATTTTGCTTTGTGATCATGCCTACTTTTTTTTCTGGCCGCCTGGTATTTTCATTTCATTCAAATAAATGAATAAAGACAAAATACAAGGCTCGATTTCGTTTGTTAAAGAACGATTTCATAAATTAAAGAAAACTCCACACAATTTGTCTAATATTCTCGAACACCTTGCAAATAAAAAACTTTGAACAAAAAAATCAAAAGAAAGAAGACAGTGTCTCTGATTTTTGTTTATATTAAGTCTTTCTTGTGTTTTTATAATTTTCTTATAATTCAATATTTTCCCCTTTTGCGGCAGTCCGCCCATTGCTTGTTTACCTTAAGCAAACCAACAGAATATTTTACGCCACATGGTTGAACAGACAAGAAATCTGTACAACTGCTTAAAATTTAACATAAGCCAATCGTTTCTTAAAAGTCTCTCCGGCCATTTTTTAAGGGAGAAATGTGAACTCTATATGAATAAGTTCTCTCTGATGGCTATTTTGCTTACTACTACACGTAATAGTACAATGAATTGCGAGCTTGTGCTCTTTGCCTATAATTGCCGGCATTACAGACCAGAATATATATACACACACATGCACATACAAAAACATACATACACACATACAGACACGTGGCGCAATAGGCGCATTTCGTGTCATTTGGCCACTAAGTTGCGACGTTTTTTGTTGTTGCTGCCGTTTGTGCTGCTGTCGCTTCTACTTGAGCCGCTTTGGGAATCGATGCCGTATTAAGAGGTGAAGGATAAATATGAAAATTCATTATTTATGTCAAAAAAGAGCAAGAAAATTTGTAATACTCTTCACTCTCCAGGTAGTTGAATTTTATGAAAAGCATTTCTTTAAAGCTTCACCATCCAGTAGTCTGAGTATCTTGATCTGATCTATGTGGTTCTGTAAAATTCTTTATGGATATGTATAAAGAACAATAAAAAAAAAAAAAAACGAAGAAGAAATTGAAATTGATCAATCTGGCGGCTATACGTTTCAAGAATCCTAGGGTTTTATGATTTTTAGGGATTTTCTATATACTCATGAAATTATGTATCTCTAATTTTAGATAGATACAAAGAAAGTTTTTCGATAAGAACTTGAATATGAATTATTGCTTTGTGTGAGGGTACCCCTCCAACTGTAACATGGTGTTTCTGAATTGTATATACTTTATGGAGGCTTCCATTCCTCCCTTATTGTCTTTGAAAAAAAAAAGAAACAAATAAATAATAATAATAATAACAACAATAATGTTTCATTATTTGTTTTTCCGTTGTTACATATTATTGTATTATTTTACCCGTAAATATTTCAGGCCCCATTCAGCGTAGTTGGGCTGAGCTAAACTCACTAGAAAAACAACAATTTGAAGTGATAATGTGGAGGTAATTTGTTTGATGAGAAACACACAAGCCAAGTCAAATTTGTTGGTGTGCAGATCAGGATAGACATGGGCGTATGTGCAGGCGTGTTATTATGCTTCTAACAGAAAACAATGTCAGCATTTGATGCCAAATGGCAGACGCATTGCCAGACGCAACATAGTCGTCGTTGTTGTTCTGATTGTAATTTAAACAATTTCCGAATTAACTTTTTCTTTGTTTTATTTTTGCCTTCTGTTAATTGTCTAACTAAGCGGCCGCAGTTCTCTGATGACGTGCATTTCGTTGAGCTATTAACAAAAAATACAAAAATGTCCACAGGTAAATAAAAAAAAGATAAAGAAAATAAACATTTTCCCAAATCCAGTTGCATTTCTATTGTTCTAACGTACATTTCTCTTTCTCTCTTGCATGTTACATTGTGTAGTGTGTCATTTCCTTGTAGTTGTGTTTGTGACAACTTTTAACTACTTTTACACCCATAAGATCTAACTAATTTTATTAAAACGTATATTGTGCACATCTGCAAATGAATACCTGTCGAATGGTACACTTTATATCAAAATCAGATATATGGTTTAGGTGTAAAGGTATGGTAAAGAAAATGTCTTGGCCTATTTATATATAGATACCATCTCAATATCGACTTAATAAGTCGAAAGATAAAATTGCGTGGTATAAAGGGGGGAGGAGAAATGCAATGTTTTCTTATAAAAGTCACAGTCCTATTGATACACTCTCCTATATGAACCTTTTAGAAACAAATTAGACTCTAACCGCTAATCCAGTACAACTGCCGCCATTGTCCCCTCACAATCTTGCACCTACCACAGCGCCACTTATTCATTTTTCGTCTCCTCAACCTCTTTCTTGTCATTTCCCACCAACTTGTTCTACTGCTTCCAAACCTTTACCCACTTACTTTTCTGAACTTTCTTCCATATCTGCCCAATCGTCCCATCCCCCTCTAATTCCAGTAGCTCCTTCAGCCATTATCCCCTCTACTACTACTTTATCTACTACTAAACTTTCCCCCCCACTACTTATTCGTCTTCCTCTATTCCATGTCCTAATACTGTGACTTCAGCTTCAACTTCTCCAATTTTTTCTCCTTCTTCCCAACCTTTACCCACTTATTCTTCTATACTTTCTTCTATATCTACCCAATCCCGTACCAAATCCAGTAGCTCCTCCTACCATTACCACCTCTACTATTTCTTCATCTGTTGCTTTCAACTTTCCTTCCACTACTTGTTTATCTTCCTCTATTCCCTGTCCTACACTGTAACTTCTGCTCCATCTTCTACAAAAGTCTCTAGCTCGTGCTGTACTTTGCCTCCCCCTAAGAGTTCTTCGCAGTCTAACACTGCCTCTACTCCATTGCCATGTACTTTGAAGGTGCTGTATCCTCGTAAACATGCTTTTATTTCCAGGTTGGATAAGGAGACAACCTGTGACGACGTTGCACGCTATATATCATCTAAAGCATGCAACCTTTCGAATATTAATATTCATAAGTTTAATTTTTCTAGCCCTAGAGAAGGCTCTTCTTTCAAGCTTTCAGTTGCTATGGAAGTATTTTCTGTCATTTGTGGCGCTAATTTCTGGCCTGCACACATGGTGGTCCATGAGTTTATTCCTAGGAAAAAACTAGGCGTTTGCAGGTAACCTTACCAGACACTGCTTCAGCTTCATCTTCTGCTTCTTCCAATGCTCCAAAAAAACTAATACTACACTTTCAAAGTATTAGAGGGCTAGGCTAAAGTGTAAACTTTCTTCATTTTATCTTAGAAGTTTTTCTTTCAGTTCTGTCATTATTGTTTTCATTGAGACTTTGCTTCGCCGTGATGTTCTAAACTCTGAAATTTCCACCTCTACATTATTGGCTTAATTGAATTAATGCATAACTTACTTTCTAAACTTGTAATCTAAATTTTTGTTTGAATTGTCTATATCATTTTAGGTATTGAATTCTAAATTAAGTCTTAGATTTAGTTTAATATTGCATGTTTATTAGAGGCTGATGATGTTTTTATATGTAGCCAAATATTTAGTACGTAGACATTAGCTTTGGTATCGCATGTTCACCAAAGAACTTAGCAATTAACACCAGCTGAGCTCAGTCTATGTGACTGGGTGAATTTTGATGCCACTTGGGCCTGCCCCATGTGAGATCAGTGTGTGGTCATTGCGTAACTACTATGTCAATGTAAAAAAAAAAAAAGAGAAATATTTATAATATATCTATATCTTGTAATAAATTCAAAGCCACTTTCTTTATGGGAAATATTTTTCAAATTGCTGTCTGCTTTTTGGCACCTTGGTAGTTTGGCGTAAGTGCGCTAAGTGTGTCGACTCAGAAATCATGGGATTCGAACCCCATTTGAGTTAGCCGTCGTAATCTAAGCTAACCTACACTTTAAGAGTTCTTATGTTCGCACAGTTTCATTCAAATTTATATTAACATCAGCCCAGGGTGCATATCACATCTATTTTGAATTTAATGATCATTGTATGTGTGTGCCTTTTTTTGTAAGCACCTTACACGAAGCTATTCTAGGTAATTCGCACCATTTAATTGTATATTTTAATAGGCGTGTGGAACCCCAAACATGAAACCAGAACCAAACATGAAACATTATTAATAGAAAAAAGCCTCAGAAAAAGTAAATAATTAAATATATTTTTAATAGATTTTTCGTGATTTCTCTGCCAATTTTAATTGGAATTTTCCTATTTAACATGCTACGGAAAATGTGCACAGCTGTGACCGAAATTCAAAGCAACCAAGAAAAGAGCCACTCCAATCCCAAACAAACATAATAAAAAATGTTTGTACAAAAGAGTGTCATTGTTGGCGGTGTTGTCGCACCTAACGGTAAATATTAACACTGTCGAGTACAAACATGCTGTGACTCATGCCCATTGGGCACTTGGCACGTCTCAATTTGTGCTATAATTGATTTAATCGATTGAGCAGAGTGTTGCTGGTGGCTCATGTCAACTCAATCGAAATGTAAGAATGTAAGAAGGGCTTCAGGGTACACGAACATAATAACAAATAACTTATTAAATACTTTAGAAATTGATTCTAATTGAAGATATGTCCACATGTCGATATGCGATAGACGATGATGCCGGGCTTGCGGTATTGGGGGCTTTAGCCTTTTGTGCCTGCAAGTGACAGCGCTCAACGTAAACGTCAACCGATGTCGGATTAAGTCTGTGGTGAGTGAGTGAGTGACTGTGCGCGTGTGTGTAAGAGCAGGTAGTGTGGCTGGTTAGGTTTACGGGTGTGGCTGTGTGGCGGTTGTTGTCAGTGACAAGTTGTATTGGTGTATAAAACCATGAGATTGTATCCATGTTGAGTGTGATTTCCATTACACAGATTTTGTACTTATGTGTGTACCTCTGTGTGTGTCGGTGTAATGAAGTGTGTAGGATTAATATTAAGTATACGCAAGGTAGGCTTACAAATTAATTACTGCGATTTGCTCATGTACATTTAATACTCGTAAGTAAGGCTGGCCTCATTTTGGTTGTCCTTACGTGTTATGCCGAGTCAAAGTCATGAAATGTGCCGAATTTTATGTTTAACGAGAATTTAAGAATGAGGAAGACAAGAAGTCCAAGAAACAAGAGGCACAAGCAGGACAAGTGAGAAGTCAATGAAAAAGTAATACCGAATTCAAGCACGAAAAAGCAGGAAAGGGGTGAAATGCATCGAATAGGGAAATAAGTAAGGAGCAGTGTGTAGGAATAAATAGGAAATGGGAGTAGGCCATTGGAAAAAAGAGTCCATTAAGTGAGGACGCGCGACATACAGTTACAGAGGAGCAGACACTGTGGAGCTCTAAGGTCGAGATACTGGGAAGAAGTAACTTTGAAGAAGATAAGAGCACATACACGATAAGAAGAAGTCACCGTAAATATGTCCCTAAGAAGAAAGAACAAAGCAGGAGTCATTGGCATGAAGGAAGCATGACATAGGTAAGAAAAAGACAGCATTAAAAGAGGAAGAGTAACGAGGATTTACAATAAGTAAAAAGTAGAAGACGTCGAGCAAAAACTAAGATGACTTGAGTTAAGAAAGGAAAGGGCTGTGCAAAAGCTAATGAAATGAATTCGAAGAGAAACAGATGGTGCCATTGGAACTGAACTGAAAAAAAAAGAAAACAGTAGGCTTTTGCAAGAAGGCACTGAAATACGGAAAACACACTCGACACAATAAGAAGCTGACCTTATAATTTGCTGACAGAATGCGATGTACAATAAAAGGCACCCACAGGCAATGCGAGTAGTAAGAAGATAAAAACATTACTGACCGCACTGACCGACATTGCTAAGAGCTAAGTGGCACTTGCAAGGGCGTCCACTAACAATAAGGGCCAACAAGTGTGAAAACTCTAAAAGAAAAGAAAGATAAAAAAATTATAGTGTATACTCTTACACATTCAGAAAACACTTGTCGCAAGGCTAGGACATAAAAGTGTTGAAGCAGTAAGCTACGCACGTGAAATAAATCAAAAAATTCAGCAACAAAGTAAAAGAAGCGCTGAGAGCGACGATGGCATTTTCGCTTGGGCTAAGACAGAGACTGCCTGTCCGCCACAGACCATCTGTGGTCGATCGTTGAGTTTGGCAATTTCAACGAGCAATTTCAGGAAATGTTTTCACGATTAACAATCAAACAATATTCAACACATAGGTGTGCATTATGTGATGAGCCACTTGTCAACTACCTTAGCTCTGTGCATGTGCTGCATACTTTACGGTGCCACTAAATTGACTAACACAAAAACAAAATGTATTTTTGGCGAGGTTGACACAGCGTGCTCTGTGTGTGTATTTGAATATATATCAGTTAAAATATTCACTAGCTTGTAAACGCCTAAAAGCTGCAACTTAAAAGTACCACCATATAAAGTCGAAAAATAAAGTTTGTTTCGCATTTCGGCAATAGCCACGTCGCTTGTGCAACGACAATGAGCAGAAGCCTTTATTATTCAGCTGAGAAATACAAGTATTATTCGGCACAAAAACATGTAAAACAACAAGATTCAAATGAACTGAGTTGAGCTGTTACAAGCATCCTTTTTTTTATGTGTCCGTATCGTGTCTGGGGAGGTAAGGAACAACAAACAGCAGATAGACAACTTAAACAAGAACACGATAGCAGAGGACAGAACATGTTTCCAATTATGAACAAATTCCCCAAATGGCCCCTATCCTTGTTTGTTTTTCTTTGTTTCTGCTTGTTTCTGTCACATTGACTGGGTGCACTCCGTGAAGGATGAGTAATGCAAGTGAAAAACAACTGGGCCGAAATTGTAACAAAAACTTTTAAATCATAAGTAAAATAAATTAAGCAAAGTTAACATAAAAATAAAATTAAGGAACATTTTTATGAATAACTTAATAGCTGATATGTCTAAAGAGCGAACTTTTAAACATATACTACTCAAAGAACAGAAAGATTCAATATCCAGAATTTATGATATAAAGGCTCATTTCCAAACTATAGGTTTAGATGGTTATTTAAACACATTACATGCTAACTCTTTACCAGGTCTTCTCTTAGAACACTCATGAATGTGTTTCTACACACAACAAAGAAAATGTGGATTATTCAGTAGGAATTTGTGCGACTCTTAATAGTAGGGATTATTATTTGAAGAGGATTTTCTGAAAATGCAGGCGATGTATTTCGAAATAGAGCTTATATCTAATTTTTGTGATTCCAGGCTGGGGTCTAGGGCGAATTTATGTTATCAATATCAGTGCTACTAACCTGTAGAAGTAATCCTTAAACCAAGACAATCCAAATAAGCTACACCTAAGCTAACCTAAACTAAGATTATTTAAGCTTGGCTCCAATACAATGGTATCAAGTCTATGTTTGCCTCATTTTTAAATTTGTGTGAAGTAACTTTCCTAATTATTTTACATTGCTATCTTAATTAGCGTCTTCATCGCAATCTAAAGAGACCTGTGGTGTTTGTTTTATTATGAGTGTGCCAGCGCAGGAATCTCATCATCTAGTCAACGCTTAAGTTATCAGAGAACATGCTAGTAGTCCTGGTATAATCAGCAAATGCAATCCTATTAGTATTACAAAAGAAAGATGCAAACCGGCTTGGGGTGGTATTGTGTAAACAAAATTCTGAATTAAACAGTTTGTATGCAAAAATTCTGTGGTTCCAGAATAAAAAGATGTAATGTACAAAATTGCAAGGCGTTGTGAGCAGTAATTATTAGCAGAATAAATAAAACCCGAACAGAAAGCAGCTCATTAAGTTACTTAAATAAATTTGTATTATCTCCGAGGCTTTGTATTATTTATCTTATTTGTAGTGTACCAAAAAAAAAAACTCGGCTTGAACGTAACATTTTTAGCTACTCGATAAGTTACTTATTTGCTACTTTTAAAGCTCTTTCTGATTAATTTTTATAAATAACTAGCTGTACCTAACCCGCCACGCGTTGTTATACCTTAGTTTAGTTAAATGAAATAAATGAAAAGAATTTGTTCCATGTTTCTAACATGGAATCACATCACATAGCTGATTTCCTCAGTAAGAACTGTAGGTAAGCTTATTGCTCAAGAAGTGTTAAAAAATATTTATATAAAAAGTACTTATCAGCTGAATATTTCCTGAATAATTTATTATTAATTAATAAGCAATTCATGTATTTGTTTAAAAAACGTTTTTGTCAATATGAAAACACGCGGCAAAACCAAGACAGAGAAATCGGCAAAGAACTTACAGAATTCTGCCATTTTTAACATAGGGAAATAACGTATGTCATTTCGCTAAATCTTTGTTTGAAACATAAGCTATTGTAAAATGTAAAAATGTTGTCCCAAAAGTGTATGCTTTTGTTTTTTTAAGGAAATTTTAATTCTTTCTATATATAAAGAAAAAGCGAGGAAAGCGTTTATGTCCCTCTGCTGACAAAAATTTCCAAAGCAATTCAGTTTTTTATTTTTTTGTGTAGATAATTTCGGTACAAACTGGATAGACAAAATTTCAAAACTATTTAAAAACATTTTAAATAAAATGAGGAATTAAATTTTTAAGTTAAAGAAACATAATAATTATGCAGATAATTTACTAAAATAATGTACAAAATAATTGGCTAGGTGCCAGTTACCGGTCATCACACCACTCTACTCTTCAATTTAGATCGTTGATCATACTAAAATAAAATCATGGGGCGCGTTTAGTTTTAATGAACAATCTTCTCTGCACGCAGCTTGTCGCTGCTTTCTGCCGAAGAAAGTGAAGTACAGCAGTGCACACAGCGAACACAAAATGTTTTAATTTCAGCTAGTAATTTCACTCAAAATAATTGGATGGAATTTTCCGACTTTTATGCTATACTTACGCACCAAACTGCTTAGGACTACGCTACGCACTGGAAATTTCATCAAAAATGCTCCAGCGATTTCGTAGTTTAAAGGTAACATACATACACACATTCCACCAGTTTTGTCGTTAGTTTTCTAGTAATAGAAACATTTTCCCTATGCAATATTTTTTTTACAGCAAAAGGCAATCAGTTCTATTTATTCCCCACTTCACTTTAGATTTTGACTCGACTGTTTAAAAAACTTTAAAAAATCGAAAATCAAAACTTTTTGGAAAGCCAAATTCATTGGAATTCGAATGAAACTTGGCAAACGAAAAAATGTTAGAGTTTTTCAACATTCATGTGGCATGCCACACAAACACACACACACACGGACGCAAGGTAAACAACAAATTTAAAAATGCCAAAAATGCAATGAAAAAATATGCAAAAAAGTATGAAAAAATCGGCTTTGAAGCATTGATAGACAGCCACTGACTGACTGTGGACAGGTGGGCGCAACGCTGAGAACTGAATCCCATAATAAACATAGAACCATAAAAAATTGCGTAAATTGAGCGAAAGCATCAATAAAGTAGAAATAAACGAACGGAATTGTATAAAAATCGAAGTAAACATAAAAGTGATGTGATCGCATGTTGTGCATGTGTATGTTTGCGACATATACGCATACAACCAAAATGCAAGTTATGTTTAATTCATTTGCTGCTGTAAACTATTTGTCAACCACAGACTCAACAACAGCAACTACTATAATAATACTAGTAATAAAAATACGAGTAAAAATGACAAGAGAAACAATGAGAAAATTACAGAAATGCACACTTTCTAGCACACAAAATGTCAACGAAGTAAATTCTGCAGTAGTTTACACATGAAATTTATGAACAAGCATAGATACAATATACAAATTCTGAAAGACACACACACACATACACACACACATACACACACACACACACACACACACAAACAGATGGATAGCTTTAGAGCTACATTCACGCAAAAATGAGCATTGCGGCAAATGTGTCAACTCGATGCTTTTCAAGCTGTTAAACAGCTCGCATAGTTGCTGCAACATGATAATGATCACAAAGATGATGATGATTTTGATTATGATGGGTACAAGTGGAGCGCAGCAAGTGAAATAGTTTGATATATGAATTAAACACAGTGGTTGCACTGAAAATGTTGGTATTACAACTGTCACTGAAGAGTAGGCAACAGCATTTTCTTCTACGCAGTCTCATTGTGATTACCGTAATTTATCGCATGCAATAAAAGGCAAAGCCACAAACGCATACTGAGCGCTCAGTGTGTACTTTGTTGCGACATACTTTGTGTGTTCGTTTCGAAGGCAGCATTGAAATTATCAGCACAAAACGCTGTTTGGAATGAGTGAATAACAAAATATTAAAAATAAAATTAAAAAATTAAAATATAGAAAATCGCTGGCAACTGGCCACGGCAGCAACGAGGTCAGCATATTTAAATTCGCGCGTTCGCAGATATAAGCACATAACTAAACACAAATGAGCACATATTTAAATGGCTTAAAATATAGCAATACATATACTCACGTAAGATTCACGCAGAGTAAAAAGAGTTAAAAAAGAGTATGGGAAAGAGAGAGAGAGAGAGAGGGTTTACGAGGGCAAGAAATGCACGCACGCCTTTAAACTATTACATAAAATCAAGTCGCATTTAGCGCAATTTTCGTTTTATTTAATTTGTGAACACACACACAGAGCCAAATAGCTTATCTTTATAATCTTCTTTGCCTATCTCCCTCTCTCCGGCTCGCTCTCTCTCTGTCTCTCACTCTTTTAAAGATACTCTCCCTCCATTTTTTCTCAATGTTCGCCAGCTCGAATTAGTCAACAACAATTTTGATAGGCTTCATTTTGAATGTTAGCGTAAAATGCGCCTCCAAGTATGCAACACAAGTTGTTTCTACAAAGAAGACATAAAAGTTGCTGCTCAGTAGTCTAAACAGGCTTAAACTGGCAAAGGCAAGCTTAGGAATAATAAATTTCGTTGCTATGAGCAATTAAGTAGTATAGTATATATATAGTATATATATTGGGTAGGCTTATTACTGGGGGTGGCTGTGCACAGAGCAATTGCAAGTTGTTATTGTAAGAACCGATTCAATAGCTTGTCTAGCGTTTCTGGAAACCTTGAACTTTGATAGTTTCTAGTTTGTGTTTGAGCCCCGATGTTACATCCACCCGATGTTACAATGTTAGAATTAGTGGTGCCAAGAGGTAAATCTCAATGTCCTAACCATAAAGACAAAAAACAGTAAAGTTTTTGCTGTAGCAGCAGTACTATGGCCAATTAAATTTAGTACAGTTTAGTGTTACGGTCCATAAAAGTTTATAGTATCGTTGAAGGTCAAACTGCCCAGCAACTTTCGCACTATTCTCTAGGCTCGAATATTTCGGTTTGATAGATTCAAGCGAAATTTCTCAATGTCAAACGTAAGCAAGTCTAAACCTTTTAGGGCAAATCCAATAACAATAACAACAATGACAGCGTTGTGATGCATCTCTTTTTCGCTGACGTAATGGATTTTTAGTGTCTTTCATAACAGCGAGCTATATAATGACGCCTTTGTGTATGCAATGATTTTTTCCTTGCGTTTTCGCTTATTGTATTGTTGTTGCCTCAAATTTCGACTGACAACAAAATGAACACGAAAAATCGCTTTTAAAACCCCGTGGCAACACAATGTGGCAATGACATTTGATTGACTGCGAATCAAGAGGAAAATGCAGGAATAGCAAGTGGTGTGAAAGCGTATGAAAAGGATAAATGGAGTGCATTGCAGCAGCAAAAAATACGCACATAACGGCTTGTACGCCAAGGCGGGTTGTGTTTTAGTCGACGGGCCAGAAACCAAGCAACCAAGCAATCAGAGAGGCGACCAAGCGTAACAAATTTAATCAATCAACGCATTAAAAATGACAGTCACACACAAAAAAACAAGTGGGATAGGGTAGCATGCAATCAAGTGAGCAGTCACTCACTCAGTCATTCATTCACTCAGTTATTCAGTCATGCCGGCAATCTCATGTAGTGACAGAGCATAAACTGAACTAGTTTCCTTGCTCGATTGATTAACTGAGTGCGTGCGTAAGTATGTCTGCCTAGTTTTGCTCTCAATCGAGCGTTCTGCTAATTGAATGAAACAATTTCAATTAGTGTAATTACCCAAGCCAACTGTACTCGTATTGCTGTCATAATCGGCAGCAAATGCTGTCAATTTGGATAAATTGCATTTTAAGTCAAAAATTGACTGGTCAAACGCCACTCTCCTTGCTAGTATTTGGGTCAAGTTCGTATTTAGCGAGCTCAAATAAGTTAAAGTCAAATACAAAATAAATAAAACTAACAGAAACAAAAAATAAACTAAACTAATAAAATAAAAGACAAGTTGAGCGAAAAAAAATCATGTACTCAAAAACGATAAAGTTTGCACAAAAATAAAGTTCCCATCGTTCGTATACCATACAACCTATAGCTGTTTAAATGATACCAAAGAGCAATCTCAACAAAAGGGGTCGATTCCATATAAAGGATGTATGAAATACAAGTTGAGTTGAGGATAAACTTCACTGGTGAATGTTATACGAAAAACTTGAGGCGAGAAGTGGAGTGAACTATCAAATATCTGTAGGCGATATCAAAACACAGCACTGCTCCTTACTCTAGAGTAAGGAAATAAATGTGACCAAATACCAGATGGTCCATAAAGGTATTAGATCGGCGGGTCAAAGTACAAATACCAGGAAGCCACTTTAACACTTGTGGTTTAAGGTATATAATTTGTGCGATCAGTACAAAAGAGACAAAAGCAAGTCACACGCAGAGTGATTAGTTATTCAAGCGGTGCATCAGTTGTAGTTGCATTTTTTAAAACGAATCTTTGGCTTCCACGAAGTACTCAAAAGGATGTAATACCAATAGGGACTGGCAGAGAAAAAGGTTTATTTTCATACACTTAACTTATCTTTAACATAAATATATTCCTAAAGCTATAAGTTAATACTGACAATAAAATATTTACTAATAACCCTTCACAGTAACCTCTATATAACCTTTTATTTCTCCAGATCTTTCCGTTTTTTCTATTTTGTCCGTCTGTCCGTTAATTGCATACAATTTTTCTTGTCTTGGCGTCAGTAAAATAAGTTAGCTTAGCTTAGTATTTAATATGACTCAGCGTAAGCACATCGTGCTGTCTAAAATAATAAAAAAATAAGTATAAATAAATGAACATACTGCAAAGCCCATAACGCTGCTATTTAATTGATATTAAATAAACTAAAATTAAGAAAGCCCCAGTTATTATACTAGTTTTAATTAATTTATATAGCATGGGCTATTTTCTGTCCAAGTACAGGTCGAGCTAGTATGCCTGTAAATATGCGCCCAGCTAACGAAAACAATGAGTCCGCTCTTTATTTAAGACGGGATTCCGCCCGCAACTGCGCTCGCCTGGTATGGACCATATTGAATGTTATCTCACGGGATCCTTTTATAGGGGTATGTCTTACCCAGGTCGAGCTGTATCCGGTAGTTATTTAAATTTATAATTATATTTTAGAAGTAAATATTAAATACTATCTGCTTCGTTACACATAATACCTAATAATCCTAAGAAAAAACATATATTACTTTAAAAAATTAAATATAGATATAGCCTATGACACTCAGTGACAACGTAACATTCTACTGGTGAAAGAATTTTAAAAATTGCATGAGTAGTTTCGAAGATTACCTCTAACATCCAAACAAACATTATCTCTGGCGAAAGAAGGCAAAAAAAAAAAAAATAAATAGATAAAGAATTTAAGACCTTAAGATTACTGTATCGTATATCCTCATAAATTATGGGTTTCAGTGTGGAACTGCATTACATATAGTGACTATTCATTAAACATATGTTGAGTTAATATTATTATTGTTAGGATTGTTAGTTAAGTTTAAAAACTAAAACAGCTGAGATATAGCACTGGCTATAACGACCTTCGGCAACAATATTACTATTATAATATTGGCTTGTGCTCAAACAGAGAAGCCAAGGCATACATTTTTCTGGAGGTGAGCGTGAAGAGCACTACAGTCGATGTTAAGATGTTCGCTTGTTTTTACTTAGAATTTTATATGTTAAGCATAAGTGAACTGAAGTATTTAATCCTATCTATCTTTAAAGAATGTATTTTTTTATGAATGCGGAACTACAAGATAATATAAGACTTTGAGAAACCATGAAAGAGAGGGGCATTGAAAAAAGGCAAATACTAAAAATGACATCAAATCACGTGACTAGGAAGGGGAAACAGTTGGTGTTAAAAAAACAATGGCGCTTTAGCGAAGAAAACGTTTTTTTGTTTGTTCATTTTGTGAGCTTAGGTCTACAAATAATTCGATTTTCCCAAACTAAACTCAAAGCTCAAAAAGTCGAAAGTAGCATTGAAGTCGAAATTGAAGTGAAATATGAGGCAAACAAGAAAGAACGGTGGAGAAAAAGAGAAGAGAAGGAAAATGAATATAAAAAAGAATGCAAATTACTTCAGAAACATGACTTAGGCGCAACATTGACTTTGAATGCCTCACGCGACCTGCACAACGCATTCGGCAGGGGCTTGAGTACGTCGAGCTGGAAAGGTTAGACGGCCAAGCGTAGGCAAAAGTATTGGAAAAGTGTTAAGGGAAGGCAACAAACGCGCACTGCAATGAATGACCTCCGATGAAATTATTTTGTTGGCACACAAACAATACCAAAATAATAATAAAAATAGTAATAAAAAACCGCATCGACCGCAACCACTAAAAAAAAGTAAAAAGAAAAAAAAAACGAAAAAAATATACCAAATGTCAGCAATGCTGGTTGGGGGTTTTGCAGGTGGTGCTGGCAGATACTAAAGTTGGACGACGCATTAGGCACGTAAGGCACAATATAATGAGCGTTATCAGAAATATCGCTGGCAACAACAGAAAATTATACTAAATTATTTATTATGCATAAAAAACGAGAACACAGACACCGATATACACACAGACAGACACACACAACAGAAGCAGCAGACATTGCCATTGAGTTTGAAGGCAATCAAAGTTGTGGGGCAGATTGGCAGCATTGTTTTGTGCCGCATAGCAAATTGAGCCATCGGTAAATTTTATAATTGCGCATGTGTTCGTTTGTGTGTGAGTGAGTTAGTGTGTGTAATGTAATTTGTTTAAACAGAAAGTTTTATTCGAAGCGGCACTTGAACACTTTGTTGCAAGCAGGCGAGCTAACTGTCATAGTGAGTGAATGACTGACTGACTCTCAACCTGTTGTATACAATTTAAGCAGAAAATTGAAGAGAGACTTGAGAGGTGTTCAAGGAATTCCCAATTGCCAGTTTTGTGGTCTATTTCTTTTATTATTCCTTCGTTTTATTTGAATTATTTATTTGTCTTCACTTTGGTTTGACCAATTCCATGTGGCATTTAGTTGTTATTCAAAGTTTAAGGTGAGTTTAATTTGGCCAATAAGGCAGAAAATTTGGAAATTCTTTGAAATAAGGGATTTTAAAATATTATAAAAGAACTCAGTGTTTGAACCGAACCCAAGTTAAAAATATTAGTTCGATAGCTTTTATGGACCCTGACATCATACCAACCGAACAAATGTACGAACTATTTTATATAAATGTATAGATATAGAAGCAGTGGTAAATGACATTTAAATGGATAGAGTTGCACAAAAAAAAAAATAAATAAATGCATGAATAAATAATAATAAAAATAACTAAATTTAATAATAAATAAAATATTTTTATTTTTTATAATAAATAAATAAATATGTGAGTGTTTATAGCCATCACGAGACTGTGATGTGAAATATATGACAATGTTTTAAAAGAATATAAAAGATGGCGTTCACTTAATTCTAAATTTGCTCGAGATCATTGATAGTGATATTACTTACATTGATATTACTTTTATAGTGTGCTTAGATCTTCATTCTTAATTATTGTACGTTCTTTTGTGCTGTGCGGTGGATATGGTCGGTGTCGGAGGGGATGAAATAATGAAATTGTTTTCAACAGCAAAATTGACAGTGTGAAGCACAAAACAGAACGAACATTTTAAAAGGGTACCGACTCGAACGACTTCATATGCCTTCGTACGGGAGCCGAAGCCGCTGCTCATAAGACGACACACCAAAAATAGACATACATAAAAGCAATTAATATAACAATGCACACATTAAGGCAGCCAAGTGATGCATAACGTGATGCCTTGCAGTCACGCGTTTTGGACTTGAATTTTTACATATCATCATCATCATATAATCATATATGTGGTGTCGGTCCTGGTCTGCAACTGCTTTTCTGAACTCTGGCATGCAGTTCACCAGCAACTTCATAAGGGCCTTCTTATCATTGCTATTTAAAGGGTTTGAAAGGGTTATTTTTTCAAACCCTTTAAAAAAATAAAGCGTTTGAAATTTGGTGACTATGTCAGCTATGTCATTAAGTGGAAACTGTTATTACTTCTAATATTATGAAACGCCCAAATCCGCCAAGTTTAATTAATTATTTGGGAATCGAAATGAAGTTAATCTGTCAGGCAAAGCTCGGTTATTGCACTGGTCCTGGTCTTTTGAGACCATCCATTGGATCACCTAATGTACGACTTCTTCGTAAGAATTTCGTTTGACAATAGGTGACGTTAGCTTCTGTGTGCGTATTTGCTTGAAGTTGGCTTGGAACGGACCTAATAATAGAGGAACATTTTATAAATACAAAACGTAAAAAAAGAAGGAATATAATTCGAAACAGTGCACAATTTTCTGATTCACGCCGCCGATGTAATAGGTTAGCTTTGTTTGAGCTCTAACAAGGCTTAAGCAATGTATTTTTCCCTTGCAAAACATCAAAGTTGTAGATCATTTGAAATCAATTAGAATCAACGACAAAGATATTTATTCTTTAAGTCAACTACAACCGAAAGTTTGCTTCGATTGTCTGGCGTCAATCTGATAAAAGCGCTCAAACGATTCGAAATTAAGTTATTCGAATTGCTCAAAGGATGCAAAACTACACTTTAGATCGCATTCAATCAAACCGAAGGAAGATGTTCGAACGATTTGAGATTAAGATATTTTGATTGAAATGAAAGAAGACAGATTGAGAAATGGTTAGTTGACAAAAGCTTTGGCCAAACTAGAAGAAAGAGTATTACGCAAGAACATAGGGAGAGGATGACAAGTGGGCTGATGCCAAGGAAAGAGTATGGGCAATTAGCAAATTTTCACACTTCAAAAAACAACTAAATCATTGACCATATCGGTGTGGGTGTGTCAGTGTATGTGTTTATTTATTGTCCACCTATTACAGCTTGACTGATTATTTATAATGTGTGTAAGTGTGTGTATGCGTGCATGTGTATCTCTGGCAATGTTTGCAAATGAATGATTTATCATGTGTACTCGCCTTGCTGCCAGTGGCCAACTCTTAAGGTCAACATTGATTGTACGCAATAATTGAAATAACCATGAGTCCAACCAGAGGGCAAATTAACTGCAGCTGAATTATTTTTTGTTTGAATTAGGCCGTATTGAATTGAACGAACTTCAATAAAGTTAAATCGATTGAAATGAAAGTAAAGCAAAATCGAGAGAAATGAACGTTGGTATGTGCCATAGAGAGGGAAAGGTTCCCAAAAAGACAAAAAAGTGTTCATTATAAAATCCTATCACGTTTTTGCTCTGTTCCAAAAGGAAAATATTACTTAGGAGAATAATACGCTATAAACGAGGCTATAACTACTACCATTAACAAAACTAAAAATTAACAACCAACTGCATACTACGTACATCCAATAAAAGCTGCCAAGGAACTGCGTTAATTACAGTGCTATACCTTATTTACCCTGCGTATACGCCTACATTAAACAATACTATTTATAATAGCTACTTATGCTGCTGAGTCGGTTGTTCAACTTCAGCAAAAGCCAAATTTAGTAGTGCAAGATTGGTTAAATAAATGGAACTTACTTCCCGGGTAACACTGCAAACTGCTTATGTAACTGCTCTGACACGCTAGACCATGGTCATCGTGCTAAAGCTAATTGTTGGGGTAATGTTTTGCACAACCTGTCTGTAGTAGGTAATTTCACATTGCTCTTTCCAAGTGAGCCTACCTATATACCACCTAAGCACAATTTGAAGCCCTCTACTTTAGACTTGTTTCTTACGAATGTACCGAATATTTTGAGTACACTTTACGATCTTTCATCTGACCATCTTCCTGTAATGGTAACGGTATCTACCAGTATTGCATTGAAACATAAAACCTACTTAAAGTTTTCTAAAGCAAACTGGAAGCGCTTTAGACGCCTGCTAACTAGTGACTTCCAAATGTTGCTATCCGGAGCCAGTCTTGACTCACCACCTGATAAAGATCAAATTGACAACATGATCAAAGCTTTAAATTCAAAAATTAAGGAGGCCACCGAAAAAAGCAAAAGTACCTATCAACTACCCTAAAATAAATTTTTCTAATCACATCCGTGAACTTACAAAAATACGGAATGTCGTTCACAGACAGTGGTGCAGAACTCGTCTGCCCATTTTTAAAGCACGGCTGGATCACTTTAATCGTATTATAAAGTTTGAAATCTTTAACTTCAACAATATCAGTTGGAATGCAAAACTCAAGAAACTTAATAACCACTCGAAGCCTTTCTGGAAGGTAAGCAACGCCATCAAAAATAAAACTCAGTTTATACCATGCTTAAGTCACAAAAATGAGAGATTTGCCACGAATTAACAAAAAGCAAATCTACTAAACAAAATTTTTTAAGACAAACACAAGTTAACTGAGTCTCTTTCTGACAGTGCAACTAAAACCGCTGTCGAACATTCTTTACTTCAAATTAGTGCGCTAATTCCTGAGACCTTCAGTGTTACGGATATCACAATCTGTGAGATAAATACAATAATAAGTTCGCTCAAAACAAAAAAGGCTTCTGGTCCTGATTGTATTCAAAATATTTGTATAAAAAACCTACCAAAAACGGTTATCGCTTATCTGGCTAAGTTATACAATGCATGGCTTAAGCTAGCTTATTTCCCAACTATTTGGAAGTTGGCCAAAGTCATAGCTATTCATAAACCAGGCAAACCACCTGATTCTCCTGAAAGCTATAGGCCAATCAGTCTACTATGTTGTTTCTCCATAATTTTTAAAAATTCTTAAGAAAAGGCTATATTTTCATCTTGAAGCAAACTCCATACTTCCGGCTGAGCAATTTGGGTTTAGAGCAAAACTCGGTTGCACCCATCCACTTCTAAATCTTAAAAGTTTTGTCAAGCATAACCTTGAAAACAACAAATCTGTCGGCTTGCTTACGTTAGACATTCAAGCCGCCTTCGATACCGTTTGGCATGGCGGTCTACTACACAAGTTGCATATCACCAACACACGAGGTTATATGACTAAAATTATTACAAGTTTTCTTGATGACAGATTTTTCATTACTGTTATTAATGGCGTGTCATCAAAACCCTCGTCTATCATGGCTGGAGGCTCAAGGTTCAGTGCTTGGGCCATTACTTTATAACATCTACACGTTTGATATTCCGCATTTCGACAACTCTGTCATCTCAATGTTTGCTGATGATACTGCAGTCTACTGTTCAACTGAAAGTTTTAACTCTATTAAAATTAATCTGCAAACTGCTCTTAATACCTTAGTTACTTATTATCACTAGTGGAAAATCAAGTTAAACTGTGATAAAGCAAAGTGTATCTATTTTACTAGAAAGCGTAAGGCGTGCTCCTTATCCTCCTCAAATTTACGTCTGGTTAACCAGGACATATGCTAGGAAAATTGTGTCCGTTACCTCGGATTGTTTTTAGATACAAACATTTTATTTAACTTACATATCAACAAAATTATTGACAAAGTAAACAAGAATGTATTTATTCTGTATCCACTAATAAATCGTAAATCAGGCCTGTCCATTCCAAATAAACTACTAATATATAAATCAATATTTGTACCATTAATCTTATACGGTTCTGTTGTATGGAGAGACTGTGCACAAATCCACATAAACAAACTTCAAAGAATTCAAAACAAGATCTTAAAAATGATCCTAAATCTGCCCTTTTTTATTCAACCAGCCGCCTTCATCAAAAAGCTAGAATCTCAATGATTAAAGACAAAATACAATTACTAAATAATAACTTCCATCCTGTAAATCACCTCACATAAATTGTCACCAAAGCTCCAGCAAGCCCACTTTTAGCACTTTTATGCTTAAGTGCATATTTATAAAATAAATGAAATAAAACCATTATATCGCAAGCCTGCGTAAACGACCATCACCAAAACTAAGTTTGCACTTAGTCTATCGGTACTGGTTGCCTAATGTTAAGATAGTTATAAGTTTTACTCCTAACACTATTTTAAGGTTTTTTTCCCCTCTTTTTCCTTGATTATATTTACATTAACTTTAAGAAAAATTTATGTACAATATCTCTTTCCTTCTCAGTAGAAGGCCTTAAATTAAGGGTCAAACTCTATACATTATATATGATATTAGTCTTAACAAATATGAATTATAATTATTATAGGCGAAATAAATTGAATAATTGAAATTGTGCACAATAGTTCAATATTAAATTTCAATCTCAATCAATAAAGCTTTGGCCAAGCATGCCTTTTCAAATTTCAAACTTGCTAAAGTTGACTTTACTCCTTGATCTCACTATTTTACTGTTCCTGATTTATGTGCTAATTCTATTTGGATTTTTGCTTGAAAAGCACGAATTTTGTATTAACCAAAGAGTGCTTATTACATGCTTTTGGGGTTCGCTTACCAGCAAATATCTGTAAATATTCAATTGACTGTCCCTCTCGTCGCTTCTTTCATCATTTTTTTTATTTTAATTTTTTGTCTTTTAATATATTTTCTACAAGCCAAAATGTCGGTAAGAACTAATTACAATAGGAAAGCAACAAGGCCCCAGGCATCGACAGGGTGTGCCATGCCACGCTGAAGGCCCTGCCATCTAAGGCGATCCTCTACGTAGCGTTGATTTTTAATGCTATGCTAAGGGTGCAGTTCTTCCCAAAGCAGTGGAAGATAGCAGAAATCCTGATGATCCATAAGCCTGGAAAACCGGAAGTTGACCCTGAGTCATATCGACCAATAACCCTCCTCTGCTCCCTATCTAAGGTATGGGAGAGGCTTATTGCCAATCGTCTTGGTATAATCATCAGGGAGCGCTGTATCTTACCGGATCATCAATTTGGATTTCGGGTGGGACACAGCACCGTAGAGCAGGTTCACAGATTGGAGGAGCACATTCTACAGGCCTTTGATGACAGGCCTTGAATACTTCAATGCTGTTTTCATTGACATACAGCAAGCATTTGATAGGGTCTGGCATGCTGGTCTCCTGTGTAAAATTAGAATGCTTCTGCCAGCGCCTTACTACGGTATTCTACGCTCATACCTGGAAGGACGGAAGTTTATGGTCAGGGTCAAGAACACCTATTCGGTCCCATGCCTCATGAGAGCTGGAGTTCCACAGGGTAGTATTCTTGGACCGCTGCTCTATTCGATGTACACGGCCGATCTACAAAGGCTCTTCTTGCGACCTACGCAGACGATATCGCAGTCCTCTACAGTTCCAAGTCAGGCTCTGAGGCAGCACATGGACTCCAGTTGTATCTGGACACTCTGGCAGCTTGGTGCAAGAGGTGGAATCTAAAGGTCAACCCGCAGAAGACTACCAACCCCTGCTTCAACCTAAAAACACTATCCGACCGCAACCGCAGCCGCTGCAGGGAAAATACCTTGGCATCACACTGGATAAACGCATCACATTTGGCCAAAGGATGCAACAATTGCGGTGGCTGGTCATCATAAGAAGCACCATGTCGTTCAGAGCAAAAAGAACAGTTTACGTGCACTCTATAGCGTCGATCTGGCTATATGGTGTGCAGATCTGAGACATCGCCGCCAAATCAAACTATAAACGCATCCAGGTACTGCAGAACCGAACCTTACGGCAAATAACGTGCTGCCCTTGGTACGTGCGCGGCTCTACACTACACCGAGACCTCAATCTGCATACTGTAGAGGAGCAGATCGGAAGGCACACTAGTAGATACAGTGATAGGCTGATCAGACACTGCAGTACGCTCGCGAGAGGACTACTATCCGCCAGGCCTTTAAGGCGAATAAAACGACTGGGATTTGCCAAGATGGTTGGCCAACTCTGAGGCACTTCTCATCCAGACTATAAGTCCTCGTGCGAAATACATGAGGTTTGGCTCCACTTAAATTATGATAAATGTGTTATTAAGGTACTATATTTTGCATGTTCAACGCTTACTATTTTTTAATAAAAAAAAATAAAAAAAATAAAAAAAAAATAGGAAAGCAAAAGTCATTGCAGTATTTTAGGCTTGGTTTCAAAAGTAATGTCTAGAAATTTCGAATTGCTTGATGTTTTCTTTACTCCTTCCGCTCATTAATTTTTTTGCTTTTGCTTTCATATATTTTTCCATTTAGAAAATGAGTTTTTAAGTAACGTTAGGCAAACTAATTGTGCATGCTTGTGATTACTAGTGATTTAATTTTATTACTAGTTTTTTTCAGAAATGCATGTTTCACAAAGAGCTGTTATATAGCGAGCGAGAGTTACGCACATACCTATTACGCTCACTTTCCTTTACTGACACTCTCTATCACACTCACTCTCCTCTACTCACACTCTCCATCATACGCACTCAGCTTTAGTCACAGTCTTCATCACACTCACTCACCTTTATTCACACTCTCCTTGCCCTTCAGTCTAATTACTCACATTCTCTCTTGCATTTTCCCACTCGATGAACTGAAACAGAACTGCTATATTGTGCATGTATTTTGTTATTGTAAGAAGGAGAACAAGAAAAAATTGTTATACTGCTTGGGTGTATAATGTATTTTGTTGTTGCAATTTCACCTTTTTTAAAAAGCCTTTTTAACGTGTTTAGACACAACTTTTTAACAATTTAAGTATACTGTACACATCTACACCAGATTAGATTATTATTATAATATTTTGTTTTTATAATCCATAATACATTTCTATAATACGTTTCCAGTACGAGTAAACAAGCAGGAGCTGGTAGCGGTCGATTTACATGAAATTATTTCTTACAATATAGAGAGGAAGAAATATGCATGTGATATTGAACATTCGACTGATTGAAGAGACGACATTGAAAGCAATGCCAAATGCGCCAAATTTAGATTTAGCTGCAAACTGGGCACGGGGAACAACTAACGTAGCCACCGCCACTCATTTTCAAGGAATTTTTGTATATTTGTACCACTGTCTGTTCGTTTATTATGCCGTTTATCTAACCATTTATCCATTCAAATGTCCGCTCAAGCTCAGATGCCTTGACATAAAGTCGCTGGTGACGTTTTCGACATCCTTCAGGTCTGTCAGAGTTTGTACACACCTCGCACACAACGCCATACTCAATTACAAATGGTGGTATTTTAAAATGTATTTAGACCAAAAAAATAAATAAATAAATAAATAAAAATTAAAAAAAATATTGTAAGAAAATAGCTGCACTACCAGGAAGGCCATAACTAAGCCGTTTATAAGCGCATTATTTAATTTTTTTTCTCTTTACACTTCCTCGTTTTTCTATTTTCATTTTGTTGGTTTTCGAACAGTATTTTTACACAACATTCGCAACAAAAACAGTAAGAACAACAACAATTACAATGACAACAGCAGCAGCAACACACTTTGCCACAATGGTACGGTGCCAAAGTGCGCAGCTCAAGTTGCTTGCCACACGCCGAGTTGCCTTCAACGTACCACTGCCTGTGTCCGTTTCATCCACTTTGTTAACCTGGTTCAATTCAGTTCAGTTCAGCCCATCACAAACCGAATGCAACTCAACTGAACTCAGCATGGTAGAGCAGAGGCAGGAACAGCGCAGCATCGTGTAGCATTCGTTATATAAATCCACGGATTGCAGCGTCATGAAATGAAATTTTATGCACTTGTCATGCAACTCGGCCTTGACTCGCACTTGCGATGGGTGGTTTGGCTTGGTTTGGCTTCGCAAAATGGGCTCGCCGTTCGCAGTGACGGACGATGAAGGTGAAGAATGAAATGAAGAAGCGTGCGAAGTAGCAGAAAACAGGCTGAATTCGTAAAGCAAAAAAACAGTGGAATGAGGCGCCAAAGGCACTCTGCCTAGTTAGGGTGGCAGCAAAGTGTGAGTGCACTGCTAAAACGATATCGTTTAAAGTGTGAATAAAAGAGCGACGGGGCTAATGGAGCGAGGGGTTTTTAGCTTTGTGTTAGCATTGGGTTTGGTACTTACAACAGATGTTGGCAACTTGAATTTGGCTTGCTGGCCTGATCTGGTCTGGTCTGGTCTGGTCTGGTCTGTCATTCTGATGTACTCATCTCAAGCGGCCTATTAATGTGACTTTTGCTGCAGCAGTTGCAGTTGCTGTTGTTGTTTTTGCTGCTGTTGCTGATGCTGCTGAGTGCACCTCACGTCGACGTCATCTTCAACAAGAACAACAACAAGAATAACAACAAACACATGAAGATGAACATCATTAACAACGTATTTGAGCCGCAGAAACAACGAAAACCGAGAGCTGACAGCAACAGCAACAATAACAATAACAACAACAGCAGAAACGTGAGTCACGTTCGTATTGAGTCACAGAGAAAAACTTACGGTCGATATGCCGCAATCTTGCTTACTCTTTTCCTCCGTGCTGCATTTCCCGCTGGCCCAGTGGAAGTTCAGTTATTTTTACTTTTTTTTACACTTTTTTATTCGCCCATCGTGTTTTCTTGTACCCATGCCAGCCTCAATAAAGTATTAAGGAAAGTCAGGCAAAAAAAAAGCAGATCACAGAAGTAGCGCACTTTCAATGAGCAGTAAAAAAGCAGTGGATAACAAAAGGAAAATAAAGAAGTACTTACATATATATAATATATATATGAATAAAAATAAAAAATTTCCACTATTTTTTGCTAAAAATATTGGCCGAAAATCTGAACAAAAATGTGTCAATCGTTTACACTGTTCCACAAAAGTCAATGCGAGTATAGCCGTTAAATGTGAAAAAAACTTTTTTCAACCTCCAAACTTGCGACGGCGTACACTGCCTTGATATGGAATGTCCTGTCAATTCTAAAAAAGCTTATAAAGATGGGTATATATACATATAGCTAGTTGAAAGACATTAATAAGTTCTACGAATCGCATAACTGTTTAGATTTTGCCTGTATTTCAGCGGAAGGTGCAAAACAGTCCAAATAATAAGTTGGTGAATAAGAAATTTCAGACAATTTGTGTTGCATTAATTAGCTTTTTTTGCTTTGCAACGGCAAGGCCACAGTCCGCCATCACGATAATGCTAGGCCACTCATGTTATGACTCAACTAAAATTTAGGGAATTCGGCTGGGAAGTGTGAATGTGCCCAAATATAGTGCGGAGCTAGCACTTTATGATTGCCATTTATTTCGCCCCAGGTAGAATTTTCTTGGTGGCGTAAGAATGAATTCCTTAAATGGTTGCAAACGGCACCAGTTTTTTGATCAGAAAAATTAAAATTTCTACGAACATCAAAGATGGCAAGAGGTTATTAATACAAATTGCAAATATTTGGTGGAAAAAATTTCTTTGTTATAGGCAATGAAATATATTTTGCTGAGATACGAGTATGGAGAAAGCGTTTCCAGGCCGTCAACCCTGGTGTTAAGTAATGTGGCAGCGGCTTAATGGTATGAGATTTTGAAGTTTGGTCATTTAATAACATAAAGAAATATGAATTAATGTGTATTAATAATAACGTATCTCAAGGAATGTTGCAAAACTTCCAACGAAATTAAATTGAAGTTTCGTATTCTCTAATTAATGATAAGGTGTATGTAGACTTTTGTGGTGCACCGTAGGTGGCAAATTAGAAAATTTTCTTTATAACCAAAAAGGGAACCAATAACGCTTGAACGATTCTTTTTTTATAAAAAAATAAATAAATAAAAAATAAATAAATAAAAATAATAACAGGAAAAAAACCCGGGCGTTTCACACGCTTTCTGAATTTGCCGCACTGTTAAGTCATGCACGCCTATCGCTTTTTAACGAAGTTACCCTCCGCGCTCGGTTATGTTGTGCCTGTTAAAATATCATACACACATCGAGACACACACAGACTTTCGCTTATTTTTGTAGGCTGCACGCCCTGGCCCAACAGCGGGCCGCAAATTAACTTGATTAAGTGCAACAGAGCGTACGAGTAACGAATTTTTGCCATTTATTTGCACACTTGGACGTAAACGATGCGGTTGCGGTTGTACGAGTAGACAGGCGACTAGGACTACGACTATGCTCTGCTCACACTTCGTTGCTGCAAGCAATTCTCACCCACGGTCGCAGTTGCAGTGCTAACCGTAGCATCATCAAAGACTGTCAGTATCATTCTCACTCCCTGCGACAGTATGAATGTCAGTTACAGTCAAAGTCTCAGTTACAACCGACAAACGCTGACGTGGCGAGTTTCGTTGTAGTTTTCGCTTCGCCAATTTCCAATTTTCATAACTCGATTCGACTTTTTTGAATGCGGAAGTTTGCTTTTGGTAATTTTTTCCGCAGGCTATTTGATATCTCGTGTCGGCTCTGGGCGCCACAAAATTTTTTTTTATAGAGTGATTAAATTAACTCAACCACACGTTACCATATTTGTTGGTTTTGAATGTTTTTCATAAATTGAACACGCATTCAAAAGGAATGAATTATTACTGAATTGTCGTATAAGTTTTACTGCTGCCCTCATAGAAGGAAATGCAATCTGAATGAGTATCGCCGCGAAGTACCTGGGCCTGGCATCGCATCAAGACCAAAATAAAGCACGGGACCTCAAATAATGCTTTCATCGTCAATGACTCTTTTAAAAACTCTTGTCATTTCTGATTAAAAATTGCAATAACTAAATTTTAAATAGGGTTTTATTGAACAATTTGCAAAATCACATCACATAAAATGAATATGCTGCCAGATAATGTAAATTGCACCAGATAATTCTTTGATTCGTGAAAATTTAGGCTCAAAAAGCGATGGTCTGATTAAAGCACTCTTATACACAGTTTTCATCTATTCCGAATTCAACTGACTCCAAAAGGTTGATATAAAAATGTACAGAACCGCGTATGTGAACATTACGCTTAGGATTTTCTTCAACACGAAATGCCGATCGGCGAACATTCTATTCCCAAATTCGTATAGTATAATGGTCATTATGACTAATCCGATTGGGCTCGTGATATACTTGATTAGAGCGTTTAGTTTCGAGTATGCCGGATTGTCTCTCGCAAGGAAATTCCACATCTTCGGCTTTTTTGAAAATTCAAGGGGCTGATGTCGACTGTAATTATAGAGTTATTAGTTTTCTCAATGAAATAAGATTTGAATTGGAAAGCCTACCTCAAAGACTAAAGTTTTTAAATTTCAAGTTCAAGTAACTCCTGATCTAAATAATTTTTACACTTTTACTTTTTATATTGTGTCTAGTCTATTCTAGTGTTGACAAACACAATCATCACAAGTGCCTAAAAAGCCGGCAGTGTTTGAGCACAGAAGCAGTACTTTCTTAATATTTTCATTCCATTTTGTTCCATTAATTAAATTTATGCGTGTGATGCTCAAAAACAGCTGATGATTATTTGTTTTACAACACAATTGTAAATCAGCTGTTTACAGTAAACGATAGCAGTCGACGGTTACTTAATTCCAATTATCGACGAATGGCTGATTTATGGTATCGGTCAGTATAGAGTATGTGCTCGATTTCTTCACTATGCTGATGATGCTTTGCGTCTTTGGTCATAGCGACAGCCTGTGTCGTCAACGTGTCCAGTTGCTGTTTAAGTGCGTTAGGCGACGTCGAAATTTGTGGCTACAGCAGAAGGCGAGAAACGCTTTGGTCAGCAAAAAGAACTTACAACTGGTAAAGGATTCGAGCGCCTCAATGCGTATGTTACGCAGATTAAGATTTTGTAGCTATTTACATACACGTTTCGATTGCTTCGAGTTCTCGCTTATGTCATGTTCCAGCTCCTGCATCTTTTGGTTGCAATCCTTTGCTATTTTTTATATGTATGTATATTTTTAAGCAACATATGCTATGAAATCTAGGCTCATAATTATATTCTGATGTTAAATCAGATTTGAATAATAATTTGTTGTACCTAACAAATTTTTGTGAATGAATAAAATCAGACGCTTAAAAAAAATTTTTATTGAATACAATTAAAAGCTGTGATGGGAAGACAACCTCGAACACCGCAAAAATTACACGGAGTATTTAATCATTATTATTGGTTTATTTTTTTTTTTTTGAAGTTAAGACTTTCTTTAGAGATAAACTATCTATAGGATGGTAACTTTCGAGAGAATGAGAACGCGACTTTAAATGAAGTTGTAAAATTAAAAATATTTGTAAATAACAATAAAAAAGAGAGAATGCGAGGGAATGTATGAATATGTACTTTTAGCAAAGACGCTTAACATAATAGAGTAATGCCCTCTTCACAGTGGGCTAAGATTGGAATTACTGGTGATTCGACGGTGATTCGTATCCCTTTCTACAACAACCACAAGGAAAAGTGACGTCATTCAAGGCTTACAACCAAGCCCAAACTATGGCACAACAACAAAACTGACTGGGATACCTATCGAGACTACATTAACACAAACTTAAATACAAGCATTCCACTGAGATCACCCGACAACGTAGAATCAGCTATAGTCCAACTAAACGATACCATTGAGAAGGCAGTATTGCAAGCAACTCCGGACAAGATAATACACCATGCAAAGCGATACACACCCCCTATGCTTCGCAAATTGATATGCACAAAACGAAAACTAAAAAAAGCATGGACCATTTGCAGATCCCCCGATGCGAAAAATAAATATAACAAGGCAACTAAAGAAATTAAAAAATATCTCCAAAATCAAAAAAATTATGAAATCACGAAGTATTTACAGAGGCTAACTCCGACAAGCTTTACCGACTACTCCCTGTGGAAAGCTACAAAAAAACTGACAAATAAAACAATACACCAGGCACCTATAAAAATGGACAATGGATCATGGGCAGTAACGAATCTAGACAAGGCGACAGTTCTAGCGAATTATTATGAAAAAATATTTGCTGATGAAACTATCAACGAAGATGACTGTCATATAAACCCGACAGTCACTCCCCAGCCAACTCGCCTAAAAAAAATATGCACAAATGAAATACTCAAATGTATACAGCACGACATAAAGCCCAAAAAAGCACCCGGGTATGACAAAATTGACGGAAAACTTTTAAGGGAGCTACCACTTCAAGCAGTGGTATACATACGCAATATTTTCAACGCGATAATTCGACTAAATTACTTTCCCAAAGTATGGAAAGTGGCTGAAGTCATTGCAATTCCAAAACCTGGTAAAGACGTATATAATCCAGCATCATATAGACCAATTAGCTTACTTCCAGTGCTGTCAAGAATATTCGAGAAGCTCCTGTGCCAGCGACTGTTACCTATTATAGAACGCAAACATATAATACCTGACCACCAATTTGGCTTTCGACGAAAACACTCGACCATACAACAAATCCATCGTGTGACTCATAAAATTTTAAACGATCTTGACGACAAAAAGTTCTGCATAGGAGTTTTTCTGGATGTAGAAAAGGCATTCGACAAAGTTTGGCACAAAGGACTAATCAGCAAATTGCGCAATATATTTCCGCATAACGTACTACAGATATTAGTATACTATATCACAGAAAGACATTTTTTCGTTAAGTACTCAGATGAATATTCCACATTAAGAAAAATCAAAACAGGCGTACCACAAGGAAGTGTACTAGGACCGTTATTATACACTATCTTTACAGCGGACATACCAACACCAAATGACGACGCTTCAATGATAGCCACATTTGCTGATGACACTATAATACTTAGCGCACATGGACAAGTAAACACAGCAACATCCAAACTGCAACAGCATCTGGATACTACCCTAAGGTGGTTTGAAAAGTGGAAAATAAAAGTAAATAATACCAAAACAGTACATGTTATATATACAACTAAAACTAAATTCACACCACCTCGTATAAAGATTGACGGAGCTGACGTAAAAATTGAAAACGTAGTCAAATACCTAGGATTATATATTGATAACAAACTCAACTGGAAATACCATATACTTAAAAAACGGGATCAAATCAAGCTGAGGATTAGTCAATTATATTGGCTGCTCAAATCAAAATTAACATTAGAAAACAAAATACTGATCTACAAAGCTATTATAAGACCAATCTGGACGTACGGAGCACAAATCTGGGGAACGGCCAAAAAATCAAATACAGACATAATACAAAGACAACAATCAAAAATAATTCGCATGATCACCAAGGCTGGGTGGTATATAACTAACAATGATCTGCATCGTGATCTTAATATTCCAACAGTAACAGAGGAGATTACAAAAATAAGTCGTATCTACCAGACCAAGCTTACCCAACACCCAAATGTTGGTGTCAATCTACTACCAATACAGGAACTACAATGCAGACGCAGGTTACAGAGGACAAGGCCAGTGGATCTGGTTGAATAAATTCGAAATTATATATATATATATCTCAATACCACTTTTTTTCTTTGCTTTTGTTTAATGTGTTTATTTTTGTATTTTATATTTTTATTACATTTATGTTTACTTTACTATATTTTGCTCTATAATTGTATTAATTTAATTGAAATGTATATTATTTTTGTTACTATTTAGATTTTTTTCCCCTACATCCTTACAAAAATAAAAAACTTTTGTGATCTGCTCACATAAATTAGTTACAACCCAGAAATAACTTTTAAACCATGTACTAATAGTCTTAATAAAAAATAAAGACATATGTACACGACATATGGGAAATAAAAAAAAAAAAAAAAAAATTCAAGGGTTGTTGTTTTAGAATGCGATACGAATCGCTGCGAATCAATAAATGGATTCACCAACGATTCTAAACAGGCTTGACAATTTCTGACAGTGTTGTCGATTCTTCCCATTCTCGTGCGGTTTAGTTGCCTGAAGGTTTCACTTATACAGTGTGTGAACTGAAACCATTATTTTTTTATTATTTAATAATTTCTTTAATTTTCAGTTATTTTTAGTAAGTGCTTGTTCCAGTGTTCTCTGTATTATCGTTAGGATTTAAGTATACTATAGAAAAAAATAAAAATAAAGGGTCCTATGAATCGAATCCAACACCTTTCAGATCAATATTATACGCTTAAAAATATAATTCCCAAGAAGAAAGAAGGCAATCATAAGTACGCTACGATAATGTGCTAATGTTCTTTTATCTACCGAATGAATTATTTAGTGAAACTCTCAGTTCTCTATTGGTGCTGCTTATGCAAGCCCACTTCGAGTCACGCTTCACGGACTTAGCCCACCCCACACGGTATAATTGTCCCTTGGTTGACAAGAGTTTTTGCGGACATTAACAAACATTTTCCGATAATTGGCGCCACTCAGTATTAGTTTCAGCACAACTTTGCGCCATTCCATCCATGACTCTTAACTCTTGTACAACATATAGCACTAAGCTGCTTCTATACAGCACTTACTACACCCAAAAGCAAACCCACATTTACAAGTAGTTCGCAACACAGATTCGAACGCACACACAAGTAAGTGACCATACAACTAATAAGTGACAATGTGAGCTCGGTAATTGGCCACATGAATTTGTTGGTTTCATAGTTACCAAAGTTACCAGAGTAAAAAGTTTACCAACAAAAAAAAAATATAGTAATATATATATAAAATTCGAAGTCTGTCTGTTTGTCTGTATGTATAAACACCGAAGCCGCTCGACCGATTTTGATAAAATTTTCAGGAAAACTCTAGAATAGCCTGTCGAGTAATCCTGTGAAGTTTGATGCGTTAGTATACCGCAAATGTCGGGAAATTCCATCACATTTATTTGTATAAAATCAACACAGTTTGCCATTGAAAAGTATGTCAAATTCAAAATCGAAAGTCTGTCAAAGAAAAATAATAAAAAAGTTGAACTTACAAACCGCTTTTTTTATTCTTGAGCCTAATAACGAAACGAAAAATATCGTATATCACAAGGTGCTTCACTGAAGGAAATCAACCTATGCAGCAAAATAAATAGCTTCAATAAAGCAAATTTCTTGCTGATACGCTATTGAAATACTTGATTTTAACTTATATTGGATTTTTATTTTCTTCGCTAATATTGGAAAGGGCAGAACAACGTCTGGCGGGCTACGCTAATAATAAAAAAAAAAGATTAAAAAAAAAATTTATTAATGCAATAATAAAGTTTTTGGCGAGTACTGGAAAAAGGCGTGCGTGAATTCCTGCCGAGGCGTGTTGCAAAATACTTATTATATTTAATGTCACTTATGGGATTATGTGAGGCATTGAAATGCATACCGATAAAAAGGTAAATGCCCGGCAAATGCTTATAGAAAAGCAAAAGACGACATCGGCCATCAATTATTGAAGACGAAATGATTGTGTGTCTAAAATGTCTGTGTGTGGGCTCGGATGTTTATGTGTATGGTTGGTCACAATAAAGGTATCACACAAACAGTGAATCCTCCCGAAAGTGGTCAACGCTAGGCATCCGAATTTGTTATACAAATAGAACTGAAAAAAAATTTTTTACTGAAGGTATGAAGTTTAAAAATATTAACATAAGAGGCGATTTATGGGTTTATGGGTTAAAAAATATAGTGAGATAGCCAATGAAGAGAATCGAATGTCTGCTTAACAGAGGTAAAGCACAGAGTTAATAAATTATTTTATAAATAGTGAGATCGATAAGATTATCTGCTAAATAATCAATATATACGAACTTCTTTGACCACGTGTGTTCAACCGAATTTAGCTTCGTAGAGCTAATTTTTGGTAATAAATATATAAATATATATAAAAATAAATATATTATTTATTTATTTATAATAATATCTATATATATATGCTCACCGAAATGTTCAACCAATTTAGTAGGTTTTTTTTAATGTAGATAATTATGGTAAAAACTGAATAGTTAAAACAAAATTACAAAAACATTCAAAACCCGTAAAAAATAAGGGAAGAGTATGCCCACGCTTATGTATGAGCAAATATTATATTTAATTCCATTTCTGTTTATAAAGCAGTACTCGCTTTCAATGCCATTGATCGTCATTTAAGTAAATGATTAAATTTTTCAATTGTGAAAATATAATTATTTATTTTGAGAATCATGCCAAGAACATTTAGTTTTAGTCAACTATCTACTAATGCCAGGTGGCAAGCTGCTGCCAGAGAAGAAGAAAGTGAAGTAGAGCGCACACAGCGAACACAATGTGCTCGAGAACGCAGTCTGTTTTAATTTTATTCAAATGTTCGAAAGAGTTTTTGTTTTTGCCTGGTGAAGCGTGCGGCGGGGTTTAGCTAGTTGTATATAAAATTTGGAATAGAAGAAACTGTTCCAAGGGTAGTAAATTATGTTCAGAAGTTCGTTTAAAACATAAATTTTAGTACTAGAGAGTATGTTCGCTAAACGAAGATAATTCTATGATATATGAAAAGTATTGAAAAATATAAACTTCTTCACTAAATACAAAAAAAAAAAAAATAAGGCATATCCATTGTAGAGAATGTTCTCCTAATAGAAGTACATTTAAGTGCAAAGTAAAGGGAGCTATCATAATATTAAAAGCGTACACTATTTTGTGGTTTCACTACTATAAACTCGTATATAAGCAAATACTGTGGAAAATATGAAAAATTGTTTGTAGAAAATCAATAAAAACGGCTTTGCTAGCACGCTTGAATATTTAAAAGGTAGGCGCAGTGTATATGGGGTGATTTGCAGTGGTCAAATCACAAAAGGACAGCGTTATTAAAAACATTGTTCATCACTTATTTATGCGTTTTCAGTGTTTGCATTTTTCAAGTTTTTGCTGTGAAATATATTTTATCCGATTTTCTCACTGCTCTCTTCAATCGTGCGTGAAATATTTAAAGAACATGAAAGGAGCAATTTTTCATTGTGTGATTTCAACGTTTCAACAAAGCCACAAAAGTGGTGATTTAGCTTTTCCTTCTTTATTTTTTATTATTGAAATTTGCTTTGTCGTCCCCTTGGTCATTTCGCTTTATTTTTTACATGACTTAGCGCTCGTATCGAACGATCAAAGAACACGCGCATGCAATGTGGTAATTACGCTGGCGAGATATTGTAAAAAACTAAGCATAGATGTAGAAAACGAAGTAAAAAATATATATACACTGTATATATTTGTATTTTATTTAATTCTATAGAATGCAGAAAATCACGCTTTCAATCGGTTGGTCGTAGTTGCTTGTGACCCGCGTGACTTGTGTGTGCTCAACCAGCCGCGCAAAATATACTGAGACATTTAAAATCACATCGTAACTTAAGCGACAAATAATGTGGCAAACATTTAAGCTGAGCTCTTTGAGCAATAGGGCGCCAGGATATGGAAACTAAAGAACGAACACAATGGCGAGAAAAAAAGGAAAGGAAAGGAATCAACACGCTAATAAACGGAAACAAATGCTAAGCGCCATTGTCAAGTGCCACCAATACACAGACACATAACCAAAACGATAACTGCGGCCCAACAACATAATCGCAAAAGAAAGAGGCAAAAAATGAGGGTCACTCACAGCACCACATTTTTTAGTTACTTTTGGCTTGGTTTCATTTTATTTGCAAAGCAATTAGAAATGCGGCAAAGAAATAAAAAATAAAATAAAAAATAACAAAAAAAAAGAAAGAACAAAAAAAAGAGTAGAAACGGCGTCGAACACAAAATCGGAAGTGCAGCTATTTTAGACGTCATTTGTTCGACTGCTTTTTGTGCCGCTTCCGTTTGCCGTTTTGCGGTTGCCGTTTTACACTGTTATTGTTTTTGTTATTGTTTTCTGCTTTTTTCTATATACATTTATTTCTTCCGTTGTCGTTATCTTCTTCTTGTATGCAGCGCAAAACCTGCACTTAAAATCGCATTAGAACGCGTCGAGCTCATCAGCGTTATGTGTGTGGCATCGAGTGTGAGTAGCGAACTTTGGCAGGAATGGGAATATGTATGCCGGGAGCATTGTCAACATGTGTTGCTTGTTATCAACACAAACATACGCAAAAGCAACCACAATCACACATATGATACACACAAATACACAGAACCGTTGCAAGCGAATTCATCATACGCCGTGTGTGGCAAATGTAAAATTTTCCCAACGTCTCATCAATGCTTCAAAAAAGGACGGAAAGAAAGTCGCCATACAATCGCTTTGAAGAATTTTCATAAACTTGAAGCTTCAGAATTCAGGTGCATCGTAGTTTGGTAATTAGCAAGTCTTCGTAATCGTTGCGATGAGCTTTTTGAATTACACAATTATAAATTTCAAGGCAACTTTTAAAACAGATGTTTTAATTCTCGGATATTATTTTACTTTCGATCTTAAAACGATTGCAGCAAAGATATAATGCACCTAAGCAAATACCTTTTTATTGTTTTCATCAGACGTTGTAGAACTTTCGACCTCTTTTTGCCCTACTTAACGTCAATATAATTTAATGAAAATTATATGGTTGGAAAGGTATTGTTCTCTAGAGGTGTGTTATGTAATTTTTTGTCAATATAATAATATTACTACAGGCGAAAAGAGATGGGAAAATGTAACGTTAAAACAACAACAATATTGAAAAACTGCTTGATCTAATTAGAACTGCATTATCATTACAGTAATTCCCGCTTAATTGAGACAGCGAATCTGTAAGGCTTTTGTTGCAATTAACCGGGGAATTCAATTATAAAATTATCATATACGGATAATATATATAATATATAATATATGTGTATACATTTCGGACCTTTCTCAACCGTCATTAAATATCATTCTATATACATTATATATACATGTAGTGTTGCTACTTAACATTATATTTTTCTGCGGACCTATTTTTCGACAATCACAAATATGCGGGGAGTTTTTCATACATTCACTATTGACAGTTATTAGTATATAATTCAATTAAAAGGGGATATCAAATAAACGGGTGTCAGTTATACGCGTGTACACATCTAAAGGGAGAAATTATGTTGCAAAAATTTTGTGGCAATTAAAAGGGGTTTGCAATTAAGCGCGTAGCAATTAAGCGGGCGTTACTGTATCCCTTGCGATTGGTGATTGAGCCTGCTAGTTTATTCGCGTTGTTGGGAAAGCGCAAATACAGATAATGGCAGATTCTGTATAGCATGCATTCACGCGCGACTCAAACTCTAATGTGGAGACGGCAAGAACCGAAGTCCTAGGAACCAAATCTATTATACATATGTACAGACATTATGCCACAAAACTATTCGTTGCAAAGTATAAATAACAGTAAATACTGATTTTGGTCTTTAAAGGTTTTATTGAAATGATTCGACAGTGAAATTTCAAGTTCGCTTTCATTACACGATATAGATTGGAAGTATAAGAGAAGCATAGAAAGAATGCAGGAAGTATTAGTTAATGGCATCTATACGTACGAACCACATGCGATAAATCAATTCTGATAATGCACGCTCAGGAACATTTAAATCACGGACATATATGATACATTTAAATAAATGGTATTCAACTGTTTTGCATTGTCGCTATTGTGATTGAATTTCCGAACCCTAGTAAGTTATTTATTTACTGGTATACTCGCCGCAATTGTTTGAGTTTGTTCTGAAGTACTGGACAGGTCTACATTTGCTGCGTATGGAAGAAATTTGTCTCGGAAAATCCATACTTTTTTAACTTCCTTTTCTTTAGGGCAAAGTAGAATGTTTTCAACAATCATATCTTGTTCAAGTTTTGTTCAGGAATAACGAATCTTGAATAGCCCGTATGTTGATTGTTTAAATGTAATGATTATAGTATAACTCATATTTCTATAACATTAATGTTTTCAATTGTATTGCTCAGTGATGTACCTCATGAGTTCTTTACGGGAGGCTAGATAATCCGGCTGTTCAATGCTGTTCTTATTCCCTTCGTACGGTTCTGTCCGTATTTTGTCGAGTTCTATTTCTTGAGTGAGTCTATTTTAACTAGATGTATACTCAGTAATGCAACCTGTGTAAGTTTGATTCAATTGCTGCCGGGGTATATTACTTATTCCGAATTATTGTGCTTGTACTCCCCCTACACATACCGTCACTTCTCTTAATGTTTATTTTTTCCACTTTTCAATGCGACTTTTTGACTTTAGTTCGTGAGCCGTTCGTGAACTTAATGTTTATAGTGAATTTGTGAAGAAAGTTAACGGTTAATGTTAATGCTCATTTTATCACTCAACAACAACAACGATAGCAAAAACAATGACAAAATCCGATTGTGTTTAATAACATTAAACGCCTAAGCGAGCGAAATTATGTGCGACTATGAAATTATGTGCAAAGCTCTATGAGCGTGGACTGGGTGGCTGGCGACTGTTGGAAGGATTGACTTTCGCAAAGTGAAGGCGTCTCACCACGCTTGATGTCGCCAAAACGACAACATTAAAAAAGAATAGAAAAAATATGTCGCTGCCACTATGGTTATCTTGGGCCCCTCTGTTTTTGGTGACATTGTCGTCGTTGTTAATGTTTGTAGTTTTCTTTGAGTTGTTGTTGTCAGGACTTTTTATTATCATTATGAAGCATGTGATGGTGACAATGTTGGTGGCGACGACAGAGAATACGACGATGATGGCGCTCACGGGTGGTTGCTGTCATGTCAGGCATAAGGTGGCAAGTATTATCAGCGAGAGGCACAAACACTTAACATGAAGAAGAAGAAGCAGAATTAGAAGAAAGAAAGAAAGTAGATAGAGCAAAACTGAAAAGATGCTGTGAAAGCTTAGATAGTTGAGCAAAGCAGATCAGTGTGTTGGCACACACGTTGCGTGTTAACGTTGGGCCCAAATTCAGCTTTGTCACACACGCTTACACAGTGATGGACAAGAATGTGTCTGTTTGTTTGTGTAGTCATTATGTCAACTTAGTGAGCGCAGAGACGTCGCATAGGCAAGGCCAAGTGGCATAAAAGTCGCCTGGCATACAAAACAAAAAGAAAGGGTAGAAGAAAACGAAATAGAAAGGAAAGCAGACTGCGAAAAAAATAGGCGCAGAGCTCGGATACCGAAAACAAATGACATCGTTGACAACAACAAAAACAACAACAATAAAACAATTAAAAAATAAATAAACAAAAAAAGTTGGGTGGGTAAAGTCAGTTGACGAAGACGAAGCCATATAAAATATAGCCCAAAAATAAACGGCCGGCATTCGACGACATTTTGTTGACTTGCAGAGGTGTTTGCACGGCACTTTCTGGTTTTAAGGAGGTTAAAAAGTTAAATATAATAATTATAATAATAATAAAAATAATTAATAATAACAATAATCTAGCTATATTTTAACAGAATAAAACTCAACGTTTGTAGCTGTTCTATCTTCAACTTCTTTCAAATAATTTTTTCGTTAAACGGTTTTTGTATTGAAAACCATTTTCAAATTGAAAAATTCTATTAAAAATAAATAAAAATAACTGCCAAAATAATAAATATTGACAGTCATCCGGAATTAACAAGATCCTACTTTACGTGCGAATAACCAAGCAAGCCCTTCCCCAAAGGCCACCTTCATAAAGAGCACAGTTTTAAATGTAAGTGTTGCGCAAAAAGGATAAGTGTAAAAAAAAGGAGGTCTGCTAACTAAGTATCTAATAGAACTTTGCACATTTCGCTAAATAATGTACAAGGGAGCAACCCTAAAATTTTAATTTTTTTATTTTTTCTTTTAAGTCGATACCCTCTCCCCAATGCTTCTGCTATTTCTTGAATCCAACCAAAATACGCTTCTCTCAAATAATTTCTTCTAATGAATTATTTTAAATTAAATGTAATTACAGCCGAATCTCGATACTTCGAAAATACAAGTGAATAACATTCTTTCAGGAATCACAGTGGTTTTCGATTTTTGATGGCTTCGATTTAACCAAAAATTTGCTGAGTGTAAGGCGACACGAAGGCTACAAAAATGTCTACAAAAGCCGACAGCAGCTAAATTGTATTCTGCTCTGCATTACGCATTATAAGAGACTTTGAAAATGAATTACGATTTATAAGAGACAAATAAAATGACAAATAAAAATACGAACTAACCAGAGGACAAAAATGTATGGAATTTTTACAAATGAAGAAAGTTTTTCCAGGGACAGTTTGTTACGCAATATTAAGAATGCTTTTAAGCAGGAGGTCCTTACTGGTTACACATAAAGACAGAAAAATTATCATTCCCATGCTGCATCTAGTCTGCGGTGAGGTCTTAAATGGCAAGAATGGTATAGGAAGAGCAACCCTTGTAAACCTTTGAGTATTGCATTTGTAAAATTAAAAAAAACTTTCAGTAGTCCTTACTTCGAGGAGAAAGACATAAATTATAAAAACCACACTAAACCGTAAAGCTCCACTTTAGGAGTGTGTGTCTAACTCAAGCCCATGTATTGGAAGCATTTTTAGTTTCGTGACTTTTTGTATATTGTGTAAAATAAGTTCCCGGAATTTCTCAGTGCATGTATTGAAACAAAAGTTTGTGGTAAGTAGGGACAACTTTGTATTCAGTTGTTACGCTATATTTGATCGCAAGCACTGTGTTTAGGCCAGTTGTGTACAATAGTCGATCTCGAGTATACTTTGCAATTTAAGCGATGGAAAGAATTTGTCTAATGAAATTTCTTATGACGAACGAAGCGTTAAAAATGTTACAGAAAGTCAATGGTAAGTCGTGCCAATGAAAAACGTAAACATACGAATGGTACAAGGCATCTAAAGATGGTCGACAAGAAGTGCAAGATTTGCTGCGTGTCGGCCGAACGATTGACGAACGCATCGAAATGATAAAAATAAATGATCATCTCTAATCGTCGTCCGAGTCTTAGAGATTTGGCTCATGAAGTGGAAATGTCTCGCCTGTTCGTTTTTAACTGAAGTTTTGAGCATGGGAAGTTTTCTGCAAAAAGAATATCGGAAATTCGCGAATTTTTGGCCAAAAACTCAACAAATCTGACCGAACAAGCACCGCATTCACCAGATATGGCACCTTGCGACTTTTCCTTATTTTGAGTTGATAGAGGCCATAACATAAAATCAAAAGCAGCAGAAGGTTCTATCTTCTTTAGTATTTAAAAAGTATTTTGAAGATTGGGTTAATCGTTGACGAATGTGCATTGCTTCTGATTGGGCCTATTTTGAAGGAGACAAAATAAATTTGCATGATTAAATATAGAAATAGTTTTTATTTAGAAATTCCGGGTACCTATTTTACACAGTGTATGCGATTTATGGTTGGGTCATTATAAAACTATGTAAGTGAACTAAAAATAATATCAGCACTGCAACATTAGGCTTATCGAAAATCAACTGTATAATATTTACGCAATAGCTGAAGTTAATGTCTCTTATAAATTTTTTATTTATTATTTATTTACTTTTTTTTTTTTGCTTTTATTAATGTTAAATCATGACTTCTCAGTGACATATTAATTTAATACATTACTTAAATAAAGATGTTATAGATGTTCTTAATTGCTAACATTCCATATAGAGTTTAGCTTATTTTTACGCAATATTTCATTGACAAGTATAGTTGGGAAGAAGTAGAAGATTTACAATAGATGCGAGTCCCTGCAACTATTATCGGATCATGTAGATAAATGATATTCTAATCTCCGGACATGCTATATGGTATAATCTTATCTAATGTGATTTTACTTAGCTTAACCTCGTCTAAATTACTCACTCATTTACTGTGTCATCTGCAATGGATAAAATAATATACTTCTACGGGAATTGGTCCATTAATTATTTCAATTCTATATTCTACTTCTGAAATTGACTCCGAAACTGACACCGCAAGTTATTCCGAAGCTGATACTGTTTAAGATCAGTTTAATTGAACTTTCAGACATATACTTTCGTCTTATCGCATAATGTAAAAACAAAACAAGAAGGCGTCTTTTAATATTGAATAGTACATAGCAGGCCTAAAGTATATGGAAAACTTTCGAATAACACATACAATGTGAAACCTTTGAACCGTGCGTTAAAAATAGGCCGTTGCATAATTGTTGTATTCCTATATATTTATTGGTATATTTCGATCTGATCTGGAGGTGTTACACACAAACGAAACAAATATGCTCGTTCAGCTCATGCTTGGCGGTGTAGGGCATAACAAACAGTAAATTAATACAAAACACGGGAACAATAACAACTACATACAGATACAATAGCAACAAGAAGGCATCGCAACATTTCGTTTTAAAGTATCATTTTTAATATATTTTGAATCTTTCTTTGTTTTTGCCTTGGTTGTTATTTTTACCCAGTCAATATAAATAATTCCCATGACCACTTTGGCAATATTTTTTTTAAAATGATTTTTGCAAAAAAAATTTTTCTTGGTTCCCACTTGGCTAAAAATATTGTTTGTGAAATAGCACAATTAGGCTTAAAAAGTTAAAAAAATATTTATATACAATATGAAAGAACAACAAACACAACATCAAGAATTTTTAAGCTGAGTGGCTAGAATAAGAAGAGTAAGTAGGAGCAGCAACGTTTGAATAATATTACAATTAAATAATATTAGAAGAAGAAAAACGCGTCAACACGCACACAGCTTAAATAATACAGTGAGAGAAAAAAATTGGTTGCTTTTAATGCTTATTATTATTATTTTTTTGTATTATATTATTTTGTATCATTATTATAGATATTTAACACGTTAGAGTTTTTTTTTGCAATTTCATGCACCAACACATATAACCGCGAATAAAATAATTATAAACAAAAGAAATAGTAAAAAAATTTTTTAACACTTTTAAATATTTTTATTTATTTTTTATAAATTTTAGTTATTTATTTTTATTTTTTGTTATTATTAACATTTTTCGTAAGTCTACGACTGCGATCAAATGCACGACGACTGCGACTGCGATTACTGCGACTCGTTCATGTCGATGCCGCCGTGTCATCTGTCGACAGTGCTTGGCACGCGAAACACCAAACGCCGCAATGAAGTCGAAAAGAAATACAATTTTGGCCCCGAAACAGAACAGAAACAGAAGCAGAAACCAGAGCACCAAAGCAAAGTAAAGAACGGAGCAGAACTGAACCGAACAGAACAGAATGGCAAACAGAAAGTGTAGTAAGGCAGAAAACGATGAAAGTGAGAGCGAAAGCGACGGCGACGGCAACGGCGTTGGTAACGAGAAACGACATCAAACAATAAAGCAGCAAAGGCGAAATAGCAACGACGGCGACAGACGACCGACAAACACAAAGGCCGTCAAACACACGCGCAAACGAGTATTACGTCGCGAAAAGCATGCAAAGCCAAATGAAGAAACTAAGGCAGTGTGACACAACAACGAATTGGCAACGATAGTGCCGATGCCCGCGGGTTGCAGCAACGTTAACGACGTGAGGCGGCATTTCGAAATGCACGTGTTTTAGCCAAAATACAGCAACAGCACGTGTATACAAGACCACAGAACAAAATAGATTTGAGAAGCGTAAAAGAGAATTGTTTAAAACAAAAGAGTATACCCTGAAGCAGCAGAGCAGCAGAGCAAAGCAAAAATTACTGCACAGGATTTGCTTGACGAAGAGCTCAAGCAAAGAAACGAGCACAAAAAAGAGAGCTTCACTGTACGACGCTTGATAGAACGTGCAGTGCAGTGCACGAGGAGTCAAATGCGTCTGCGAGAGTGGGTACACCACGTTGGGTTTGTGCTTTTGCGGCTGTGGTGAATACTTGGCATGCGTTCTTAGTTCACCACAATAATGCCGCGTTTTCATACGTGCCCTTGCACCAACAAAGTGATTTTTTTTACCTTTCACATTTGTGGTGATTTTGGTATCGTATTGCCTCTCGCTTGGGCAGTCACTACGTACGCAATGAATGAGCTGTTTGCCACTCAGTTGGCAAAAAGCCAATGGAGAAATTCGCACGCTAATGTAGATGTGCACAGCGGGATGCACGTACACTGACACTTTTTATGCGGCTGTTTAGTGTTGAACTTTTAAGGCTCGCATGATGACGTCTCTCAGATGCTTTTGTATTTAAAAAAAAAATGTTTTCAATTTCAAAGCATTACGGTTGTCAAGTCTAAAGTGGCAAGTGCGGCGTATACTTAATATTAAATTTATTGTGCATACGCCATGCTGGCAATCGTTTCATTGCTAACGCGTAGGCGCTTGGTATGAGCTTTCTAATCATTGATATTTAAATAAATATATAAACACATTACGTATACACCATGTGAGTATCCTTTTGCTTATTTGGTGTTTTGCTATGATATGGCAATTCCTAATAAAAAGTGGCAGCCCCAGAAAGCTTTCAATTGGCACATTTCGAGATCGTTGAAAGCTTCTGTTTGAGGTAGTTGCATTTGTTGTTGTAGCTTTCTTGTCACACGTTGTAGGCCACATTAGGTTTTTTTTTAAAAAAATGCAGGCGCAAACCCAGTTAGTTGGAAAATAACGGACGATAAACGAATAATGCTGGGAGTATAGTTTAAGTAAACAACACGTTTCAAGTCGCATAAGAATATTGATTTGTCATATCCAGTTGAGTTGCGATGAAATGTATTTAATCGCTATGATTAATTTTAATTAATATTTAATTAATAATAAGTATTTTCTATGTTACGTGGCAGTGAGGCACATGTCTTTATCATATACTTGCCTCTTCGAGAGGTGCATCGCGTTAATTTAGTTTAGGCACCAGATGTCAGATGTAAATACTGCCGACCATATTCCAAACTGGCTGCATATCTCCACTTTGTGTAATAATGTACCACATTTGGGCATGCCTATATAACACCTGTACTTCATAAGTAACTTTTCATCAGGGCTAAAATAAATGAATTAAGCTGCAGGGTGACGAAATGTAATAGGAACTTTCTTGCCGACGTTCACAGCTTCTAATTTTGATGAGAGTTGGGGTTTTGCAAGAACAGTAACCAGAAGGCTCCGATATCCATCTGTCAACATGAACTTTATCATAGAGACGGTTCTCGTCAGACTGTGAAGAGAACAGGCATGGATAATGTTTAATGTAATTACGTATTTGGGCACTCCTTGATATTTCAAGAAATCTAGTGTAGGTCATTCAGTCATATGCCTTAGCTTGTTCTCCCAACCTGTCTATGTACGAAACTCAATCTAGTGATTTAACTTACATATTTCAATTTGAAGCAAATTATATAATGATGTATATAATGTTATTCAAGTACTTGAAACATTTATATTATAGCATGGAAATGATAGGATACGAGGTTAAGGCTTCGCAAAAGCTAGCACTTTACCAGTGCATTGTGCCGTCATTTTAATAGTTCGGGGCTCAAACATATATAGAATAAAGATCCTAAAGAACCAAATTGAGAAATTAGTAAACAAAGCAAAGTAGCTGAAAAAGCTGGGAGAGTTCAACAGATAATTCTTATGTGAAAAACTATTAGGTGCTTGCATTAATTGTGGCCATTTTTTTAATGCAAAAAGGCATTTATTGAGAAAAATGTCTACAATATGTATTATTCGAAATATTTTCCATTGTTTTCTACAACCTCTTCCCACCTTTGTGGCAACATGGCAAATAAAAACAGTAATGAATGTCAAAAATGCAAATTTGAGTGTTCCATGATTAGCGTCAATATAAATTGAATAACTTAATACCACAAAACGGAAACCTGCTATTTTAGTGTTGAAAAATATCAAAACCTTCGAATTAGACAGCTGTTTGCCAGCTGTTTACACTGGTAATTCGTATTTTGAATATTAGATGCCAATGACCAGAATTAATGCACGCTCCTAATCCCTGAATTTTTTACCTAAATATAGACTAACATCATGCTAATTTTTGTATAAGATTTGTGGTAAGAAATTTGTAAGGGAAAGCGAACATTAAGTAGAATTATTTTGTGTGGTAGTGACGGTAGCAGTCTTATTGCAGTTGAAAATCTGCCTCTCATTCAGAACTCTTTATTAAAGACTTTTGAAATCAATTGACTCATATTTCTTTTTTTCACTTCAAATTGAATAAATAAGCTTCTTGAGGCTATAGAAACTTATTGATTTCGCCTACAATAAACTTGGCAGTTATAATCTTTTGACAAGAATATGGGAAATAGGCAATTGGGATACCAGACACCAACAGTCGGTATACAATTTCGTCAAATTGCTTTCGATTTCAGCTCGATGCAAAGTGGTTCGATTTGATGTGATGAGATGCTCTTCACTGCGGTCTTGTGCCAAATGGCAGCAATTTTAGATTTGCTGCGAAGAACTGATTTAAAAATAAGTCCACTAAATCACAAAGAATGAAAACCAAATGACAAACGACGACAAAACAGATATAAAAAGTATACGAAAAAAACTTAGAAAGCACACAAAAAATGAGAAAATACCAGAAAAACAAGAAAATATATGATATTGAATGTATGTAAAATCGGCATGGGGTAAGTCATGAAGCGCAAGCTGAAAAGCGTGATGTGGAAATCAGTTTCTTTCCTTTTCTTTAATTCTTTATATTTTGTGTGTACTTATTTCTTTTTTCTTTAGCGCCTACATATCATAATTGTGCGAAAATGCTGACATATTTTATTAGCCGATCAATTTGTTAGATTGTTGTGGTGTATTTGCTCCTACCATACAAGGCTGGCGTGCAAATGTGTTCGTCCGCAAATGGATTCAGCGTAAGGATAGATCAGATGGGTAAAGTGTTACAAGTCATTTCAAACGATTATACAATTTATTGAATACGCAGATCTTATAGTTCGTGTGCTAATTAGTTTTTTAGCGATTACATAAGTAATTACCGTACACAAAACAGATACACGACAAGAGAAAAACATAACAGGGAAGCTTTAACATTTAATTTAAATGTTAACAATGCTGCATAGTAGCTATTAAATAAAAACATTGCGAAAACACCATGTTGGTAGCAGAACAGTTTGTGTGCTATTGGTGTATCGGGTTTTCCTAATCTGGAGTGTGGCTGCGCCTTCGTCACATCTCTGAGCACAAAGTAGTGTCTCCTCGACACACACGCTAAGTGACGCTATAGGGAAGTTTGACTGTATAATGGAAAAATCTGAAGTCAAAAGAAGAGTGAGTTTATGTGTGATATCGCGAATATGGATTTGAGGTTCTGCTAAAGTTTATACTTGTTTCCCATGTCTTAACTATGAGTACGCATTACATTAAATAAAAAAAAAAAGATTAGCGAATAGTTTGAAGGATTCAAGCTAAGCGAGAATTAAAATGTTTGCATAATTATATTGTGTTGTTCGGGAAGTAATTTATTTATTTATTTTTTGTGAAAATGAAAGAAAATTACCGTATAATGAATAAATATTCTATTAAATTTTATATTGGCCATTTTGGTTCAACACCTTTTGTCATCTTTCTCGCAGTACCAGTATTCCACGCTCATAACATTTTTGCTCTTTGTTGGCAAAAAACCGAATCAGGTGATTTTAAATGCCTCATTTGAAGTAAAGGTTTTACCGTCTATAAAATTTGGCTTTGACCAGAGGAGATAATAATCCGAATATGTCAGATCTAGAGAATATGGTGGGTTTGGCAGTGCATCCCATTCAAGCTGTAAGAGCTTTTGGCGACCTACCAAACTAGTGTGAGGGCTTGCATTATCTTGGTGGAACACTACAGCTTTTTCGTTATTTAAATCTGGCCTTTTCTGTTTAAGTGCATCTTTCAGTTTGTCCAACTGATGACCGTAGACTTCCGAATTAATTGTTGTGTTATTCGCAAAAGGCTTGTTTTGATAGATATTGGCTTTCGAAATGCTTTGTGCCGGTTCATCTTTTGTGCGCTTGCGTTTGACATTGTTATATACAACCCATTTTTCGTCCTCAGTAATGAAACGCTTCAAAAATCATTCTCGAGACGTTTAGGAAGCGAATCACACACGCCAATGCGTCGACACAAATTTCTGTCGGTGAGAACATGTGGAACTTTAACTTCGAGTTAAAACCTAGCCCTTTCAAGTGATCATAAACAGTCGGATATAAAAAGTTTAACCTCTTACCGATCACACCTGTTGTTATTGATCGGTCTGCATCAACTAATGAATTTATTGGGTCTTTATCAGCTTCAACTGCCCTTCCAGAACGTGGTGTATCTTCGACATTATTAAAATTATTATATGATATTGTCAATCGATTTTCTCCATACACACCGGCTACTTTCGTTGTGGCTTGAACATCATTTTTACCTGTTCTATAGTAAAAAAATTGACAGCCAAGTGCGAGTTGACCTCGCATGGAGAGGGTTCCGTGCGTTGAATATGTTACCATGCCTTTTAAACATACTCTTTGTTTTTGAATGTCGCTTGGCAGGTCTTTTCTAATGTTCTGTATGTAGGTAACCTACGTCAATCATATCCACTCATTCTGTTTCCATTAAGCAAGTAACTGATACAACGCTCATTCAATAAGTCACCCAAACGTTTTTTCACAAATTTTTTTTGGGTAACTTCAATGATTATTCAGAGTGACGACTACAAATGTAGTATGATTTAAACTACTTGTAGGTATTCCCGAAATCTATAATTAAAGAACTAGCTTCTGTATTTTTTCAAAATTTTAGGCACAGCAGTTTCTTAGATGAGGTTGGGGGAATGTTCATTTTTTATATATTCTCTTAAAAAACTTTGAAACTATTTATGTTATTGAGCCTCTTGCAACAAGCCCTTTCATTTGATATAGCAAACAACTTAATCGGTCTAGTAGAATCGGCAAACAGGCATAGGCACATATGATCCAACAATGGTTCCGTTTTCACTCAGACGTACGGAAGCCTAAAAAGTAAAATATGTCGAAAATGTTGCTTTTTGCTCTCCATATTTAAAAGGCCATCAACTAAAAACTATTGCGTAGAATCAAGATGACTTTTTTACACACAAGCCTTGATATATCATCTGTTAAAACATATAATGATTATGCGGCTTAAGTTTGTAGTTGGGCGCAAAAAATTACAATTAAACCCTCTGTCGGGAAAACCGAAATTACTTTCCGAACAACCCAATAAGGTTTTTGTTTTCAATTTCTTTCAATGTTTGATTTCCGCAAACATTTTGTAAATCAATATTTGTTACTTTTGCCGCCCATAAATGTCAGTGCTGGAAATGTTCGATTATTCTCCAAACCGAAAATTTCGTTTGTTTTTATACAGGCTGACAACCCAGTCAGTTGGCGTCACATTTATTAGCACATAAATTGTCGAGAAAGTAGAGGTGTTTTATTTTATACTATATTTCTAATTTTGTGATACAATGCGCAACTTGCTAATAAAGCAGTATAATATAGATTACATGCAGAAATGTGCGGAACTACGTTCATTCGCCTCTGGAATAATAATCGGACATGTGGGTTGCGCAGATGATAAAGTCATCAAAAGACCATAAGTAAAATGACTAATTATTATCAATTCGATTGCAGCGTCCAGAGCCGGACCAATGTCTCGTTGTGCATTTAGCATTTAACAATGAACAGATTTCGGAGACGGAGGATAATATGGCCTATGGGCTGAAAGTCGAGAACATAAGCTCACAGGATTTGGTCGACCAGTGGCTGGCGGCAAGCAAAATGTGCCCTGCTTCCTTTGATGTGTTGGGTGAGTCTATGCTCAAGACGAATTCAGCGTCATCTTGAATCGATTTTTATCTCATTTGATAGGCCTCTTCATGGCTTCTTTGCGCCCGGATATTGTGGACGACAAGAGTGCTGACTTCAAGTATGCCAAGAAGGTCGTTGCAGATGTTTATGAGTGAGTATTGGTCATGTAACAACTTTGAGCTAACTATTAGTAGCTAATTATCACTTATGTTACAGCTTACTGGTGAAGGACTACAAACCACTTGGCTTCTCCACAATTGATATTACAAAAACCAATTTCATTTTCTTGACCTACACAACAGCTACAAGGAAAATACTCTGTAAGACCTACACATACCTCAAGTAAGTAAACGCCCAAATTGAGCTACATTTATGTTAACAGACCATTGTGGGTGCGTCATTTTGAATAACGCTTAATCAAGTAAAGATTCGAGCCAAGTTTTATGCTGTATAAGTTAAATGCCAATGCCAAAACCTATTTTACGGCGAAAACAAAATGCATTCTATGGCAAATAATACGCTCAATTTCTACACATCTAAAGCCAATGACTGATTTGTTTCATCTTCCATTTGCCATCCTTTTTTGCTGTTTGTCCTTCTGTATAGCTAGTACATACATATACCAAGATGTTTAAGAACCCCATTAAAAGACTCCGATTATGCTTTTCAATTCAATTAATCCCCCGATTTGTGTAAGCATTAGACACATGTATGCTTATGATTTGCTCATCAGTTGCACAATGAGCCGCCCAAGCATAAATCGAGATAATGTCATGATAATTTGTACGATTTTCCAGCCGTGACACCTTTTCGCCCATGGAATGCCGCATCGTGGACGAGCCCTTCAAGTGGATTGAATTTGAGTGCGAATACGACCTGGACGACGAACTTCCCATCTATGACCTATCACGGCGCATCAGCATTCAGCTGCAATTCCAGAGAGTCCTCGAAGCCATGCACCGACAAGTCGAACGAAGCGAAGTGTTTATACAAAACGAGGCCGTCGACGAAACAATGGCACTGCAAGCGTACGTTGAGAAGAAAAAGGGAAATAACACAGATGAGGTAAATGTGTTCATGGCGTCGGTATTGATGCCGATCAAGTGCGAGATGAGTGAGAATGCCGATCTCAGGGTGCCCGACGCCAGGGGTAACGTAAGATTAGTTGGAGTAATTTCCTCGCGTGTCTACTGCAATCCGCGCAACACGCTCGGCGATGTTAAGCGTTTCGTTCGCAGGGACATTCTACGGTCGCTGCTGACGCGTATACAATTCTACTATGAAGATGTTGTGGCCCCCATTGTCACAAAAGATGAGCTTTACATTAGCGAGCTACCACGGCGAATATACTTTAAGTTACCCACAGAGATCAGCTGGTGGTCGGACATACTATTTTCAGAATATGTATTCCGTGACGAGGCGGCAACCGATGTAGTCTTTCAAGTTAAGCAAATACTTGATGTCGACATCGACGTGGACTCCATAGATTTCGGCATCGCGGGTCTACCTAATGAAGAAGTCTTAAAGAGCATTTCGTCCGCAGAAGAACTCCCGCCGACGCTGGCTACCACACCGATCTCAACGAGCCCGGCGACCACATCGGCCTCTGCACCTACAACAGCTCCCGGTGAAACCGCCGACCACCTGTTTACTGCCTAATTGGATTTTTTATGAAATTATTAATTTCCTGTAATCCCCTTGGTTTATGAGCGGTTTTCATCAAGTTTTATTTAGATTGTCTGAGTGCTATATTTAACTTAATTATATACCGTTTTACGAGAAACTCTTATGACACAAACCATCATCTTTCCAAGCAATCCGACAGTAATTTATATGCCAATTAACTTATTATGGACATAAGCTTTGCTTGCTTTGTAAGTACTTTTGACTATCCGTCTATAAACAAGTACAAACCCATGGTAATATAAATCTTGCACAGTTAAAAAATCAGGTACAGCGTTTAATCCAAAGGGGACTTAAACTTTGCTACAATGCCAGAATTAAAATAAGTCGGTCCTCCCAAGCAAAGGGTCGAACTATTAGCACTGTCAGTACATGAACTGCAGACGAAGACATCGAAACACAAGGCCAGTGTATTTGCTAGAACAATATCTAATAATTCTTGGTACATCTAAAATCAAGTCCTAACGTTCAAAATTATCGTAACTGTAACTGATATTATATTCGAATATTTTATCTAGCCATGGACATGAAATCCAAGCTGCTGCGATTAGCAGGCCAAGTATTCTCAACAAGAACATTCGGTGAGAGAACTACTTAAAGCATGAAGAGCATAGTAAATTCTATACAGTCGAAGCTATGTGTTCTGCGGTATTTTTATATGTACTAGTGTTTTTTTTCGTTTTGTCTTGATTTGCATTTCGTCTCTTCGGTTGTAATTTTGTGAGTGCCGCCAAAGGCAACGACGAGGCACGGTTTTCTTATTAAAACGCGTCTTGCCACTGAGTGGATATGCGGTGTAGTTGTATGTTTCTAGGCATGGGGATGTGTATGTGTATGTGTATGGCTGTGCTTATTTGTTTTTCTGTGCTTGTGTACGCGCGCGGCATTTCGCTAGATTTGGTATCTTTTTCAACGCTATTAGCTGCGCTCCATTGTTTAGCATTTCTGATGCTGCTTGCATGCCTGAAGCTGCAACATAAGGCTGTGCAATGTGCTCAACGTAGACGCACACAATTAAAGCTAGCAAAAAGTTCAAGCTTGTCACAAGTTCGCATTCGCAAGGCTTATGTGGTATGGATTTAAAGAGTGAAAGTACAAACCAAACCACGTTGGGGAGGAAGCGTTTAAAGTGATCCGCGTGAGTTATACAAAGTTTGGCTTCACAAACCGGTCACCTTTAGTTTTCCTTTAGTTTTGCAAAGCTTTTCTTTTACTTCTTATTTGTTGTTTGGCAAAATAGAAGTACATTTTGCCAATTGGGAAGTTTTGCGTTGCCGGTGCGGGCGGTCTGAAGTGGCAACAAAAGTCAAATTTTCTTAGGCGATTTGCCTTTGACATTTGCTTCTTGACGTTCTTATACTGCATGTGATTTTTTTTGTGATAGATTGTGATTGTGTGTGTGCCACATTCATTTTTATTGTTACTATTTTTGTTGTGGTTGTTGTTGTTATTATTCTGATTTTCGACTGAGCTAAGCTGCGCCATTTTAGTCCCTACGATTTATTAGTTCTTGGCACTTTTTCTCGTTCCTTGCTTTGACTGGCTTTGCTTGTTGTTTTTTTATGGGCACGCAATCCTAGCCAAGAATACCCCACATAAGCACACACACATAGGTACACTGGCAAAAAACACTGCGAAAATTGAATCTGTAAGATATTCTTTGAAAACACTTTGAAGGCAATCTGCCAAATAGTTCACTACGAGCTCTGTTCTAGCACAGCGCAATTCAGCTCTCTCCAGTTTAGTTGCTGTACATGTGTTCGTAAGCGTCAGTGTGTGTGAGTATGTATGCGTGTGTGTTGAATCTTGTCTTTTAGCATTCATAAATTTTATCAGCTTCGTTTGATTAGTTTGCTCTTTTGCTTCAAGCGTCCTAGAAATGCGTTTGCTGCCTTTGCACAATTTAACGTTTTTACGCTGGCCTTTGTTTTTTTGTTCTTGTATACTTTTTGTTTTTGTATACTTTCTCAGCTTTTTATTGTAATTTCATTTAAACTGATTTGCTATTGTTGTTCTTGTTTATTATTGTATTATTATATGGCACTGTAATTCACTCACTCAGTGTCATTTTGTCAAAATTGTCTTTGCTCAAACTTAGTTGTTTCTTATGAAATCGTGGCCGAAAAATATAAAATAAATATATGAAATATTACTATTCTTTTTATTCTATTGATCCTCTATTGAGAGGGGCAAAGTCTTTTTAATCGTTGACCAACGGTTTCAGCTGGTTCAATAGTCTGTCCCTCTACATTTACTCAATCACCTAGGGCATGATGAGCAGTAATGTCCTTACGTACTAGTGAACACCATTAAACGACTCAGGGTCTTTTTTATCACAGCGATGATAGTAATTTATAACGTGTTTTTCAATTCATTAACTTCGAGTTTTCATGGGGTCTGTGCTACATTTCTTCTTCAGCCTCCAATGCTAGAAGTGTCCTAGGCTACACAAAATACTAGTCAAAGCTATCTGTATACAGCCAAAGCTCTGTACACTGCTCTAGTAAGAGGTGTTTTTGTATATGTTTCCTTTATTTGGAAACCACAATACAAAGCATACAAAATCAGTTCGTGCTCTTTGCGTTTGATAATCTGCGCTGGAAGCATAATCATCGTCTAGTAGCTCGTCGTGGTATTGTCCTAGCTTCTACTTTCATATAAAGCCTTATTTGGAGCTATACCTACACAATATACGCTCGCCAATCTATGCTTTTTATGTATTGTATAAATCTTTCTTACCTCCTCTGACCTTGTAAAATCCAAGGTAATGTATTAATTTACTAATATACCAGTTTCAATGAATGCCAAATGCTAACACGTTGTCTGTATGCACAGGCACATGGCCCTAACGAATTCTACTAAATAAAATATATAAATGAAATAAGAAAAACAAAAAAATTAAAAAAAGAAAGAAAAACATTGCAATGCATTTACCTCAGCTTTTAATAGCAACAAGTTGAGATACTTTTTGATTGGCGCGCTTTAACAATGTAACCAGGATCAGACGGAGGTACAGAACTTGGCATGATTTTTATATGCTTATATTCTATTAATATCATACGTGGGTCAATCAATAAGTCCTTGGAAAAAGATAGAAAAACTATTTTTTTCTTTGGTACTTTATTTTTATTTCAACATAACATCTTTCTAGCTCTATACATTAAAAATAGGAGTTTGCAAGTTCCTCCTTGTTCGACCTCATTAATGAGCTATGTTTCTTAAATTTCGAAACAAGAAGAAGTCACTGGTGCCAAATGTGGCGAATACTGTATGTATGTTGCATCAATGTGAATTTGAATTCTATGACTTTGTTCATCGACCGACGATTGCGTTTATTCTCTACTCATCTTTCCAAGAATTTTTTCACACCTAATTTCTCGTGCATAATTGAAAACATCGCACCATACTATATGACTGTAGCCCCAACCATTTCGTCGATCAATCAAAACAGTATCGTGAATTTTCTCAGTCGTTTCTGGTGTGGCCACCTATACTGGACGTCCCGAACGATGTTCATATTTTGTGGATGTACGGCCAGGATTAAACTCATTTACCCAATCGTAAATAGTTGCAAACTTGAGAGGCAAATGTGCCATGAACTTCATCCAACTCAGCTTTTATTTATTTCGTTGTAAAAAGTGTTTACCGCGCGAACCGAACTTTTTTCTATTGTTTCGTTGTATTGTTTAATTTCGGTTGTATGGTGTAAGAAAATGCCCTATTGCGCTATTTATATGTAGACTAGTTGGAACAAGCGACTTCCGCGACATTAGAATTAGTTTATATGCTATTGATATCTGACAGTATCTGCCATTATTTATGGCCGCAAACCATTGTTGGGTTCGGCTTTACGCCGTCTCAAGCCGAGCAAACTTCTTTGAAATTGAAGTCAAGTCATTTTTGGTTTATCTCATTTTTTATATTTTATTATGGCCATAGTAGTGGACAACATAGAGTGCGTGTGTGTGAGTGCGTATGTGAGTGAGTTTATTATGTTCTTTCTGCCAAAACGAAGTGAGTATGTGAACAATGAAATGGTTGGGTGGGTGGTGCGTTGGTGAAGCATTAAATTGTAAACCAACTAAAATGACATGCCACGCCCACGTCGGGCCAAAAAATATATAGAGAGGTTGAAAAATCATCCAAATAAATTAGCAAGGCGCATTCTAAAACGACGCAGAATGTGAGGACTTAAGGCTGAGAAGATCGCACTCTGCCGACCTCCGTAATAGATCCCTTTAATACACATATGCCCACTTATTATTTAAGTGGTTTTATTAATTTTTGTATATACAATTTAATTGAAGTTGTTCTAATAATAACAGAAAAATTAAATATAAAAAAAAAAAAAAACGCTTACGCTGTTGACAAATGTTACACTCTGCGCGTATATCTGTAAATGTGATTAACGCTGCACTTGTGATGCGTGCAAATGATCGCTGAATGATTATCATAAAAAAAAAAAACCAAAACAAAGCGGCCCTGTATATGAAGAGAGTCAGCAGGTAAGTGAAATTTTTATCATTATTATTTTTATTTATTTAAACATTTTTTGTTTTCTGTTTTATATGCTTCTATCATTACCTTATGCAAAGGGTTAACGAAAGCGCCGACAAGGACGTTGGGGCACAGCACGAGGCGCGAGTGAGAACGGTCGCGCTTTGTTGCTGAGCTGAGCGATGTGCCTTTGATGCACTGCTCTATCTCTTTAAAACAATATTTTTTGTTGTTGTTCTTATCGTTGTTGTTGTTGTCGCAATGATCTGTGCAGACTTTGTTGAAAGCAAGTCTATTGGAACTAACACGATTTCCCTATGACTTTTTCTACAGCAAAAAATAAAATAAAAATTAAAAAAAATACAAAAGCAACTTTTTTCGCGTTTTGTTTCTTTATTTTTTTTCTTTTTTTTGCCTTTTGTGCACTGAGTCAAAGTCAACAATGACTCTGCTTAGCATTGCTCTTCCTTTTATTCTGGCACATTCCTAATACGCAATGTTTGACAAAGCAGACGAAAAAGCACAAATAACCACAGAAAATAAAAGAAAACAACACGCGCCGACCAACGACAAATGAAAGATATTGAGCTGTTATCTGATAAATACAGTGACGTTTAAATGAAAGGAACTACACAAACAATGATCAAACAATAAATAAAGAAAACCAATAAAACAAAAAATAAAACAAATCGAAGCAACAAAACCAACACCGAAACCGACAATGACAGCGACGACAACAACGACAACAACGACAACGACACTGAAACCAATCACAAATCAGACATCAGAGAATCAGGACAATAAACGCGCACTGAACGAACGCAAATTGTTCACGATTAACGCACACGGCAACGGCGACATTAACTTTGACAACGGCAAGTCCACGACGACAGACAATGACAGACATTCAGCTAACGATGACAATGTGTGAACCGCTTGGGTGCAAGGACCAACGCCAAATGGCGTTATGCTGCTTGCGAGTATAGCAAATATGCTAAGCGAACTAAGCGAGCCAAGCACAGCTGACAAGAAAAATAACAAAAAACGCCGCCAACAATAACAACAACAATGAGAATGATAATGTCGACAACAATAAAAGAAATAAAAAGAAAAGACAGAAAAGCAAAATCAAAACTACAACTGCAACTATAAAGCAAGTAGGCGAAGAAGAAGAACGCATTGTAAAACAAGTGTAAGCAGAGCACAGAATATCCTGTCGCTGGCCTAGTGTGTGTGCATACAATCGAATAGTAACAGCGCATTACAGACGCACACGTAGCACGTGAGAGGAACGAAACACTTTAGTGTTTGTTCTGCAGACACATATGTTCACAATTATAGACAGCGATAGTCAAACACTTTGGCTAACTTAATGACAGATGGATAGACGGAGAGACACACTCACCAAGTACAAGAGACAGATGATAAAATACTACAGAATAGCACGACATGGCGGATCTGACCAGCATTTCGTTTGCCACACGTGGTTTTTTACATCGTAAATGTGAGCTCACACAATCACCTTGCCTTATGTGCTTTATATACATATGAGTATGTACTTTTCGCATTTGCATTTCTATTTTGCGTTTTGTGCCTTACGTTTGTCGCCAAATATAACAGTACTTGAAGCGTATTACAATACTACGTCCACGTTGATAGTACATGGTTGAGTGGTACTTCACCGCTATTGATGGGTTTTGCATGAAAAACTTTCACATTTGAAGTAATCATAAAGTCATGCCCTAAGTCAGTGAGAGTACACCTTAGATTACCTAAGCGTCATTTATAAGTTAGTTCTTGTCAAGTTGTTTCCGTCTAAATGACTTAAGCCCTTTACAAGAACTTCTGATGTGGCGAAGTTGCTAAACTTTTTACGTTCCAACAACTTAACCAAATATTTGTATACAAACAAGTCGATTTAGTAATCCAAGGATCATCAATTTCAGGTCATTGGCAACAAAAAAGCAGATCGATACGTTAGAACATCATTTGGGCCACGGCTTTATAAGGGCGATAAACAATTCAAGAGTCATAGTGTCTAAAGTACACACTATCCTGAGAGTCATGAGTTGGTCTTCATATTGGACGAATTCGACTATTTTTTCGCACAAAATTTGGCCACAAACATGCTCCATGATGACATCTACCAAATGTACCAATTTTTATGGTGCTCGGTCAAACGGTGTCGGATTCCATAGAGGTCAAACAGATAGACAGACAGACAGACAAACAAACATCCTTTTTTATATATATATATTCAAATTTAGTTGGGCAGCCCCAATCTGTCACAAATGAATGCTGTTAGTTAGCAGAATCAAGCGTAGCGAAGGGGCCATTGCAACAATTGATTGGTCTCAAGGTATACACCCTTTTAACCATTTCACTCTTTTGGTAGTAGTAAACATTTTACTAAAACTTACAAAAATTATTATTATTATTATTATTATTATGTAAGCTTTGCGATCGCTTTTTGTCCTTTGGTCGTTGAATGCATTTCGAAAGCGCTACAAAGTGGTGAGTGCTCAGGCTAAGAGTATAAGCCACAGACGACTGCAACATGGACACGCCGCATTCAATGCAGGCGTATGAAAGCTCCATTAGCTAACTGAGCGAAAAAAAGTATAGCGCAGCTAAAATAAAGAGCTACAAATATGTAAGATAGAGAGAGATCGATAAAATGAAAGCACTAAAGAGTATTAATTCATATAGAGTTCACATTTCTCTCACGAGCTTTTGGAGCTTTCCCAGATATTAAGAAGACATTGGCTTATGTTATTTGTCTGCTATTAACATCGAAGTAGCAGCGCAGGTCGCTGTGTAGCAAACTCATTGTGCTAACTACGGAACTGAAGTAATCAGGCAAACAGAAATTTTTGAAGGTGGGTGCCTGTTGTGAAATCGAAGCAAGCGCTGTTGCCCCTTCTTGATGTGTCTTCCTACATTTTGTGTTCTTAGCGCGAATTAGCATGAAAAGGAATTTCTGTATATCACCTTTGTTTTGATTGTTTTGATTGCCGTCACCCATTTTTATTTTGATTGTATTGATATTGTTGTGGGAATGATATGATAGCGAAAAAGAAACATGTATAGGTTTGGCGCGTTTTTTTTATGAATGACGAACATGATTTTTGTTAGTGCAATTCCCACCACCTACTTGTATTGGTTTTGGTGGGACTTTTAAGGAGTAAATAATAAATAATTATAATAATAACGAATAAATTATTCGTTCGGGCTGTTAGAAATAAAGAAACAGGAGGATCCCAGACACAAGACCCATACTCCAGAATAGGTCTTATCAGTAAAGTGTATAGTACTTTGGTAGTATACGGATAATCCAATTCCTTAGACCAGCGTTTAATATAGCCAAAGACACCTCTAGCTTTAGAGACCGAAGTGGAAATGTGGGTGCCGAAATGCAACTTCGAGTCCATCAAAATACCAAGGTCGTTAAACTGGGAAATACGATCTAAACTATTTGAGTCAATGTAATAAGAATTTGAAATAAGGGCTCCGCGAGAAAAGGACATAACTTTGCATTTATTGGTATTTAGGATTAAATAGTTTTTGGAACACCAACGAGATAAAGAGGCTATGTCACTCTGAAGGAAAATCCCGTGAAAAGGGTTATTAAGGCTGAAACATAGTTTTACATCATCTGCATACATTAAAATGTGAGAGTGTTTGATGACGGTGGGTAAATCATTAATAAAGATGTTGAAAAGCAAAGGCCCCAAATGACTGCCTTGGGGAACACCTGAAGTTACCTTTAAAGACTTAGATATTGAAGACCTAAAAATCACCCTTTGATTGCGATGATCAAGGTAAGATGCCAGCCATCGGACCAATGGAGAAGGGAAACCAAAAGCTTTGAGTTTGGTTATGAGCAAAGCATGCGATACAGTATCGAAAGCTTTACTGAAGTCGATGTATATAACAACAGTTTGGCTACCTACCGAGAAGTTGTGATTGACAATAGAAGTAAATTCCAACAGATTGGTTACCGTTGAACGGTTTCTTAAAAAACCATGCTGAGATATACTCAACAATGGGCAAATATAGAACTGTAGATGATCAGTGATAATCTGCTCAAACAACTTAGGAATTGCACACAGCTTGGCAATACCTCTGTAGTTCGATATATCTGACTTACTACCCTTTTTGAATAAGGGAAATATATAGGATTCTTTCCAACCACTTGGCATAGACGAAGTAATAAGGGATAAATTAAATAAGGTATAAAGGGGAATATATAAGTTGTCAGCACAGCTTTTTAAGATACAACTAGGAATATTATCCGGACCAGGAGAAAAAGAAGGTTTAACCAATTTTAGATATCGTAAAATAATACTGCCGTCAATAAACGGCATATTGAAGTGATTAAATTCATAAATTTCGTAAGGGTAAAGAGAACTATTTCCACAGGCACTATTAGAGTAGATGCCCTGGAAAAATTTAGCAAAAAAGTTCGCAATCCCATCATCAGAGCTACTTGCAACTCCATCAAACTCCATCCTAGTTGGAAATAACTCTGATTTGTTTTTAATTTGATGAATTTAAAAAATTTTTGGGATCTCGATTAATATTTACTTTTACTTTGCACAAATATCTACTATAGTAAGATTGATTAAAAATGTTGAATTTACTACGAGCCGTTGCATAACTCGTATAATCAGTTGCGGAACAAGAGCGTTTACATTTTTTAAATAACCGATTTCTAATATTTTTTAGACGGACCAAATTTATACAAAATCAAGGCGGACGCTTAGAATCATCGGTAACATGCACTTTAGACACACATTTATTGATATACTCCAGGATAGTCGTGTTAAAAAACCGCACGGCAGTATCAATATCATAAGAAGAACTTAATATTGACCAATCCGTGGAAGCAAGCAATGAGTTGAGACGATTGAAATTAGTATGTTTAAAATTAAAAGCTTGTCTTGGCTTAGCACAAGTTGAGTCAGATGCAGACAGAAGTTGGTTAAGAGTTAGTGTCACCTCAAGAGTGGGGTGATAGGTATCTTCTGGAATTGACAATGGAGAGGATCTCGACAGTGAGGTATTTTCATGGCAGTTAGTAAACACTAGGTCTAGCATACGATGTTTGATGTTGGAAATGTGGTTTATTTGCTGAAGAGAGAGATCCAGCAATAAATCAACAAACACGCTGCCAACAGAAGGAAGAACGATATTGGAGTCACTAAAAGGAATCCAATTAATAGAGGGAAGATTAAAATCACCCAAAACGAGCAAAATATCAGCGTACTTAATGAGCTTTAATACATTATGGATAGCCTTCGCTTCATCCAAGTAGACTGAGTCGGACGATGAAGGAGGAATATATGAACAAGTAATAAAAATGATATGATTAGAGAATGAAATTTTGACGCAGATAAATTCAATGTTTTCAGTATCGTCAAGAGAGACCAGTTCTGACGAAAAAGATGAAAGAAGAGAGATTAAGACTCCACCACCAAGATGAAGCTGAAGTAGTGACTGCTAAGGTAACCTGCAAAGCCTTAGATTTTTTTCTAGGAATGAACTCATGGACCACCATATAGACAGGCCAGAATATAGGGTCACAAATGACAGAAAATACTTCCATGGAAACTGAAAGTTTGAAAGAAGAGCCTTCTCTAGGGCTAGCAAAATTAAATTTGTGAATATTAATATTTGAAAGGTTGCATGATTTTGATGAAATATAACGTGCAACGTCCTTACAGGTTGTCTCCTTATCCAACCTGGAAACAAAAACATGTTTACGAGGATCCAGCACCTTCAAAATGCATGGCACTGGAGTAGAGGCAGTATTGGACTGCGAAGAACTCTTAGGGGGAGACAAGGTACGGGAGGAGTTAGAGACTTTAGTAGAAGATGAGGCAGAAGTTACAGTAGTAGGACAGGGAGTAGAGCAAGATGAACAATTAGTGGAGGGAAAGTTCAAAGCGACAGATGAAGTGGTAGTAGAGGGGATATTGGTAAAAGGAGCTACTGGAATTGGAGCGGTATGGGATGATTGGTTAGATATTGAAGAAAGTACAGAAGAATAAGTGGGTAAAGGATGGGAAGAAGGGGAACAAGTTGGAGAAATTGAAGCTGAAGTTATAGTAGTAAGACATGGAATAGAGGAAGTCGAACAAATAGTGGAGGGAAAGTTAAAGGCGATAGATGAAGAAGTAGTAGATGGGATAGTGGTTGACGGAGCTACCGGAATTTGAGCGGGATGGGACGATGGGGTGGATATGGAAAGTACAGAAGAGCGACTTGGTAAAGGTTGGGAAGAAGAAGAACAAGTTGGAGAAGTTGAAGCTGAAGTCACAGAAGTAGGACAAGGAATCGAGGAAGACGAACAAGTAGTGGATGGAAAGTTCAAAGCGACAGATGAAGAAATAGTAGAGGGCATAATGGTTGAGGAGCTAAAGGAATTGGAGTAGGATGGGGCGGTTGGGTAGAAGTAGAATAAAGTACATAAGAGTAAGTGGGTAACACTTGGGAAGAAGTAGAACAAGTTGGAGGGGAATCAGAAGAAGGGGGTTGAGGAGACGAAAAAGAAATAAGTGGCGCTGTGGTAGGCGCAAGGTTATGAGGGGATAATGGCGGCAGTTGTACTGCATTAGCCGTTGGAGTCAAGTCGAAAGAGTACTCCAAAAACATTTTTGACCCAGCATCAAACTCTAAGGCTAGCTCAGTGAATAGTTTCTTAAGTTTTTGGTATTTAATTCGCATACGGTAGTACATCAATGAGAAGTCCCCCTGGCGATTGAAGCAGGTGGGGCACGACCACCTGATGCCACCACATTCAGGTTTAGCCTTACTGTAAAGTCGGTCATAGTCGCGACCAGTCAACCAAGCGCACTTAAGGTGGGCGATGTTATCGCACATCCAACAAGAGACACCTCTAAACTTATCACTCTTAAAGTTGTCCTTGTTGGAGCAAGCTCGATTACAGCAACTAATTTTGTAGAGTTTCTAAGTATAGAAACAAGATATTAAATAAAATAAAAGCAAAATAAGATAAATAAGATAGGAAAAAAAAATTAATAAATAAAATAAAAATAGGTGAAAAAGAAGTAAATTTAAAAAAAAAAAACATAAATAAAGGAAAAAAAAAATAATAATAATAATAATAAAATAAAAGCGAAAAAAAATAAAAATAAAATAAAAAATTAAAAAAAATAAAAAATAAAAAAAATAAAAATTTTTTTTGGAATAAATATATAAAAGCTTAAAAATTTATGAATATATTAAATAAACAATTTTAAGCAAAAATAAAATAAATAAATAAAATAATAACAATAAAATAAACTTGGGAGTGAAACATTTTTTTTAAAATTTATTTTTAAAATTTATTTGATATTATCAACACACTGTGCAAAAAAAAGCACAACGACATAAGCCCGCATTTTGAGGCTCTCAGCTAGACAGAGATAAAATTGCAAAGAGAAAAGTGAGGTGAATAATAATATTTTCCCAGAGAAAAAAGAGGAAATACAGTTATTTAAAAATAATAACTACTGTATAGAGAACAAGAAGGAAACAGAAAAAGACTAAAATAGCAAAAACTATTTTAAAGGGAGAGCAAAGCAGGAAAAAAAAAGAGATTGAATTCAATACGCAGGAAAGGCAAATTTAAGCGTTGTACTTGCCAAAAATAATTAAACATTGATAAGTACAAAATTTATACGGGTGAAATGAGCCATACGCCACAAATAGATACACTTATAAATTCACTTAACACCGGAAAGAAAATAAATATTAGTAACTATAAACGATAATAGACAAATTAATTGCCAAATGCTAATCAAAATCAAAATGCGGAGCAGATTCAAAACACGTCTGTTAAGCACAAGCAACCACGAGAGATGGTTATAAGTTATGTACTTATTGTATAAGCAGGTGACTCGGGCACACAACAACCCACTTTAGGAAGGAGCGTTTGACTTATACAGTCGCCGTACTTCATAATCCGTTTTAATGTTACTTGAGTTTAGATGATTTGTGATTAGATTATTAAGCAATGTTCAAATGTAATTCGATTGTCGTTTTAATCAATTAATTGAAAGGTATTCAAGTGTGGGTTTGATTTCAAAAGAAAACCTCAAATTAATCCTTTATTTTATTTATTTTATGTTATGTTATGTTTTTTGATTTGAAATGGTGTTCTCTATTGTATATTTTGTTAACGTTTTCACACATTCGGATTAGAAGCGAAATTAAACTTTTCCGGCTTTGGAATCGCAAACGCAAGCCAACGAGTAAAAAGACACAATTTATGGGATAAATTAAACTATCAGGGAAGCCTTCCCAAAGGTAGCGATAAGATTCGCTATGGTTACTTGCCTCTTTCATAAGGGGACTTCGTTTCTTTTCCTTGTATGTTATGATTCGAAAAACAATAGAGACTTCATTGAGATACCCTCCATGCAAAATTAAGTAATAAAAAGTAATAAAGAAAGTATTTCTTGATCAGGCGCTTATAGTATAATACTTATCATGCCTTTTCTACAAGTATTATAATTCACGAAGAACACATTTGGTCGAAATTCATGGGCTTGTCTGCGTGGAATGGCGCGAAACACAAATAAAAGTACGCAGCTTGGAAGAAATTGCTAATAGTCTATCGCATGGATGGCGCTTAACTCACTAAGCTAGAAATTCCAACAACAACAAAATTATAATAATAATTCTGACTTATTTGTTCAGCGCAGTAGCTAAACATATACAAGAGCTGATAAGCGAATGCGACAAGCATGCCTGAATTCAGTGAACTGCGGTGTGTACATGGATTTGTTTGTGTGTGTATGTGTGCACTCTACAAAAAACAACAGTGCTAATTGCATTTAAAAGGATGTGAAAGTAAGTGAGTGAGGGAGTCAGCGTGTCCGTGCTTGAATTACATCAAAGAGGTCAGTGGTAGAAAAATGAGCTCCCAAAAACGCAAAATACTGTTGCATACTTTTTCGGTTATATTCTGTGTACGCGCTTTTTCACACTGGCTGGCTGACTCTGCCGGCGGCCACTGATGCTGCCAAGTGTTGTTGTTGCTGACATTGGCAAGCTTAAAACATTTTTGCGCCAATGAGTCTAGGGTTTTAAATTTCTGTATTTTGGTTTATAGATGCGAACTGGCGATCGTTCAAACTTGTGATGAATACACACAATAAAGAGACATTTCCTCAACTAAGAACTTGGATAGCTTACATATGGCTATAGGAGAAATGAATCTAAGAGTGTAGAAATGTTCCTGTTTATCTTGGAATAACGTAAAAATTTCATAAATAAATAAATAATAAGAATTTCAATTTCAATTGCTGCTCCTTGAATGCGAATATGGGCGGTTCCGACAAATGTACCGCATATGGTGGAAGGAAACTTTGCGTTGTTTGGTTGATGTGCCCAAAAATATATGTGCAGTCAAACTACCCTATAGCGAAACTTCGCGGGACCAATAAATCACTTCGTCATATCGAAAATTCGTTATACAGAAACGATGTGTACTCGAAAAAGCTATTAAATGTACTTGAAATAAATTCTTAATAGCGACAGCGTCGTTGTAAAGAAGTTCGTTATACGGAAGTTCGACTGTACCTGTGTGCCTTATGGGGTCTTCTGTGTTATAAAACGTAAGCAGTAAGTACGAGAAAAAAATATAAAAACGTACTTTATTTTAGCTATAAGCTCAATCTACATCGTAGTTTTAGGTGCGTAATATTGACGAAGGGGTTAGTGGTGATAATGAAGCAGCATGAAACTGACTGCATAATTATTATAATATAAGTTTTCACAATTGACAATTGGCCAAATACCACGCCTCAATTTAAATTTTCAGTTCGTCGATTGTACTGCGTTTATTCTGATGTTCCAACGCTTGGCAGAGGCATGAAATCTTCGCAGGTAAGCCTGTAGTAACCCTGAATCTTCTTCAATTTAGAAAGAGTTTTTTAAAATGCTTGTGTAATGAAGCGATGCTAATTGTTGGGATGTCTGTCGCATATAGTGAGTATAGGACAGATGCTACGACACTGCCTTGATGCACGCCGGCTCCAGGACGTGCCATGCTTCCATCATTCTACTCGAAAATAATCGTTTCAATATCTTAACATAATATAACAGCTATAAAACAATACTTTTGGGGTCGCTGGTCCACCGAATATTTTAACGAGCTACGCACCCAAACCAAGTGGACGTCAGCTTCACCAGATCTGTTCGTGGTAACCATGTGGATCATATACAATGACAACTTACCTCCAAAAAAATGGAAATTGGGACAAATCGAATCAGTTGTCCCGGGACAAGATGACCTCAACAGGCTATTGTTACCGGCCCAAAATGTAAATTCGCAATACTTCCTGAATTTTGAACGAGGGTTGGGAATGTTGGTTCAAACCAACAATGAATGTAAATTTGTTATCAAACTAAACATTCGTTACGAATCAAACTACCCACGCACCAAGTGCAATAAGAAAATATTATACCTTTTCGGCTATTTCGTGTATAAAATAAAAGAAGTCGTCTGCTAGCAAGCAAACAGATAATACACAAATATTTTGCTCTTCCGTTTTGATTTGCGTAATAGTTTCCTTTTGCACACCGCCCCCTTCTGAAGTATCATGCGATCTAGAAAAGAGCTTCTTGATCCGTCATTCGTTTTCCTACTTTGAAATATTTGGAATGGTAGGCTATGCCTTTCTAAGGTGAACTGTTTTGTCTTAAATGAGCTCAGAATTAATTCGTCCCTTGTCGAGAACACATCGACATAATATATTTTTTAGTCAAACTTGGACAATTCGAAAAAGTTAGTATACACCAGTAGAAGCATAAATAAGTACCAGTCAAGCACGCATTCAGTTCATCCTTATACCAAGAGCCGTTAGCTTAGTTGTCGGTTGAAAAGTTGCGAAGGAGATGTTCTGTCTCCTGAATTTCCAGCTGCTTGGTTGAAGCCAGGACACGCTTGTAGTAGATGACAAAGACGGGATAGCATTTCATTGCCCTCAGAATATGACAAGTCAAAAAATGCATTTTATAGTATTTCATTTTGTGGAGACCAGTGATCCGTCTAAACAACAACGGCCATCAGTAGATTATGTTGGTTTAGTGAGGGGAGAAAAGTGTAATTTACCCATTTGAACATCTTTTCAGGCTACTTCCGCACAGTTTTCTTTGGTTCAGAGATGACCACATTACAGTTGCGTTCATTATCCATCCTTAGCTTAATCTAATTATAGCAACATCAACCATTATTCAATGGAATATCCGACGAATATTTGAATTTTTTTCGTTTTCTTCTTCCATGTTATTCTACAACGCACAACTATTAAAGAAAATGTACGCGATTAATCGTATATCGATTGAAACTTTTATAACTCATTATTGGTTTGTAATTTTAATTCCTTGTGCGGTTGCACTGATCTTAACCTTCCTCTGGAAGAAGGTTCGGGCTCAGAGACAGGCGGCGGCCCTGGCAGTGCTGCCCGTAAAACCAAAACGCGGTGAGTGTTGATTATGAAAATATTATGAAAATATAAAACATAGCAGCTGTATCTTCTCCAGGGCGCCCACGAAAGGCTCGTCGACAACCCTCTCCTTAAGCAGATGCAAAGCTCATACGGTGGCCTGTCTCTGAAGCGCCTCCAATGGCGCTCTACCGTTACACCGTGCATGAGATATCAAGTTACAACCCCTACCGTTAATATTCCTTTTATTTAAGCTGTACACTATAACACGTATATGAACACAATCAACCAAAAGTCATGGAACCGTAACGAAATTTTTGAAGAACAGTTTGTAATATTTATATAACTAAATAAATTCACATAATAAATTCGCAGTTATGTACTTATTGTATAAGCAGGTGACTCGGGCACACACCAACCCACTTTAGGAAGGAGCGTTTGACTTATACAGTCGCCGTACTTCATAATCCGTTTTAATGTTACTTGAGTTGAGATGATTTGTGATTAGATTATTAAGCAATGTTCAAATGTAATTCGATTGTCGTTTTAATCAATTAATTGGAAGGTATTCAAGTGTGGGTTTGATTTCAAAAGTAAACCTCAAATTAATCCTTTATTTTATTTTATTTATTTTATGTTATGTTATGTTTTTTGATTTGAAATGGTGTTCTCTATTGTATATTTTGTTAACGTTTTCACACATTCGGATTATAAGCGAAATTAAACTTGTCCGGCTTTGGAATCGCAAACGCAAGCCAACGAGTAAAAAGACACAATTTATGGGATAAATTAAACTATCAGGGAAGTCTTCCCAAAGGTAGCGATAAGATTCGCTATGGTTACTTGCCTCTTTCATAAGGGGACTTCGTTTCTTTTCCTTGTATGTTATGATTCGAAAAACAATAGAGACTTCATGGAGATACCCTCCATGCAAAATTAAGTAATAAAAAGTAATAAAGAAAGTATTTCTTGATCAGGCGCTTATAGTATAATACTTATCATGCCTTTTCTACAAGTATTATAATTCACGAAGAACACATTTGGTCGAAATTCATTGTCTTGTCTGCGTGGAATGGCGCGAAACACAAATAAAAGTACGCAGCTTGAAAGAAATTGCTAATAGTCTATCGCATGGATGGCGCTTAACTCACTAAGCTAGAAATTCCAACAACAACAAAATTATAATAATAATTCTGACTTATTTGTTCAGCCCAGTAGCTAAACATATACAGGAGCTGATAAGCGAATGCGACAAGCATGCCTGAATTCAGTGAACTGCGGTGTGTACATTGATTTGTTTGTGTGTGTATGTGTGCACTCTACAAAAAACAACAGTGCTAATTGCATTTAAAAGGATGTGAAAGTAAGTGAGGGAGGGAGTCAGCGTGTCCGTGCTTGAATTACATCAAAGAGGTCAGTGGTAGAAAAATGCGCTCCCAAAAACGCAAAATACTGTTGCATACTTTTTCGGTTATATTCTGTGTACGCGTTTTTTCACACTGGCTGGCTGACTCTGCCGGCGGCCACTGATGATGCCAAGTGTTGTTGTTGTTGCTGACACTGGCAAGCTTACAACATTTTTGCGCAGCAGCTTTCTAACGTCGGGAATTTCATTTTGCAGTCAGAAAAATCACCAAAATGGTCAGAGCAACATTGTCGAACATAAATCCATTTTTCTTCTTCTTTTTTTTCAGTCTCGTGTCTGCATTCAACAGTGAAGGTTGTCTTTCGTGCATAGTGTTTAGTTAAATTCTTCTTGTGAGTGCATAATTTGTCTTCTGCAAAGGCGTTGCCCTTTTCTTGCCAACCGTGTGACGGTCTACGCTCCCGATATATTTTTAGACATCGCGATAGTGGTGTCGGCTTTGGCACCAGCTCATGGCACCGAAGACTATTGTTTTGAGCGTCAGACAATCGCAATATTTAGTTTTAAATATTGTTTGTTTTTTGCCATGGAATGGATGAGAACGGGCTTTCTCACTCACAGCTTAGACATAAGCTGCCGAACTTTAAAAAAATGAGACAAATAGCCGGTGCTTCGCCGTCTGAACTTCGTGCAACTCTTGCCTGAAAGTTGCAGAAATCCAGTACAAATTATTCTGGTCTGTTTAGCAGTTTTATGGCGTCGACCACTACAACAACCACATTAACATTTTCAACTGTAGATTGTACGTGAACATATACCACAGTAACTACTACTTCGGACTATAAATGCTCGGCTCTAACGTCGGATGAAGCTATGTCCAAAATAAGCGTAGCAACAGCTGCAGCTTTAGCTAAAGACTGCACATTCCAATTGCCACAAATTCGTAGGAAGCAGAAAAGCGCAATTAAAGCTTCAAAAACGATTTTGAAAAATAAACTACCAACAAAAACAGTGCTTGGTAGCCAAAAAGCTCAAAGCACTGATTCTACATCAGCGGAGACATTGGCCAGGCGCTGGAATATAGCCATAAACTCTGAGAAATCAGCTCACTGCACCTTCACATTAAGGCAAGGCATCTGTCCGGTTGTGACCTACAACACAAGCATCATTCCGCAAATGGTGCAAATCCGGTATCTCGGTCTGATCCTGGATAAGCGTCTTACCTGCCATGCACACATTAAGGTAGTTACAGCGCGCTGCTACCAAAAGCTCAAGAAACTGGTGTGGCTCCTCCGCCCATCGAATAAGTTATCTTTAACTAATAAAAGGCTCATCTATCTGCAAGTAGTGGCACCTGCTTGGAACTACGCCATACAAATTTGGGGCACTACTGCTGCCTATAACATCAGAAGAGTGCAGGCGTGTCAGAGCAAGGCTCTCAGAAGATTTGGTACGTCCGCAACACCACGCTACACAGGGATCTTGCCGTGCCAACTGTTATGGAGGTGAATAATTCTCATAGCTGCCGATATCACTACAAACTTTTATCGCACCCAAATCCGCTGCGTCCTCCCTCATCCGTCTCTCAACAAGGCGTAGACTGAAGAGGCTACACCCGCATGATCTCCCTCTAAGATCATTGCCTTCTATGTCATTGCCTTTTCGGCGCAATTAGCATCATTTTTAATTTAGTCTAAGTCTAATTTTTTTTTCACGTCATTATTTTTTTTAATCCGACAAATGTGTTATGCAGTTCACTGCGATAAATGTTATATTCTAATTATAAAAAAATAATAAAAAAAAAGTGGAGACATCTCCCAGTAATCGCTTTGCAGCTTTATCTGAGGAAGCTGCCTTAATGGAGTTAGACGACTTAAATAATCGCCAAGATTCTGCGCAAGATGGTGTCCCGTTGGGATCTGGCAGATTGCAGCATGGAAGCGCAAACCTCAAACCACCAGCTATTTGCGTGCCTCAAGTCAACAAGTTGAGTGAACTTGAACGAGTCCTTAACTCTATTATAATAGCGAATGTTTACTACATACGCGCATCTAAGTCTGGCATATCTAGAATATACGCTAAAAATGCTGAAAGTTTTAGAGCTGTGGTGAACATATTAACGCAGCAAAATTGTGAGTTTTGGCATCACCAACCGAGGGAAAACAAGCCCTTCAGATTGGTGTTGAAAGATATTCAACCTAATGTTCCCAAGGATTTAATTGAGCGTACCTTCTCCGACAGAGGGTTTGAGGTGCTCAATATATATTGCCCAAGAAAACCTGTTTGGGGTAATATCCCTACCAAAGAGGAAGATGGTGATGTAATAAACAATGCCAAATCCAAGCAAAATGTGTTCTACGTTAATATTAAACAGTCTCTCAATTCGGTGGAGGCACTAAAAATTAATCAAATTGGTAGACACAGGGTTATCATTATAAGGGCAAACCATAACAAAGAGCTGGTGTAGTGCTACAGATGCTAAGATATAGGACATACTCGTAACTCCTGCCTTAAAAGGCCAGTTTGCGGTAAATGTTCAGGCGAGCACCCCACTGGCTCAGCTTCTTGTGAGTTACGTTCGAGTGAGAGCAACATGTGTGCCAACTGTAGTGAAGATCATATATCTACGTTTAAGGGCTGCAAAGAAAGAATTGACTTGGCCAAAAAGTTAAAGCCAGCGATAAGGTTACCTAGTGACGGTCTTCGGCGTACCGTGCATAACAACATAGAGAGTTCCAATGTGGAGAGTTCCCTGAAGCTGTAGTTAAAAAAAAAAGTTTAGTGCCTTGGAAAAAGCTATTCAAAATATTAAGGGACCAAATGTATGTTTTATTACAAGATGTATGTTTTATTATACAAGATTCGATGGAAGCTAACAAAGCCTTCCGCGAATTGGTGCAAAAACTATTATCAAATTGATCCAAACGAAAATCGCATTATGGAACGCGCGAGGTATCGCCAAAAACAATTAAGAGCTTTTACTTTTCCTCAATGCAAGCTCTATCGACATTATGCTGTTAACAGAAACACATTTATGCCCTGGAAATAAGATATACATACCTGGCTACGACATTTATTATGCAAATCATCCTAGTGGCAGCGGTAGAGGCGGTACTGCTGTTATTATTCGAGCCAGCATTATGCACTTTCAAAATGAGCCAATCACGCGCATGAACATACAAATGGCGAGCGGGAATGTGCAGATGATTGGTGGTAACGTTACAGTTGCTGCCTTGTATCTTCCTCCCAATGTTCCGTGGACAAAGGTTGAACTTTAACAATTAATAAATTCCTTAGGAGGCCGTTTCATCGCCGGAGGTGATTTCAACGAGAGCATTCATGGTGGGGCAATTTAAGGTCTTGCGTTCGAGGAAGGCGACTGCAAGATATCATAGTAAACAGTTCATGTCAGATTCTAGCAACTGGTGAACCAACTTTCTATTCGTACAACTCTCAGTTAACCCCAACTGCCTTGGACTTCTTTATTGTGTAATAAATTGCAAGAAATACGCTTACTGTTGAATTAAGCTTTGAACTTTCCTCAGACCATTTGCCAGTCGTACAACTCATCTGAACCCAACAGCTGCTGCCCTACTGCCTCTAAAAAGAAGAGTCAGAAAAGAATATGCCAGGACGGGAGACGATCGTGTGCTCCAAATTTTTAAGAGACTGTCTAATCGACTGTAAAAGGTGCTTGCTAGGGATCGGCAAGCACAAACTAACATCATGATGAATAACGTAAGCGCAGACGAAACCACCAACTATGCCCTGTCGAAGTTAACAAGTCTATTCAAGAGGCAAGTTATACCGAAGGTATAAGAATTCAAGGATTAAGGATTCAAGAGGTGGCTGGTGCTGCTCCAGTCAGCAGAAGGCCGAGGACTTTGCGGATAGTTTGGAGGAGAGGATTTCTCCGCTAGATCTGATGTCGAATTTCATGAAAAGACACACAGAATTATCCCTAGAGACACTATTCCATATGTCCATGCCTGTAAATCCAGTGACGTTGTAAGAGATCAGGCTACAAGTCAAGCAGTTAAATGGTAAAAAATCGCCTGGAGACGACCTCCGTGATAACAATGCCATTAAATCACTTCCAACCAGGGCGGTACTCTTCATTGTATTGCTATTCAATAGCATTTTGAGGATAGGTCATTTCCCAGAGGTTTGGAAGTCGGCTCTAATTACGATGATCCCGAAACCTAACAAGCAGCCATCTGAAGTGGACGCATATAGGCCCATCAGTCTCATACCTGCCTTCGGCAGGATGTTGGAAAGGGTATTATTAAATCGTATCCTGCAGCTTTCTATCATGGCACACCTGATTCCTAAATGGCAGTTTGGATTCCGTAAGAGTCACGATACTCCAGAAAAGCTACACCATGTGGTGAACTTCGCACTTGAATCTTTGGAACACAAAGAGTACGCGGTGGTAATATTCATGGATATCCAACAAGCTTTCGACAGGGTGTGGCACTGTGGTCTAAAATACAAGCTGAAACGGTCGCTTACTCCTCAGATGTTTCAGGTTGTAAGCAGTTACCTGAACAATATATCCTTGTGTGTGGTTGTTGATGACACCAAATCTTCTAAAAGACAAATCTGCGTTGGAGTCCCACAAGGAAGCGTACTAGGACCCACTCTCTATACCTTATATACAGCAGACATTCCAACACCTAAGTCTATATCTTCTGTAGACAGGAACAACTTTCTCATAGCCACATACGCCGATGACACCGCTGTATTGACTAGAAGCCGTCATATTAGTAATGCCTCAATTGCGTTCCAGGAGTATGTACACAGTTTTGAGATGTGGGCCAAAAAGTGGAATAGTGGCATAAATTTAAACAAATGTGCAACTGTCACATTTACGACCAGATCAGCGACTTGTCCAGCCATTTCTATGCTGGGTTCTCCAATGAAACACAAACCGTTCTGTCACAAGCCAAGAACATGTCGGGGCTACCCTCCTTCAAATACAAGATTTCTCTAGCCAACAAAGTAGCTATTTACAAAATTATATTGAGCCCGACCTAGAAGTATGCGATGCAGGTGTACGGGATTGCGGCCAAAACCCACCTAAACAAAATACGAGTGGTTCAAAGTAAACTATTAAGGAGAATTTGTAATGCTCCATGGTATATGCGTACATGGGATATTGATAGGGATTTAGGAGTCCCTAATGTCGGTGACGTTCTTCAAATACAAGCCAAAAAAATATTTGGAACGGCTTAGTTCTCACCCGAATGCACCAGCCAGGCGTCTTACGGGAGAAAGGCTAAGAGCTAGGATAAGAAGATTAAAACGATGCCACCCAGAGGATCTTCCTGACAGAGTCCTCTCTTAACATATATTTTTAAGTTAAAATGTACATTTAAATGCATGTTAACAATGCTGTTAATTTTTTAATTTACTACTTTTGTATAGTCATTAGTTTTTTGTTAGTTTTTACATATAATTAGTTTAAGCTGCCATTAAAATAGGTAGTAGTTCACTAGTTTACACAATATTATATACAAAAATACATAATATTTACAAAAAGAAAAATTTTTGTTGTTGTTTTTTTTACTTCTTATTTTTCCACAATTTTTCCTTTTTCAAATTGTTCTGTTGTTGTTGTTATTGGTTTTTTGTATTTTACTATGGGTAAAGCAATATTTAAACCACAATGGTGATAGACAGAATAAGACCATTAAATTTACTGGAATTTGGTCCAATATGACCCCATGATTGCAATTAAATAAATAGATTTTTGATAAGCTCGATGACAAAATAGGCAAGTCCGCATACCGGTTCCCCCGTTCTGCCCTCGTATACCCAGTGTGGTCTGGTTAAGATGCAGTAATTCTTAATTTTCATGTCCATTACTACCTATTTCTTCGTATTAACTAGATCTAAAAACATGAACAGCCTAGTGCGAGTTGTGCTCGCGTTAGGAGGGTTCCGTACATTGAATATGTTAACATGTTTCTTAAACATCACTGTCTTTGAAATGCCCAACGCATGTGGTTTTTTATGTTAAGATCATAGACTTCTTGTAGGTCTACCCGAAATCTATTTGTAAAGAATTATTTTCTGTATTTTTTTCAAAATTCTAGGCTCAGTAGTTTCTTAGATTCGGGGTCGGGGATGGTCATTTTGCATCGCAAAACGCCGAACAAGAGTCACTACTTGTCTGAAAATTGTCTTGTTATTGAGGGGCAATTTACTCGACTGCCACAGTAACCAGTCAAGCCTACGTAGCTTGGCTAGCGGCATGCGTTGGTATTTCCGACATGGTCTCGCCACGTGGGACACTTGTCCATAGTTGACAATTGGGCAAATGCAACGCCTCAATTAAAATTTTCAGTTCCCCGATTGCACTGCGTTTATTCTGATATTCCAACGCTTGGCCGAGGCGTAAAATTTTCGCAGGTAAGCCTACAGGCTTACCCTGAATCTTCTTCAATTTAGAAAGAGTTTTTCAAAATGCTTGTGTAATGAAGCGATGCTAATTGTTGGGATGTCTGTCGCATATAGTGAGTATAGGACAGATGCTACGACACAGCCTTGATGCACGCCGGCTCCAAGACGTGCCATGCTTCCATCATTCTACTCGAAAATAATCATTTCAATATCTTAACATAATATAACAGCTATAAAACAATACTTTTGGGGTCGCTGGTCCACCGAATATTTTAACGAGCTACGCACCCAAACCAAGTGGACGTCAGCTTCACCAGATCTGTCCGTGGTAACCATGTGGATCATATACAATGACAACTTACCTCCAAAAAAATGGAAATTGGGACAAATCGAATCAGTTGTCCCGGGACAAGATGACCTCAACAGGCTATTGTTACCGGCCCAAAATGTAAATTCGCAATACTTCCTGAATTTTGAACGAGGGTTGGGAATGTTGGTTCAAACCAACAATGAATGTAAATTTGTTATCAAACTAAACATTCGTTACGAATCAAACTACCCACGCACCAAGTGCAATAAGAAAATATTATACCTTTTCGGCTATTTCGTGTATAAAATAAAAGAAGTCGTCTGCTAGCAAGCAAACAGATAATACACAAATATTTTGCTCTTCCGTTTTGATTTGCGTAATAGTTTCCTTTTGCACACCGCCCCCTTCTGAAGTATCATGCGATCTAGAAAAGAGCTTCTTGATCCGTCATTCGTTTTCCTACTTTGAAATATTTGGAATGGTAGGCTATGCCTTTCTAAGGTGAACTGTTTTGTCTTAAATGAGCTCAGAATTAATTCGTCCCTTGTCGAGAACACATCGACATAATATATTTTTTAGTCAAACTTGGACAATTCGAAAAAGTAAGTATACACCAGTACAAGCAAAAATAAGTACCAGTCAAGCACGCATTCAGTTCATCCTTATACCAAGAGCCGTTAGCTTAGTTGTCGGTTGAAAAGTTGCGAAGGAGATGTTCTGTCTCCTGAATTTCCAGCTGCTTGGTTGAAGCCAGGACACGCTTGTAGTAGATGACAAAGACGGGATAGCATTTCATTGCCCTCAGAATATGACAAGTCAAAAAATGCATATTGTAGTATTATTTCATTTTGTGGAGACCAGTGATCCGTCTAAACAACAACGGCCATCAGTAGATTATGTTGGTTTAGTGAGGGGAGAAAAGTGTAATTTACCCATTTGAACATCTTTTCAGGCTACTTCCGCACAGTTTTCTTTGGTTCAGAGATGACCACATTACAGTTGCGTTCATTATCCATCCTTAGCTTAATCTAATTATAGCAACATCAACCAGTTATTCAATGGAATATCCGACGAATATTTGAATTTTTTTCGTTTTCTTCTTCCATGTTATTCTACAACGCACAACTATTAAAGAAAATGTACGCGATTAATCGTATATCGATTGAAACTTTTAAAACTCATTATTGGTTTGTAATTTTAATTCCTTGTGCGGTTGCACTGATCTTAACCTTCCTCTGGAAGAAGGTTCGGGCTCAGAGACAGGCGGCGGCCCTGGCAGTGCTGCCCGTAAAACCAAAACGCGGTGAGTGTTGATTATGAAAATATTATGAAAATATAAAACATAGCCGCTGTATCTTCTCCAGGGCGCCCACGAAAGGCTCGTCGACAACCCTCTCCTTAAGCAGATGCAAAGCTCATACGGTGGCCTGTCTCTGAAGCGCCTCCAATGGCGCTCTACCGTTACACCGTGCATGAGATATCAAGTTACAACCCCTACCGTTAATGTTCCTTTTATTTAAGCTGTACACTATAACACGTATATGAACACAATCAACCAAAAGTCATGGAACCGTAACGAAATTTTTGAAGAACAGTTTGTAATATTTATATAACTAAATAAATTCACATAATAAATTCGCAGTTATGTACTTATTGTATAAGCAGGTGACTCGGGCACACACCAACCCACTTTAGGAAGGAGCGTTTGACTTATACAGTCGCCGTACTTCATAATCCGTTTTAATGTTACTTGAGTTGAGATGATTTGTGATTAGATTATTAAGCAATGTTCAAATGTAATTCGATTGTCGTTTTAATCAATTAATTGGAAGGTATTCAAGTGTGGGTTTGAT